>AP025042.1:4738577-4900162 GCA_036186865.1 Eustoma russellianum | reverse complement strand
AAAAAAAAAAAAAAAAAAAAAAAAAAAAAAAGATAGCGACATTGATCATCAAAAATCTTCGTAGGACGGCTTTCACACATCTCGCAGCGGTGGAAGCGCATGGTTTCGCCGGGGGACTTTGGTGTCTCTGGGATGCAGAGGGTATTAAACTCCAAGTTTTATCTCGCGCGGCTCAAACTCTGACTCTTGCCATTTTAGAAGGTGATACAGTGTCAACCTTAATTACATGCGTTTATGCTTCACCAAAATATCAATTACGGGAGAAGTTTTATGATTATGTCGAAGACATGGCGCACCATATTAATATCCCCTGGCTACTAATAGGTGATTTTAATCAAGTCCTTAAACAAGAAGATAAGAGAGGTGGGAGGCATGTTGGTGGACATGAGGTGGATCGGATGCAACGTATGATTGATGATTGTAATCTCATTGAGCTTGACTTTGGGGGTCCTTGGTTTACATGGTCTAATAGACAGTTGGGTCGAGGTCTAATTGAACAACGTTTAGACCAAGCTTGGGCTAATCAGTATTGGCATTTAAACTTTAATTCTTCCCATCTCCAACATCTTCCACGGATGTATTCAGACCATAGCCCTTTGTTTTTATCTACGTGTATGATTCGAACATCGCATTCTTTATGTCGACCATTCAAATTCCAAGCTTGTTGGATGGATCACAAGGATTTTGCAACATTCATGTCGAATGCGTGGATTCCTACCCCAAATGATCTTTGCCGGACGTTGTCTGACTTCAAAATGAGGATGGTGGAGTGGAAGGATTGTGTATTTGGTAGCCTTCAGCAACGACGGCGATGATGCCTAGCCCGGTTGAATGGTATCCAAACATCTTTATCACAGTATCCATCCAATTTTCTGACGCGACTCGATAAGGAGCTTCGGCGGGAGTATCATGACATACTTATCCAAGAGGATACCTATTGGCAGCAAAAAAAAGTCAACTACAGTGGTTATTGGATAGGGAGCGGAACAACAGGTATTTTCAAATGTTACAAGCAGCTAAACGACGGCTGAATACTATATGTCGCCTCAAAGACGGTGATGGTACTTGGACGCCTGAACCTCATGAGATGGAAAACATCATCCTGCAGCACTATAAAAACCTGTTTTCTGCCAGACCAGAAGATGATACAGGAGCTGTTGATATTTCTATTCCGTCGCTTAGCCATGCAGACCGCAGGTGGCTAAATCACCCGGTCCATGCCACTGAAGTTGAGCAGACTATCTTCCAAATGGGTACGTATAAAGCCCGAGGACCTGATGGCTTTCCACCAATATTTTATCAGTGGAATTGGCATATTGTCGGCAACGAGGTAGTGGAGTTTGTGAACTCAGCATTTCGCAATCAATGGTATCCGCCTGAAATGAATGCTACATTAGTAACAATGATTCCGAAAGGTACCAACCCGGAGGGGGCAGCCCATTTCAGACCAATTGCATTGATGAATGTGATAGTGAAGGTGATTACTAAGATCATTGCGAACCGACTTAAAGTGGTCATTGGCAAAATAATCTAACTCACGCAATGCGCATTCATCCCTGGTCGACAAGCATCCGATAACATTATCATAGCGTAGGAGCTAATACACACTATGCGTACGAAGATGGGACACAAGGGATACATGGCAGTGAAATTGGACTTGGAGAATGCATATGACAAGGTGAGATGGAAGTTCCTAGAGGCAGTACTACTTAAAGTGGGTTTCAGCAAAGAGATGACAAATTTAATTATGTTTACCATCTCTTCATCTACGCTATCTATCTTATGGAATGGTAAGAGTTTGGAGGCATTCCGCCCGCAACGTGGAATCCGCCAAGGTGACCCCCTTGCGCCATATTTATTTCTATTATGTATGGAATGTTTATCACAGACTATTCAGCGGGCCAAAGTTGAGCGGCAATGGCGACCAATTCAGACATCCATTAGAGGGCCATTCATATCCCATTTATTTTTTGCGGATGACTTGCTGCTTTTCGGGGAGGCTACCACACGACAAGCATCCGTAATGGAGACTCTTATCCGATCCTTCTGCGCCACATCCGGTCAAAAAATTAGTATCTTCAAATCGCAGGTTCTCATGTCCAGCAATGTACCACGTACTTTCATGCCAGCAACGTTCAACAACCTGGGTCTGGAACGGACTGATGATTTTGGATCGTACTTGGGCATGCCATTGTTAAATGGCAAGTGCGACAGGGCAACGTGTATGTATATTGTGGATAGAATTCGTGCAAAACTAGGGTCTTGGAAGGCAAAAATTCTCTCTCAAGCGGCGAGGTATGTGTTGATTCGTAGTGTAATCTCCTCAATGCCCACTTATGCTATGCAAACAGTCCGCCTCCCCTTTGGACTTCTCGATGAAATAGAAAAAATGACACGAATGTTTTTTTAGGGGGAGACGGCTAATAGCCGTCGTTTACATTGGGTCAAGTGGTCCAAGATATGCCAAGATAAATCACAAGGCGGCTTGGGGATCAAGCGTCTCAAAGACATGAATCAAGCTATGTTGTCCAAGTTGGGGTGGAAGATGATTACCAATACGAACTTGTTGTGGGTTAAAGTTCTTCGATGTAAATATGGAGATGTCCTTTGCAGTGGGACAAAGTCTAGTATTTCTCCTCTTTGGCTCCAGATACGTAGCACGATCCCGCTGTTAAGAGCTGGACTCCAAACATGTAATGCCTTGGCCATGGATACTCCCCAGCAACCCAGATGGCAGCCTACAACTTCAGGAGCCTTTTCAGTCGTTAGTGCCTACAAGCTTTTAGGTAATGGCTCAAACACATCAGCTTTCTCCTCATGGGATACAATATGGGCTATGAAAGGACCTTGTAGATTGAATTTCTTTCTTTGGAAAATTTGTCATGATGCTATCCCAGTTGGAAAGAACCTTCAACGACATCATGTAACCGCAGATGCAACATGTACGATGTGCGAACATAGGGTGGAGGATACACTGCATACGCTACGTGATTGTCCGTAGGCTAAAGCAATTTAAAAATTGTTGGTCAAGTGAGACGCTACACATCAGTTTTATACTGCTCCGGATCCGCTCAGATGGGTAGAAGCGAACTTAACGTCTTCATGGGGTACCCGGAGTCAGAGCGATAATTGGCGGTATATTTTTAAGGAAGCAGTGTCCAGCATTTTGTACTGGAGGAATCAGAAAGTGCAGGGCTGTGTTGATCAAATACCCCCACCTAAACGCATTTGTGTTGATATTATTTCTCGTGTATCTTTATTATTAGCAGCCCACTGTGGTGGTAGAGAGGTAGCTGATGTTAAAGTTAATTTGTAGATGCTCGATGTACGACTCGTTGTAAACATTTTGTCGTTTGAATAAGATCTTTTTTTCCAAAAAAAAAAAAATATCTCCGAAGTTCGACGAGAGGGTTCATAAGGCCAGGATGGCCATCTTGAATTGGCTGCAGCTTATAGATGAAACTGTCTCCCTCGACAAATGGCATGATTATTGTTGAAATCACATACTCTCTAACCCTTTCGCAACAGCGATACACACAAGAAATCTGTCAAGAACAATGTGACATGATACTTTTGTCCACAATCAATCAATCATACCCAGTACGTCTCAACGACACCAAAAGCTATCGCTAGGGTCTGGGGAGGGTGAGCGGCAGGCAAACAATACATCTATCCTAAGAGATAGAGAGTCTGCTTTCAATGAGACTCCCAATTCTATAGGTACCTGCATAAATAACACGATAATAGGAATATGATGTGTTAGTGTGTTAGTGAAGGAATTCAGTAAATACAAATAGGAAACTTCTGATATTAAAATAGTCATAAACGTATATCTGCACATATAATAGCCACCCACACAACAATCTGTACTTAGATGTTCTTCTAGTTGCCTATCAAAAGAGTTCACTCGTCTTTCTCAATTGGGGATTTATACAAATAGTACAGGAAAGGGTATGTTTCGCCTAAATCGTAAGTCTATCAGGTACTCCAGCCCTGCGACAGAATGATCATAGCACAACAGCATCCAGACGATCTCCAGATAGTCCTGCTTTCCCATGGATGGAGGAAAACAGGGCTCCATAAAATGGTCTCGTTTAGAAATCTCATCTCTCGAAATATAAAGTAAATTATAACATATGCATGGACAAGCGTAACGTACATCAGGGGCACCTGGTTGAGGAGAGATGGCAGAGAGCATGCAAAATTCATCATTTCTGGCAAGTCTTCAACAAGCTTGATGCTGTAGGTTGCTCTAGGTCATTTCTGTTTTTCAGCAGCCTGAAACCCAAGGAAAACAATTAGAAATCCAGAAACTATATAGAGGAAATATCTCAATTACTAGGTAATGCAAGGTACGCAATACTTTGACTAATCTCCAATGTTCTGACCAACAAGAAAATCCAGAGTTCAGACCAACAACATACTCATCATCATCATCATACCCAGTATATCCCAACGACAGCAAACGCTATCGTTAGGGTCTGGGAAGGGTGAGCGGCAGGCAAACAATACCGAATTTGCTTCCAGTAAAACCCCCGGCCCTGACTACCAACATACTCACAAACTCGTAAATTTCTGGTGTTGATATACTTTTTTTCTCTTCCTCCCCTTTTTGCTTAACCAATGACAGTCCTGTCCACCTTGTTAGCTTAGATCCAATCCACAAAGCCACCATTCATAGAACTACAATACTTAAAGATCTGAATAATAACTATCGCAAGCAGACCTCCTTAGTTCGCGCTGAAAAAGAAGGCATCAAGGGGAAAAAAATGGGACTGAGTCTACTCATAGATTCATATTATAGCTTTACGACCTCAAATTAAATGATCTTTCTTATTCTACTATTAGCATCATCTTTCAATTTATTAGAATAAGGTTTCACACAGAAACATATATGCTTGGGTAACTGCAAGCAATCTTAAACTAGGGGCTCCCCTCAATCAATATTGTCACAGATACTGCTACGCAACCAAAACAATGTTTAAGTGCTAATTCACTTCCAAGCAACAATTCTTTTGTAAGTAATACAAAAATAAAAAATAAAAAATTGTTGCTTGGAAGTGAATTAGCACTTCTAAACAACAATTAAACGCCATTGTCTGATTCTGGTATAGAGCGGCTATAAACACTAAAAAGGAAAAGGCGAGACAGAGGAAACACTTTTTTGTAAGTCAAATTTCATTAATAATTAAAACTTACAAAATAAGTAGTCATTGTAACAGACAATACCATGATTAATACTCACTATGTATTGTGCTGATCATTAGGCAGCGCCCAATACTAAAGAGCAATTCAAAAACTACTCAGTGAAGCCCAGGGAAGCAAAGGCTTTGGACTGAAATAAGGTCAAAATGTACAAAATTTAGCCAGCCAGGCTTACAAATTAGAACAGGAGAAAACGTTATGCATCAGTAAAGAAAGCCAAGTAAAGGACATGGTCCAATGCATGGTAGAAAAGACAAAAAGTACCCCTATTAGCCAAAAGCCATTATACGAAACAGAGGTAGAAAACCTCTATGAGCCCTGGCAGTCAAAAATCCTTATTGGCAGACCAAGGTTTACTGCCAGTTCCTAGTTCTTTTTGTTGATTTGCATTGATGTTTTTATTTTTTTTCATGCACAGCATCTTTCCGCTTTAATATATTCATAGCTTTTGTATACTAATAGGTATTTTATTGGAATCCACGCACAGGTAAAAGCCTAAAGTTGAGTATTCGATCTTCATATGACAGAAAATTATAAAGAGAGTATTTACTGCTTTCTCTGATTCCTTTCGTTAATGCAATAAGCCTCTTATCTATTTCAGGTCCAGCTTGTCCTTCTAACTGGTTTTCTGATTAAAAGTTAGGTTGAACATGCCTTCTAATATAGAATTTAGTAACATGAGGCCTACTCCCTAAAGATGTATCTGTATTATTTGGATCATCTTCTATAAGTGATATTTTATCATAATTGTCTCTACTATGACCTTTTGTGTTTAAAAGATTGTTGTTTACAAATCTATTATACTCCAGAAATCATTTTGCACTTGACTTGAACTTTCTGTAATACATGAATTATCATAAAAGACATGCTTTTCATCAAAGAATACATCTAGAGTAACATACATTTTGCTTTTATTATGCCAATATCATTTATAACCTTTATGTGATCCTAAGTATCCTACAAATATACATTTAAGAGATCTAGGATTCAACTTACCCTTTAGATGAGGCTGTATATGTACATTAAATATGCATGCAAACAGTTTAAAATGCAATTCAGACAATAGATTAGAATTAGAGAATGCATTTGGAAAGACATCTCTAGGAATTTTGAAAGACAAAATTCTTAATCCATTAATCAGGATGTTAAGACAACCTGTCCCGATAGAACTTAGGCACTTTTATAGTAAACATCAAGATTCCGGTTACTTCTTGCAAGTGTATATTTTCTATCAACTATTTCATTTTCTAGGGATGCATAAGCTCAAGATGTTAGATCATAAACGCATTTTCATACATGAACTGGTTAATTGACTCATTTAATTACTAAGCTACATTATCAGACCTTAGGTCTTAATAGTGCAACCAAATTAATTTTTCATCAAGCTAAAATAATTCTTAAATAAATTTTTTTATTGAAATTCTTACATATGTTACTTACCTCAGATTCATTTTTTAGTAGATAAACCCAAGTAACTCTAGTATGATCATCTACAAAGGTTACAGACTATCTTGTCTCATTAATATTTGTTAACCTAGAAGGTCTAAAAATATCAGAATGAACAAGATTAAACGGACTTGTTGACTTGTATACCTTGGGAGGATCACTATGTTTAGTGTGTTTTGCTAACAGAAATGTTTCACACAGAATACTACTCTTTGGATTTATATTACCAAATAAAACTGACATGAGACATTTCAAATACAAAAAATTTGGATGTCCTAATCTTTTCTGCCATAAAAGAATACCATCTAAACTGGTACCATTACATAAATCCTTTCTAGCTCTACTAGTTTCTTCTGTGTTTGAATCTTGTTAAGCAGTCCGTTAATTGTAGCATGTTATCACTGGGTTTTCTGTATGTTTTTAACATCATCAATCATCCCCTTCATGTGTTTTCCTAAAAACAACACTCGGAGGATGAAAAACGAGTTATACAGTTACTATCACTTGTAAGCTTTCCTATAGACAGCAGATTAAAGCTATTAGGAACATATAGCACGTTGTATAGAGTCAGTTTGTCATTTATTCTCACATTTCCTGTTTCTTTTTTCTCGTAAGTTAAAATTTCATAATATAAGCCAAAAATAGACAATTTTACAAGGAAGTTGTCAGGAGTGGACAATAGCAAGCATTGCTCGCTCAAAATACAGTTGGCATAACTTATTTACTAACCTTGTTCTAACCATATTCTAGTGCCAAGTCTAGTCACTTTCCATCTACCAAAGTCAAGAACACAAAACCCAACTAAATTAGAGCAGACGGGTCTTCAAAAACAGTAGAAGGAAAATCTGCTGATAGACAAGGGAAAATAAAACCCTAAGAATTCCAAAATAAAAGAAAAATACAACCTCATAGGTTAGAGAAACTAAAGCCAAAACTAGAGCTAGAGGCTGATACGTAAGAATGGTAAAACAACATTAGAACTGCTGATGAAGTGATGAAAGCTGCAATTAGAGGACTGTGAACCCCAAGGGAGACCAAAGCGACTGCATGGTGATATCACAACCCATGTGTAAAAGCCAACTTGAAATTGATGAGTAGGACAGAAGCATCTATAACAGCAAAGGAATTGCTGGTGAAGTGACTAAGCTGCAGTTATAAGGCTATGAACCCAACAAATCTTCCTGTGGAGAACAAAGTGATAAGCATAATGATACCCAACCCAGCTAGACAAACAGTAAGATGCAAAAGCTAGCCAGTCAGGCTTTAAGAACAAGTCAAGAGCAAGACCTGTGGATATGACTAGGTAGTTGGACTAGGATTTGTTGAAGGAGTCTGCACAAATAGACAGTGACTAGCCGAGCTGAGGTGCCTAGCTGAAGTGAACAAAAGACCAGTGACTAGCCAAGCTGAGGTGCCTAACTGAGCTAAAGGAAGAAGTAAAGGAGTATTGAACCGAGGTGACATACCGAGGTGAGGATCAAAGATGAGCAGGGAAAGATTAAGTGCCGAGCTGAAGTGATAAGATGAAGTAAGGCAGAAGTAGAAGAAGTACCGAACCGAGGTGCCCAGCCGAGGTGAGGTTAGAAGTACTCGAGCTGAGAAGAAGTGTCGAGCTAAAACATGCAGTGCCGAAGTGAAACGATACAATGCTGAGGTGATGAGATAAAGCACCGAGGTGAAAAGTGTTAGAATCAAAATGGAGTACCAAGTCAAAAGAAGAAGTGTCGAGGTAAGTTAAAATGAGGAAAGGCCGAGGTAATGAAGTATCTGAACTAAAAGAAAGAATGTCGAAGTCAAGGTGACGAAAGTGAAAGCACTAAAGGAAAACAATAATGAAGGATGCCAAGCTGAGGAGACGAGGTGAAGGCATAAACAAATGGACCAAGCTGCGGTGAGCAAAACAACAATAGCAGAACAAAGATTAACAGCAGCAACAGATACAGCACTATCGAGCTGAAATACTTAGACAAATAAGAAACTAGGGATGTCAAAAGGATAAAACGAATACGGTAACACAGTATCCGTATTCGAATTCGTTTTTGTCTAACTATATCCGAATTCGTATCCGAATCCGGACGGATATTTAGGAAGTCATCCGAATTCGAATTTGTTCGGATTCGAATTCGGTGCCGGATATCCGAATCCGTATTATATCTATTTCAAATTTGTTCGAATATCCGAATCCGGATATCCGAATTCGAAATCAGCAAATTTACAACAGTGAAACGAAGTCTAAGGCCTAAGCGTATAGCGGCCGTATACATATTTTCATATATATTTTTTTAAAATTTTAAAAATAAATATTTTTACATATTTTTTATATATTATTATATATTTTATTATATATTTTTATTTAATTTTAAAAATATCTATTCGGATACGGATATTCGGATACGGTAATGACTATACCATATTCGTATTTGTTTTTCTAATACTATTCGGATACGAATTCGAATACGGTGAAACGAATGTACAGCTCTTACCATATTCGATTCGGACAGCCGAATTCGAATTCGGATGTCGGATATCTGGTAAGTTTTGACAGGCCTATAAGAAACCTCGGAGGCAGCACAAAAGAAAAACAGAGGAACAATGCAACAAAAGTATTTATACGAATATACTGTACATACATCCACTAGCTAAGTGGACCAATAAACACTTCTAAATAAGAATATAGCCGTTAGAAATAGCCGTTGGTGGCTAGATTGGCCGGAGAAGGCACCAAAGATGTGGTTCTAATGTTTACGAGGAGAGGGAAACAAGATTTTAGGGTTGGACGCAGGAGGAAATGTTTCTGTTGGCGGTCGGAGTAGGGGAGAGAAAGAACCGTGGTAGATGTTGGGGGTGGAGGAAAGAGAAAAAAGGAACTCTGTGGTGGTTTGGGAGGGGGATCTATCCGTTGTAGGGGTGGGGTGTTTTAGAGATGAGGGAGAGCATTTTTAGCGAGGAAGTTTGGGTCTTGGCTTTCGTCCAGACAGAAGAAACATATATGGGATCTCCAAGTTCCAGCAACAATCACACGACCAAATCATTCTTCATTGGAGAAACTCAGGAAATTAATTATAAACTATAATAACAAATATGCATACTGAAGCAAATTCTGATTCAAACCACGGTATCGTTCTTCATAAGTGAAACTTGGAGACTAATGCCAAGAGGAAAAGGAAAAGGGAAAAGGAAAAAAATAAAGATCAAATGTACTTGCTCTAGTAAATTCTTCACTCCCTAGATAAACATGGTGGCCTGAAGTACACAGGCCAGAATTGCAGCAATTGAAGAAAATACATCGTCCAGTAGGACATAATGATAAAACTGGAAAGACTTGTAGGAGAAAAAAATCTAATCCTGATTGATTATCACTGATAAACCTGGATGACTAGATCTAACCTTTTTCATTTTCTCCAGCACATTGTTTTCAAATGCTTGATATCCCCTACCAACAAGATTACTCAATTTTGAGTCACTGGGTTCTGCGTTTCTTGGGGCACTGGAAAATAGTGGAAAGGCAGTTGATTGGACTGGTTTAAGAGGTAAAACTAACAGTGGATTTGATATATCGCCCACGACATTCCTTGTAGCAGTAACCTGCCATATAAAGCACTCAATCAGAAACCAACCATTCTAGTAACAACGAGATAAAGTATTTAAAAAAAGAAAAAGAGGCTTTCACCCCAAAACTCACAGCTGCATCACGCGTTGCCATTACAATAAGTGCTGAACCTTTCTTCTTGGATCTCTTGATTACAACATCTTCTACTATACCAAATTCCCCAAATAATTCCCTCAACCTCTGGGCAGTATAATCTTCACCAACCTTCTCCCATGATACCTTCAGCACTTTCTCTTTATCTAAATCACTATCTTTATCAACAGAACTGGATTTTGCTGCTCCAGTTTTCTCATTCTTGGCATGTGCTGGTCCAGCAGATCCCTTTGTAGAAAACATAGATCGAATTCTCGTGATCTCTTCTTGGAGCTTCCTAGCTATTCTCTCCTCGTCTGCTCTAGCTCTAAAATCAGGGTCAGAATCGAAAGCAGCTCGTTCCCTCTCTTCCAGATCTGACATCATTTTCCGTCTCTTAGAATCTTGTTGTGTCTGGCGTCGAAGCTTCTCCTGCTTCAGCCGTATTAAATCGTCAAACAATTTCCTCGCCTTTTCATCCTTCAGAATCTCATAGGAAGTTTTTAGCTTCTGAAAATTAGCATGTGCATCGGGATCATCAAGTCTCTTATCCGGGTGTAACTCTAAAGCTTTTAATCTATAGGCCTTTGAGATTTCTTTTTCAGAGAGCTTGGCACCTTCTTCGCCAGTAGGCAAACCCAAAACAGCGTAGTGATCAATATCTGTATCCATTTTCCTTCGTAGAGCAACTAGAAAGAATAAGAACACCCATGTAAGAAGATTGTGGACAACAGTGATAAATATGGTCACACGGAATAAAGAGAGTCAGAAGCAAAACAGTAACTATATCTAATCAATCCCAAAAACCAAAATGTTAAAACTGATAAACAACAGTTTCTATACTGAATATAGAACAGGGCCAATTCCACTTTTGCTCATAAAGCATAATGAAGATAAATAAAATGGATGTGACTCAATACCTGTAAAACGTGGACGCTGTAGCTTTTATTATCAATCCTATTTTTTTTTTAAAAGAACTGAGGTTTTGAGCCAAACAAAACATCATATAGTATTCCAAGATCAGTTCATCATAAGTTCTTTATATTTTAATATAAAAATCAAATAAAAGGAGAGCAATACAGCTGAGTCGCGACAGGAGTAGACCAAAATCTCTTAAGAGCCACTACAGGTTCAGTTAATAGATTAAAGCAATAACTACCCAGTATATCCCAACGACAGCAAAAGTTATCGCTAGGGTCTGGGGAGGATGAGAGGCAGGCAAGCAATACCTCCTTCCCAAGGGATAGAGAGTTTGCTTTCAGTGAGACCCCTGACTCTATATATACCTGCATGGATATCACAACAATAGGAATGTGCACTAGTGAAGGGATTTTATTAAACATAAATAGAAAGCTTCTTATATTAAAATAGTCATAACAGTGGATATGCATAAATAATTGAAATACAAAGACCAAAACAAAAAAGTGCAAGTCAACCTAAAATGTATAGACTATCTAATCCTCTAAGTATACTCTAAGGTGTCCTTATATCCTCCCTACACTAGGGGTGAGCAAAAAAACTGGGAACCGTAAAACCGGACCGAAACCGAACCGAAAATGTGGGTTTTAAACCGAACTGGAACCGTATAACTTTAACGGTTTGGTTCCTAAACCGGATTTCTGGTTCACGTTTCCAATTCGGTTCCTGATTTCCATAAACCGTTAGAACCGGAACCGAACTGTATAAATATTTATACTATATGATGTCATGTATAAATTGTGTCTAAACTGTGCTTTTGACACAATTTTAGACATAGAGACTTGTGATAATGGTTAAACCGTGATGATGAGACTATGTAAATGGCCAAATTGTTAAGGCAAAAGATACACCTTAAGGAAAAAGAAAAATAACCAAGTATATGGTTGTTGTTTTCGGACCATCAACTAATTATTAGCAATATTTTCGTACTAATCATACATACCGTGCCATCACATGACAAATAAGTCTAAGCAAACCAGTTAGATACCTCGCATATTGTTACGAAGTTGTAGGTTCGGTTAATAATTACATAAGGTGGGGTATACACACAAATATATTCGCATATACACATGAATACACATATATATCCACAAAACCATAATAAGAATATTAGCAAAATTAAAGGTGCATTCTTATCAGTTAAGTGACAAATTAAAGCACATCAACTTTGGATTGAAAAAAGAAAGGAAAAAATGTATGTTGGTTTCTTTTTTAAAAAAATAACTGTTTTTTTGTTTTGGCGGTTCCGCGGTTCTGAACCGGAACCGAACCGTATTAAACGGTTCCACAGGTTTACGGTTCTGCAGGTTTACGGTTCCAGTTCGGTTCCAAAAAATTATGATAAATGGTTTTCGGTTCTAACGGTTCTGGAACCGTCAGAACCGGAACCGGACCGTTGATCACCCCTACCCTACACCTCCTTAGCCTTAATCATCTGCCTCCACGAACTCATATCATGGATCATGTCCTCAGAGAGGTGCAACTCTAGTAAGTCATGTCTAATTTGCTCATCCCAAGTCAGTTTGAGCATGCCTCTACTCCTCTTCCCCTCTACAGTGAGGCTTTTAACTGCTCTGACAGACGCCGTTGTCTGTCGCCTCTTGACATGCTCAAATCATCTCAGGTTCCACTCTCTTATCTTATCTGCTATACTAGTCACCCCTAACCTTTCCCTGTATACCTCATTTCTTATCATGCCTATCCTTGTATGTTCACACATCCACGTCAGCATCCTCAACTCTGCCAGTTCCATCTTCTGCGACTGTATTCTCTTGATGGCCCAGCAGTCTGTTCCATATAACATTGTCGGTCGCACTGTCACCCTATAAAAAAATTTCTTTAATCTAGTTGGAAAATTTTTATCATACAACACCCCTGAGGCCGCCCTCCACCTACACTAGCCTACCTAAACTCGGTGTGCCACGTCACTATCTATGTCTCCATCTTGTTGTACAAATGATCCTAGGTACTTGAACTTACTTACCTTTGGGACCACTTGACTCTCGATGGTGAGTTGGCTATTCTCATCGTCAGTTTCGCAGCTGAAATCGCAATGCAGACTTTTTTTGTAAGCCTTTTCTTTAATTTTTGTAAGCAAAATTTCATACATACACCAGATTAAGCATGTTTACATAGGATGTTACTAGGGGTAAACAACAGCAAGCGAGCTTGCGCAATATATAAAGACACAATACATAATCTAGCATATACTAAACATAATCTAGTGTCATCAGGTGTAACTCACTCAAAATATAAATGGGATAATGTTTTACCATCCAAATGCGAAGCAAACAGCTTGCCTTTTCCAAAATAAGACCAAATAATAACCAAATTTATAATTAAAAAAAGCCTGCCCAGTATCCAATGCAAAACAGTCAAAGTAGAGGCATAGGCAAGAGTAGTTGGGCCAGCCCTATATACTAGTCCAAAGATAGCAACATCCCAGTCTTGTTTTCCCAGATTAATCTAGTAGTGATGGAACAAGACAGTAGCGTAATCAAGTGTCCGACCATCCAACCAACCAAGAATGTGCAACAAGAAGCTACTAGGGCGTATAAGGTAGGAGATTGGGAATCTTGACAACCAAACAGTACAAACTCCAAAGAGCCTTTCATATTTGAATTCCAAAAATCTCCAATCCCCCAACCAACATGAGATCCATGGACCATAACATTCCCTATCCCAATACTGCTAGTACCCTTCAAATACAGAATCCAAACCATATTAAAATATTCGGAGGTGAACGTTGGTTCTATAGTTGCAAGATAGTAAAAAGCAGAAGGTAGTAGAGAGAGTAGGGGAAGAAAGAGCCATATATAAGACCAAGCGGAGAAAGTGGTACAAATAGAAATGGTTGAAGAAAAGAGGGGAGCCAGTGCAGCAAATTCTTTGAAGAAGAAAGCGAGAAATTAAAATATCATCCCAGGTGTAATGAAGCAATGCCGCCGAAGATAAATTTAGCCAAATGCTGAGAAAAGGCACGGAGAGAAGAAAAACTGTAATTATGACCAATCTGTCTTTGTCGAAGATAGAACTATTCAGAACAACATCCATCTCATGCATGAACCGGTTAAAAACTATAAGAGATCTGCTTGGGCTAAGTATTGTGCTATTAAAGTAGACATATTGAAAGCAATCAATATTATTAACTGGAATTATTTCATGATGCTTTTAAGGGCAATGCACTTCACAAAAAGTTAATCAATTGTTTGGCTCTGAATCTCCACTACCTCCTTTTTAATAACTTGAATGGTTCTTTGACAAGTAATTTCAAAGCTAAAAGAGGTCTTAGGCAAGGCGACCTTTTATCCCCTTGCCTGTTCATACTAACATGGAAGGTTACACCCAACTCTTTAAAGAGAAGATCTATACCCTCTTTTTTCTTTTCATCCAAAATGTGAACACCTAAACCTCTCATCTTTTGCCTTTGCAAACGATCTCTTCATCCTGTTAAATAGTGACGCCCATTCTATTATGGTGATAAATGAGGCAACACAACCTTCAAAAGTGTGAAGTGTACACTTCTGGTATCAACACTCAGGAGAAAAATTTATTTGCTGATATCCTGGGAATGCTTATAGGAAACCACCCTATCAAATACCTAGTAGTCTACCTTATTGTTGGAAAACTTTCATATTCTGACTGTGGTGCCCTATTGGACACGATTGCTAACATAGTTCAAAGTTGTTGAACTATCTCCCATATATGACCGTTCGGGATTAATTTATTATTCTTAGCCTTAGTCTTTAGATTTTTTTTGGTCCTCTCTCTCTTCTCTCAGAAATATTACCATTGCCCCTTTGCATATAAAAGGAGCACAAGTGATCATTGTAATATATGAAGTTGATTACTGAAATATGAGATTTGTTCTCTCTTAATTCTTATTTGTCTATATGGTATCAGAGCCAACTTAGCAAGAAAATTGAGAAACTGCATTATGCAGTCAATCTCTCACTGCTCAAGTTACAGTATTTAAATTCAAAAGAGAATTACATAATCAGATATTTGTAAAGAAGGGAAGTTCTTTATTGAAAGAGCACTTCTAGAAAACAGGAGTGAAAAGTGCAGAGTGTAAAAGTGCAGAGTGCACTGAAGAAGAACGAATTTTGAAGAAGAAGAAGAACGCAAAACAGGAGTGAAAAGGGAAGTTTTTTTATTGTTTTTAAAAATATATTATTTAATATTTGTGGAAAATTGTACAAAACGTGTATTTGCATGCATTTCTACACGTATTCATTTTTCCCCGAGGTACAACACGTTTCATCTCAGTTTTTTTAAAGTGGAATCTGATGCCATACAAAAGGCTACACGTAGCCCGCTATTGAATTCTTTTACCAAGACTTCTTCGAGAAGTCTCGCTTCCTTCGAGAAACTTTTAGATGCAAGTTGTACTACTTGCATTTTTTCTCACATCTGAAAGTCTCTCTATTTTTTCCTCTCTGCGTTTCTTCTTCTTAAGCTCTCTTTCTTCAAGCTTTCTTCTTCCATTACTTCTAATAATCATCAAAGTTTCATATGTCTTCTATTAGCACTCCTGTATCTGCTACTCGAAGAAATGAATCTTCTTCATCTGTTATTGCTGCAGCACCTGCTGCTTCGTTACCAACAGGTACCCTTGATGGTAGCTATGTAATGGTCACTAATCTAAAATTAACCAGTCACAACTACCTTGCATGGAGCAAGGCAGTTGGGATGTTCATTATGGAAAGAGGAAAAGATGATTACCTCCACGGAAACATGCAAGTTCCTTTACCTACTGATCCATTATATAGACAATGGAAAACTGAAAATGCCATGATAATGTCGTGGTTGAACAGTTCCATGACTCCTAAAATAGGGAATAATTTTATTCTCTATTCTACTGCGGCTGAGATCTGGAAAGCAGCCAAAGAACTCTACTCACATACTGATAATGTTGCAGAAATATATGAGCTGGAGACTCAGGTTAATGAACTTAGACAAGGTGATTTACCTGTTAGTTCTTATTACTCTCAGCTTACACTGTTATGGCAACAAATAGACACATATGAGACTCATAAGTGGGGTTTACCTGCTGATGCCATGGCCTTTAAGAATTCATTGAAACAAAGAGAGTATTTAGATTCCTGCAAGGTTTACATAAGGACTTTGATTCTGTGCGTAGTAGATTGTTGGGTACCAAACAATTACCTACCTTAAATTCTGTTTTTTCTGAAGTTAGACTTGAGGAGTCCCGTATTCGAGTTATGATGAGTCATACATCACACAATACTGAAAGTTCTGCTCTCTCTGTCCAAACTAATACTGAGGATACTAAGCCAGTTTCTAATCCCTCTGCCTTAGCTGTCTATAGAGGTCCTGGTAAAGGAGGAAAACCTTATTGCAAATATTGCAAACGCTCTGGTCACTCATATGATAATTGTTACCGTAGACCAGATGCTAAAGTACAAAGACCTACGAAGTTCTCTGGGAATAACTGGAGAAATAATAGGTGGAAACCTTCCAATAATGATCATTAGATAAATAATGGGTCTCAAGGAACAATGGCTCAGTTGGCACCTCAGATGCAGAGTGAGATGCAAGGGACTAGTCCACCTCTTCAGCAACAAATAGACACTATATTGAAGATACTGGAGCAACAACAACTTGAGAAGATATCTACTAACTCAGTCGTCATAATGGCACATACAGGTAATCTAGGTATATTTGAACACATAAATTGGATAATAGACTCAGGTGTGTCTGACCACATGACTCATGATAAGAAAATACTTACTAATTATGTTCACTTCACTGCTCCTAAATAAGTAGAAGTTGCAACTGGATCCAAAACATACATACCTGGAAAATGGGATGTTATTCTCAACAATGCGATAAAATTATTAAATGTACTCTATATTCCTAATTTACATTTTCATTTGATTTCTGTTACGAGATTTACTATGGACACTAAGTGCTTTGCCTCCTCACCCTATGAAGTTCTATTTCAGGGAACTACTCAGGGAGAGAAGATTGGCAGTGCTAGTATCAACAACAGACTCTATCTTTTTGGGACAGTTTTAGGTTCAAGAAACCTTTGCTCTGTTGCTAAGTCCAGGGTGGATGCTGGCTGTTCCATTAGTTTCTCTAGCAACTATCTTTTGCTATGGCATAAAAGGTTAGGTCATCCTAGTTTTGGGTATCTGAAGAAAATTATGCCTAATTTATTTTTGAATGTAGACTTGTCATATATTACTTGTGAGTTCTGCGAATTAGCTAAGCAGACTAAAGCTACATATCCAGCAAAACAATATGTTTCCTCACAAGCCTTTAATTTAATACATTCTGACATTTGGGGACCCTCCAGGGTGAGCAATATAAATGGATCAAGATGGTTTATTTCATTTGTTGATGATCATACTAGAATTACATGGGTTTTTCTTATGAAACACAAATCTGATGCAGGCAGGGTAATTCAGAACTTTATCACATTTATTCAAACTCAGTTTAACACTATTGTTAAAACTATAAGAACTGACAATGGCCTAGAGTTTCTAGATAAAGACATCCAGAATTTTTTGACTAAACTGGGTATTCATCATCAAACAACCTGCACATATACCCCTCAACAAAATGGGGCGGCTGAAAGAAAAAATAGGCACTTTCTTGAAGTTACTAGGGCTATTATGTTTACTCATAATGTCCCTAAGTTTTATTGGGGTGAGGCAGTTTTAACTGACACATACCTTATCAACAGACTACCATCCAGGGTTCTGTCTTTTCAAACTCCGGTTGACTTACTGAAAATGAGTTATCCAAGTTCTCATCTGATTTCCACTTTGACCATAAAAGTAGTTGGAAGTTGCTCTTATGTATTTTTACCCTCTCATATGCGGAATAAACTAGATAACAGGGTTGTCAAATGCATCTTTATTGGTTATTCTAATACTCAAAAAGGTTACAAATGTTATGATTCCCTCTCTAAAAGGATTTATGTTACTTTGAATGTTAAAATTGACTAAACTAATGCTTTTTTATAACAAGGATTCTGTTTCTTCTTCTTCACCTGATTACCAAAACTTCTAGAGTATAGTTGATATTGCTAATGATGTTAACTCCTCTGTTGAATGTTCTCCTGTTAGCAATCTAATTTCTTCTGATACTTTAGGTACCAAGGAAGACAGTCAGTTCAGAGGAAACATCCCGGGTGACAGAAAGCCTATAATTAAAGTATATCAGAGGAAGATCCACAAACTTTCTGATTTGCCTTCTACAGATGAGGCACAGAGGGATTCATTTCCTTTGGATGTACAAGATTTAAATGTATCACAATCTAACCTACCAACTAAAGTCTCAGGTGATGATGTATGTTACTCAGAACCTATTCTTGATGATAAGACAGTAGCTATTCGTAAAGGTGTAAGAGAACGCACTAATCATCCCTTAAGAAAATTTGTCCTATGCAGCATTATCTCCTACATTATGTGTCTTCACATCTGCATTAGATTCTAATCAAGTACCAAAAAATGTTCATGAAGCTCTAAATAATCCAGTATGGTGTTCAGCTGTTAAGGATGAAATGCATGCACTTATCAAAAATAAAACATGGGATTTAATTAAGAAGGATCATTCTATGAAAACAGTTGGATGCAAATGGGTTTTTTCTATTAAGTATAATTCGGATGGGTCAGTCAGTAGACATAAAGCAAGGTTGGTTGCCAAAGGCTTTACACAGACTCATGGTATTGATTATTTAGATACTTTTGCTCCAGTGCCAAAGCTTAATATTGTTGGGATTATTTTTTCTATTGATGTAAATCTAGACTGGAATATGATTCAACTTGACGTCAAGAATGCTTTTTTGAATGGTGATCTTCATGAAGATGTCGTTATGGATATTCCTCCAGGCTTTGTAAATCAAGAAAACTGTAACAAAGTTTGCAAACTAAGCAAGGCTTTGTATGGGTTAAAACAATCACCTACAGAATGGTTTAAAAAGTTCACCAATGTAATAATTAGTTATGGTTTTCTTCATACTCACAGTGACCATACTCTTTTTATTAAAGGACTTGGTACTGGTAAGCTAACTGTGTTACTTGTTTATGTTGATGACATAATTTTAACAGGGAATGACAATCAAGGTATCAATGATATTAACAAGCAGCTGGATACTGTTTTTGAACTGAAAGATCTAGGTCCCGTTAAATATTTTTTAGGTATGGAAATAGGGAGAAATGCATATGGTATAAGTCTATCACAAAGAAAATACGTACTTGATCTGTTGTCTGAAACAGGTATGCTTGGTTGTAACCCTGCGTCCACACCAATTGATGCTTGTGCTAAGAATAAACCGGAGAGCAATGAATTATCTGATAAATTGAGTTATCAAAGACTTGTTGGTAAACTGATTTACTTATCTCATACTAGACCAGACATTCGTTATGCAGTCAATTATGTTAGTCAATTCATGCACAATCCCACAATTCATCATCTTAAATGTGCTATGAGGATTCTTAGATATCTCAAAAATGCTCTTGGACAAGGCTTATATTTCAGGAAGAATGCAGATAGAGGATTAATCGTGCTACCTGATGCGGATTGGGGGTCACTACCAGATATGCGGTCAACAACAGGTTATGGAACTTTTTTGTGAGGTAATCTTGTCACTTGGCATAGCAAGAAACAATCAGTTGTTTCTCGGAGCAGTCCTGAGGCTGAATTGCGGGTACTGGCTCTAGGATTGTGTGAAGGCTTATGGATTAATCGCGTTTTAAAAGATCTGGGCCAGACTATCACGTTACCTATCCAAATATATTGTGACAATGTCTCTGCAATCCACATGATTGAAAATCCAATCCAACATGACAAGTCCAAGCACATTGAAATTGATCGATACTTCATTCGAGAAAAAATTGATGATCATATTGTAAATATTCAGCATATTGCTTCCAAGTATCAAATTGTTGATATTTGGACTAAACCTGTAACAGTTAGAATATTTCATGATTTACTTAGCAAGCTTGGTTGTATTAATATACACACCAAGCTTGAGGGGAAGTGTTAAAATATCTCCTATATATGACCGTTAGGGATTAATTTATTATTCTTAGCCTTAGTCTTTAGAATTTTTTGGTCCTCTCTCTCTTCTCTCAGAAATATTACCGTTGCTCCGTTGTATATAAAAGGAGCACAAGTGATCATTGTAATATATGAAGTTGATTACTGAAATATGAGATTTGTTCTCTCTTAATTCTTATTTGTCTATAAAAGTTGGTCAGTTTCAAAAGCTCTCATATCGTGGTAAGCTTCAGATAACCAACATTGTTCTGATAGCTATCTTGAGATATTGGACAGCGTCCTAGTTTCCATCCAGAAGAGTAACCAGTGAGATCGAAAAACTCCTCAAATGTTTTCTTTGAGAAGGTACCAGAAGAGCAAAAGTAAAGTGGTCTATTGTTTGTCAACCTAAAGATAAAAGAGGTTTAGTTATCCCTAACCTGGGGCTTGTGAATAATGCATACATTATGAAGAAGATCTTAAGTATATGTTGCCACAAGGAGTGTCTTTGGATGACATAGGTTCATACAGTTATCTTGAAAGAGCTTAAACGGAAAGTGAACATCAGTGAGGATGCTAAAGTTAATGTTGTGATTGAGGGTAGTACACGGAGGATTCTATATGGAAGAGGTTGGGATGACCAAGTCGTCTAATTTAATCAAGCCTACAGCAGTATAAGCATTTCACATGAGGAGGACTACTCTTTAGAAAGCCAAATCCCAAGTTTTCTATGGAAAACATCACAAAGGCCCTCCAAGCTCTCTTGCCTATTGTTGGATGGGAGAAATCTGTTTGATGTAATCAATTTCTTCCACGTTATGCATTCATCTTTGCCTTGCATGTCGGAAGAGGATGCACATACACTAGACAAACTCCTTAATTGGAGGACTGGTACAAACTAACTCATATGTCTTATGTGGTCGGTTTATGGAGGACCGTGATCACCTTTCTTTCTATGTCCTTTCTCTGCTAAGGTTTGGGAAGCAATTCTGAAGCAAATGAAGCCGAAAGATAGGACCAATGGGTAGCAAATATCATAAACTGGCTCAACTCCAGAAATGCTTGAAACTCAAAATTTTAGAAGGACATAGCTCATTCTGCCTTTTCAACCGCTGTCCACCACATCTGGAGGGAGAGGAACAATAGACTTTACCAATAAATAGAAAAAGACCATGAAGCTATTCAAAAAGACATCATGGATTGCATCTACCACTCTGCTGATTCATGAAGGAGATACAAGAGCAGTAGGTTCAACTAGGAGCTCTCCATAAACTTGGGCATCTAAATGAAAGTATTTTCTATACCTGGTCAAATTTTCTAGACATGTTCTCAGCTCATGCTAAAGTCTTGCTCTTAAAGATTGACTAGCTTGTTCATGCATCCTACCGGTTGTCTGGCTATAGTCTTGCTTCTAAAGATTGAATTGTTTGTTCATGCATCCTACTGGCTATCTAGTTGGACTGAGCCTTCTTGTTATAAACGGAAAAAAAATGTTAAGTAAATAAATAATAAATAAATAATAATATACATAGTGGTGTGTGAGTGCCGTGTAAATTGGGGGAGGGAGAATAAATTTGGTTGGTTATTTAATTCTTGAATTAATACCTAAATTATCTAAACCTTATATTTATCCTAATCCCTAAAATCACTCCCCTAACTCAAATAAAACTCCCCAAACCCCCTTTACCCTAGTGATTCCAGCGGCACCTTTTTCTTGAGAAAGAAAACGACAGAGGGTGAGGGCCAAAAGAAGGAGAATGAAAGAAAAAAAAAAGAGAGGGGAAAAAGAAGGAAAAAGAGAGAAGAAGAAGAAGAAGGCTAGCGAGATCCTCAAACCCGAGTTTTAATCCGTCAATCCTATTCATTTTAGCGTCAATCGAGGTAGGTGTCTCTTCCCCCTCAAACGAGTATGATTCATGCATGCTTTGATAGTATATTAATGTGATTCGTTGTGTTTATTTGTTTAAGATGTTAATTTTGCATATGCTTTATATGGCAGAGCATGAGATGATTGGTTTATGGCCTGCTTATGATTGTTATGTGCGCGTATGTGGATAAAGTTGGTGGTAGGATTCGATTCGGAGTAAAAATACCCTTAAAATTGAAAAAGTGGAAACTTTCATGCTAGGTGCTCTTTAAAATTGCGAGTTAATTGCACCTGGTATCCATACTTTTCCACAAAGTTTTAAGTAGCTTCCATACTTTCATGAAACTCGCTCAGCAGCCATACTTATAGGTGAAATTAACACCTGGCATCCGGATGACCTGCTGGTTTACCGTTGACTGCTCAAATCGACCCTTGACCTGAATTAACCACATTTTTAACCCGATTTTAACCACGGTTTAGGATCAATAAAATAATAAAGTCAAAAAAATAAAAGTTTAAGAAAAAACCCACACCCCCAAACCATCCCCACCCCCTTTCATCTGCTTCTCCTGCCAAAATATTCTTCATCCGCTGAAAATGTGTTAGGGCAGAAAATCCATCCACCGGAAAGTTCAAGAAAACAGAGTCGCCTAGTGAACAATCGCCTTACCCTAGTTGTTTCGGTTATGACCGTGTTAGAGATGATTACAAAGTGGTCCGAATGCCGTATGTTAGTGGTATCAGACTCCTGCCAAAAGAAATATAGATTTACGGTTTAAAATGCGGTTCTTGGAGGAAGGTTAGTGAATGAATTCTTCTAGGTTGGTGTTCTAATTAGGAGGGTGCATTTGTTTCTGGTAATGTACATTGGTCTTGGGCCGGTCGTAGTGAAGAATCTCTATTGGCCTTTGATCTTGGAACTGAAAGTTTTCGATTGATACCCTTGCCTGAGAAGTTATCGGAGTGTTATAAACTGGGCGCTTTGGATCAATCTTTGTGTTTGACAAGTAACAATTACCCTTCCACCTCTGTTTATGTGATGCGGGATAATGGAATCGCAGATTCTTGGACCCATTTGTTCACCCTAAGAACCGATGGTGTTAAGGGTTTCATATCTTTGCTAGAATGGAACAGGAAAGTGATTGATCCATAACCCTATCAGTAAAATCTGATCTTTGTGGTCATAATACGTGTAGAAAATAACATTCCTTTTCTCTTCTTCTTCAATTAAGATAAAAGTGTAGAAGAATTGGGGAATAAAGAATTGGGTTTACGTCTATCTTGGAGGGAGGAATCGGGTGGGATAATGGAGGGAAGGAGTAATTAACCATAGCTGGGAAAATTTAGTCGCCAAGTGAGGAAAAAGTGAAAAATAAAAGAAATTTTGATAAAAACCGCCTACAGTAGGTCAATTCCCGATTGCCGGATGCCAGGTGTTAATTTCACCTATAAGTATGTTGCTGAACGAGTTTCATGAAATTATGAATGCTACTTAAAACTTTGTGGAAAAGTATGGATACCAGGTGCAATTAACTCTTAAAATTGCGTTTTGGCCTTAGAATAGGTTCATCTAGCCCGGAATATGTTGGGATTGAATTGGAAGTCGAAAAAATAGGTCTGATGCGCGCGTTTCAGGGGGTGACGCGTGGGGCCCACGTGTGGCCCCTGACGGCGCGTCCAAACACACGCTGACGTGTCCACTTCCAAAAGATGTGTCGCATTATAACGAGTCCAATGCAACTGGTTTGAGGTCAATCAAATTAAAACGAAGATTTTATTGAGGATAGAAAGAAATAGAATTTTAAAAAAAAGGAAAAAAATTAATAACCAAGTCAGCAGGCTGGTTGACCCGGCTGACCTTGTTCGCAGAAGGCTGGTCTGGCCATTAAATGGGCTGGCCGAAATTTCTAAAAAAAAAAAGGAAAAGAGAGTTGGACCGGCCAGGCTGCCGGACTGGGCCGGATGGCCAGCGGACCGGACCATGGCAGCAGGCCGGCCAAATTTTAAAAAAAAATTCTGAAAATTAATTTCTGAAATGAATAAATAATAATTAATTAATTAAAAATTGGTTTAAATTCCAGAAAAATATGTTTAGTTCTCAGAAAATTCTAAATAAATTCCGGAAAATATAAAAGGTTAAAAATAAATTATTTCCACTTAATTTCTGAATTTTGGTAAATTTTAGTAATTAAAAATAAATAGTAATAAATGGAATTAAATAAGAGAAAAAAGGAAAATTGTAGAAAATTTATACAAGCCAAGGAAAAATACTGATAGTGATAAACAATAACTTTCCACTAATCGAAAAATTTACGAAACCAAATATGGAGCGCCGGAGATGGTGAGGATGGGCGTACAGGTCCCAGACGACTTTGTGGTTGCATTCATGGCACGTGCATTGCATTTGGAGTGGGTTGAGATGTACGAGTCTCAGTCGCTCGAGTGGAGTGGATTGTGCTGTATGGGCCATGAACACTCGGTTATGGTGGATCGTGTTGTACCAGCCACGGGCATCGGTCAGGGTGAATTGTAGTGTACGGGCTACAGGCATCCAGTCAATCCTGGAATCATGCATTACATATAGGTATAGCACCATATTGCGTGACATGATTCTTGTTACGTGTGACACGTGGGTGAAGACATATCACGTAGTTGCGCATTTTTATGTGGAGTGTTTTATTTCTGCACTTATCTTATTTTATGCTCATGTTATATCCTATTTATGTGCTATGTGGTTATATCATTTCCGTATGCGTGTTTTGTATTGGTTTGAGCCAGGCATCTACTGGGTAATTTTTGTCACTCACCCCTACTTCCCAGGTGAGCCAGATGATGACTACGACCATATCTTTATTGAGGACGGGGCAGACATAGCGGAGTGGACCGGTTGATAGCTGTATCTAGGGCACGAGGGACCTTGCAGCGAATGTTTCTATTTATTTCCTTGGGTTCTCAAAGACATTTTAGTATTCCTTTTATTTTAGATCCTTTGCAGAGTGTAGATACTGTTGGGTCTCGTCAACCTAGTACTTATTCATTTTGATAATTATGTTTATTTTGACTCATTAATTTGAGTTTTACTTATCGTTTCCGCGAAAAATTTCTACGTCATTCTTGACATGTAAGAAGTTGATTCGACGCCTTGTATTCTCCTTAGCGAGATACGGCGGATGCACTATTCCCGATGCTAGGGCTCGGGAGCGGGGCGCTACACTTCTCCTTAGTGTCTTCTAGTTCTATCTGCAGCAAAAGTATATTTACCAACTATTCCACAGTTAGTTGGGTTTATTAGTGCCTTGCTCATCAAATTCAAGTACGTTTCTTCACATGGGCATGGGCCGGGATTTCACTATGCAGTCATCCTCCCTGGGTCTTAGTCTGTTCTTCACAGCTTCCATCACCTCACCAGAAGACTATTCTACTGTTTATGGAGGCTGCTTCAATTATGTATTAGTATATAGTTTTAGTTTTTTTGTTTTGATTCTTTGACCTATAAGGTCAATGTATTTTGCGTTTATGTTGGGATTACTGGGGTGTTACTTGGCCATCTTCAGATGTTGCTTTTGCTGTTTTTGAGTGCCCACTTCTTAGCTGGGGGTCTTGTGTTGTTTATTTTGGTAGTAGGAAAGTAACTAGACTTGGCACTAGAATTTGGTACAAGAAAATTCTAGTAAACAGTTGGTGCTAACTGTATTTTAAGCAAGTAATACTTGTAGCTGTCCATGTCCATCCTGACAACCTCATATTAAAGTTGCCTATTTAAGCTCATGTATAAAATGTTAACTCACAAAAAAGAAAGTTTTAGATAATAGGGGGACCATACCGAAACACATAATGCATCTTATGATTATCTCGTGGACAATTAGTAAGATCAAATAGGTAACCAAGAATATGGAGTTGTCTCTTCCAACTATCTCCAACTAAAATCACCACCTACGGTTTCATTTTGTTGACCAGAAGTCCAATAGGGAAGATCAAAAAGTCATACTTCTGCTCTTTTGTGCCTCCACAACCTACTTATGCAGTTCAAGACTGTTAGATGGAGAACTTTTTGTCTCTAAACAAGGGTCTGGAATGACACTTTCTTTTTTAAAAAATTTTAAGAGATTGATCAAATGCAAACCAACGGAGCAAAATGAAGCTAGAACAATATGTGTCCTTCGTCTGAAAAAAGCTCATAACAATAAACAAAAGCTGGTCAGCTTTTTGCTCGCTGATATAATGTAGAACCAGTAGGCGAAAAATAAACGAAAACAAAACATAGCTCTCTCTCTGAAGACTATCAAACCTATGTCCATATATAGAGAGAGATGAACAAAAAGGAAAAGTAGAGTAACTAAATGATTCCATGAGAACAATACCATCTGAGGCTATAAGGAAGAACAACAAGAGATCCATGAAAGAAGGCAGAACACAATCAAAGAACCTTAAGATGGAACTGTTGCTATCCAAATCTAACAATCTTTTCCACTCACTGATCGTGAAGTGGCTATAGGATATTAAGGAGTAATAGAAGCAACTTAGCAAAAAAATCAGTAAACCCATTATATCGTGAAAAAAACCACAATAACTGATCATTAGACAATTTCTTGAACTGTTCTAGCTCGGAACCACGTTTTTAAATACACTTTCTCAAAAAATGTCATGTCAAGTAATGCATTCTGAACATATGCAAGATGCACCTACAATACCAACATGCATTAACATTTGGAGACGTTATTGAACCCAATATGTTTTCTGCCTAAGATGGGACTGAACCCAAATTTTACCAGACAGTTGAATCTGTCATGAGGAAACTATCAAGGTGATTCTGTTCTCGCACACAAATAGTCTTCTAACAATGGGACATAAATTCATATTCTATCACACATAGTTAACTCTATCACTATCACGAAGAAGTTAAATAAAGAAAGCTACTGGTAACATTATAGGTGATGCACACCGTAAAAGAGTCCTAGTCACCAAATCCACCATAACAATGCGAACTAATAGACTTATTCTTAGGCTTGCTATATTGTACAATTCTAAACATTGAATATAAAGTTAGAATATCACAATGAAACCATAATTAAATGAAATTAACATAGTAGACAGCTAAAATTAATAATTAACTAGCCGCAGAGTATGAACATTCTGAGCGTATGTTTAATGAAAGAAAGCAAATACAAGAAGCAATTGCAGACTAACACACATCTAACGAGTAACAAACAGCTCGATAAAAGAGTCTCTATGTCTTAATATACCTTTGGTCTTGTGCCGCTGCCTGGAGTGGAGCGGGAGGACTTGAAGATTCTTGAGGTTCGCTGAGCACCCGCCGCAGATATTCGTGGTGGTGGCGGTGCTTCCAAGGATAGGGGTCCCTCGCCGTTGTGTTGGGGGTGGCGGCGGGATTAGGATCTCACAATGAGGAGAGGCGGGTTTGAGGGTGCTTCAGGCGAAGAGGTTATTGCCGCCGTGGGTTGCGTCTTGAGGTTGTCCGGCTCTGGTTCCATTTTACAAAGAATACAATAAAACCATTACCCATTATCTTATAGTCTCCCACCAATATCAGAGTATGTAGGTTGATCTACGTAATCATAGTCATGTGTTAAAATACATTATTTTTGGATGACCTATAATGATCAACGACAAAGAATAGTTTCTTTTATTTTCTTATAAACGGAAAAGAAAAGGCAAACCAACAAACTTTTGTTTTCTAAATAGTGAAGTTGGCAATTATTTCTTACAGAAAACTTGAATTTAGCTCCACTATAGAGTTCGAAAATTCTAAGAAAGTTGCAACAGTTTAAATTTATTATAAAGGGTAAAGAATGTTAAAAAGTTAAAACAAAAAAACCCAATTCCTCTTAACAATAATTTTTTCTTATAAATAAAAACAATCATTAGTAATTTAATAAAAAATTACTTAGTGTGATAAAAAATTATCCAATTAATTAAATGAAATTACAACAACAACACATACCCAGTATATCCCAACGATAGAAAAAGCTATCGCTAGAGTCTAGAGAGGGTAAGCGGCAGGCAAACAATACATTTGTTCCTTTTTGCTTCCATTGAGGCCCTCGGTTTTGACACAATGATAGAGGTATGGTGTGCTAGTGTCTTAGTGAAGGAATTTAGTAAATACGAATAAAAAACTTCCGATATTATATGCATAAATAATGAAAGACAAAGCAAAAACAAAAAAATGCAAAATAAACCTAAAGTGTAGAGAGTGCGTAAGTCCCTCGATATACTCTAAGGTGCACGTATATCCTGTCTAAACCTCGTTAACCTTAATCTTCTGCCTCTATGAACTCCTATCATGGACCATGTCCTCAAAGAGGTACAAATCTAGTAAGTCATGCCTAATCAACTCATTCCTAGTCAGTTTGTGTCTGGCTTTACTCCTCTTCCCCTTTATGATGAGGCTTTCAACTCTTCTGACAGGCGCAGTTGTCTGTCTCCTCTTGGCTTGCCCAAAACCATCTTAGTCTCCCCTCCTTTAGCTTATCTATTCTACTAGCTACCCCTAATCTCTCTAAATACCTCATTTCTGATCCGGTCTAGCCTTGTATGTCCACACATCCAGCTCAGCATCCTCATCTCTGCCACTTCCATCTTCTGCGACTGTGTCCTCTTGATTCCCCAGCAGTCTGTTCCATATAACATTGTCGCTCGCATTGCCGCTTTATAAAACTGTATCTTTAGAGACTCCAGGACTCGGTTGAACCCAAAAAGTGTACATTTGAGGTCCGAAGCAGAAAATATTTATTGTGATACATGGTTTCTAAGAAAAGGGTTTAGGCTAACCATAGCGAAGTTGATGTTTTGCGAGCTATGCACCTACCTAGAAACATCAAAGAGGTGCAAAAGCTGACTTGAAGGATTGGAGCACTAAACAGATTTGTGCCTAAGTCGGTAAAAAGATTTGTACCGTTTTTTCATATTATAAAGAAAAGAAGTGTCAACAGGCCTTTGATGGCTTGAAATCCTATTTGACCAAGGTGTCAACCTTAACGTCACTCGTTCATGTTGTGGTGTTGTATATATATTTGGTTGTCTGTTATGAAGCCATCAGTGTTGTTGTGCTTATAGAGGAAGACAATATGTAGAGGCTAATATACTTTTGTGAGAAAAGCATTGCATGGACTCAAGGTGCGATCTTCTAACGATGAGAGGATAGTCTTGGCATTGGTAATAGCTAAAAGAAAACTCGGGCTCTACCTTCAAGCTCATCCAATTGTGGTCATCGTTGATCAACCCTTGAAGCAAATCTCTACTTAAACCCGAGACATCAGGTCAAGCATCCAAATGAGTTGTAGAATTGGCTAAGTATGATATCGACTACCGACCTTAGAATTCCATTAATAACGACAAGTGACACCAACTCAACTCATTAAAGTCAACGTCATCTGGCACTCACAGGTGCACAGTGTAGGCCCTGCAAGGCACCACTAGAAGGGGGTTGAATAGTGGGTGCGGAAAATTTGGTTTTTAAAATATTTTAACCCAAAACCCAACTTCTGAAAACAGTTTCTGTTTTCAAATCCTGATTTGAAACATTTGAAAAACTAGGTTACAGATCTTCAAAAATTCTGAAATTTGTAGGGATTCTACTCTCAGATGTTCTGAGTATCCCCTAAAAATTTCAGATCAAAATTCAACCTCTAACCCTTTGAAAAATTATTTGTGGTCAGATTGCGCAAATCTGCCAGAAACAGTAGTCTGATTTGCAAAATGTATTCCGATTAATCCGTAGCTCCAAATGCTCTGAGAATTTAATGACAACCCCTTTAAGATATTTATTTTAATGGGTTGAAATAGTTTTAAAAAATTCCTTTGGGAAGTATGTCAAATACGTTCAAGTTCTCAACCTTTGCAAGTCTGAAAATCAGATTGCACTTGTGTCAAACTATTAACGTTTGAATGACTTATACTTATCCAAATGGGTTAAAACTTGCGCCAAATGAAACTTAAAAGGTATGGCTATGTTTTTGCAAATTTTGGTAATTTTTAAAAATCGTTTGATATTTTTTACTAATGCAATAAAAACGATGCAAAGTGTTAGAAACTGAAAGCAAAATGCTGAAAGTAATAACACTGAGAATTTTATACTGGTTCGGTTAACACAACCTACTCCAGTCTTCGAGGACACATTTCTAGGTTATCACTAAACAAAATTAACACCTTACCACAAGGGTTGCTGGAGTTACACACCAACTCCAACCCTTAACAAACGATACAAGCAATCACAATGATCACGAACACCACCACCGAGAGGATGAAGGTTTGATCACACCTTGATCAACATTTTACAACAATGAGGCGTGTATGGTGGTATGAACAAAGTCTATTCAATAAGTTTGAATATGAGTACAATAGGCTTGAGAGAGAAGGAGAAGAAAGAAATGTAGAAGAAGAGAGTAGAAGGCACTTTTTGTACTTTGGAAATTATGAGACTTGTCTTGCATTTGTTTGCTCTTCTCCTCCTTTTATTTGAGAGTGGCCGCCCCTAGGGCATCATCTCCATCTTGAGAATTCTTTTTTAAGTCTTTGGAAAAATGCCTTGTATAGATGTGACATCATCTTGCTTACTTGGCACAACTTGATTGGATGATTGTCTTGGCCTTGCTTACTTGGTACTCCTTGATTGATGAGATTTGTCATCACTTAATGGCTGTAAAAATCTGAGAATAAAACATAAAACATGTGCCAAATTAAAGTTCAAAACATTTCCAAATAGTCTACAATCAATCCCTACTAATTTGGAAAGCAAATTAGTCACCAGCAAGGTAGTAAAAATCGGCCAGCTTTGTCTCACATGCTGAATTTTCAGCATGTGTTTCATTTGCTAAGGAGTTTGAAATATTACCTTGTGCAGCTCCCTCCATTAAGTCAACAACCTTGTGTAGTACATTCTTCACCAATCAAGATGCCAACTAAGCTCCACATAGGCTCCATTTAGAAGTAGTAGGTGTGTGACATGGTCTTGAGCATGTGCTGAATTTTACCTTTGTAAACTTTGTCAAATATTGCACAATAATTACACATGTATGGTATATTCCAATCAGCCCTATTTTGAATATTCTAGTACACTTTAATATATGTTGAATGTATAAAAGTGTCTAGATACATGTTACATGTTATGCCAAAAACGTTTCATGTGTTGTATTCGTAGAAAACCGAATTTTCGACTTTTGTCGATTACGCTATTTTTCTCCGATTAAATTCAAACTTTTTGCACATGTTATATATATTATGTCACACATAATATACATAAAATAACTTGAATATTCATCTCTAATGGCTGATTAAAAGTTGGCGCCTACATGTGCTTAAAAAGTGAATTTGAAATCTCCACAATTTGGACTTAATTGGGGATGATTGTGTGTGCCAACATTGAATGATTTTATGGCCAAGTGTATCATGTAAGCCAAGAAATTTGTGGCCATTTTTGAAGTTTAGGGGCTGACCATCTATACATGGCAAGTACGTGATACGTTAGCGAAGTTTCGGTAGTCACCCGATACGACAATTTTTAGTTTATAACCTTATAACATGTCGTTATAATTTTGTCATTACCATGACTTATACCATATGATATAAGACCTTAATATACTCATAAATATAAGATAAGTATAGTGGTGTGACGTTGACGTACGTTTGAAATATATGTAACGTGTTGGTAGTACGTCGGAATATATGTGTATTGTGCCTTTTAAAAAAAATCTGAATATATATATAATATAAAACGTGTGATTATGTGTAAAAGGAGACTTTCCATTCTTTAATTTGTTGCCATCATACCTTCTCCAAATATATCTTCATTTAATGAACTACTTAGTTCATTTAACTAAGTACTTCACTTAATGAACTAGTTTAATTCATTAATGCTGGCACCTGAAAATAGTTCAAACACAATAAATGTTTGCCATTTGATGTAAGATTTAAAGCTTCATGGCTTGTTAGTACGGCAACATTATATGTAAAGTATATAAGGCAAGTTTGTCGCAAGAATGTGTCAAGTAATAAATTGTGCCATGCATTTCTTAAACACACGTTATTTAAATCATGCATTTTGTGAATCACTCAAACTCTTTTTCTCAACACAGGTCGCCTAGCATTTGTATCAACTGTTCAGGTCTAAATACACAAACAAGTCGACATGGCTCACAGGACGCATGACTTTGACGCCAACAAATATCTCAGGCCAGTATTAATAAACTCTCCCAGAGGTGTTAAGGCCGAACGCCTTAGTCGCAAGCGACGTTTCAGCTCAGCCTTAGTTGTCTCGTTGGCTCTAGCGCACACCTCATCCATGTCCTGCAGGTCGGCCATGGATTTAGTGCCTCAACTTAATCTGGTTAGCTTGGTGAGGCAAGCCCCTGCCGCAACAAACACCTACCATGCAACCTGACTTGTGGTGACACATGCACAAGCTGGACAGGACACTCGGTACTCCCCATAGCTCCTCGGCATATATTGGATGTCCAAACCATATAAAACGAAGAAATGACGCACTTCGGTGGCCAAGACTCAATCGAATGAGAAAATATTTCAATCAAAATACACAAATGAGACATGTTTCTCTAATATTCCATCATATAAGAAGATTTTTTCCTTGAGCAATAGCTCGGTATGTCTAACATTGTTCATCTTGTGTAGAGCATATGTTACAAAGTATTTGGCAACAAACTACATCTATGCAAGACTTTAACAACATTTATTGTTATTTAGATCATCTTTGGTCCATATGAAGATCCGTCTTCGCCGAGCTATACACACTTGAACTTCAATCAGTTCTGACTGTCCGCATCATTTGCAAGAAAAAAATTATTATTTTTAGATGGTCACACAGATAAATGGCCCCCCCTTGGTTTAATGGGACTAAGAAGGTAGGTAATTGAACAAACAAGTGTCCTTGCTGCAGCATGGGTATCTTTATCCTCCACACATAATCTCCTTTGCTCCCTATAGCCACGAGCACATTCTAGCTTCCCTTCCTTACATAAACCATTCTTTGGACAGGTCTCACAGTAATCTAAATCATAACGAATTTGCATATGGCTGGACATGCCATGCCTGCTTATAATGGAGGAAAGGGGCTTGAGAAGAAAGGTAGTTAGTACGATTTAATCAATATACTGTTAACTACTTTGAAATAAATTTACTAGCCTAAAAAAAAATCAAATGAACACATTACAACAACAATCATATCTAGTATATTTCAATAACAACAGCTATCGTTAGGGTCTGGGGAGGGTAAGAGACAGACAAACAATACCTCCATCTCAAAGGATAGAGAGTTTGATTCCGATGACACCCTCGTCACTATATATACTGCATAGATGGCGCAATAATAAAAATATGATGTGCTAGTGTAGTAACGAAGGGACAACTTTAATAGCCTAAAAAATCAAATCAACACATCAAATTTCCGGAAATGACCATAGCAAAAGAAGTGGAAAATATGTCAGCTCATGAGACTATATCAAATACTATTTAAACGAACACAAATTCGAGACTAATTTTTTTTGTACACAGTTAATAATAATTGTTAATTATCGGAGAGAATGAAAGTCGATGCGTAAAACGGCTATTAATGGAATAGTGGGGAAAAGAGTTTAACTTTACCATGTCGATCGAGTAACATTAAATATTATCGGACCGACCTAGGATGTACATGATATTCCTCAGAATATCCACTTTGATTTCCCAAAATTATCACCTGAGGAAAAGCAGCTACTGAATAGGCGAGTAACGGAGGCTGAGGTGTCCAAAGCAATATTTGAAATGGGAGCTTATAAAAGCCCAGGTCCTGATGGTTTCTCACCAATCTTTTTCCAGCACAACTGGGATGTTGTCGGAAGTGCTGTTACCAGGTTTGTCTTGAATGCATTTCGCGATAGGACTTTCCCATTGGAGATGAATTCCTCTTTGATTGTTCTGGTGCCAAAGGTGAATAATCCTGTAAAGGTTTCACAGTTTCGCCCCATATCATTGGCGAATGTGGTAATAAAGATCATATCTAAGATTATAGCGAACCATCTCAAATCTGTTATTGCCAAGCTAGTGAGCTGTAGCGAGTGCAGTTTTATTCCCGGTAGACAGGCGAGTGATAATGTTTTAGTAGCACAAGAGGTTCTACACACGATGCGCAAGAAGGCTGGGGGCAGGGATTGATGGCGGTAAAGCTGGACCTCGAAAAAATCTATGATCGGATCCATTGGGGTTACCTTAAGCAAGTGCTACAAGAGATTGGGTTCTCTGACCATATGGTCGATCTCATCATGAACATTACTACAGCTACGCAATTGAGTGTTCTGTGGAATGGAGTTCGGCTGGAGGGATTTCGGCCACAGCGGGGTTTGCGACAAGGGGATCCACTTGCCCCCTATTTGTTTGTCCTATGTATGGATCTTTTGAGCCAAAGTATTCAAAGTGCAGTCGATACAAAAGGGTGGAAACCGATCAAAGTCTCCAGACAAGGCCCAGGTATCTCGCATCTGATGTTTGCTGATGACATTTTACTATTTGGAACAGCCTCTAGCGTGCAGGGAAGCATCATGGCAAATATTGTAAGTGGGTTTTGTGCAATATCTGGGCAAAAAGTAAGTGTCGCTAAATCTCAGCTCTATGTTTCTCCTAACACACCACATGATATAGCGCGTGTTATCAACCACCAATTTGGAATCCCACTCACTCTTGATATGGGAAAATACTTAGGTATGCCATTATTACATTGTAGGTTCAAGCCTGCATTATATAATGACATTGTTGAGAAAGTGAAACGGAGATTAGCATCATGGAAGGGCCGCTTATTATCGAAGGCTGCACATAACACTTATCCAGTCTGTGACATCCACGGTGCTGTTTTATTCCATGCAAACATCGAAACTACCTAGTAGTACGGTGGACCATTTAGAACGGTTGAGCAGATCGTTTTTCTGGGGTGAGTTCGACGAAGACCGAAAGCTACATGCAGTGTCATGACCTGCGATCTGTCGGCCCAAGCTATGCGGAGGAACTGATTGGCCAAATTGTTGTGGCGACTAATTTTGAATGAGGATGTATTGTGGGTCAAGGTGTTACGAGCGAAATATGGAAATCCATTACGAAGAGATCCACCTCGACAAAATACTACACATACTTGGCGAAGCATATTGTCAGCAATCCCTATTGTCCTACAGGGCCTGTCGGATGGCGCAGCAGCAGTGTCACCGGAGGAGGTGATGACGGACAGTATGTCGTGGAGGGGTAAATCAAGTAAGCATTTCACAGTTTCGTCGGCATATGCATTGCAACTGGAAGGTACGGGAGGAATGGAAGGACGTTTGTGGCAGAATATTTGGTGTCTGCGAGGTCCGTAGAGAGGGAACTTCATGCTATGGCAGGCCCGTCTGAATAGTCTACCAACGAATGACATGATATATAATCGCACCTTGGCGGCATCCTCATCGTGCCCATTGTTTCAAGCCTACTCGGAGACAACATTACATGCTTTGCGGGACTGCTCTCATGCAAAAAAACTATGGACTGCACTTCTTGCGTGGTCCAACCAGACGCGGTTTTTTGAAAATAAGGGCGGGATAGCTGGCTGGATTGATCGTAACCTGATACAAAGTAGGAATGTTGACAGTTCGGAGGAGCAATGGCCCTACATATTTCGGGAAGCAGTCTACTACATATGGACAACACGCAATAAACGGATATATGATGAGTTTTATGAAGAGCTTAGTGTGTCCTCTGCGGTCCGCATGATTTTTGAACGAGCACGAAATATTAGATTAGCTTGGTTTAGTCACCGTACTCAGGAAGATTGATATTGTGTAATAGATAGGACATAACAAACACTTGTTTGTACATATACTTTTAAATTGTTGAATGAAATGATCCCTTTTCTGGAGAAATATTATCGGACCGTGAAAATTCAAATCAACAATGCTTATGTTGCGTTGCGATAAGATACGAGTAATCTAGTAATCTTACTTCTAGGATTATACACTACATCATAATTTCTCAAAAGAGAAATTTTAAAATATTATCAGAGTAGATATGATTAGTTATTTCTAAACCAAACAAATTTTGTAAAATATATGTAGTTCATTTATATGACCAATCACCTCTTTTTTTCCTTCTGCTTCATTTGTATATAAAACCTCGTATATCATCATCTCATTGTGTCACTAATTACTCGGTACTTACATCCAAATTAACATAAAATACTTCTAGTGATTATCCTTCCATATCATCACCAACAACAACAAACATATCCAGTATATCTCAACGACAGAATCGCTAGGTTCTGGGGAAGATAAAAGGCAGGCAAACACTACATCCATCCCGAAAAATAAAAGTTTGCTTTAGTGAGACCCCTGACTCTATATGTATCTGCATTATCGTTCCATATCATCAGTGATGTAATATTTGACTAGCTTTCTACACTGAAGGATACAACCATGCAATACAATTAAGTGCGTGACCATTTATGACAAACCTAGGATTGATATTTGAAACCACTTGATAATAAAGCCATGATGTATATAGTTTACGCCCATGGTTTACTGAATACAGTGAGTTTATTAAGTTCGCTTCATGGAGTAAAATTTCAAAGATTGCCTCCATTTCATTTAGAAGAGTTAATATTTAGGTATTCAGCAATAGGTAGCATCATAATTTTTCCTTTTTGAGGGCAAATGGGCAATAGAATCATAATTAATTGAAAGATTTAAGACTTCTTGGTACGAAGATATATTTAAAATAATAAGAAGAAAAAAAATAATTTATCTTCGTGGATAGTGAATTTTACTACCGTCATGTACAAAGTAGCACTTTGTTTTATGGATCCTTAATATATGCTTCATAAAGACAATATATATATATATATATATATATATATACATATATATGTATGTATATAATATGATATAACAGGTGAAAGTAATTTTTATCTATTTTTTTTTGTTCCACTAATATAAAATAGCATACCAGAAACCTCTCTTGTAACCGTTTCATTGAATATGCTTTGACTTTATTTGTCTTTTTTCTCTTTTGTTGGTTTGCGCTTTTTCTCTTCTCCACTTACCCATTCATTCAATGGCAAAACTGAAGCAATGGTTGGAGTTCGTTTAGGACTCTATTATGCAATTGTGATTAAATAGTTTTGATTATTTGTACTTAAAAAGAAATGCATCAACATATTGATGTTTTCTTATATCATATATCAAAAACACATATCGTTTCTTTCTTGAAAGTTCGTCAAGGAATAAAAGTATTATCTATATCCATTAATGTGAGATACCATATAAAAGAATAAACTTACTAGCAAAACTTGATGTCCACAATTTAGTCTTTCGTCACAGGACATCCTGATGTTATATGGTTTACACATATCATGTATAGTTTACAACAACAATATTACTCAATTGCTTTAAAACCTTCCGTCTATGACGGAGTATGAGGAGTCGGATATACGTAACCATACACATGTGTTAGAAACACATAGAGGTTGTATGCAACTATATCTTGTATAGTTTATTATTATCAAATATGTTCTAACAAAAAATACATTAACGAATTGAATCTTCCTTGACTTTAGAATATGATAGAATAAAGCAAAATTACTCATTAAATTAGATGTGTTTCTTGTATTGTGAAGTAACAGTTGATCAATTTTTATTATGGCTCATCGGAAAACAACCTCTGTGTAACACATGTGTATAGTTGCATACATCTGACTCCATATATACTAACCTGATATATAGATACCGACTGAACAAGTTTAGCTCCCCTTAACGTCTGATTGCAATGAAGAATAGGGCAAGTGCTCAACTCTTCTCCATTTTGCTAACCTTATTGCTAATATTACTAGGAAATGCAGTTAATGTAGCCGATGGCCGAGCATTCTTTGTGTTTGGTGATTCTTTGGTGGACAATGGCAATAACAACTACTTAGCCACCACGGCCCGGGCCGACGGACCGCCTTACGGCATCGATTTTCCGTCGCATAAACCCACCGGACGTTTCTCTAATGGCCTGAACATAGTTGATTTAATTGGTTGAGCTCCTTTTTTATCTTTTTTTTTTTGTTTGAAACTTTTACCATGGTTGATAATTTGAAGATTTGTGTTAATTCTTTAGCTTTCTGGAATTCATTATCAATCACTAACTACTCAGCCAAGTTTTAATGCATTTGAATACTTTGAACAACCTTTGATTTAGTAATTTTTTGTGAGAAAGTTTTTTCTTTTCTGATGTCGTTGAGATATACTGAGTTTTTTCATAAAGATAAATAATTTTTTTTAATGAATGCTGGTTTGTTCAGGTGAATACTTTGGTTTTCCACCTTTGGAGCCATACTTGAGTCCAGATATGAAAGGAGAAAAACTGCTTCTTGGTACTAATTTTGCTTCTGCTGGCGTTGGCATTCTCAACGATACTGGCGTCCAATTTGTAAGCACTATATTTATTCCCATCCAAACTTTTTGGGTACTTTTAGATACCTCAATTTCTTTCTTTTTTTGATAGAACTCGAAACTAGATGTTACTACTCAGTCATTATGAAAACTAGATTTAGATGTTAGAGAGATGAGAAATATACAAATGAGCCATTACACCTAGGAATTTTTTGTTTTTTTTTTTTGTTTTTCTTTCTGTAGTTCATTTGCTAAACCCATGCATTTTTCTCTTTTCCCCCTTGACATTCGTAAATCTATACTTTTAAGAAGCCATAGAATACAAATTCAAATAATGTGTATCACTTGTTAAGAATGGGATGAGATCACCTGCCACTTTTTTCCGCATTCCATGTGTCGCACGGTGACGCGTAGGGTGAGGAAAAAGAGTGAAAGGATTCTAACCCGTTAAGAATTAGACAATCAGGTTGTTTCATTTGGGATTGACAAAATTTGAAGGCTTTTTTTTGGCTTCTGACAAATCAATAAAACAACAACAACATTACCCGTTACTTTGAGACTCCCGTCTATAGCAGAGTATGGAGGGCCGATGTACGTAACAATACCAATTTGTCAAAAGCACACAGAGTTTGTATTTTGATGACCCATAATGAAAATTGTGTCAAGTCGATCAAGTGTTACTTAACAGTATAAGAAGCGCAGTCAATTTAGTAAGTAACTTTGGTTATCCGTTATATTCTAAGAGTGTACTTTTAGTTTATTAGAAATGAAAACGAGAAAAACAATAAAAAAAAACCCGAGTAAATATTAGGATGATATGCTTTTAAGAGTGTTAACGATATATGTTCTCAGTTTTATTTCACTCCCGCCCCCCAACACCCACGGCTTCCCCAAACACCACACCGCCCACGCTCTGATTAAAAAAAGGAAAAAGAGAATGAAAGTATGAACGAATAACATAGGGATGATTATGGAACGAATATTTTAAAGAGATCATTTCAAAATTCTTAGAAAGCTTTCTAACATTCATATCCATTTAAAAAGAAAACAAATGCTGCATCTTGTTATATTTCTGCAGACTTGTTGGGTTAGCCATTCTGGTGCTATAGGGGTGTTAACGAACCAAACCGACCTGAACACTAAATCTTCGAATTCAGATTTGTTTAGGTAAACGAATTGTTTGGTTCGGTTCATTTACTGTAACGAGCTTTAAAATTAGTTCGAATTCGGTTCGATAACACTATAACTGTTTAAACGAGCCGAACAGTTTGCGAATATTTCAACTCGTTTAAGTAAACAAACCCAAACAGACGTTCGAATTCGACTTATTTAAGTAAAATTAACGAACGAATTCGATCATATACGAATCAAATTCGAACAGTTCGCGAACTGTTCGGTTCGCTTAGCACTCTATCTAGTCTAATGATTGTAATTAGAATTTGCAGATAAATAGTACCTCGTCTATTTGTCTTTATGATCATCCTGCCTATCCTTTCAGCATTATTTTAATTTTCTTTTACGAAAGACAACATAAAAATTTAACGTTCTTTTGCATAATTTTTGCTTAATGATTGTAGTTGAACATAATTGGAATTCAAGAGCAGCTGGAGTACTTCAAAGAATACCAAGAAAAAGTGAAACAAATTATAGGGCCTGCCAACACAACCCAACTCTTGAAGGACTCACTAACTTTGATATCTTTGGGAGGCAATGATTTTGTCAACAATTATTACTTGATCCCTAATTCTCCAAGATCTCTCCAGTTTTCTCTACCCGATTTTGCTAACCTTCTCATTTCTGAGTACAAATCTATTTTGGAGGTAAATCTGATCATCTCTTCTTCTTTAGATTTGCCTGCATATGAGCACACACTTGTACAAACGTTAAACAATAATATGCATGTATCTATACTTAAAAATTTAGGATTTTAAACATCTATAAATGTTGAGTCCTTCCACTTTTATAGAGCTTTTATCCATTTTTATGATAGTTTATTGTTTGCTTGCCTCTTACCCTTCTCAGACCCTAGCAATAGCTTTTGCTGTTGTTGGAATATGCTTGGTATGATTGTTGCTGTTGTATATTTGCATGCATGATATTTCTGTGTGTAATGGTTATTTATGACATGCAACGTAGAAAGGTATGTTCCATGTGTTCAAAAAAAATGTGGGATTCTGGCTGTGTCTTTAATTCGAAGTCGTGCAGAAACTGAACGGATTGGCCGGAGGAGGTAAGGTTATAGTTACAGGGACAGGGCCATTAGGTTGTGTTCCGGCGGAGATGGCGACGCGCAGCTCCAACGGCGAATGTGCAGAGGAATTGCAGAAGGCAGCCTCCATCTTCAATCCCAAGTTGACTGAGATGCTAATGGCACTCAATAAACAGATAGGCAAAGACATCTTCATTGCTTCCGACAACAACGAACTCAACTTGGACATCATCTCCAAGCCACAATCATACGGTAAGCCTATCATAATATCATTGTTTTCTTGGAACGCGATTATAATCACGATTTAAATTATATTTGGATAGTTTGATGATGTAATACACGTAGTTTATAGATGGTGTAAAATTTAAAAATTGGTACTCGTTTTTAATCATAATAGCATGTTCGATATAAGATAATCGATTTATACAAATAATGCATCATACCAAAAACCGTGTTTTCAATACAACTGTGATTATAGTCATGATTCGAAAATGCAGTTTATAGAGTAACAAGCAAACAACAACAACATTACCCCATTGCCTTAGAGGCTCCCGCCTATAGCGGAGTATGGGGGGTCGGATGTGTACAACCATACCTATGTGTTAAAAACATACAGATGTTGTTTTCCGATGATCCATAATGATGCGTCAAGCTATGTCGATCAACTGCTACTCCACAATATAAGAAGCGTATCTAATTTAATGAGTCATTTTGTTGTGTTCCATCATATTCCAAAACCATATGTTATCCAAATTCTAGGTTATCAAATTCATCCATCTCCGCCACCTAATTTTGCCATTTGATAGAAATTTTTATCTAACTATTAAAGTTGAGAATATTTGTCACTCTGAAAGTGAAAAAACCTTGGAGCCAAAGGTCCCGCCCTGTCCAAGAGGAGTATCGTAAATGATGTAAATCATGAACTTAGCAGTCCCTAGTTTGGTGAGGACTTTACGCAAGGACTCATACAAGGTGTCTTTCCGCAAACTAGTTATTTGGCCTAGCATCAGTGGAACACTCACACTGTGCGTGTGTCTGGAATCAAACTCTTAACCTTTTGGAGCAAATCCAACCCGAGTACTATCTGAGCTACGTTTTAGGGCAAGTAAAAAAAAAACTGCATGTATAGACAATTGAGTCGGACATCTTTAATTATTGATGGTTTTGCAGGGTTTGAGAACTCAAAAGATGCATGCTGTGGACAAGGGCCATATAATGGGCTAGGTCTCTGCACACTTTTGTCTTTCTTGTGTCCAAACAGAGACAAATATGTCTTTTGGGATCCATTCCATCCAACTGAAAGAGCCAACAGGATGATTGCCCAGCAAATGGTCAATGGATCCTTAAAGCACATGAATCCTATGAATCTTAGCACCGTAAAAGCTATGTTTTTTAAGTAATTTCCAACTTTATAACTTGTATCCTTTATTAATAAGTTATTACACTTTGGTGTGATCATGAGTGGCTTTTCCCCCTCTCTAGCTGGCCTTGTGTGTAAGAGGCATATGCTGGGGAGTACTTTTGGGGCTGGTCTTGTTGCCATTTTTTTTTATAGTTCAATGTTTTCCTAAAATTTTACGTTGAGTGCGTATAACTTTTATTTGATAGTAATTTTCTAAGATTCACTTCGGGACAAGTCACTTTCAACTATGTGGTCCAAAACTTTCGCACTATGCTTCTGCGTTTGCACAGATTTCGAAGAAAGACCAGATTGTTTTATGATCTGATATACGCAGTCTTACACTTTGTGCAAGATGCTATCCATGAGAGTGATCAAATGAAATAATAATCAATTTGAAGATAAGTTGTTGAACCCAAATCTTTTGAAAAATATTGAAAAGTCGAAGGTATCATATGAGAGACAAGTAGATCAACAAGGGATGTCTTCTGTCCCGACATGACCACCGCATTTCTCTACAAACCATGGGTTAAATGTTTGACCTTAATGCCATCAATCATTCCTTAGCTCTTCACCGGCGTTAATTTCCGATTAAAAGAGGCATCCTTACCTATTACATGTCCAACAATTGTGAATTCCACTTTTCTTTTGTTACCATAACAAAAGTAGGGTCGATAGCAAAGGATTGCTTTCCTTTGTCATTGTCTATTCCGAACAATTGAGGGAGCGTAAATGACTCTTCAGGCTTGAAATCAGGCTTGAGCATAAAACACAAACTGATTTAGCATGCATAGTTGATTGTATTTTGGATCTGACCTTTATCAGAAGAGCCCAACCATTTTGAGTGAGAAAAAAAAGGTTTTAGTTCTCCGACGGCTTGTCAGCCGGAGTGACCCAGACGCCCGGAGAAGATAACGAAAGTCGTAATTCAGGGGTTAAGAGTTGAGAGGAGGCGAAATTGAATTAAAAAGTAGTGGCTATATAGTCGTTGAAGGTTGAAAGAGGAAAGAGAAGAAGGCCTTTGGCGGTGGAGAAAGAAGATGAGGAGAGAGAAGAAGAAAATCAATCAATCATGTCTAGTAAATAAAGAAAATATGTGATGATTTTTAGGGGAGAACTTTCAGTGACGCTGCCTTGGTTATACGCTATTTGACGCGGCCAGTCAAAGGCCGCCACGTGGCGAAGCCCACTCAATTTTTTAGCCTTATTTCATTTTATAGAAAATATACAAAATATCCTATTCCTTCCCATTTCTTCCCGCGCGTCTTCATCAACCCTAAACTTCTTCCCTCAGCGGCTTCTTCACTCTTTCCCATCTCTTCTAAGCTCCGGCCTTCGGTGACTCCCAAATTCTTCGGTAAAAGCAATTCCATAAGTAAGTTCTCTCTTGACAAGTAATTTTCCCAAATTTATTTCTTCCCCTGCATCACGCTTCCACCTCTGTCCTCCTGTCCAGCACCGTCCTCTGTTCCATCTCTGGCCTCCGGTGCCACCCACTCCCTCCGGTGAAAGCAACTTCATAGGTGAGTCTCTCTCTTGACAAGTAATTTCCCCAAATTTATTTCTTTCCCTGCATCACGAAGAACAATCTCTTCACATCAACATTCTTTCCATTTGGGAGTGTTCTTTTGTATACACAATCAGCTCCTCTTTGGCTTCTCGAATCATCAAAATATCGTCAAGGCTTTGAAGTTCTTTCATTTCATTTCCTGAATGAAATCGCCGCAGCCTTTTGGAGTTAGTGTTTTTCTTTACCTTCTTTTATATCGTAATGGAATGTAATGTGTTGGTAGAGTGGCAATTGAAGCAATATGGTCTTAGGAGCTAAGATTGTTATTTGTTCATTCGAGCTTGGTTTGCGGTAGGTCACTTGTGTACAGGATAGGTTCATGTATAATTTCACGGTCAAATAAGATGCCAATTCTGTTTTTCTTTTAGTTGCAGGGCAGTGTTAAGGTTTTTGTATTTGTCATCATTTCAGTCCATTCAGCGATCGTGCTAGCGCAGTTGATGGCCTCGTCATCTTCAAGTGGTTCAAGTCATTGGACAGTTCCGCTAAGATGCCACTGAGGTTTCAATTAAAAATTATTACTTCATGGACTAATGATAACCCAGGACAAAGGTATCAAGAGTTGTCGAAGTTGTGGATTCTTCGTGTGGATAGATCCGCCTGCCCGAGATCTAAAAATATTATACCGGGTTTATTGCGAAAAAGAAATATACATGAAGCGAAATTAAAAAAATATGAAGAACTCATCAGAAAAATACAAATGGAGAGTTCAGCTCAAGTTAGTGATATGAAAAAAGAGTGTTAGCTCAATTAGGTGATATGCAAATTCAGTGTGAAGCTAAATTGAGAGAAATGCAAATACAAAGTGAAGCTCAGTTCAGAGAAATGCAAGAGAACCACGAGGCAGAATTAGAAAATGCTAGGCGACGTTACATTTTTACTTGGATATTCATCATAGTAATGTTTGTTATATGGTTAACGATTGGGTCTAATGATCCTTTGTAATTTTTGACATGTCCTGATCTTGGCTTGATTACTGGAAGAGCTATTGAAAGCTGTTTTGTACATAAGTCATTTTGGCTACATTCAATCAGTTTGTTGAGAAAGCAATCAATATGTATGCGTATGTGTGCATACACGCTCATAAACAAACTATGTTGCTAGGGTAGACTTCTCAATAAAAAGGAAGCAAATATCTAACCCTTCCATTTCAGAAGGGAAGGAAAATACTACAAGGAAGTAAATGGATAAACAAGATCCAATGAAACAAGGTAAACATTTATTTACATAGGTAAACAAGATCCAACAGAAGAAAGATTTAGCAACAGCCATATATATAACACTTTACCAATAGATTCCCAATGACTGAAAAGAAAATAAAAGAGAAATCAATAATATCGTGAAGAAACGTTTCTTGCACAAGTTCCATCAAGATGGTAAATGGAAATCAAGTTCCAGCAGTGAATCTGCGATGGACACTAAAAATAATTTCAAAGTACAAGTGCGTATCACTTCAACTTGAAAGCTGACAAACGATTAAACATATTCATGTCAATGAACCCGTGCAAGGACAAACTGAACCTTCTTTACATTGACTTGGACATGCACACACATTTGAAATGCCAATGTCAATGCTATTCGAACCATGTGTTTGTGAAGATTGAGAAACTACATAATGTCCATAGTAATCCTGACAAGAGAAAGGGCACCAAAGTATTTCAAAAAACACATGCTAAATCATATTACATACAGTCATATTAGTCAATACAACAACAACATTAATAAATTACCTGTAAATTTTGAGCATAATGACTTTCTTGTGTAGAATACAGTTGCAAAGTATGCTGATATGCCTATTAAGTAAAGCACCTCAAGTAAGAACGAAAAATATGTATACATTACATAAGAATGACATTTTGTACAAAGATAGTTTACCCGCATCGATTCAACATACTGGCTCGATGGTGCACGCGGCAGTGGCATTGGCAAAGTAGGCTGATTGTACACATTGTCTCTCTGAAAAAAACAACATCAAGTCAAGTATTGAAAAAAACTGTCACAGAAAAACACGCAACAATGACATATGTATAGCATCTAAATTACCTGGACAGATTGTACACATTGTCTCTCTGAACCAGCTGACATATGCATTGTATATGGATAATCTTGTGTCGTCAACTATGAAAATAACAAACCCATGTAAATTAAATGAAACAAAAAACAATTGAGATTTCAATACACGCATTAACATATTACCTGTTGCACCTGGGTTTTCATTCTTCTTTTTCGAACAAGTGTTTCCAAACCCCCTTTCATCCTCTTTCCTCTTCTAGGGTTTTCTTTCATTTTAAGCCTTTTACTGCCATTCCATTTGGGTTACTGACACTTGATGTCTTATTGGACGAACATTTGTCATCACTCGTCTGCACAGTTTGAAGAATTTCGTCGACTTTTTCAAGTGCATCAAGTAGAAACTTCCGTGCCACAATGTACGCGTCTTCCGTCACTGAGGATTTTGTAGCTAGTTGAATGTAAAGCTGGCATAAATCCTTATAGCGTAACTGAGCTGCAACCTTCTCATCTAAACCGTTACTGATCACCACATTGTCATTATTTTGAACATTTGTTTTTCTAGCATTCTTCGTCCATCGCTTGAGGATATACTTCTCTGGGATTCTCTCAATGCCTTGCATACTAAAAATCTTTAGCACATGTGAACACAATATACCTGCGAACTGAAACTTCTTGTAACTACAGCCAAACGTCGTATTATCTTTATCATGAGTTACCGTGTGATGACATCGTTTATTCACCGTGACCTTGTAACGACGAATAGCTCCATCCTGTTCAAATTCTTCACAACTACCCTTAAGTGAATCATTCACTTCATGTTCAAACAAAGCATGCATGTTTGGCGTGTACACACTTGTCGAATGCCTTGTCAAATCATAATCTACCTTCAATTTTGGGAATGTGATTTTTGCCTTTAAATCGGCACCCATTTCTGCATACCGGCGATTTTCAATCATCATGTCAAAATTATCAAAGAACTCTAAAAACTTCTTCTTGTAACTAACATAATGCTTAAGCATAGCATTCATGCTCTCAATTCTTTGAGTACTCATCATATCCCCGCAGAACATATGACGACCATAAACCAAAACCCACTTTTCTCGTATGTCAAACAATCGCTTCAACCACACGTTATCTGTGAGGTTATATTTCTCCAACATCGACCCCATGAACTTAAAGATTCTAATTCATCTTCAAAATTGTATATGCATCTGCTGAAGTCATATGTAAAAGTTTTAAACGCAGAGAAAACATAGCTTAGATGAATGGCTGCATTTTGATAAATGTGCCAGATACACAGACGATGGTTCGTTTCAGGCCACTTTGATGCTAATGCCTTGGCCATTGCGGCATCTTGATCAGTTAGAATAGTTTTAGGCTTCGCACCAGACATCGCTTTTGAAAAAGTATCAAACAACCATTCAAATGACTCAGCTGTTTCATCGTATAACAACACTAAACCAAAAACAATTGATTGTTTGTGGTGATTCACCCCTACAAATAAGGCAATAGGCCGACCCTCGTTATTCTTTCCGTAAGTTGTGTCAAAACAAATAAAATCTCCAAAAATAACGAAATCCACTTTCATTTTTGAGTCCGTCCAAAAAAGTTTTGTTAGCATATCACACTCGTCCACTTGAATCGCATAATGAAAGTTAGGGTCATTGGACTGCATTCTTTGTAAGTATTCAAGCACACCACCGGTGTCTCCGACCTGAATTTCTTTCTGTCGTTTTCTTCTTAAATAGTTTCTATAATCAACAGGAATAAATCCTAAAACATCTCTCCCACCTGCTTGCTTTGCCATGAGGGCATGTGCATCCCTCGGTGCGATCCCCACACTATTGGCAGTTTCAATCTCATAAGCTTAGGTAGATGATATTTTTCTATAAGATTTAAGCATATGAACTTTATCGGGGCTTGCAAGTCCATGGTTGTGCTCAAGCTTGAAGGTAGTCACCCTCAACTTACCACCCTTAGTACGTACAACTCTCATATGTGCCTCACATCCGGTTCTAGTTTCTGGGCGATTGGTTTTCCCCTCACTTGTCCTCTCCTTACGTTTGCCTGTGGCATGACAAACCAAGTCCATGTCAATGAGTTTTTTTGGGGAAGCTTTATCAGATGACTGCTCCACTTTCTCACTGAAAATCCAACTATCAGTTTTATCATATGAATAAAACTGCAATACATCATTTCCATTATCAAACTCCAATCTCATCTTTGGAACTATCCGTTCATCCATCTTCGTATGGACACGTTCCAAATCATTTGCATCATGCAAAGACATCAAGTTTGTCTCATCTCTTTGAATGAGCGACTTTTCTCCACCCGAATCTTCAAACCATAGTTGTCTGCGCGGGCATTCTATGCTACCTATTGAATCCATATTCTAACATAAGCATACAAATCAAAAACAAGTGTCAAAGCAATACTCAGTAAAGCAAGAAAACAAAACTGTCAAAGCCAATCAAGCAACTTAGTAAACAAATGATAAATTGAATTACAACAATACTGCCAACAATACTGCCAACGAATGAGAAATTGAATTACAATAAGACTGTTGCTGATTGAATTGTGTAGCATTTACTAAACGAGATTTTGAGCACAATAAGAGCTTTTTCTTCATGCAAATTTGTGCAGAGCTCAACTATCTTGGACCAATCTTGAGTATATATAACAAGTCAAATTTGAATTGCAAGTATAAAACACATATGAGCAATTTCATGAAATGGGATTGACTGTGAATTTATACATGAACTGGTAGCATATGTTCGGTTATTCCATACTTCAACTTTAAAAACACACCTTCACTGTTTCGAGCAGATGAGCAGGTGGAGTTTTCGTCAAAACGGCGTTTCCTTACCTTTACAAATAAGACGATGGCATATCAACGGAGTTTTCAAACAGGGGAAGAAATAAATTTGAGAAAATTACTTGTCAAGAGAGAACTTACTTATGGAGTTGCTTTTACCGAAGAATTTGGGAGTCACCGGAGGCCGGAGCTTGGAAGAGATGGGAAAGAGTGAAGAAGCCGCTGAGGGAAGAAGTTTAAGGTTGATGAAGACGCGCAGGAAGAAATGGGAAGGAATAGGATATTTTGTATATTTTCTATAAAATGAAATAAGGCTAAAAAAAATTGAGTGGGCTTCGCAACGTGGCGGCCTTTGACTGGCTACGTCAAATAGCATATAACCAAGGCATCGGCACCGAAACTTCTCCCCACCAAGGGATAGGATATTTTGTATATTTTGTATAACTGGCCGTTTTCGTTGAGGATAGATAGCTTATAGAGAGGTGAGAGCGTTAGAGAGAGAAGTGATATTATATTGTCCTTCATTACGGACATGTCAAACGACCAAAACAAATGGTAGAGAAAATTGGTTTTCTATGAACATAAGAAATAACCTAGATTTGTTGGTTAGAAGATGCTTCTGGGGGTATGGTCAGTTAGATTTACAGATGGAGTTGAAGAACTACTAAGGATTGATGGATCTATAAAGCTGGGTTAAATAATATTTTATTTGGTGTTTCATTGTTTCTTAGGGTGCGTTTGGTTCGTACTTGGGAATCGGAATCAGAATCGAAATCGGAATCGGGGTGGGTATGACAGTGAATGGTTTGATAGTATATGTGTTTGGACGTAAAAGTCATATTTGTTTGGTATTGAAGTGGAAATGAGTATGATTACCATTGATGTTGTTTGGAACGTATCGGAATTGAAATGAGTATCGAAGTTAGGCGGCCGGAAAATTGACCGAAAATTTGGTTGGCCAGAATAGTGATCGACGGCGGGCGACGGCGTTGACCGACAAGGGCTTTTGACCGGCCTATTTGAGCATTGGAGGGTCGGTGGGGGCAGCCGGAGTAGGTTGAGGGTGGTCAAGCTTGAAACCCCTGCCCCCATGTTATATCTCGTTATATCCCTATATTGAAAGACAGGAGGCTAGTATATCAAAAAAAAACAATATCTATTATCAAATACTTACATATCAATCCGAAACTAATACCTCCAATTTTAACAACCAAATGTGTATGGATTTGGAGACCCTCCAAACCCATATAAAACCCCCAACTAAACACCCCTTATCAGGTTGAGAATTAACCCCTCAACATCTGAACCTGTATGTCTAGAAGATATAATGGACACTTATTCTTTGCTAGCACCAACAGAGTAAGACAGGGTTTCAGATTGATTTTCTAAATCAGAGTATGATGAAGTCATGTTTTTTAGGAAAAGGTGAAAGGAAAAATTACTTACGGTAATTGATAGGTTGAAGACGATGAAAAATTTGCAGAAACAGGAAGAAAAAGATTATCTGCAACAGGAAGGAATTCAAAGGATTGGAAAGATAGAACATCGACATGAAAATTTTTTGGTGACTTTATACTTTTGGAGGAAAAAGCTCTGTATATTAAATTTTGAACACGTTATAAGAACGTAGGTAAAAGTTGGAAGTTAGTTTGTGTGGTTGAAAATGCATCGTGAGTGTTATTTTTCGTCATTATTGTTTATAGCGATTACTTTATCGAGAATTTATGCATTAGAAGTTTGCACCGCTTAAATATCAAGAGATTAAAAGTGTTAATCAAAAATCTACTGCATCTTTTAAATTATTAAGACAAACCCGGGGACATCTACTGAGGTGAAAATTATTATAAATACATTGACATCTTTAAGGATCAATGAATTATGAAAGAAAACCATTCAAATGTAATCAGATCGACATGATTAAAGGTCGGCTCAATTATTGTTTGTGAGGGATCATATCATTTTGGAATTTTAATGAGGTAAAAATTGGTGTTATTTAAGTAATTAGCTGTGAAAACAGGTCAGCATTAAAGACGTCTGCTCAAATTTAAGTATGAGAATCAGAAAAAACTCTCAACATATTCTAGACCTGCATTGTCGTTGTAGTGTTTAAAGGAATAGACCGGTAGAATTCATTAAAGGGAGCTTAACTAAAGTTATTTTCCCTATATGGTATCTTATTTTATGAAATTGTGACATTTGGCAGTTAATTGTTGATAACCATATTGCATGCATCAACTCAAACTGTTACACCCGATTTTTTTAAAATAATAATAAATAATAATAAAGATAGTAAAATGTGACATATATTAAAAAACTCTTCAAATAAACCCCCACCCTTAATGCCCTTTAATAACCTACTAACTCTCAATTATACCCCTCCCACTATCTTACTCTTAATACATCTCATTTAGGGCCTTAACTTCAACCATTAAGTGTGGGAGGAGAAACTCCCACACTATTTAATTTAATATACCAACCGACCATGTAGCAAGGGAAAAAAAGGGAGTGATGAGAGGAGAATAGAGGAAGGAGAGTAAAATAGAAAGGAAGAGAGAAATGAAAGGAAAAAGAAAAGAAGAGGAGGAATGAGGAAGCCCACATCAGTTTCAACATCACCACCACCAATATATACTTACAACCAAGAGATAGGTGACCCCTCTCTTTTTGAGCTAATTTCATATATGTAATTATTTGTTATTTGCTTTAATTATTGTTTATTTTGCATTTTATAATTTGAATTGGTATGTTACAGGTTTGGTTGTTTCCATTGTTGTATAGGAGAATATTATGTGTATGTTTATTATTTATTTCATGTTCATTTTCGATGTGAAATTAATATTAAGAGGGGAAAAAATTGTTTTGGGTACATGATCAATATTGAAATTGTATAAACTGGTCTTAGGAAAATTTGGTATATCACATAATGTTATCATTGGAATTATATAGAGAAAATATAAAAAAAATATAATAGTAATATGTTTCGGCTATGTTACAAATGTAAGTTTAAAAACTTAATTGAAAGTTTGTAATTAAATTGGAAAAGAATTGAGATTGCGGGAGTTTTGTTTTTGGGCCAAGCAAAAGGAAAAAAATAAAAAGAGATACAGGGCTGCTGAGGTAGGCCGAATAAATGGGGATAAAAGAAGAGCCAGCAGGTGTGGGCTAAGGAAAAACTGGAAAAGAGCTGGTTGGAGGTAATTGGCCCAATGGAAGGAAAAAAGAGAGGAAGGAAACAGCCAGTCTGCATAGCATGCCGAAGGAAGGAAAGGGGAGAGTTTGGCGCACGGTCTGAGGGCCAGGGAGGGGGAAGGTGGGCTGTTTGCTCGGAGAAATTTTGGATTGAGTTTTAATAAAGGAACAAAAAAAGGAATAATAAAAAGCAGTTTTTGTTTTGGTTAAAAGAAAATTCTGTTTCCGGCAGATTATATATATAAATAAAAAAAAACTGTATTTCAACTTTAAAAAAACAGAAAAATGTGTTGTACAACTAAAATGGAAAAATAATAATAATAGTAACTAGTTAAATTATCTTCGAAAACATAGGATTAAAAAAAGTAATCGGTTTTCTTTTAAAAAATATATATTTATATATGAACATAAAATATTTAGAATATAATTGGGGATAATTTGAAGAAAAAAAAACCAAATTAGGTGGTTTCACTAATAAATAAATAAGTTTATATAAGGAAGTCAATAAATAAGAGGAAATTATTATTATAGGAAAATTGAGAAGAAATATGAAAATGAGAGAGAAGAAAAGGCATTGTCCCTCGGGACGTGTGGCCCTATGTGGCGTGTGGCCCGACGGGGCATATGGTAGGATCACCTCGAGGTTCATGCATTGCATGTTAGAGAGACATACATTAGTGTGTGGAGATATCGTTGCGTGTGACACGGGCATGGATCACGACATCGCACAACTGTTGTGCTGTGGTTTTATCATGAAACACACTTGCCATCCAGACTTATAGGGTTAATAGACACCTGGCATCCAGATGACCTGCTGGACGACCGTTGACCGCTGAAATCGACCTTTGACCGGACCTAACCCTACTTTTAACCCAACTTTAACCACGATTGACTATTTTACCTTGAACATTAAAGAGAAAACAAAATCAAAACAATTCCAACCTTCGTTTTCCCGTTACTCGATACTGAAAAAGCGAAAATATCCCAGGGCGAAAGTGACGAAAATTGTTCAAATTTCTGGACGAATCACACAATCTGACTGTTTGTTGGAACAGGCGTAGTTGATCGGTGTGGATTTTGGAAGCAATAGCCGGGGTTTTGGAGCTGTATTTTCGAAGGTGAAAGGGGCGAAAAATGACGTTAAGGCTGACAGGACTACTGAAGGACTTGCATCCTCTGTACAGTAAGAAAAAGGAACAATTTTTATTTCGAATATGTAGTATAATTTTTGATTTCGTTGCTTTTTTCATTATATTGTGTTTGATTGGGAGAAAACCATAGGTGCATGTCCAGATTGGTGGTTTGAATGGCATGGATGGTGTTTTTTTTTAAATATTACTATTATTGTTGATGAGCATTAATAGAGAGTAGTTTTAAAGGTGTTCTTTGTTGAGTATAGTGTATGTCCAGAATGTTGGATTAGTATTTGATGTGAAGTAAGATTTTGTTGCTGTGTTCATTCTTTTGTGTTGATATACAGATCCCACAAGAGATGAAATAACCGTTGTTTTTCATTATGGTGGGTTATTAATCAAGACTGGTAATGCAATTTACGTAGAAGGAGACACCTGCATATATGACTATGTGGATGCTGATGAGATGTCCCTGTTATACTTGGATGAAATGTGCAAAGATGCAGGAATATTTGGATTAAAGAAGTATTATACACGTGTAGTAGACAAGTTTGTGCAAATTGAGACTGATAGTGATTTGTATAATGCTGTCAGAAGTTGTGTAGCATCATCTAGGGTAATAAGATTGTATGTGGAGCATATTGTTCCACATAGTAGGTTAGAAAATGATGTTGCCGATATGGAAGATGAAAATGTAAGTAATGCTGATTTGAAAATTGAGATTGAGGATGGCAGATGCAATGTCAATGAAAGCATTGCTGAGAATGAGGGAAGTGAAGCTGCCGAGGCGAAAGGGAATGGAAAGAATGAGGATGGCGGGGACGGTGTTAATGAAATTAGTGGTGATAATGAGGATAGTTTTGATGACGAGAAGGATGTGAATGAAAACAATGAGGATAGCGGAGTGAATCTTGATGAAAAGGGTGATGGAATTGAAGATCCGTTGACGAGTGACACAGAGTATACACCTGAAACTGATGAGTTGCCAGGTGACGAGGAGGAATATGATGTACATGTTGATAGGAACAATGAGTGGGATGGGCTGAGTGACGATGAAAATAAGGTACCATGTAAGAGTGTTGACGAAGCAACCGAGGACATAGACAAGGATTTAGTATTGAATGATGAAGAATTGGAGCACGGTAGCAATGTTTTTAACACTAGGACAGATGGGGAAAATCCTCATTTTGCTTATGGGATGATGTTTAAAGATTTGGAGACATTTAAAGAAGCCCTGAAGATGTATTCCATAAGAAACGGTCGGCCGGTTGTTATTTACAGAAGTGAGAATATTAGATGCTGTGCGAAGTGTAAGAATAGTGGGTGCAACTGGATGATGATGATGATGATGATGTTGGTACGAGTTCCAGTGCACCTACACAGCCGTTGAGGAGTTCTGCCAAGGAGCGGGAGAAAACATTGGATGCTACGAGTTCCAGCGCACCAACAGCCGCGAATATTGCTCATGAGATGCCAAAGCAGTGGCCTTATTATAGGATATCTTCCCGCACTGGTGAACTCATACCAAACTATGTCATACGTAATGGCCGAGTGTCTTACCCCAGTCCACACTTACAGAGGTTGTACAAGCCAAGCGGATGACTAAGGAAAAACCATATGCTGATGCTGCTCCTTGAATTTGATGACTATAGAAAGGAAGAGAGAAATGAAAGGAAAAAGAAAAGAAGAGGAGGAATGAGGAAGCCCACATCAGTTTCAACACCACCACCACCAATATATACTCACAACCAAGAGGTAGGTGCCACCTCTCTTTTTGAGCTAATTTCATATATGTAATTATTTGTTATTTGCTTTAATTATTGTTTATTTTGCATGTTATAATTTAAATTGATATATTACATGTTTGGTTGTTTCCATTGTTGTATAGGAGAATGTTATGTGTATGTTTATTATTTATTTCATGTTCATTTTCGGCTGTGAAATTAATATTAAGAGGGAAAAAATTGTTTTGGGTACATGATAAATATTGGAATTGTATAAACCGGTCTTAGGAAAATTTGGTATATTACATAATGTTATCACTGGAATTATATAGAAAAATATTAAAAAAAGATATAATAGTAATATGTCTCGGTTACAAATGTAAGTTTAAAATTTTAATTGAAAGTTTGTAATTAAACTGGAAAAGAATTGAGATTGTGGGAGTTTTGTTTTTGGGCCAAGTAAACGGAAAAAAGAAGAGATATAGGGCTACTGAGGTATGCCGAATAAATGGAAAAAAAGAAGGGCCAGTGGGTGCGGGCTAAAGAAAAACTGGAAAAGGGCAGGTTGGAGGTAATTGGCCCACTGGAAGAAAATAAAAAAGAGAGGAAGGAATGGACCAGCCTGCATAATAAGCCAAAGGAAAGAAATAGGAGAGTTGGACGCGCCGCTGAGGGCCAGGGAGGGGGAATGTGGACGGGCTGGGATATGGGGCGTGGGTTGGGCTGGGAAAAAAATTTGGATTGGGTTTTAATAAAGGAACAAAAAAAGAAAAAGAATAATGAAAAACAGGTTTTGTTTTGGTTAAAAGAAAATTATGTTTCCGGCAAATTATATATATATATATATATAAAAATGTATTTCAACTTAAAAAAACAGAAAAATGTGTTGTACAACTGAAATGGAAAAAATAACAGTAACTGATTAAATTATCTTCTGAAACATAGGATTAAAAAAAGTAATCGGTTTTCTTTTAAAAACATATATATTTATAGATGAACATAAATATTTAGAATATAATTGGAGATAATTTGAAGAAAAAAAACAAATTAGGTGGCTTCACCAATAAGTAAATAAGTTTATATAGGGAAGTTAATAAATAAGAGGAAATTATTATTATAGGAAAATTGAAAAGAAATGTGAAAATGAGAGAGAAGAAAAGAGGAAAAAGGCAAAATGGGTTATGTGACATATTTCATTTGCATTTCATGACACGTGCATTGTCTCTCGGGACGTGTGGCCCTATGTGGCATGTGGCTCGACATGGCGTGTGGCCTGACGAGGCGTGTGGTAGGATCATCTCGAGGTTCATGCATTGCACGGTAGAGAGACAAACATTCGTGTGTGGAGATATCGTTGCGTGTGACATGGGCATGCATCAAGACATCGCATAACTGTTGTGATGTGCTTTTTATTCCTTACACAGTTATTCATGTTTATACATATATTACATGTTATTTGTTGTCGTATATGAAATTGTTGGGAAAGAGGCGGGAGCCTACTGGGTGACATTTATTGTCACTCACCCTTATATTTTTTCTCCATGCGAACGAGAGTATTATTAGATTTACATAAAAGACAGAGTGGAGTACGGCCAGTGGGGTATCTAGCTTGGGACCAGAAGTAGTAGAGTTCTTTTGTTTCAGTTATGTTAGTTATATGTTGTATTGGATTTCGGACTTATTTATATTTGACTTCCGATGAGGGTTGTAATAAATGAATGTTTATTCCATTTTTATACGTTTCCGGGAGCAAATTTTCTACGTCATTGCTGACGGATAAGAGAATTCAACGATGCCTTGTAGTTCTCGTAGCAGACTACGGGGGGTGCACTGTTTCCGATGCTAGAGTTCGGGAGCGGAGCGCTACACAAACAGTGGATCACATAACACTTGACAAAATCAACATACAAAAGACTAAGAGAGATGGTATAAAAACATTTTATTTACAGAAATTTAGAAGAGTATTCTTCATAATTATTGCTGCATAAACACTAACAAAGAGATATGTTTTCGTTGATTTCGTAAACATAGGAAATCATCACCATAAACTAACGTGATTGTCGGAAAATTTTTATATAAAACATAACTTTGGAACTTATAACGTTGTTTTTCTTGCAGATTTCTACGTCAAATTTCAACAAATCTTCAGTCAAATTTCAGTTAATCATTCGAGTTACAATCCGAATTCGTCATTCCTAATCTTGTTCCTGAATATCATCATCATCATCCGTACCCAGTATATCCCAACGACGGCAAAACTATTGTTATGATTTGGGGAGGGTAAGTGGTAGTCAGACAATACATCTATCCAAAGGGATAGAGAGTCTACTTCCAGTGAGACTCCCGACTCTATATGTACCTGCATAAATGACATAATAACAGAGAATCTTGTCCCTGAATAGTGAGTACTCATCTCCGGGCATATGAGACAAGCATGGGAGGGGGTCGAGGTAAATTATGTATTTTTCTCAAAGGAAATTATTAGGTGCTTTTACTCTTTGCTATACTTAAAATACATTGCCATCTATACTTACAATATATTGCCATCTAGAGGTGACAATAGGCCGTTTTTGGTGTAATGGGTTTCAAAACACAAGTCCAAACATGAACCTGCTACGTAGGCAGGTCTGATGTGTCAATTGTTTGCGTGTTTGGCATGTTGGGTTTAACAGATTGATATAACGTGTTGGTGTGTTGGTTTGGTGAGTCACTTTTAGGTTTGGCGGGTTGGCAGGCTAGGTTTGACAGTTTGTCTGGTCATAAATGTTCGATTTGGTTTAATCCTTACACGCGAATGCCAAACCCAAACTAGTAACAAAATGTTTAGATCCATGTTGTGTTTACGTATCTCGTCAAAAATTACGGTCTTATAGCCATTATACCCCACCTCATTTGCTTTCTATGATCTATCTAATACAACAATATTACCTTGTTTTAGAGGCTCCCGCCTATGACGAAGTATATGGATCGGATGTATACAACTATACTCATGTGTTAGAAACATACATAGATTGTTTCTTAATGACCTATATTGCAAACTGCGGCAAGCCGTGCGTATCTAATAAATATTACAATTAAAAAAGGTTTCACTTTTGCCGCCTAACTATATCAGCGCCAAAAGTTCTTCCATAAGATGTACTATACAGTTATACTGTATCTCTTCAAGGAGAACCGAGCATGTTCATAAAACTTGACGGAGGCACTTTTCCAAAATACTCCATATTTGTTAACTAAAGAATGATATATAGGTGGAAAAACATCTGATGAATATTACAAGGTTGCTCGGAGGCTTCGATGCATACCTTGTTTTCTTCTCTTCCCATTGTTATTGTTAAAAGTCAACGGCCACCTCTCAAAAGAAAATAAATTTTAATTTAAAACAAAAAAAGTCAACTTTCATTTTTTTTCCAAAGAAAAAAAAGTCAACTTGGAAATCTAGAATCACATAAAGAATTACAGATACGTCTTGCAATGCCACTGTTGCCCCAGCTGGCTGAAAAAAGAAAAGGAAAAAAGGCAAAAGACAAAAGACAAAACTAAGGAGTTTACTTTCCAATTATATATCGAAAGAAAAAAAAATTGATAAATTTCCGGCACTCTCGACTAATAAAATTGTCTTAAGGAGTACAATTGAATCCCATGAGAATTCTCTGCCGCTCTTTGCACTAACTTGATCAAGTTTTTCTCCTACAAACCATACAACAAATGTAGCATCCACACATAAATATCTACTTGCACCTAACGATGGTAATTAGGTCGTGTTTCGTGTTTTTCAGGTTTCGGGTATCAAAGTAGCAGCACATACCTTATCTGTTTGCTTCGGGTGTACGAAAGTAGATACTCAAACCTGTACACGTCAGGTATCGTATCGTGTATCAGGTATACCCACAAACTTGACAAATACAAATACTTTAGGTCGTGTATGGGTCATTTCGTGTATTTTTCAGGTTTCATATATTTAAAACGACTACTGTTACAATGTATCATTGAAACAAAAATAGGTCCAAAACAAAAAAAGGTGGAAAGTTGGCGACAAAAGAAAGGAGGAGAGAGGAATATCTCCGGCGAGGAGGATGAGGACGGTGACAGTGACGGTGTGTCGCAAATGAAAGGCCTCCGAATAGAAAGTATTTCAAATTTTAGAGAATAAAAGTTAAATCATAGCTTCAGATCATCTCCATCTCTATAATGTCATTTTCTGTTTAGAGTAAATTTTGGTCCGTCCTTTGGTTTCACCAACTTTGTCGGAATAGAACCAAGACCGCTTGCTTTCCGGCTGTCGCTTAAGTGAGAGAAGTGAGATCTGAGAAGAGTGAAGAGATGAAAAATGGAGAATGATGGATATGAGCGACGGGAAAATTGGGAATGAAAAATTGGGAATTAGGGATTAGATTTTTAGTTTTTAGGAGTTTATTTTTTATTTTATAATTTTACTTTAATATTTCTAATTAATATTTAAAATATATTTAAAAAATCAGATATGGCGGGTAATACACGGGTGTACTTGGTAAGTTTCAGAGCTTACCTGATTTTTACACGAAACCTGTCAAGGCTATACCCATACCCGCGAAGACCGCATCAGGTTCAGATCGCGTTTTCGTGTCGTGTATCCACTTGCCATCCAAAATTTTTCGACTCCCACAACTAACTTTTCTCCAATAGTTGTCACCCCTATTGCAACTCTCATTAAGAAAAAAATCATTACATCAAAACTTAACCGTACATTTAACTTACATCTAGAAAAGAAAAAAAAATATAATGTTTGAAAATGGTTTCGTCCAAGATACTAGAAAATATCCCGTCTAATAAATCTTATTACCATATAAGTCCTCTGCTTCCAACATAGGGTTGGTTCTAAACAAAGTTTCCATATGACTTCCATAATGTTTAAGATAATAACATGATATGAACAATCGTCAAATCTCTAAAACTGCGTTAAATTTAATGTAAGAATAAATTATACTAAGATTTACAGAATTCTTACCCATACCCCTTCTTTTTCTATTTTTTCTGATAACAAGATGCGTTTTTCATTTTATCCCAAACAAGATGATACATTAAGGAACAAAGTCTAAGAGAAATCTATTGTAAGAGCTACACAAGAAAATCAACGAGATCAGATTGCCCAGTACAACTATTGCTGCAAAGATTTTGCATAACTCCACGTTTAACTACCAGACTTCTTCGTCAAAAGAGGGCGGGTTTTGGAGCAACTGGTAATGTTGATGCTTTGTGACCTTGAGGTCACGGGTTCGATCCGAAAACAGTCTCTTGCACAAAGTGTAGGGTAAGGTTTCGAAGCGATCCAGCCTCTTCCCGTACCCTGTGCAACCGGAGCAGGGTAGTGTACCGGGAACGCCCTACTTGTTCAACAAAGGTTCCAGCACCCCCGTGCATCACTCTCAACTTCTGATTTCTCTACTCTTCTTATAAACAGTGCCATTCTGTTGCATCAAAGCCACATCCACCGTTAGGTTAAGTACAATAACATCCGGTGGTACAAAGAAAGTTACAGAATGCTCCTCTGAAAAACGCATATGTTGTGCCAACTGGTGAGCTGCCAGATTTGGTTGCCTGCTAGTCCAACTTGCTTTCCAATTTGTAAAATCGCAAAAGAAATGTCTAATGTCATCAATGACTAGGGCCATAATGGAACGGTCTTTGTCTGGAGGGTTAAGATAAGATATGATAGTATGAGCATTCCCTTCAAATGCCACTTGCAACATATCCAGCTCTCCTGCCCAGCTGACCGCCTGATGCAGGATCAAGAGAGGGGCCGAATTGTTTCGCAATCTGATGTACGCAGCCTTACTTTACATTTTGTGCAAGAGGCTGTTTAAGCAACTCGAACCCGTAACCTCAAAGTCACCAAAAAAGTAATCTTACCAGTTGGTCTAAAGCCCGACCTCAAAACAATTGAAAATGCGAATCATTTTAGCCAGATGAATGGATCCAAAATGGGCTATGCTTCAAAAATGTCTTGGTCCAGAACACTTGAAACGCGCATCATTTTAGCCAGATCAAAGGATCCACTAGACGATCGTGCAATTAAGCCTACTGCACCTCTTTTTTTATCCTCAAACCAGGTTGTATCAAAATTGACTCTAACAAAGGCATGTGGAGGAGGGCTCCAACCATGATGTTGCTGCAGAAGAACCTGAAATTGCAAAGACAACCCTGAATTAAGTCTTCTAAATTCATCTCAACAGTAGAGGCCATAACGTGCAATTCCATTGACGATGGATGCTTTCCTTCAAACAATTTTCTGCTCCCCGCACCCCACAAGGCCCAGTGTAAAACTTTAAATTTAGCAGTATCTAATGCGTTTGCTCTAGTTAAAACACCTTTGACCAACTCCTCTGCATTCAATGTATCATCCATGTGAACTAGTGATGATAAAAAAGTGAGAGTCCAAACTTGCCTTGCGATACTATACTCTCTATGCTCCAGGTTCCCTACTTCAGTACCAGACCAAGGGCAAATCTCATCGACAAAAACACCCCTCTTACTCAAATTAAAGGCTGTTAGTAATTCATTTCTAAAAAGTTCCCGTCAGAATATTTTAATCTTATTGGCAATTTGTAACTTACAAATTAAGCTCCATATGAAGAAAGCATTGCACTTCCTTGACTTTAGAGTATGATAGAATAAAACAAAAAAACTCGTTAAATTAGCTGCGCTGCTTATATTGTGAAGTAGCAGCTGATCGACACAGTTTGACGCAATTTTCAATATAGGTCATGAGAAACAACCTCAGTGTGTTTCTAACACATGAGTATGGTTGCGTACATCCGACTCCCATACCCCGCCATTGGCGAGTGCCTCTAACGCAATAGCGTAATGTTGTTGTTGTAGTATGAAGAGAGCATCGCAATGCTCTGTGATAAGGGATATGCTGACTTAACTGTATAACATCCGTTTTGAGTGTGTCCCCAACATATGATATCATGTGTAGGTGATTGAGTCAATGGAATTGATAGAATAGCCTCAGCATCCTCACTGGGGAATGCCATTGTAATTTTTTCAACATCCAAACCAGCTGTGGCAGGACGAAATAGGCAGTCCACGTTATCATGAGAGTCAAACACAGGTGAAGTGTAAATGGCTTTGAACTAGCGTCACAAGGGACCTATTGGTCCAATAGAACATAGATTAAATTTCCATCGGCTACACGCCAATTAAGGCCACATTTGATCTCATCACGTGCTTTAAGCATAGAGCGCCATGCAAAGGAGGCCTTACTACCACATTCAACAGCCATTAGTAATAAACAAGACAAATACCGAGCGTTGTATACTTAAGCAAGAAGTGAATCTGAAGCCCTCTGGGCAGCTCAGTTGTTATTCAGACCTCCGGACAGTTCAGTTGTTATTCAGATTGAGATATTACTCTAGAAAGATGCAAATCTAAAAAAAAAGACAAGCATCATGAGAAAAATATTGCTATCTGGACCTGAAAGCCAAATGACTAAATCCGATCCAATCGAGTGGTGGTGATAGATTCTGTTTGCAGTGAGCTTCTTATATGGATTGTATGTTAGAGTATTATCAATTTCGAAGACCGTTGTGTTTCTGATAAACATCCTTTTCGCAGATCTATAATACTGTTGCGAAAGAAAACCAAACTAGAGATTTGACTTTTTAATTCATGTGAGAATAGTCATATCTGCTTTTCCAATAAAGCCAAGTTAAAAGCGTGTAAATCACGGAAGCCCAAGCCTCTATTTTTATGTAGCATAGCATAAGACAAGTACTCAATGATCTATATATGTGGGCCATATCGAAACATACACCTAATGACGAAAAGAATAGGTTCCAAAGGTCTGGCTTGTGGAAGAGTGTGAGTAATTATGTAAGATCTCATTCAATTTAAAATACCGTTAGATTTTTGATTTATTTTTTCCACGCAGCTTTTTAGAAGTGAGACAGCGAGACCATTTGAGTTGGGGTTTAAGCTTTTGACATCGAAAAGAAGAGGCTAAATCAAAGCCTATTATGATACTCCTAGTTCTCGTCACCTTTCATTATTTTTTTCTTTTTCTTTTCTTTTTTGAGTTACAACCATTTATGCCAATAGGCAACGGCTGGCTCTCAGTCTGAATTGCTTGCTGAAATCACCCAAGTATCTCTTTGTCTTTTCTGATCCAAATATATGAAAGTCTTGTGAAGTAGTCTCTCTACTAAATTAATATATATGTCGGAATCAGTAAGATTCCAAAATTAATTTGGCTACTAATTCAACTCTAAATATCCAAGAAATTCCATCATTAAATTAATTAATTAGGGCAGGCGAAACTCTGGTCAAACATCCACAAAGGAAAACAAAGCATATCCAACTTAGTGTTTATTCTTTTTCCTAATCACAACCCATAAACTGAAAATAGATGAGAAGTTTTGTGGGAAAAAAAATGAATTTTCTAATTTTTTTAAATAATAATGATTACATTAACTAATCCCAACTTGAGTACTTTTACCGTTTCAAGTTATTTGATTTCTTTTTCATCACTTGAGCATCGTTCGAGATGGATTGGTCACTGTAGGATAACAAATATAGCCCTCTCAATGTATAACAACAACATTACATCATTGTCTTAGAGCCTTTCGTCTATAGCGGAATATGGAGGATCGGGTATGCACATCCATAACCCATAAGCCCTCTCGATGTATAAATACCATTTTGTTTCAACTTGAACTCGAAGTCTTGATTACATTAGTTTATATAGACTATATTCTTTCAAGGAAATTTTCTACAAACTTGAGCTATGAAATGTTTTAGTTAATGATGAAGGAATAATGATAAGAACAGGTTTATTCATCTTAAAAGTGATTTTGATTAAAAGTATACTAATCAATATACATATCTAATGTTAAAAGATGTCTACAAGTCTTCAAAAGAGTTAATACACCCCCAAAAAAGCAAGTGCAAAGTTTTTTTTCTTAAACAATCAATATACGCTCTCGTATTCGTGTTGAATTTTTTTCTTATTTTCCTCTAGAAAAACTCTGGTTCTTTGTTTTATTTAAATAAATAGCTGAGTACATCCGACATCGACATACACAACATTAACACATATAACTAGTATATTCCGACGAAGCAAAAGATATCACTAAGGTCTGGAGAGAGTGAGAGACAGTCAAACAATAGCTCCATCCCAAATTACAGAGAGTTTGCTTATAATGAAACCCCGACTTTATATGTATCTGCATAGATTACACAATAATAGGGATATGGTATGCTAGTGTGTTAGTAAAAGAATTTAGTAAATACAAATAGAAAGATTCCGATTTTAAAATAGTCATATCTAGGGACATAGATAGGCGTAGACAATATCTACACTTTAAGTTGACTTTGCACTTTTTTGTTTATGTTTTACCGTTGTTTTGCATTACATGTACATATACACGTTATGAGTATTTTAATATCGAAAGCCTCTTATTGGTACTTCATGAATTACCTCACTAACACATTAGCACATCATATCTCTATTATTATGTCATCTATACACGTACATATAGAGCATGTGGTCTCACTGGAAGCAGACTCTCTATCTATTGGGACAGAGTTATTGTTTGCCTACCACTTACCCTCTCCAGACCTTAACGATAGTTTTTGATGTCGTTGGAATATACTGAATACGGATGATGATGATGATCTTGATTAGCCTCACGAGGCACACGTTATCTAACGATAGAAGAAACATCCCAACATAGATAAAATGGATAAATCCAACTTTAATTGAAATTTTGCTTCCTTCTTTAGTCTTTCTGGCCTTGCAGGATCAAGTTGACCTCAACAATGGTTAGAAATTCAGACTGGGATTGCATGGAAGACGATAAACCAATAACGTAAAATATAAATCTAAAAAAAATAAAAGAAAATATCAAAGATGTAATTTCAAAAGATGAGATTTTCTTTGTAAAAATGCAAGACTGTAGGAAATATATGAAAGATACGGTAACCAATACAGAGGAAAATAAAAACAAACAAGAGAGAAAAGCCGAGAGTAACGAAGCTACTGTCTTTAAAGCTAAATTGTCTCCACCAACTGAGTAAGATGAACTATGCAACAAACGCCTCCAAGGATATAACATCTTTTTTTTCGCTTGCTCTGCAAGAAGAAGATGAGCTTACGTACTATAAGGGTTTGATATCAAAGGAGAAAAGAAGAAGAGAAAAAGAAATTTTGTAAGATTTTTCAAAGCTTTTAAAAGTTTTTCAAGTCTATCTTTCAAAATATAGGATCCTTGTACTTATAAACATTTGTTTCACATACAAGATGTTAAATTAACACCTGACATCAGAATATAATTTCCAAAGTTAGTTTATAATTGTTTTAGATTGAAAAATTTGTCCCAAAATGCAAAAGTTGTATCAATTTATGAAAATACACCACTGCTGAGATCATGGAGGGCTGTCAAATCATAGAGCCTTGTCACTGAAAGCTCAGTGACTTTCACTGAATGTTTGGTGAAGCGTTCGCTAAACTTTAGATTCTACCACCGAATGTTTGCTATCACTGAACATTCGTTACTGACGTTTTAAAGGTTTCGTCAATTCTGTCCAATTCATGTATTACTCAACTCTTCGATCTTCTTACATGTATTTATATAAATTTGGAGTACATTTTAAAATAGTTGTATGCATTTTTCCTAACAACTGTAACGATTTTTCACAATCTTCTTGCCAAACCTTCATCAAGAGACAAAAGTATATGATAGTTTTGAAGTGATCATAATGGTAAAGCTTTCCAGGTTTCTTAAAGTTAAAAGAATTTAACACGCACAAATACGAATCATAACTCGCTTGTATTATTATTCGGAAAATATCTCAAAACCGAATACTAGAATTCTTCTCTCTTGCCAATGACCCTACCCGGCATTGACTCACCAATCACCTTACCCAGAATTAGTATTTATAGAGCTAGACAAGCCACAATTATGAAACCTAGTCTATTCCATAATCCATACCTGGTTAGGAATCGGACACTATATCTATAGATAACAATTACATCTAGCTAAAGTTTCCGAACTTATTTCTTATCTTTACAATAGGATAATTAACCAACATTTCTAGGTGTGGTAACTGGTTTGGGGAAGTCGGTAAAAAAATGGTCCTAATTCAAATTGAAAGCCAGAAATATTACGAGAACGATTCGCCACATCAAAAGCCAAGTGCCTCTCTTGAAACCCAGGGCATAACTGCACTAAAAAAGTAAACTACTTTTTATAAAAATAGAATTAATCACACTTGCACAAATACGTCAGATCGTGGAGGCCAATCGGGTTTCAATATAGTCAATTTCACTACGAAACATCCACTTTCATGACATGAAAACTACCTTACTCATTGTCTTAAAAATTTCCGTTTATATAGAGTGCAAAGGGATTGAATATACACAACTATTTCTATGGGTTAAAAACACACAGAGGTTGTATCCTGATAACCCATAATGAAATATATATTGACATTGTTAAGTAAAGATATGTGGTTATGAGTAAGGAGAATATATACATGTGCACGTAGTTAAAACTAAGGCTTCTTGTCTTGGATATGTTAGCTTTAGTCACAAGACTAAGCTTCATTGGCTACATAGAACGTGTTCTTGATGTGCTTTGATTTATGAGCATAAGTAGAATATTAATATCTTTTCTAAATAAAGCAAAGTCATCCAACCTATGAAAATGTTATATGGTGATAAATGCTTTTACTTTAAATAGATTATATAAATCTGGTAGTTCAAGCGGTTAAATAACTGAAGTAAAGTCTCTGCTTATTCAGTCTTCTTCATTTATAGTTTTTTTTTATCGGAGATAGAATGAGATTCGAACTCTGGTTTTTTATCAAGGAATATAATAACTTTTACCACTGTGCCAGTTGAATTTTTGCATGGCTTCACGTTATAAGAAAATGTGAGAAAAGTGGAACTGAACTGGAGATTAGCTTGGTTCAATTGAAAAAGGGGGAAATAAAATTGCAACTTCTTTCTTTAAAAATATTATTATAGTTAAAAAAAAAGAGGAAAGAGAGGGAAGAGAGAAGGCTAGGTTGGTCATTTTACTGTCTAAATAAACGCTTACTGTTTCTTTATTAACTTTGTTGTGTATTAACATTTGTCATATGAAGACGGGAAAAATCAATAAATAATATGATAGGTAAGATGAAAATGTTAAAAGATTTTGAATAATTTCAGAAAAATTTTATAGAGATTGGATGGGTTATAAATAAAAATAATAGAAAAAAAATGCTGCTTATTGATGTTTCGTGAAGATTAACCAAGTTTAGTGGCTCTTGAAGCTTTGACCAACACAATATTTACTTAACGAAATATTGTGTACGAGTTGTCAACCAAAGCGCGAGGCGTAACGAAAAAATAGAGAATTGTCAACCAAAGTTTCATATATAACTTTGATGAGGGAGTGGGTTCTCCCCCACCTGTACCAGAGGCCCTTTAGCCAGGTGGGATGTAAATCGAGGGAAGTGCTCCACCGGCAGCCTTGCAAAGGGAGAGGACACTCGAGACTCAGCCAGCCCAGAGGCAACCCTTGTAATATTTCAACAAGGATTGTCTCCACACGGACTCGAACTCGGGACATCGGGATTCTAGCCCCAATCACCTTTGCCACTTACCACTGGACTATGCCCCTGGGGCAAGTTTCATATATAACTGACAACAAGCTGAGTTGGTATTAAGTTTAGATTTGCTTCAAGAGGTCAAGAGTTCAATTCCAATGACACGCATAGTGTGTGGTTTGCACAGTTAGGCCGAAAGCCTGGTTTGCACAGGATACCTTGTGTGGATCACTGCGTAAATCCTCACCAACCTAGGAAGACGATGTGTTCCTGATTTGCGTCCTTCATAATGCTCTTTGGAACCAGAGGAAGCCGATGTGTTCCTGATTTGCGTCTTTCATAATGCTTTTTGGAACCAGAACAGTGAAAACTCTCAGGACCGGGAAATGACATTTTGGTCCAACAAATAAAATGGGACATATGGAATCACAATTAGGGTAATTACGCGACCATTTGAAACACGCAACAGATTATCGTCAGCTGAATTCGTACATTATTGACTTTTAATTCGATAATTATAACTCAATATATAAAATAAAAGCACTTGCGTCACTTATGACATAAAGAAGAATTCTTCAACTTTTTTTTTTATTTTCCCCATTGGAGACAGATATGGTCAGTTTCATCTCCAGAGTACGGCCATGATTTTCTTTTGCAATATTTTATTACAATTAAGAGAATAAAGGATTTGGTTCGAACCTGTAATATACTCCTTCACTACCAAAAATATTGTTTTTCTTTTTGTTTTTATTTTTCTAAAAATATTGTACATTTTCTACCAATAGTAAGTACTCAAAGTTTTTATGCTACTCCATCAATGAATATTTATATGATTTTTTTTATTTAACCTTAAAGAACCATTTAAAAATATGAATAATAACCTATAAAATTTGATGTTTTTAAATTACGTATAAATTAAACTGGAAGGATATTTTTAAAATAGATGGAGTATTAAATATAGTGCAGCTAACGTGGCTACACATTTTATTCGAGATTGAAAACTTCTAACCTGAAATTCGCATGTCTAGAACTTTGATGAGGCTAAAATCTTTGCTCATCATCTTCTTCCCTTGATGAGGATAATTAATTTTCTTTCTTTCTTTTTTGGGGTTGAGATCTGGTCTTCTTTGTTATAAAAAGAGTACCTTAAAAATTTAAAGAGAAAATTTACAGAATAGCGATAATATCTACACTGTTGTACGAGTTTGAATATTGGACAGTAATTATGAGCATGAACAAAAAGTGCGAGTGACGAAAACGAGAATGTTAAGATGGATGCGTAGACATACAACGAAAGATAAAATAATAAATAACATATAAAGAAAAAGGTTGTGGCGTACATATAAAGAAAAAGGTTGTGGCGTCTTCTATAGATGAGAAGATGAGGGAGACAAAATCAAAATAACATTGAAGCATTTGTAAAGGCGTCATGCAGATATACATGTTAGGCGATGCAAGATAATGAATGACATGTATATTAAACATGTGAGAGAGAGACTAAAGAAGACATAGAGAGAGACAATTTAAAAGTTATGACTTATATGACAATTGAAGAGTATATAGTAGTGATATAGTACAGCGGCGATAAATGACTCATGTAGCTGATGTCAAGTAGAAATTATAAGATTTAAGTGACAATTTTAGATACTTAGGTCTGATTAAGTGACAATTTTAGATACTTAGGTCTGATTAAGTGACAATTTTAGATACTTATGCATGAATCACTGTTGAGAAGATATGATAGTTTTGAAATATGTACACCCTAAAAACGCATATTGTAAATTAAGTATTAGAAGGCAACAAAGATAGTAAAATTTATGCTACTACTAATATATATAAAAAAAAAAAGCAAAAGCAATACAAAAAAAGACAAAAAAAGAATAAAATAAATAAAGCACAAAAGAAATGGTCGATCTATGTAACCGACTCATATAATGGAAAAAATGTTTGAGTGTTATTGTTGTTGGGGTTGGGAGAGATGGGGTGTCGTAGCTCAATAAATATTATATGTGATTGGTGAAGCACAATAGTGAAAATTCATGAATTAAAATATTAAAAAAATAGTCAACTGGTATTAGGTGTATCCCATAATTAGACGAGAGACATGTTTTAGAACAGTTGACTTTGGATTATACACAAAAACCAGGGGCTTCACCAAAGTTGTACATTCAATTTCTTACCTCTTCAGATTCACACAAGACACGGCTGCAACTCTCAAACAAACACACACTTAAGCGTTCCGTTCCTTCTTGCAGTACTCTAAACAAAACAACATTACCTCATTGTTTTAAAGGTTTCTGTCTATGGCTATGTATGGGGTCAGATGTACGCAACCATAACCATGTGTTAGAAACACACATAAGTTGTTTCCCGATGACCTAAAATGATACGTCAAGCTATGTCGATCAACTGCTACTTCACAATATAAGAAGCGCAGCCAATTTAGAGAGTCATTTTTCTTTATTACATCATATTTTAAATTCAAGGAAAAGTGTGTCATTTACTCCATTTAAAATAGAAACGAGTACTCTAAACAAAACGTTACATACATAGAGAAAGGCACGTATGTTTCCATGCCGCAGGGTGACTGTTCTTGTATTTAATTGGTCCCTAAGTCCTTTAAGTTTTAAGTCCACACAATTTAAAGCAAAAACAATGAAATTTCTTACTCTTTATCTTAAAAATATTGTCATAGTTTGGCTTGTATATGATTCATTTTAAATCAACATAAACTATGTTCAACTCGAACTAAAACAATATTTTTTGAACGGAGAGAATTCCACATAAGATAGGTCAAATCTCACCCTTCTTCAGCCTATGCTACAATAATTGTGATCACATGGTTTACAGCTTATTACAATTAGTTATTGCTTTTAATAGTCAGCGGAACATTTGGTCTTGCATAATACACAATGCGTCTTCTTTCCGTGAGGTTTCTGAGATTTCATCAATTAACTTTTTAAACTTAAAAAATTTCACCATTTTAAACGAAATGGCCATACAATTTCATATACAATTTCTGCAGTTTTTGGTTGATTTTGTAAGGCATCTCTGAACATCCCAAATCATTTCGTATTGGAGAAAAGCTCCAAAAGCAGGCGTGTATGATTTTTACAACTTAAAGAAGTGTCACTAAAAAAGTCAATTTTAACCTAATCAAAAGATGTCTCTGTGACTTTTCCGAATTGAAAACACAGATAATCTAAAAAAAAAAAAGTGAAATCCCTCACCTGGACCCCATTGCCCAGCCCCAAGAGCATTGTGGAAGATGTAAATCAGGAATCCAGCGGCCTCCTAGATTAGGTGAGGACTTACGCAGTGACCCACACAAGGTGCTCCCTGCAAACTAGGTCTTCGGCCTAGTAGCAGTGAAACATCCACACTGTGCGTGTCTCTGGATTCGAACTCTTAACGTCATGGAGCAAATCCTAACCGAGTGTCAACTGGACTACGCCCTGGGGTCAAAACACATATAATCTATCCTGGATAAATGTTAGGCTAGGAAATCCTGGACTCGCTATGAATCTATGATGCTTGTAAAGAAGGGGCATTGACCAAATTTTATTTATTCAGTTTCTCAACTTCAGACAATAAAAAACCAATTCAAATCCTCAAACAAGTATAGCTAAGCAAGATATTTCCCCCCCTTTCTTTTTCTTCTCTACTCTCATTCTATAAGTTTCAAAGCTGAAGAACAGATTTTGCCTCAACCTGTTTATCCTCCTTTATTCATCATGGCTTCTCTAAGTTGTTCGGCTTCAGAACTAGGCCCTCTTCTGGGCAGCTCCATAAATGCATCTGCTGCAGCCAGCTACATATGCCAACAATTTGATGTGGTGGCCACACAACTTTCAGACACCAAGTATGCTGTGGACAACACTTATCTCCTCTTCTCAGCTTACCTTGTCTTTGCCATGCAGCTTGGCTTTGCAATGCTCTGTGCAGGTTCAGTACGTGCCAAAAATACCATGAACATCATGCTTACCAATGTTCTTGATGCTGCAACGGGTGGCTTATCGTATTACCTCTTTGGCTATGCTTTTGCCTTTGGTTCGCCCTCTAATGGCTTCATCGGCCACCATAACTTTGGCCTCAAATCCTTCCCTTCAGCTTCTGCTGATTATAGCTTCTTCCTCTATCAATGGGCCTTTGCTATAGCCGCTGCAGGTATACATATTTATCATATTTCTGTCGCAACTAAAAACCAAAAACAAAACAAAACCCCACTTATTCAGGTACATATAGACTCGGGGTCTCACTGGAAGCAGACTCTCTATCCCTTGGGATAGAGGTATTGTCTGCCTACCACTTACCTTCCAGACCCTAACGATAGATTTTGATGTCGTTTGGGATATACTGGGTACTGATGATGATGATCAAGTGCAAATTTTTTGTGAAAAAGACACGTAGTTGCAAGATCATGTCCTTAACTAATAATTACCACCATAATGAAATTGCCTCTGTAATCTTTTGACAGGTATTACAAGTGGATCCATAGCAGAAAGGACACAGTTTGTAGCATACTTAATCTACTCATTTTTCTTGACCGGGTTTGTCTATCCCGTTGTTTCGCACTGGATCTGGTCTGCTGATGGTTGGGCCAGCGCAGCCAAGGCTGATAACAACCTTCTCTTTAGTTCTGGAGTCATTGACTTTGCAGGCTCAGGAGTAGTGCACATGGTAGGTGGGATTGCTGGTCTGTGGGCAGCCTTTATTGAAGGCCCAAGAATTGGCCGGTTTGACCGGTCTGGTCGATCAGTGGCTCTACGTGGTCACAGTGCCTCACTTGTGGTTTTGGGCACTTTCTTGTTATGGTTTGGCTGGTATGGTTTCAACCCTGGTTCTTTCTTGACCATCTTGAAATCTTATGGCACACGTGGATCTTACTACGGCCAGTGGAGTGCTGTTGGAAGGACAGCTGTGACCACCACATTGGCCGGGAGCACGGCTGCACTCACTACATTGTTTGGTAAAAGGCTACTAGTTGGTCATTGGAATGTCATTGATGTTTGTAATGGACTATTAGGAGGATTTGCTGCAATCACCTCGGGTTGTGCTGTGGTCGATCCCTGGGCAGCAATCATATGTGGGTTTGTATCTGCATGGGTTTTGATAGGATTTAACAAGTTAGCAGCAATAGCAAAGTATGATGATCCACTTGAGGCAGCCCAACTCCACGGTGGCTGCGGTGCGTGGGGTTTGATCTTCACTGGCTTATTTGCCCAGAAGAATTTAGTCCATGAGGTATATGGAGGCAAGCCTGACAGACCATACGGGCTATTCATGGGCGGTGGCGGAAAGCTGTTGGCAGCCCAACTCATACAGATCCTAGTCATCGTTGGATGGGTTACAGCCACCATGGGATCTCTATTCTATGCTTTGCACAAACTGAAACTCCTGAGGATCTCGGCAGAGGATGAGATGTCAGGATTAGATCTAACAAGACATGGTGGCTTTGCATATCTGTACCATGATGAGGATGAAGGTTCAAATATACCACAGTTTCAGCTTAAGAAAATCGAACCCAAGACTTCTCCCACTCCCAATGATCCCAACTCGATATCACCCACAGTTTGACTCTGAAAAATCTCAGAGATGTGTTTCTATAGCAGGCTTTGGTGTAACATATATAGCCTTCTTCCTCCACTGTTTTCTTCATGTCTACCCTGCAAATTTGTGTTTCTAGCAGTCATTATATCTTAAGAATTTTATTATTCTGCATTGCAATACCGAGATGCATTGTACACAATTAATGACTTTTGAATGAATTTTATCACACATGAATTAGCTCAATTAGAACCATAAAAGATCTTATGATACCCTATCAAGTGCATACCAAGTTTTAATTAACTGGAAATGGCATAGCTATCTATGAAATTTTAACTTACAAAAAAAGGAAAAGTTATCTCCATCAGAACCACCAAGACCCACTTTATGCTAGCATTCTAAATGACAAACACCACAATAATTACTCCCTCACCCAAACACACACACAAAGGGGGGAAAAAGAAAAGAAAAAGAAAAAGACGTTAATAAAGATTGGCAAACTCCATCAGGACCATAGACCACTACGAATAGACTCAATAATAATGATGACAAAATCCATCAGGATCATCAAGGACCACTACCGAGAGACAGCTTCAATGCATCTTAGAAAACTCGCACAGTGCAATTCTAAGACAAATTACGAACATCACACTCACTGTGTATTCTCTAGGCTGTCAGCAGAATCACAGCAGGTCCATCCAGGTCTTCACATCTGACACTATTGGACAATCCACACTGGCATACTTGATCTCTAGGGCTCTGAGCAAGTCATTCCCCTGCAAACGGTAAACCAAAGACGGCAGGTTATGTGGAAAAGCAATCCCAACACGTCTGTTAAATTACCATATCATCTAAAAATCTAAAGGTTCTAGAAAGAATAGTAATTTATATAGTTACAGACTTACCATGCCTCTTCACACGTGGACTTGCCACACGTGCAACAGTACTAGCAGCAGTAGTAGCAGACGTTTATAGACTTAACACTCCCCCGTCCCCTCCACCCCCCCCTCCCCAAAAAAAAACTAGAAAGTCCAATATTAGTAGCAATAGTAGCAGACAATTGCAGCCCTCGATCTTTCCAGAAAGCGGCCAAAGCAGAATTTAACTCGGTACCATATGTTCTGATGCCATTTTCAGTTACCATCTCATCTAAAAGTGTTTATACATTTATCAACTTAACACCGTCAAAACATCAACAGAAGAACTTGCATTTCACAAAGTCGTTTACATAGAAGATGCTCTGATGTCATTTATCTTCATCCCTCTTACTCAGAAGCATATACTAAAAGACCCTGTACACAGAAACTGTTTTGTAGCTAAGCCCCTGAGATCTTCACATTTGCCCCCAATTTGTTAAGCTAAATTTCTAAATTAACAAACCATAAATGAGGAGAGAGAAACAGAAAGGCTCAGAAGAATATATAGAGCAGTGCTTTTAATGAATCATAAATAGAGAACCTATATAAAAGTACATCAACAGGGCATAAAAGAAGAAAGGTGATAAGCAAAAGTAGTCCGCAGCCCCACCTTGAAAATCTCTAATGTAGGCAAGCAGAGTGCAAAAATGCAACTAAGAGGATGCAAATATGCAGATCACATTCCGCAAACCCGAAAGTAACACCTGGACATGATGACACTATATTATATAAGGCATCCTACTTAGATGGAGATACTGTCACATATTTCAAGCACTTAGTCTTCAGGTTCAATTTAGCTTGTAAGACAGGTCTTCCTTTAGGAGTGTTGAAGAACTTCTGCTTGGTGCTCTAATTTCCAAGTTGCCAGAAGACTGAAATTTTGGCTTGCCAGCTTCTTTCAGAAAATCTCAAATCCCAAAGGCACAACTAAACAGGGAAAATAACAACAATTGGATAATTCAAGTTATATTGCAAGTTGTGAGCTCTAAGTTAACAAAATTGTAACACCAGGCATATAGAATAAAGGTTAGAAAGATTAACTAAGTACCAAACGGACTTCATTTCTATAAAAATTTATCATTTAAGTGATATAATCGCTCAATTCTTATTCCCTGATATTTCCATCTTTGTTTGGTTCAGCTAAACATCACATGAGCATCAATTTAGCAGAATACATCCTGGAACGTGAACTTTTGAGAATGGATCTATAATAGCTGGCTATTCCCTTTTCACGGTGGGATTCCTTCAAGTATTATATATTCCTCTTGAACTTTAGCTTGAGGAAGTTGGTCAGTCCGCATAGAGATGGTGTTACCTCACCTTGCCCATACCAAAATATACATATATAAAGGAGATTGTTATTTGCAGCCCCCACTTATATTCACACAGCCTTTCTTTTTTCCTCGTCATTTAATGACAAATTTATCCCTAGTTCCAAGTAGTTATAGACGTAGTCGGTCAAGATTGAACTTGACCACTAAAGCACGAAAAGGAAGTGTGTAAATATCACAAGAGGCAGTGTGGATAATATGCCCAAATGAATTCATGAGTAGAACTATTATATATCCTGCACCAGATAGCATACCAATTATGCATCTAATTTCTCCCTTGCGTATGGTAAATGGAGATACATGACTAGCGAAACACTGACCGGTCCACTACCACTATCACTATCAAAACATCAAAACAGAAAAAGGAAAGAAAAAAAAAAGTAAACTGCGTCACTTCTCCCAGCTGTTGGCATTAAATAGCCAAAATGGCAATTATTTAAGTAGCACATATTCTTCCTTGTTACAGAATCATAATTAATCTAACATTTCATACAATCCAAAATTATCTACACAGGGCATCCATCCTTAATCTATGTTTCCTATTTTTTAAGGGAAGCATCACATCTCAATTATTTCTGCAGTTGAGGATAAGCCAAGACTGAGGATTCTAACCCCCTACCTGCAGACCAAATGGTTGAGCAAAAACAACAGAGTTATACCTGAATGCTTTCAGCTTCTTCAGCATCAAAACACATGCCAGGGCTGCACTCACATGGAGGCACAGATAAACACAAGCAAGGACTACACTAGAAGATATATTGTCAAAATCTACATGTGCTTGCCTGTCAGCCGCCCCCAACTAGGAGATACCATAAACTCATCGACACTTGGTCTTTTCTTTTTATTCATTACAGTACCACAGCAACTTGGTGCAAAATTCCAAGAAAGGGAAAAGAGCAATCAGCATTCTCACCAGCGATGGTGTTGACCTGTTTCTGCCTCTTCTACCAAGTTTGCCTTTGGTTGATTTTGGGCTGATCAGGCATTTCCTCCTTCCTCGGGTGTTTATCTAGATCATCCCATCCATCAAAAGTCCTTCCTGTCCCCTCCATGTTTTCAGCATCAACGTTATCTGAAGCTACCCAAGATTGATAATCACCAGTAGCCATATGTCCACTACACACTGTTCTCTTCCTGATTCTTCTGCCATCCGAAGCTACCCATGATTGAAAATCATCAGTGCTTTTAGCCGTCTGTCTACTATGGTCTCTTCTCTTCCTCATTCTGCTACTATCTGAAGCTTCACAAAAGGCTTTCTTTCGGGCATGGACTTATGGCACACGTTGTCTGAGGATGCTCCCCCACAGTGAATTTAATGCCATAGAAAATGCCGCTTGAGCTAGGGGTAGTACCAGTGCCGTGAAGATGACATCTGTTCCCTTCCCTACTAGCATTGAAGTGATGACAGCTGGGATAATCCAGTTAAATCCTCTCAAAACCTGTACCAAGAGCAAGTGATTCTCAGACTTCAACTTTCTACAGGGTTCAATCATATTTATGGATATTTTGAGGTATGGTAATGACTTTATACCATATTTTGTCTTCTTGCCACTACAAATGACCTATAACCTGTGTCTGCGCCTGGTGGTATGTGTTATATCCTGCTTTTTAAATAAGGGCAAAAGGGTCAATTGGGCCTAATTAATTAGAAAACCTAATTTGATTAGGAAAATTTTCCCTAAACCCTAATCAAATATCTATTTAAACTACGCTTAGTTTCTCCCTTCTTTCATTAAACGTGCGCCGCATATACAGAGGGAAGCAGCGACGTTTTCTTGCTTCCAAACCAGGCCGCCACTTTGGGAGAAATACCACCACTTGATCACACTTTTCAACGCGTATCAAATACCAGGTAGGTGCCCCCTTAACATCCGTTGAATGAAACAAACAAAAGTCTTTAATTTCCCTATGAAAACGAGATCGTGCATTAGTATTTGTGATTGTATAGATGCTTGATTATTAGATTATATGTATATGTGATGAATTGTATGTCCGTATATATGATTGTATATGTATATATATGTATGATGCTATTTTCGTATGAAAACTCGAAAAAGATTTGATTTTTTTGACGTGCGTGTAAATACCGGAATCGTAGGAAGAAGTATTTGTGCCGGCGGCGCGTGGCCGGTGGTGGTGGGCTATGACCACGTGCTGCCGGATGGAGGAATAAGGGTGGGGGCGAATGAGAAGGTGTGCTGGGGGTTGGGGCTGGGCAGAGGGGATTGAAGGAGTGGGGCTGAGAGGGGGTGAGGGAGGGGGGAGCGGCTGGTCAGCAGGGCCGGCTGGAGGGAGTGGGGGCTGAGGGAGGCGGCTGGGGCTGGGGCTGGGGCTGAGGGAGGGGGGTGCGGTCTTGGGGGGTTTGAGGGAGTGGAGGCTGGTGTGGGGGCGAGAGGGTGAGGGGAGCGGGTGAGGGAAGTGAAAAGAATTAGAAAATGAAAGTTAGCATCGCAGGAGATTTCGAAGAAGAATCTGAGGGCGGGAAGGTGAGGTAAGGAAAAAGGAAAAAGAAAAAGAAAAGGAAAAGAAAAGGATAAAGAAGAAGAAAAGGAAAGGGAAAGCAAATGAAGGATTCCGTGTATGATTTATGTGCATTCATGCATCACGACATTGCATATATGATATGTTCTGTTCTGTTAGGATATGCGAGACGTAAATCGCATATCTGATCTGTTCTGCTCCGTTCCGTTCCGTTAGGACCCGGGGTCATGCATTGCACGATTAGATGAATGTTTCTGAGAATATAGGGTTATCATGCATCACGTATGTGACATTGCATTTCACGCTCATTTCGCACGATTATGTGTTTTGATTGTTTAAGAAGATATGACTGTTATACGTTGTTTTAAGAGGTTCTGACTGTTATGCGTATTTGCGAAAACGTGGACAGTCTATTTTCGTATTACAGTACGTATATGTATTTCACTACTGTCCTAGCATGTATGATCTCACAGGGCCGATGCAGGCAGGGTACCTACTGAGTGACGTTTTTGTCGCTCACACCGTTTGTTTTGTTTTATTGCAGACGATTCAGGGTATGATTACATATGGGTTGGAGAAGATTCAGAGTGGGCTCAGTGGGACTCGTAGAGACTATTTGGGGATTGATGATCAAGAATTGAGGAAGTTTATTTTATTTATTATTTCATTTGAGGACATAGTTTAGGGATTTCTTATTTAATTATTTTATGACATCGTTTAAGGGATTATGACTTGATTTTGACTATATATGATTTCGGGGATTTTACTTTCGATTTAGGGTTTTGAGTTGATTTAATTCGCTTCCGTAATCGAATACTCTGTCGTTTCGATAAGTGCAGAGATTCGTACAGACGCCTTGTATATCCCTTAGTGGAATACGGCGGGCGTACCGGTTCTGACCCTAGGGTCCGGGACGGGACGCTACAGGTGGTATCAGAGACAAGGCTCTAGATCTTCTGCGAAAAAACATAGAATTAAGAAATGATCTTAGACGTAAGAGATGACTATAGAATTAAGTTTTGATCGTAGATGTAAGTTTGATATTAGACTAAGTTTGATTCTAGACATAAGTTGTGATCTGAGACTAAGTTTGACTTAAGTTTTGATCGTAGATGTAAGTTTGATATTAGACTAAGTTTGATTATAGACATAAGTTATGATATGAGACTAAGTTTGAGCTTAGAATAAGTTTAATTTAGACTAAGTGATGATCGGACTGAGGGCACGGTTGGTTTTTATTTTTTTATTTGATTGTATTTGTCTGTTTTCTGTATCTCAAATTTATATATTTCCTAAAATGCCCTTGACAAAAAAAACAAAATTTCCTTGTTGTAGCAAATACGCCGTCGAGAAGAGAACGGTGGGAACGACAATGGAAACCACTCTGAGAATGGGGCCCCACCGCAGGTCGTGCTTCCCCAGACCCTGACTGATGCACTACGGGTCATGGCCCAAGCTGTGGCACAACCACATCAACAACCACAGGCTCCACCACCACCGCACTCGGACTTGAGATTCTTCTTTAAGTGGATGCGGAGGAATGGTGGCGCAGCACAACTGACGCCGCCTATCACTTGGATATAATTTCAGAATGAGTTCAAGAGGTATTACGTGCCAACAGTACGATCTTCAGAGCATGACTCTAGATCCACGGCGGAAATGTAGAATTAGGACATGATATTAGAAAATAAGTTACGATTTTGCCTCTAAGTCACAATCTTAGACATAAGTGATGATTTGAACATAAGTGATGATCATGAACGTAGGTATTGGTCTCAGTTATAAGCGATGATCCTGAACATAAGTCATGATCTTAGACATAAATAACGATCTCGATTAAGAGTTGACTTTAGACATAAGAACTGATTTAGTAATGTGTTGATTAGGTACTGATTATGATTTGGAAATATGACGTGATCTTAGACTTAAGAAATGATGATGCTAAGAACGATCCTAGAAATAAGTTATGATCCTAAACTTAAGAAGTCGATCGGTTTTGAAACGCGTATACCTAGGATATCCCATACAATTCTTCCTTATCTAAGGTTGATTATAACTCTCTAAGCTGTGATACTAGTAACCCTAGTTGAATACTATATAATTGATTTCAATGAATTACCATGTTAACCAGAATACCCTACTACGAACGTTAGTTGACATATTAATGGGTCAGCCAGTAACTCGGGCTGCCTTACCATAACTACGACATGGTACATGGTACCATTAGGGTAAAGTAAAGTGGGTCCATATATCATAGCTACTAAGAAAAGAATTATAATAGTATGATATATACTAAGAGATGATTTATAGTAGAATGATAGAAACTAAATAACGATACCGTTATAATCAGTAGAGTTTAGTTAAGGATATTGTACAAAGGAATTTATAGTTTAGGGTTAAGATGTTGAATTTAGGGTAATCAAAATATGTCGACGATGTTAGTCTTATTAGAGGTATTGAACAATAGCGACATGCGAGAATCGACTATAGTATGTGCCTTAGAATACTATATCATTACAAAATTATGGGTTAAGTGTTGACATCGGAACATTTGGTTTGAATCTAATAGGCTTGAATCGAAATAGAGTAAGCATGAACCAGTAGTGGTTGCTTGTCCAGGTGAGATTTAACTATGATAATTAGCGGTTCAAATAACCAAGTAAAGAAATACAGTGGATCAGTATGGCGAGCGGAAGCATGGTGAATTAGAACACCTTAAGTCGATAAATATTTAGTGTGCCATGCTTGGATTGGACAATTTAAGTTAGAGATTTTATCATAGTAGGCGAAGGTTAGACCTATAAGAAACGTTACATAGACGGATTGTTATTTTGAAAATAAGGATAGATTATAGAAATTATACGAAATATTGGACTATTATTTCTCTAGCAGATAAATATTTTATATAAGCACGTACACCGAGTTATATCTATATTTTACAGGGACTTCAAAAGACATTTTATTTTCAAAAATACCTTATTAAGTCTCATTTCTTTATATAGTCTACTATACTTTACGAGGCTAATTTTGTTTCCGTACTTGTAAATCAGTATAATAATTTAAAAAAAAATTCAATTCTTTTGACGACCTTGAAAAAAGGAAAACTTTTCAAATATTGATGTTCTTGCAAAACGATGTGTTTATATACATTTCTTACCAAATATTTCAAATTTCAATTTTTGCTACAGTCTGTTTTAGTCAAAATTAATTTAATTTGACGACTATCAGTATCGCAATCAGTTTAACCGTTTAAATGTTTTCGAAGTTATTTAACCGCTTGCGATGAACTTACTTAACTTTGGTGAAGGAAAAAAAAGTGGCTTTCAAAATATATACTTGTTTATTTTAAAATGGAAGGTACCATATTCAAATCGTTCCATAAAACCTACATTATTAAGTTTCAACTGTTTGGACGCAATTTTACCAAAATACCTTGCAAAAAAATAAAAGTTATATCATCGTTTTTAAAATGGTCATTTGAGATATCGCGTTGCAAAAACAAATCTATGATACTTTGAGCTTTGTATTTACAAAAATTAGAAGCTTCATTATTTTAAGTAGTTAAAGCTATATTCAAAATTATAGCTACGTAAGCTACTTTTCTTTTAACTTGAAGAAATATATGTCCATATACATATTTCGTATACTAGGCTGCTGACGATATCTCTGAGAATTAAGAGCATGATTTTAGAGCTAGTTCGTAAGTATATAAGAACTGATTTTGAAGACTTGTTTGTGTTAAGGAAGGGTAACGGTTACCATATTGGCATGTACAAAGGATGTTAGTGTGGTTAATTATCTAGGGGATGAATCATATGTGATAAGGTTAAGAACCTGGTATTGTAGATTGCAATAAGTTGAATGATACACGTCAAGTAGTATAAGTGGAAGTTTGTAAGCACTAATTACAGAGAATTAGGTAATGATTGAACCCTATGAGGACTAGATCATCTTGGGAGATGCTATTGATGATTAAATTAAATCGTATTATAGTGCAATGTATTTCGAAAAATACATACAGCTTCAGGAATGAGTCTTGCGAATAAGGCGTTAAGTTAAAAATTGTACTACACCTAGGAACTGATTTTAGAGGGTTGCTCATGATAGCAAATATAAGTATGATATAGACCAACGATTAAGTTATGAAGTCAGTATAATGACTATACCCTTAAGGCTGGTTCGAGAACTATAGAAAGAATAGGTTACGATCTGACAAGAGAGTACAATGGGTTTAAAGGTTACATTGTAAATATACACACTGAATGATTTGAGGACTTAGTCTTGTATCGAGGAAGTGAAATAGGTAACACATAGGAATATGCAAGGGATACTAAGTTCGGTCATGATCTAGGAAACTGAATTATGTAGAACTATACTAAGTTATTGATTACGTAACACACAAGTTTCGAGGACGAAACTTTTTGTAAGAAGGGGAGAATGTTATATCCTGCTTTTTAAATAAGGGCAAAAGGGTCAATTGGGCCTAATTAATTAGAAAACCTAATTTGATTAGGAAAATTTTCCCTAAACCCTAATCAAATATCTATTTAAACTACGCTTAGTTTCTCCCTTCTTTCATTAAACGTGCGCCGCATATACAAAGAGAAGCAGCGACGTTTTTTTGCTTCCAAATCAGGCCGCCACTTTGGGAGAAATACCACCACTTGATCACACTTTCCAACGCGTATCAAATACCAGGTAGGTGCCCCCTTAACATCCGTTGAATGAAACAAACAAAAGTCATTAATTTCCCTATGAAAACGAGATCGTGCATTAGTATTTGTGATTGTATAGATGCTTGATTATTAGATTATATGTATATGTGATGAATTGTATGTCCGTATATATATGTATATATATGTATGATGCTATTTTCGTATGAAAACTCGAAAAAGATTTGATTTTTTTGACGTGCGTGTAAATACCGGAATCGTAGGAAGAAGTATTTGTGCCGGCAGCGCGTGGCCGGTGGTGGTGGGCTATGACCACGTGCTGCCGGATGGAGGAATAAGGGTGGGGGCGAATGAGAAGGTGTGCTGGGGGTTGGGGCTGGGCAGAGGGGATTGAAGGAGTGGGGCTGAGAGGGGGTGAGGGAGGGGGGAGCGGCTGGTCAGCAGGGCCGGCTGGAGGGAGTGGGGGCTGAGGGAGGCGGCTGGGGCTGGGGCTGAGGGAGGGGGTGCGGTCTTGGGGGGTTTGAGGGAGTGGAGGCTGGTGTGGGGGCGAGAGGGTGAGGGGAGCGGGTGAGGGAAGTGAAAAGAATTAGAAAATGAAAGTTAGCATCGCAGGAGATTTTGATGAAGAATCTGAGGGCGGGAAGGTGAGGTAAGGAAAAAGGAAAAAGAAAAAGAAAAGGAAAAGAAAAGGATAAAGAAGAAGAAAAGGAAAGGGAAAGCAAATGAAGGATTCCGTGTATGATTTCTGTGCATTCATGCATCACGACATTGCATATATGATATGTTCTGTTCTGTTCCGTTCTGTTCTGTTAGGATATGCGAGACGTAAGTCGCATATGTGATCTGTTCTGCTCCGTTCTGTTCCGTTCCGTTCCGTTCTGTTAGGACCCGGGGTCATGCATTGCACGATTAGATGAATGTTTCTGAGAATATAGGGTTATCATGCATCACGTATGTGGCATTGCATTTCACGCTCATTTCGCACGATTATGTCTTTTGATTGTTTAAGAAGATATGACTGTTATACGTTGTTTTAAGAGGTTCTGACTGTTATGCGTATTTGCGAAAACGTGGACAGTCTATTTTCGTATTACAGTACGTATATGTATTTCACTACTGTCCTAGCATGTATGATCTCACAGGGCCGATGCAGGCAGGGTACCTACTGAGTGACGTTTTTGTCGCTCACACCGTTTGTTTTGTTTTATTGCAGACGATTCAGGGTATGATTACATATGGGTTGGAGAAGATTCAGAGTGGGCTCAGTGGGACTCGTAGAGACTATTTGGGGATTGATGATCAAGAATTGAGGAAGTTTATTTTATTTATTATTTCATTTGAGGACATAGTTTAGGGATTTCTTATTTAATTATTTTATGACATCGTTTAAGGGATTATGACTTGATTTTGACTATATATGATTTTGGGGATTTTAATTTCGATTTAGGGTTTTGAGTTGATTTAATTCGCTTCCGTAATCGAATACTCTGTCGTTTCGATAAGTGCAGAGATTCGTACAGACGCCTTGTATATCCCTTAGTGGAATACGGCGGGCGTACCGGTTCTGACCTTAGGGTTCGGGACGGGACGCTACAGTATGTGACCTTAGGAGTTCATTATCTCAGGTCTTAACCACTAAGTCTTTGGCCCTGTCATCCATGACTTGTCATTTTAAAACAGACATGGCCACATCTTCAGGCTTTAGGTAGTAGGTCTACTACTGCTAACAAGCCACTGAAATTAAGCAAAATCAGCATCTCCAAACCATAAAGCATAAAGCAAATGGAGAGTAGCCAGCATCATGTATCCATTAATGAAAGAAAATCCAGAAATGTGAACAAGAACGAAGTTTAATTCATTTTTTTTTTGGGGGGTGGGTGGGGGTGTCAATGAGGAGAGAGAACATTTCAGTTTTATTTCATCTTGGTGGCAGCAGCCTGTCCCATTTCAGCTTCTATGATCTTGCATACAAGAAATACGTAAATCTGAAGTAACATTTTGATAATAAGAGATAATAGACGAAATAACTAGATGTTCATGTAACCAATATTGAATTAACAGAAATCCCTTGAAAAGAAGAAAAAATAAACAAAATCCTCAATTTTCCTCCACAGATAAAACTTCGTGATTATACCTTCAAAACTGAAGTGAGTCAAGAGAGCCCTCGAGAAACTTAAGCATCTTCTTCATCATCTTCTTCATCAGAGTCCCAAGACAAAAACTCCTCAGACCACCAAATTCTCTGCTTCTCGAAATTCTTTAACACAGAGCAGTCCGTCTCATTAAGACCATAGTTTTTGCTGAAAATTTCGCCAAGAGAATGTCCGGGCTGTTCTTTGTGGGCCCCAGTAGTCCTCCTCTCCCAGTGTGATCCTCCAGTCCGGCCACCATGTGCAAAAGCAACAGAAAGAAGCAAGCTTGATTTGGGATTGTTGGCAGCTGTAAGTGAAGATATTGGGATGAATATGTACAGTGGGATGATGGGAAGCTGCGAGTTGTGTGGAAGGGTGTCGGCTACAAAAATGATTTAAAAACTGATCTAAATTTATATAAAAACATATAAAAAGTTTAATTAGATAAATAAATTAAATTTAAATTGTTTAGTTTTGACCATACTATGAATTCAGGGTTCGGTCTGCCACTATTTTGAATTTTAAAGAGACCGAACGTCTGATGATGAATTTAGAGTTTGGTGACAAAGTTCGATCTGATTATGAAATTTATGTCCGGTGACCGGACGCTTCACCGAATGTTCGGTGAAACCATTTATCAAAATTTTGGTCCAGAGTTTGGTGATGAGTTCTCAGTTGCAATGTTCATGAATTTAAAATTCAGCATTTGATAAAAGTGACCAAACGTTCTGTCAGTTGCAAATAACGAATTTTTTGATGTCTTATGACGAAATGATGCAACTTTTGCAACTTGAATACCTATTTTCAACCTTGAATGGTCATAAATAAATTTGGAAATTAAATTATGAAGAGAAATATCAAATTAACTTCTTTCTTGTAAATTAAAGTTTGTAAATACAAAGATCAAAAGATTTTGAAGATATATTTTTAGATTTTGACGAAAAAATTGTTATACCTTGGGAAGCATTTGTTGCTTACTCTATCTTGCTCAATGGTGGAGACAAAATTATTTTAAGGATAGTAACATTTGTTACGTCTCGTCTATTTCCTCTTCTTTGTTTCACTTTCTTTATGTTTGGTTATCGATTGTAATTCTTTCATAATAGCTTGCGTTTTCTAAAAGAAAACTTGAGCAAACTTTATATTCAATTTCGTATAATTCTGAGATGTTGTTCTGTTTGGAATACATCTCCTTGATTGCAGTCCATATTTCTGCTACAGTATTGTACATCATGAAATCGTCTGAAATGTCAGGTTGCATAGAACGTATCAACCATGACATTATCATGTTATTCTCTGACTTCCATAGCCGGAAGTTTGCATCAGTTTCGTATGGAACATAGATTGTCCTATATAAGTATTTCTCCTTGCATTTGCCAATTATGAACATCTCTACCCCCGAGACCATGGGAGGTAGTTATCTCCATTGAGTTTGTGGCTGGTGATGACAATAGAGGAATCATCAGTAATTTGAGGAACACGTACCACTCCTGATGCTTGATCATAAGTGGATGTGGCCTTCGTATATTCAGCAGGGATGAAAGAAGTAGTCATTTTGGATGATTTTTACGAATTTGCAGAAAACAGAGTAGACAATAGAGAATCAGATGGCTCTGATACAATGTCAAGATTGAAAAAAAAAATTCAAGAATTCATGCAAGTTAAAAATAAATTTAGACGTTTCTTCCCTTTTATAGGGATCTTTCTACCCCTGATGACTTTATTTTTCCGCTTGTGCAGTGGTTACAATTCTGCTACAGTGTATTCTAACGCCTAGAATGTAACGACTAATTACCTGCTCAGCTCTGTCTTATGTACAGTAAAGGTCTTAGATTACAATATTTACAAGACTTAAGTATGACAGCTCGACCTTAGCGTTGCTGCCTGGCTTGTGCTTCACCTCGTCACCTCGGCTCAGCACTTCACCTCGTCACCTCGCCTCAGCACTTCACCTTGGTTTTGTTTCACTTCTTTAGCTCTTCTTCATTTCAGCTTGTCTTTTTCAGCTCAGCCCGGCCTTACTTTGTCCATACTTCCTCAGTTCATCCATTTTTTACTTCCAGGTCAGCTTTGCTGACTGACTTCAGCCATTTTCCTCCATCACGACCATCTTTGTCCAGGTCGACACACCTTGCCTCAACTCGTCACACTTGGGCTCGAATTACTTATACACTGATTCCAACTTTGTAAATAACATCTTGACAAGGTTGCAGATTGGTATCCTAAACTTAATATACTCCTCCTGAGCTCTTTCATATTCATACTTGTAATTGAAGCAACATCCATCTCAACAAGGGAAAAAAAAGTGGACTTAAACCAGATGAAGCCATAATAATATCCTAAGCTAATCTATATTCTACACGCCTGATTAAAAATCACTGAAGAGTGGTAATGGGAAGAGAAACCCATTGACCACAAAAAGTAAGTGCAAAACTTTCCTATGATGTTCATAACATAGTACAACCAAACAAAATCTTTCTTTTAAGCCGAAGGATCTCCAACCATTTTTTGGTTGTTTACTTTTATGCAATAAATGTTTGTCATCCCAACAATTCCTCAAACACTGGATTCCCTGGGTGTACTAGTAAACTTAATTCCTCAGACACTGGATTCCCTGGGTGTACTAGTAGACTTGTTTTTTTGGATGCAAAAAGTCATACCATGACCTTGAGGTTTTTTATCGTTCAGCATTAAAGAATTCCGTAAATAATATAAATCAGGTTACTCAGCGGTCTCTTAGTGAAGCCTAAGAATTGGTATCCACGAAGTGTTTGAGCCAAAACCTGCTCTGGTATAAGGAGCTGACGGCAGAGCCTAAATATCTACATCGAGGGTCTTCATCTTCCTAGCCTCAAAGAAGTTCATAGAGAATGTAAATCAAGTTAATCAGCAGACTCTTAGTTAGGTCTAGGATTTGGTGTCTACAAGGTGTCTGAGCCAAACCTGCTCTGGAGCTGACGGTAGAGCCTGTTGGAAAAGTACGTTAAAGTACTCTTCCTAAATGCTCCAAACTTATATAATGGTTGGGAGCATGAAATGACGTAATGAACACTTTAAACTTGAAAGAGGTCACTCGGATCGATCCATGTTTAGGATGGATCGAACCAAGTGAAAGCTGGAATAAAGTAGAGTGTTCTGATGGATGTGGATCGATCTATATGAGCTACATCGACCGATCGATGTATGCTTCGATCGATCGATGTGATGTGGTGCAATTCCTGGAAGGTTCTGTCCAACTTAGATCGATAACACCGATCGATCGATCGATATCGGGCAGAATAGAAGCTGATGGTTCTGTCCTACTTCGATCGATCACATCGATCGATTGATGTGCCAACGGACAGACCTGTTCAGTTTAAGCTGCACCTTTTGGTCTAAGGTTCATCTCCCTTCGGCCTTGAACGGTAATAAACTGCTACAAGAGGTTAAGAACAGGCTGAGACATGTTTCAAAAGGTGTTTTAAAACACACCCAAGATCTATATCTAGTAGATCTTGGTATCTTCAAGAGATACAACTTATTCTTGCAAAACTAAGTAAAACTCTTAGCATTCTTCTTCATCTTCTTCTTCTCTTCACTTTCTTCAACAAGCAAGTTCAATCTTTCTCCCCTAGAGCAAAGGAAAGGAAGATAGCCGTTATATCCTAGGAAGCATTTGCTTGAAGACTACCTTGCTCTTCGGTAGGAGCAAAATTGCTTTAAGGACAGTGACAATCCGACACGTCTCGGCTATAATTCTTGTTGGTTTCCATATTCATACTACATATTTTCTAACATTCTTAAAGCAATTTTGAGAATATGGAAACAAGACAAGCACCAGTTCCCGATATGTCAAAGATGGAGCCATTCGATGGCAAGTTCTTCAAACGATGGGCGGCCAAGGTGCTGTTTTTCTTGGATATGATTTCTGTTTCATATGTGTTGACACGAGATAAACCAACAGATGAAACAGAAAAAGTCAAATATGAGGCTGACAACACAACCTGTAGAGGATACATTCTGCACTTCCTCTCAAATTCTTTATTTGACATTTATGTCAAATTCACGTCAGCAATGGATATATGGACAGGACTTCAGAACAAATATGGTTCTGAAGATGTTGGTAGAAGAAAGCATGTGGTCAGTGAGTTTCTGAAATTCCAAATGGTGGACCACATATCGATCAATGATCAAATCCACCAATATCAACAATTGGTGGATAACTTGGAGCAAGAAGGCATCAAAGTTGATGAAACATTCCAAGCAGCCTCTTTGTTGGAAAAGCTTCCTTCTTCTTGGAGTAAGTACAAGAAGAGAGGTAAGCATGACGATGCCAAACTTACTCTGGACGGGGTCATCAAGCATATCAGAATTAAAGAGAACAACAGACTTGATGACAGAGGACATGATGAAGGTCAGTCTCGAGCCAATGTGGTGGAACACAAGCCCAAGAGGCAAAAGGTTCAACACAATGGCAAAGGTAAGTCTTTCTCGCAGGGACAAGGTCAGAAGAAGATGAAAGGAGCGTGTTGGGTGTGTGGAAAGCTTGGACACAGAGCAGCCAAGTGCAATCAATGGAAAGGATAACCGAGCAATCAAGCACATCTAGTAGAATCTTCAAAGACGAACGAGGAGATCATCGCTGCAGTCGTCTTGTCAGAGGTAAACCTTGTCAGTGGTACTTCAGAATGGGTGGTAGACACAGGGGCTACCAAGCACATTGCCACCAGTAAGGATCTATTTCTTGAATATCAAGAAATAGATGATGGCGAGCAAGTCTTCTTGGGAGATGTACATGGTATCAAAGTTCTTGGTAAAGGAAAGGTGCTCCTCAAGTTGAAATCTGGCAAGAGACTGGAATTGAATAATGTGCTACATGTTTTTGCAATGCGTAGGAACTTGATTTCCGGAGTACTACTGAACAAGACTAATATCAAACTTGTTCTTGAGTCTGATAAGCTTATTCTTTCTAGGAACGGGGAGTTTGTCGGGAAAGGATATTGCTCAGGGGGGCTACTTGTATTGGATGCAACGTGTGTTATGAATAATAAGAATGCATCTAGTTCTGCTTATGTTGTTGATTCCTTTAATATTTGGCATGCTAGACTAGGACATGTTAACAAGGATGCTTTAAAAAGATTACAGTTCACCAACTTAATTTCCTATGCTTGTGAAGATGACTTTGGAAAGTCTGAGTTTTGTATAGAAGCAAAACATCACAAGAAGTCATTTAAGTCTATTGAAAGAACAACCGACAAGTTAGAACTTATTCACAGTGATCTTGGTGACTTTAGAGGCTATACAGTAAAGGTGGTAGAAAGTACTACATAACTTTCATTGATGACTTTTCTAGATTCACTAGAGTTTACTTGTTAGCACATAAAGATGAATCTGAGAGCATGTTCATCAGGTATAAGAATGAAGTTGAGAATCAACTAGATAGAAAGATTAAAAGGTTGAGGACAGATAGAGGAGGTGAGTATAATGTGTTATCTTTACAAAGGTTTTGTGAAGATAATGGAATTATACATGAGTTCACACCGCCTTATACTCCTCAATCAAATGGAGTCGCTGAAAGGAAAAATAGAACACTTAAGGGTATGATGAATGCCATGCTGATAAGTTCAAACTTTCCCAACAATATGTGGGAGAGGCAATCCTTTCAGCATGTCATATCTTGAATAGAATCCCACATAAGAAGACCAATAAAACTCCTTATGAGCTTTGGAAAGGTTACGCACTTAACTTGAATTACTTCAAAGTGTGGGGGTGCTTAGCCAAGGTTGGTATCCCAGAGTTCAAAAGGAGTAAAATCGGTCATAAGACTAATGATTGCGTTTTTATAGGATATGCTCAAAATAGTGCTGCATATAGATTCATGTTGTTGGATAATGGTTCTATCATTGAATCTAAGAATACTGAGTTTTTTGAGCATATATTTCCTATGAAGAAAGAGTCATTAGTTAGTTCGGGTTATGAAAAAGTGATTCTAGCAAAATGTCTAATAATGATACTTCACATAGAAGAAGCAAGAGGAAAAGAGTAGAAAAGTCCTTTGGAAATGACTTTGTCACTGCATTCATTTTAGAAAATGATCCTACTACATATCAAGAAGCGATAATGTCTATAGACTCTAAGTTTTGGAAAGAAACTATCAATAGTGAACTTGAGTCTATACTTAGCAACAATACTTGGGAACTCGTAGACTTGCCTAGATGATGTAAACCTATCAGTTGTAAGTGGGTCTTTAGAAAGAAACTAAAGGCGGATGGAACAATTGATAAGTTTAAGGCTAGGCTTGTGGCTAAAGGGTTTACCCAACAGAAAGGAATAGATTTCTTTGATACATATTCACCTGTTGCTAGGATAACGTCTATTAGAGTGTTAATAGCGTTAGCTTCCATTTATAAGTTAGTTGTATATCAAATGGATGTTAAAACAGCGTTTTTAAATGGAGATTTAGAAGAAAAAATTTACATGAAACAACCCGAAGGGATGATAGCTAAAGGACAAGAGCATAAGGTTTGTAGGTTGAAGAAGTCTTTATATGGTTTAAAACAAGCGCCTAAGCAATGGCATGAGAAATTTGATAATGCCATGTTGTCTAATGGATATGTTGTAAATGAAAGTGATAGATGCATTTACAGTAAGTTTGAAAATCTTGATGGCGTTATTGTTTGTTTATATGTGGATGATTTGTTAATCTTTGGCACAAGTCTTGATGTTATGAATGGCACTAAGTTATTTTTATCCTTTGTTTTTGAAATGAAAGACATGGAAAAAGCGGATTTAATACTTGGTCTTAGATTGATAGAAAAATGTGGGGGATATATGCTTTCTCAATCTCATTATGTTGAAAAGATTTTGAGAAAGTTTAACCATTATGATGTCAAGCCTGTTAGTACCCCATATGATGCATCCTTAAGATTGGAAAAGAATAAACATGATGGTGTTTCACAATGTGAGTATGCTAAGATCATTGGTAGTTACATGTACCTCATGAATTGCACTAGGCCAGATATTGCATATTCTGTAAATCGTTTAGCTATATACTCATAGTCCAAGTAAAGAGCATTGGGATGCTTTGAAACGACTATTAAGATATCTAAGGGGAACTATGGACTTAGGACTTACCTTTACCGGAAGTCCTGCTGTCTTAGAAGGATATTGTGACGTTAATTGGGTCACAGATAACGATGAAATAAACTCCACCAATGGGTATGTATTTACTTTGGGTGGTGGTGCCATTTCGTGGAAATCCTCTAAACAAACTTGTAAAGCTAAATCAACAATGGAGTCGGAATTTGTTGCTTTAGAACTCGCTTGTTCAGAGGCGGAATGATTAATGAATTTACTTGTTGATATTCCTTTGTGGACTAAGCCTATGCCTTCCGTGTTTGTTCATTGTGACTCACAGGCAGCAATTGCTCGAGCAAGGAACAAAATATACAATGGGAAGAGCCGGCACATCCGTTTGAGGCACAACATTGTGCGTGATTTGATTAGTTCTGGGGTGGTTAACTTGGAATACATAAAGACCGAGTTAAACCTTGCAGATCCCTTAACTAAAGGTTTGAACCGGAAAATGGTTCTGAGAACATCAAGAGGAATGAGACTTATTCCGTTGGATGTGTACTCTTCCTAAATGCTCCAAACTTATATAATGGTTGGGAGCATGAAACGACGTAATGAACACTTTAAACTTGAAAGATGTCACTCGGATCGATCCATGTTTAGGCTGGATCGAACCAAGTGAAAGCTGGAATAAATTAGAGTGTTCTGATGGACGTGGATCGATCTATATGAGCTACATCGATCGATCGATGTATGCTTCGATCGATCGATGTGATGTGGTGCAATTCCTGGAAGGTTCTGTCCAACTTAGATCGATAACACCGATCGATCGATCGATATCGGGCAGAATAGAAGCTGATGGTTCTGTCCTACTTCGATCGATCACATCGATCGATTGATGTGCCAACGGACAGACCTGTTCAGTTTAAGCTGCACCTTTTGGTCTAAGGTTCATCTCCCTTCGGCCTTGAACGGTAATAAACTGCTACAAGAGGTTAAGAACAGGCTGAGACATGTTTCAAAAGGTGTTTTAAAACACACCCAAGATCTATATCTAGTAGATCTTGGTATCTTCAAGAGATACAACTTATTCTTGCAAAACTAAGTAAAACTCTCAGCATTCTTCTTCATCTTCTTCTTCTCTTCACTTTCTTCAACAAGCAAGTTCAATCTTTCTCCCCTAGAGCAAAGGAAAGGAAGATAGCCGTTATATCCTGGGAAGCATTTGCTTGAAGACTACCTTGCTCTTCGGTAGGAGCAAAATTGCTTTAAGGACAGTGACAATCCGTCACATCTCGGCTGTAATTCTTGTTGGTTTCCATATTCATACTACATGTTTTCTAACAGAGCCCAAACACATAGATTGCGGCTATCAAGATTCGAACTGACAATATTATACATAATCTATCATTTGATACCAATTGAGCTATGTATTGGAGATCTAACAGACGAGTTTCTTGGTTAGTCAAGAACTAGTCCTTGCTCTGCACCATTGGGAAATGGTTGGTGTTGCCTACTATAACACGCGATTATTTTCTGCCACTACATCAGTCAGGGTGTTCATTTTCTCAAGGCCTTCGCAAAAGCGTATGGCCTTTTTTTCAGATTGCAGTTTATTTATGTCTTTTAGGTGTTTGATTGATGCATCGATAGTTAGCATTTTAAGTTACTGTGTTTCATTCATTAGCTCTCCTTTTTGGTCGCTTTCTTTTTTCTTTTTCTGTAGATGGCGTTTGGTTAGGGAAATTTTGGTCAGATTAGGTTGTCAGTGGATGATGCATTTCATGAGGAATGATGTACTTCTTTTTTTCAAAACTTGAGATGCATTCTGCAGCAATATTTCCTATGTTCTGATCTGGAGCAAATAAACAAACAAACGCAGATATCAAATAGCTGAGGAGTATGCAGATGATGATGATGCCAAAATCACAATCAGCCAAATTCGGAAAGATGTCCTTGAGGAACTGAAGATGCATGACTCATTTTTCCAAGTAAGAGCACAGCTTTATCTCTGGATGTGCACCCTCTGTCCATTTTTTCAGCTGATGCTTTGCAAAACAATGTGATTTCTCATGAATAGGCTGAGATTTTTCAGGGTTTCGAAATGTATAAGTTGGAAAAGTTTGTTCTATTTGATTGCCGTATTGATGCGCAAGTCCCTGCCAATGATTTATGATATCTTCTTCTATTTCTCCTCCTCCGGTGCATGATTTGATACATGTAAATGTTTCATCTAACTTGCTGAAAAGATAGTGAGCAGGGATGATTTATTTGTGTTTATGATGTTGCCATGAGTATATTTTGTCCAGCATGCCAGTGCCCTGTGCAGGACATTATTATTAATCATCTTCTCAGATTTTAGGCTGAAGATCGTTCATTCTTCTCATTCATGAGTGCCTATGTTTAACAAGCACCATAGTTAACTGATTCTTTTGGAATTTTTAAACATTAGCTAGTAGGTCTTGCATTTCAGGAACTTGTAGGTCTCTATAAAAAAAATATCGTATTCCTGTATCATCCAGAAATGCAAGCATATTGTGAAAACAGAAGAAAAAGTTTCCGTGTATGGCTGAAGGGTGGCTTGGGATGACTGATAGTTCTAGCTATCTGAAATTTTGACTCTAAGAAAGCGAATGATCCATCTTTCTGAGGCAGTTCCCAGTGCAAAAGATCATCATTATCCAACAGCAGATGCTTGCAGCCTTTCCTTGAAAACATATTATTTCTATTGCTGAGGGTGCTTGAATATGGAAATTGGTTTCTTTAATGTGTCTATGGAGAAACAGGGCCCTTCAGTTGGGCCAACTGCAATGAAGCAGTAAAATGAACAAGAGTTGCTAAAACCAGCTTATCGAAGATATATTGTCTAAATTGATTGTTTCATTTTAATTCACTTACATGGGTATTTAACATTTACAATGATCAGCTAGGTACAATTTTCTACTTCAACTGTGAATTACTCAATGGCGTAACTGTATAGGCCAGCTTAAGTAAATAGCTTATCTGTATTGTCACATTTATCATTTTTGTCTCCCTTATTTCTGTTATTCTTCAGACGGGGGCTGACAACTCCTGTAGAATCCAATATCTAGTATATAAGTCTGACATGCATTTGCTGAAACTTGGGAATTTGTGGAATAAATAATTGGATGTTTAAGAGTAATAAAGCGAATTCCTTTTTTAAATCGCTTCACTTACATTAGTTTTGTCATTTATCGAGGATATTAAAAGAGATTTTGCTCCTATCACAGTGGGAAAGATTGCAAGTATCGCTCTTGAAAGGATCTGAAGGGCTGTTTGTTGCAGTTCCTTGAAACTTCTCGTACAATAGTAGGATGAGCACAGTGGGTATGATAATGTGGTTAACTTTTAAACTTATCCTTCCATCTTCTGAATGAACTTAAAATTGCAAAGTACATTTCGGTTTAGTTGCTTGATTTGGGCTGTGTTCAAACTTTAAACCTGGCAACAGAAAGAGGATGACCACATAGTTGATTCAATGAAGAAGTGGTGAGGTTCCTATTTACCGTTCATCCTTGCTCGGTGATTGATGGTATTCAGGGACTTCGGATGAGGAAACCTGATTTCCTCATCCTTATTCACAAGTACCTGAAAAGGTTTAACCCCAAAAGTTTCCATTTCGTTGCAGTCTTGCCATGGGTAGAAATTCCTGCCTATGAGGGCAATTGTAACAGTGATTATTGCTAATATTTAACTGCCTTTCTTGAAATGCATCCTACTTGTCATGTTTCTTCTGTAAAACGGAGACCTGGGTTTAAGGGGATCAGAGATGGCATTCCGTTATTTATCAACTATTATGGCAGATAGAAGTACTGAAATCTTCAGTGTGAATTCGACATTTGATCCTTATTGATGGCGGCATCTAGAGGGATATATTGTAAGTGGCTGGATATATCCTTTTGCCCTCATGGATTCTTTTTGACAGTCATGTATGTTACGTGTATAACCACTTGATTATTGACTAGAGAAGTTTATCGTGTCGGAGGCTGTGAAGGTTTATAATATAACCCCGACTTGAACATTTGTTTCGCCATGTTTTGCTTTGACCAGTTACAATGTGGCTTGCTAATCTGCGATTCTTTTATTCTGCTTAGTTACTAGGATAATTGGGTGGTAGATGTTTATCCTTTTCATCGGTAATCAATAATTTTTCAGGTGATATATGAAGGAATGGGGGTCCGATGTGGTGTAAGAAACGGCTCTTCATGCAGCAACAGTTACGTATACAGAGTTTTTGTTGGCAACAGCCTCAGGGAAGGTTGAAGGATTAAAAGGTCCTGGTAAACTTACGACATCTTTTGAGAAAACAAGATTGCAGCGTATAATTTAATTGTAAGCGATTGCGGGAAATTAGGGATTGAGAATGTTTGCTATCACAGAAAATCAGTAGCACTTAATTAGTATGTAATTAGTATGCAAATCATTAGGTTTAATTGTAATTAAGTGTGATTGATTTGTTTCCTTGTATAGGTAGAAAATAGCCCTATAAGATCACAAAGTGTACAGTGAAATTATACATACGAAAAATACATTCTGCAATACAAAGCACAATTGTGCGTTTTGTTCCTATCATTTGCTCTTATTTAACATGGTATCAGAGCAGGTTCCGATCAAACCTGTTTTTGATTTCCTGTTTGGCTCAGACTATTGAGTTCATCATTGCCAGGAATATACCTGAAAACCAAGTATCGTACCTGCCCTTTCTGTAGTCTTTGTAAGGCTCAGATTCACAATCATCCTTGCCCCTTCTATCCATCAATTACTTACCGTATCTACTGTATTCTGAGCATTTGTTTATCAGACTCAGACTCTTATCCTCATTGCCTTTGATTCACCTATCTCACCGTGCCAAGATCAACGTATTAACTGTTCCGTTTTTTTTTGCCTGCAATCAAAAAAAAAATATCATGTCAGAAACACCCGATATCTCTGAAGGAAACTCTGGAACGACTGAAAACAAGTCCAACTTCCCAGTTAATTCGGATTTTTCAGAGCAGCTTGCCCGTTTTTTACAACAAAATTTGAACATTCAACCAGCACCAGTTACATCAGCCAACCTTGTGCTGAAAGTCAAATTAAACAGTACCAATTATACACTATGGTGTCGATTGATGAAGATGGCACTGGGTGGTAGGGGGAAGAGCTCCCATATTACTGGAATTCCTCCACCCCCTACCTACAGATGCCAATTATTCAACCTGGGAGCAGCAGGATCAATTAGTCTGTACTTGGCTAATTGATAACATTGAAGACAGTTTAATCAACAACGTCTCCCAATACTCCACTGCAAAGGCCTTATGGGATGGCCTTGCTGTAACTTACGGGTCGGGGGTGATCCCCTTCAAATCTTTGACCTCCATAAACAGTGTTACACTATTAAACAGGACAACTGATCTCTGAAAGCTCTTTGGGGACAATTTCAAAGCATCTGGATGACAATTGATTCCATGGACCCCAATCCCATGGAATCACCAAGAGATATCGCAACGTATGCAAGAAAAGTTCAAGAACAGAGGCTTTACCAACTTCTCTTAGCAGTTGATGAGAGGTATGCGGACACAAAGAAGGACATACTAAAAAGGGACCCCAGACCCAGTGTGGAAACGGCGTACAATGAACTCCGGCGGGCCGAAATCCAGAATGGGGTTTTAATCATAATCCCATCAGATCCAAGATCATCATCTGGGGTTGGATATGGGTTAGTGGTTAAGCCACCAACAGACAACAAGATCGGAGGGGCAGCAGGCTCAACAGCCCCTCGCTCAGGAGTACCATCACGGCGAGGGAGAGAAGACAAATATGTTGAATGCAGCCATTGTAAGAGAAAAGGCCACAGCAAAGATAAATGCTTCAAGTTGAATGGATATCCCGATTGGTGGGATGATTTTAAGAAAAAGGGCCAAGCATCCGTCGCCCAGAGCACTGGAGACAGTCACTCTGGCAACAGGAAGGCATCTGATGGACAGAATCAAAGGAGAACAGAAAATCCAGAAGGAACCGCCATGGTAGCTTCTGGAATGCATCTCAGCAACGAAGGAGGCTGCGCAGAAGGTTCAACCCTAACCCCAATTCTTTATACCCGCCTGAAATTGCCCCGCCCCCCTCTAATTTTGTTTCCCCTTTTATTTCTAGTCCTTATCTTTTACAGAATGACGAGTTGGTCCCTCCGTCTTTAGACATTGCTGCCCCAGTCCCTCAAGTCCCTGTAACTCTGTTTGCACCCCTCAATTTGCCTAGAACGCCAGTTTCACCCTCTCCTCTATTAAAATCACCTAAACAGCCCCTGACTTCCCAATGCCACACAATCAAAAGTCCTTCTCCTTGGATATTTGACTGCGGTGCTACGGATACAATGACCTATGACCCTTCTGATCTTCTTACCCAAACACCGCCTACCAAAACTGCTGTGGCCACTGCCAATGGGACTTCCCTTCCAGTACAACATGGAGGCACCGTAGCCATTACACCCCACCTTACACTTAAAAATTACCTCTATGTTCCCTCTCTCTCTACTAAATTACTATCTATTAGTCAACTTACCAAGGCTCTTGATTGTGTGGTACTCATGTATCCTAATTTTTGTCTTGTACAGGACATTCGTACGGGGGTGATCATTGGGCGTGGTACTGAACGCCAAGGCTTGTACTATGTTGATGCCGCGGTGCAACAGGGACAGTCTAATCTTGCCACCGGGACGGCTGAAAGACAGGTGTGGTTATGGCATCGCCGACTAGGTCATCCTTCGTTTGGTTACCTCAAACGTCTTTTTCCTGCCTTATTTACTTCTCAGTCTCATACTTTGTCCTGTGATACATGCCTCCGGGCGAAACAAACTCGGGCTTCGTATCCTGCTAATAATACTCGAGTTACTCGTATGTTTTCATTAGTTCATTCTGATGTGTGGGGACCCTCACCCTATGATACCCCACTTGGATTCCATTATTATGTGATTTTTGTTGATGATTTCTCAAGAATGACATGGCTCTACATATTGAAACATAAATCTGAAGTTACCCAGAAATTTGTCCAATTTTATAATATGATTTATACACAATTCAATACAAAAATACTAACTCTTCGTTCCGACAATGGAGGGAATATCTTGACGGCACTTTGGCCCAATTTTTCCATACTCATGGCATTATTCATCAGACATCTTGTCCCCACACACCAGAACATAATGGTGTCGCTGAACGAAAAAATCGAATCCTTCTAGAAATGACTCGAGCATTAATGTTTGATTCGAATGTCCCGATGAGTTTTTGGCCGGAGGCTGTATCCACTGCCACTTACCTTGTCAATCGGCTTCCTACCAAAATCCTGAACTATCAAACACCTATTCAGGTACTCTCCACTCAACATCCCTTACCCTCACTATACACCCTTCCCCCTAAAATATTTGGCTGTACCGTTTTTACACACACCCCTAAACACGACCGCACCAAACTTGACCCTTGCTCTGAAAAGTGCGTCTTTGTTGGCTATGCAACCACTCAAAAGGGTTACCGATGTTATAATCCACGCACTCACCGCCTTCATATTACCATGAATTGTACCTTCATTGAAACCGAATACTACTATTCCTCCCAATCCCGGCTTCAGGGGGAGACACCATCAGAGGGAACCCTAGATTGGTCGGTACCACCCCATACTTGTCCAACGGCTGTTCCAACAGGGCAAGTAGATGGCGCCGACTGCACTGTAGCTCCCAGCATTGTACCATCCGAGGTATCTATACCACCACCAATTGGTCCTCCGGTCACGAATGAACTGTCCAAGGTAACAAATTGATACAAGTACTGCTCAATCTTTACCTGGTATTGAGACTAATGAAACACTTGATATTGACCCCTATATTCCTATTCCCCATACAGAATCTTCCCTTCCCCATACAGAACCTTCCCTTGATAACCCAGTTACTTCTGACATGAGTATAGGGACTGATACTACAGGGACGGATATTTCAGGGGCAGTACGGGTACTACCTTCCAGAACTAAAAGAGGAGTCCCTCCCGAGCGGTATTCACCAACAAAAATATCCAGGTCTTCCAGGTATCCGATAAAACCATCTGTAACAGGACTTTCTGGTTTAGCTCAAGGGTTCTTTGTTTCTCTGTGTACTGAACAGGTCCCACGAACAGTAGAAGAGGCTCAATCACGACCAGAGTGGAGAGAAGCTATGATCACTGAAATGCAAGCCCTAGAGAAAAATTACACATGGGAAAAATGTCTCCTTCCTCCTGGAAAGAAAGCGGTCGGATGCCGTTGGGTGTTCACTATTAAATACAAGGCAGGTGGAAGTGTTGAAAGGAACAAGGCTCGGCTTGTGGCCAAAGGATACACTCAAACCTATGGTATTGACTATTCAGAAACGTTTTCTCCTGTGGCTAGAATTGACACTATCAGAGTATTATTTTCTGTTGCTGCAAATCGAAATTGGCCTCTCTATCAGTTTGATGTTAAGAACGCGTTCCTGTATGGTGATCTACAAGAAGAAGTGTATATGGGTCCCCTCCGGGCTTCTCTGCAGGTTTTGAGACAGGGGAGGTATGCAAATTGAGAAAAACCTTGTATGGACTAAAGCAATCCCCAAGAGCATGGTTTGGAATGTTCACTGAAGTAATGAAACAAGATGGGTATCAGCAAAGCAACGCAGATCATACACTGTTTATCAAAAGGAGAAAGAAACTGGTAACATGCTTAATTATTTATGTAGATGACATGGTAATCACTGGGGATGATTTCGAAGAAATGTCTCGCCTCCGAAAGCATCTTTTTACTAAGTTTGAGATGAAGGATCTTGGTGGACTACAGTATTTTCTGGGAATTGAAGTTCTACGGTCGAAAGCTGGAATCTATATATCACAGAGAAAATATATTTTGGATCTTTTGACTGAAGTCGGGATGCTAGACTGCAAACCAAGTGACACACCCATGGTAGCAAATCAGAAATTGCAAGATGACAAGGAAGGAACACCTACGGACACAGGGCAGTACCAACGGCTTGTCGGAAAACTGATCTATCTGTCACATACTCGACCGGACATAGCATATGCGGTAAGTGTGGTCAGTCAGTTTATGCATCAGCCTCAGAAACATCACATGGACGCTGTCCTGAGAATTTTGAGGTATCTGAAGGGGACATCAGGAAGAGGAATCGTGTTCCAGAACAACGGAAACTTAGACATACAGGCTTACACCGACGCAGACTGGACCGGGAGCATAGTAGATCGAAAGTCTACATCAGGATACTTTGTACTTGTAGGCGGCAACCTTGTGACATGGAGAAGTAAAAAACAGAAGGTTGTGGCGTTATCTAGTGCTGAGGCAGAATTCCGGGGAATTGCAAAAGGGATCACAGAGATACTATGGGTTCAGAAGTTGCTCAATGATATTGGGTTGTTCTTTAAATTGCCGACACCGCTTCTATGTGATAACAAGGCGTCTATCAGTATCTCCGAAAATCCCGTACAGCATGACCGCACTAAGCATATAGAAATCGATCGACATTTTATCAAGGAGAAATTGGAAGCAGGAATCGTCAAATTACTATTTGTCAGATCAGAGGATCAACTAGCGGATGTGTTGACCAAGGCGGTCAATGGGACGTCGTTCGAAGCCATCTTGTGCAAGTTGAATGTTGTTGACCCCACGATTCAACTTGAGGGGGAGTGTAAGCAATTGCGGGAAATTAGGGATTGAGAATGATTGCTATCACAGAAAATCAGGAGCACTCAATTAGTATGTAATTAGTATGCAAATCATTAGGTTTAATTGTAATTAAGTGTGATTGATTTGTTTCCTTGTATAGGTAGAAAATAGCCCTATAAGATCACAAAGTGTACAGTGAAATTATACATACGAAAAATACATTCTGCAATACAAAGCACAATTGTGCGTTTTGTTCCTATCATTTGCTCTTATTTAACATGTATGTGGCTTTGTGCTTACTAGGCAAGGAATTACTAGCCCTTCTTGGTGATAGTGAACGCACACATCCCCACAAAAAGTGGATTGAAAATTCTGCATCTGACGCTTTCCAGGTATGTTTGGACATATTCTTCAAGGGCCAAGACTTGACTGTTTAATTGTTAAGAGTAGTTAGTTTGTACTGCTTATGGGTTCCTAGTCCATGAAAAACGTCTTGACTGTGTTCTGATGTCTTTAATATCTAAGTACAGGCATCAGCTCTGCAAACAGAAGACTTACTGGATAAATTGAGTGTCTCAATGACTGGCGAAGAGCTTGATATCATTGAAAAGCTGTACCATCAAGCAATGAAGCTTGAGCTGGGTTTCTTCTTTGCCCAGCCACTTATGCAGAGGACCACTGCTCCCTTGTTAAAAGAGCTCAGAAGAACACAGGATCATCTCGTTATATTTTCTGATTTTGATTTGACATGTAATGTAATTGATCCATCAGACATTTTGGCTGAAATAGCAACTACAAGAGCCCCAAAGACTGATCAACGCCAATCAGAAGACCAACTTGGTAGGATGTCATCAGCTGACCTAAAAAAACTTCGGTTGACTTTATCAAAGCATTAACACTGGGGGAGTATGAAGAGAGTATAGAGAGCACGTTGCTCGCACCAAAGGGTAAAATGTTACTTTTTTCTTCCTATGATTTTTTCAGGTTATGCTCTTCCCCGCCCCATTTTTTCTGTGCAAACAGGATTTGAAGATTGATAAATAGCAGAAATTCACCTAACTTGGGTTCCTTTGTTTCAGCTGACGAATTCGATTATGAAGAACTCGGAAAAGCTTCAAAGCAAGTATCAGATTTTGAGAAAAAGGCAAATTTGAGGGTAATTGAATCTGGAGTGCTCAAGGCTTAAACCTTGAAGATATGAAACGTGCTGGGGAACGTTCGGTTCTCCAAGATGGCTGTACAAACTATTTTACGAGCGTTCTAAAGGTGATGATCTCAAACTCAATGTCCATGTTCTTTCATATTGCTGGTGTGCTGATCTTATTAGGTCTTCCCTCTCTGCAGGTATGTTGTTTTGTTGTCACAAAAACTAAAGTTTTGTTTCGCCTGTATGCAGTCTGGAATTTTGCATGATTGGAGATAGATTTGATTTCCTGCATTATCACCTCAGCACGTTGGCCTATGCCAATAAGGCCCTGATAGTTCAGTGACAAGAGCCTAAAAGTTGACCATGTGCCAGTTGCCTTTGGAAGGAGTCTGAAAATTGGTCACCTTGTCTACTTAATAGCTGAAACTTATCTTTTGGAGTACGGTCTCATGATACACATGACGAAGTCCAAGCATGAGTCATCAGTAAACCTTTAAAAAGGTCGGTGATCTCCACTAAGAATTTGATTGCAGTGTCGTGCTAATTCTAATACAGAGGAGAAGCTAATTTAATTAATTTAGTTACTTTCTCTTTGTATAATAATAACAGAGTAAAGGAGTAAAACTTGTCTTTATTGACTTAGAAAATGAAAACCGTTTCTTTAATAGTAAGAAAAACCTGTTACGAGACGAGGTTACTGGATTTGTCACTTGTGAGTGACATAGTTTAAGAGCCGAGATCGGATTTTGTTCTGCAGAAGATCCTTTTTGGAGTCAATTCACCTTGTTAGAACAGTTTTTTCTTAGTTATTAAGATCAATGACTTAACCATTTTGCAATAACAATAAACTGATTCTACTTATCTTCATGGATGATATTCTCTACCATAAACGACCAAAGATGGCTCTAGTTGGGCAGAAATACAGGCGTTTGTGCTGGGACTTTAAGCTTTGTTCTCTCAACTACTCACCCCTTATCAGTTGGAAAATTGCAGAACTGTTCATATTGCACCCAGGGCATTGAGAGGTTGGTGGCCAATTTTAGCAGCCACGGCAAGTGCTCTCATCTTCCCTTTTGAGTTTTCTCAGTAAGGCCTTCTTTTCATAAGTGAAAAAGTGGTATATTTCACCAGATGTGCCTGCGAATTCGGATGTTTTTCCTTAATAACTGTTCTATACAGATGATGTTACAGATTCTTCTGTTAGTGATGATATTACAAATGAATGTTCTGAATGCTCTTTCCTATCATTAATATGAGGTACTGAAGCCTTTACCTAACCAGAAAAAGCTTGTCATTCTTAATTGTTTCGTTTGAGTGCGAGTCTAGAGCAACTGGTAAGGTTGCTGCTTTGTGATTCTGAGGTCATGGATCCGTAGAAACAGCCTCTTGCACAAAGTATAGGGTAAGGTTGCGTACATTAGATCTTAATTGTTTCATTTCTGTGCGAGCCTTGGAGCAACTAGTAAGATTGATGCTTTGTGATCTTGATGTCATGAAGCCACGGAAACACCCTCTTGCATAAAGTGTAGGGTAAGGCTGCGTATATTAGATCGCGAAGCGATCCGGCTCCTCTCTGGATTCTGCGCAAACGCGGGAGACTAGTGCACCAGGAACGCCTTTTTATTCTTAATTGTTTCATTTCCAAACTGTAGGGAAAACATATGAGGTAGGATGTATAATGCCGATTACATTGATATAGAATTGTGATTTTAATAAAACTTAAGGTAGCACAACCATAATAATGCCGCAGTATAAAATGCAAAAGTAGGGTGCCCTCACTATCATCTCTTCAGCTTTACTTTGTTGATGCCTTCTACGGCAACTGGACATAGTCCAGTTGGTACTCGGGTTGAGATTTGATCCAAGAGATTAAGAGTTCGATTCAAGAGACACGCACAGTGTGGATGTTCTTCTGCTGCTAGAACGAAGGCATGGTTTGCGGGGGACATCTTGTGTGGTCACTGTGTAAGATCTCACCTAATCTAGGAGGCCGCTGGACTCCTGATTTGCATCCTCTATACATGTTTTTTGGGACTGGGACGGTGAAACCCCCGAGCTTCACCTTTTATTTTAAGCTTTACTTTGTTGACTCAATGTTTTATCGATCTTATTTTAAAGCAAGGTGTTGTTTGTTTGGTTTGACGATTTTAGTCATGATTTTGTCATCCTGCTTTTGGGTTTTGTCTTTTGATTTAAATGGTACCTAGTTTCATTTGATCTAAATTATTTGTCTAAAAAGACTTGGTACAATAGTTGATATGTATAATATATAGTATAGAATATGATACTTGTTTTATTTCTTGTAACATGATAGTATGATGTTATCGATTTGTATGAATGTATTTCCTTGTGTTGTAGAAAAGTTATTTCTGTTATGTGTTATATAGCGAAATCAATTGCTTGTTATAATTTCTGTATAGTAAAATCACATTATTAAATACTGCATACATCTTATAATTGTTACATAGTAAATATTTAAATCATTTAAAGTTGAAAATGATTGAAATATATTAAACTCAATAGCTCACCAAATAATAATAATAAATAATAATGATGGCACGTAACAAATAATTTAGGTCATTTTCATAATACATGAAGCTTGTCTGTTAGCTTTGGTACGTTAGCATTAGCAGTTCGACCCACATTATTAAAGAAAAGAACTCCACTAGTTACAAGAGTACTATGTAACAAGAAACTAAGTTGCTTCGATACCCATTAGGCCCCTCTAAGGCTATTTTTATCATATTTTTTTGTTGTTGTTTTGAGTTAACCTTGAAGATTCCGTCTATATACGAACACAGAAATCTATCAATTTTCAATCGTATTTATCAAAATGCCATATTCCTTTCCACATTACAAAAGAAATGAAACATAGCAGGACATACACGGTTACAACAACAACATTAACTCATTGCCTTAGAAGCTCTTATATATGGCACGGCATGGGAGATCAGATGTACACAATCTACTCATGTATTAGAAACACACAAATGTTGTTTCATGACCCATAATACGATTGGTTTAAATGTCAACTTATTTCAACCAGTTTTAGGCACACGTAAGGAAACTTGAAAATCAGCACTTACTGTTAGGACACCTATTGCAGCATTCCCACGCAAATATACATATGTATGTATATGTATAAACATATAGGGGCGTGTGTATGTATATATATACATATATATGTATGTGTGTGTATGTATGTATTGACTTGTTGAGTATTTGATTTCACATTTCTTTTCCAAAACAAACTTCGGAAAATTCTAAATTGGATGGGTTGTAAATAATTGTGAGGAAACCAAACTAGCAAGAGAGAAATAAACTTCAAATGGTAACAATGCATATGAAAAAATCATAAACAGAATAATATTTGTGGTCATGTTATGTACATTTAATGCATATGAAAAATCATAAGCAGAATAATATTTGTGGCGATGTAATGTATATTGTTTTTTTTATCAAGCCACATATTACCCCAAGAGATTGAACTTAAAGATCTTTCATCTTGAACTATAACACCTTTCATGAGATCTCAAACTTAACATTGGTATCATTGGCATGTGATGCATATTAAAGAATCTGATTTATTTTTTATTCTTTCTTTCTTTTTAGATCGAGCAAACCTCTTTTCTTTTTTAGAATAAGCAAGCTTATTTTTCAGGGTTTGGATATCCCCACCGCACTCTCCGTCACCGCGCTGTTCACCGCGCGACACGTGACAGCAGGAGGGGATGGTGATGCTAGATGTGGATGACCCTCATCTAGCCTCACCATCCCCTCTTGGTGCCACGTGTCGTGCAGTGTGTAGCGCGGTGACAGAGAGTGCGGTGAGGACATCTGGTCTCTATTTTTCAACGGTTCAAATCCGTTGCAATTAGAGCTGTTCAACGAACTGAACAGTTCACAAATTGTTTGAGCTCGGTTCGAGTTCATTTCGTATTCGTTAGGTAATTTTCTGTAAATGAGTCGAATTCGAACATCTGTTTATGTTCGTTTACTAAAATAAGCCAAATTTTTCGCACACTGTTCGGCTCGCTTAAACAATTATAGTGTTATCGAGCCAAACTCGAAACAATTTTATAGTTCGTTTAGCTAAACAAACCGTGCCAAACTATTCGTTTAGCTAAACGAATTTGAATTCAAAAACCTAGTATTCGGTTTGGCTCGGTTCGTTAACACCCCTAGCTGCAATAAGATTTTAGTGTGCCTACGGTAACAAATGGGGTCCGACATGTTTACCCCATGTGGTTTTGTCGGAAATTGGCCGGTGTCTTTTTATCCCAAACTATAGGGGAGGTAAATGTATAATTCCAAACGAGAGGGGAGGTTTTTGGAATTAAGCCAAACTACAGAGGGTCTAAGTGTAACTTTTCCTTTAATTTTTCTTTAAAGAAAATTAGTATGACATAAATTATCCTAACTCGAGCGGGGTGTCTAAATTATCCTAACTCGAGCGGAGTGTGTCCACAATCTTATATATGGGTTGGGATCTCCTCACCCCAACTTTTCTCACCTCTTTGTGACCACGCGACACGTGGCAGCAAGGAGGGTGGTGAGGCTAGATGAAGGTCACTTGCATCTAGCCTCACCACCCCCATTGCTGCCACGTGTCGCACGGTCACGCGTCACCGCATCCTCTTGCGGTGAGGGGATCATATCTCATTATATATGGCTACACGCATGCATGGTATTCTTATTAAAATTTAGAGAAAAAAAATTAGCGTAGCTATCATTAGATCCACTAGTCTATTTTTGACTTTTTGACTTTGTGTGTTTTCGAATTAAACTAAAAACACATTTAAATTGCCTAATAAAGTCTAATTAAGTCTGGTTTGTGAATTGACTAATATAGCCTGCCAACCTGCTTTCTCCACCACCTACCACCTCTGCTCTATAGTCGTCCCACCACTGTCCGCTCCTTTCTCTCATTCCAGTAGCCTTTCCAAAGAGGATAAGATCACGTCACCGCAAGGAGGGTGTGGTGACGCGTGACCGCACGACAAGTGGCAGCAAGGAGGGTGATGAGGCTAGATGAGGGACTCTCATCTAGCTTCACCACCCTCCCTTGATGCCAGGTGTCGCGTGGTCACAAAGGGAGTGAGGAAAGTTAGGTGAGGAGATTCCAATCCTTTCCAACCATCTCCCTCCCCATCTCTGTCACCGTACCCTACCTTCCACCACATCCTGCCCATCTTACCTTATCCCAATACCCTTTTCACACCTGAATTTTTTTCTTGCAAATCGGAGATAAAATTTGACTACTCATGTGTGTATTGTACACAATCTACTGTTGAATATAGATTTGTAAATGAAAGTTGTATTTTATTGATTTTCAAAGATGATTACATCCTCTATGTATAGAATAAAATGTTTCTCTGTATATGGAAAGCAATAAAGTACAATAAACACAAAACTTTCTTCTAATTCATGTATATGATATGATTAATATTTTCCATCTTTGCTAACATTTCTCTTCAAATTGAGTAGTGGAGTCACAGACACCCAACTTGTACAATATCAAGTCGAAAACCCTTCCGGTGATTGTCTTTATGAGGATTTCTGCTAGCTGATCCTCAGACTTCACAAATAAGAGTTCAATTATGATGTCTTCAATTTTCTCCTTGACGAAATGACGATCAATTTCAACGGGTTTAGTTATGTCATGCTGCACATGATTTTTTTTGAGATATCAATTGCTACTTTGTTATTGCACATCAATTGAGTCAAACATCTAAGTTGAAACCTAATTTCAGCCATTAATTTTTTTTAACCATAGAACCTCTATTACGCCTTTAGCACTAGACAATGTTACCACCTTTTGTTTTTTTTACTTTTTCAAGTGACTAAGTTTTCTCCTACCAAGGTGAAGTTCCTGAAGTAGACTGTTTGTTGTTTGGGTTGCGTACCCAATCAAAGTCAGTATACACGTCAATATCCAAATGTCCATTCTTATTGAATACTATGCCCCTTCCTGGTGTACCCTTCAAGTAGCTTACTATTCCCATACTGCCTCCATGTGTTTCTCCTGAGGGTTATGCATGAAATAGCTCACCACTCTGACTTCATACGCGATGTCTGGTTTGGTGTGTGATAGGTAGATTAGCTTTCTTGCTAACCTTTTGTATCTTTTTTGATCTATTGAAGCGGCCCATGTTATATCTGAAGCTTCTGCTTTATGACCATGTGGGTGTCACTTAGTTTGCAGTCTATTTCAACTTTAGCTAGTAAGTCCAGTATGTATTTCTGTAGGGAGATGAAGATTTCCTTTATTTGACCCAAATAACTTCAATCCCTAGGAAATAATTGAGCCTTCAATGATCATTCATTTCAAATTCCATGAATAGATTCTTCCTGAGGCGCTTAATTTCCTCCTTATCACTACATGTTATGAACATCATCATCATCATACCCAGTATATCCCAACGATAACAAAAGCTATCGTCAGGGTCTGGAGAGGGTGAGCGGCAGGCAAACAATACCTCTATCCCTAGGGATAGAGAGTTTGCTTCCAGTGAGACCTCCGGCTCTGGCTGCACCTGCATAAATGACACAGTAATAGGAATATGGTGTGCTAGTGTGTTAGTGAAAATTCAGTAAATACAAATACAAAACTCTCGATATAAAAATGGCCATAAACGGATATATGCACATAAAATGCAAGACAAAGATAAATAAACAAAACCAAAAAACTGCAAAAATCCACCCAAAGCATAGATACTATCTAAGCCCCTAAGTATATTCTATGTTGTCCTTATATCCTGCCTAAACCTCGTTAACCTTAATCATCTGCCTCCATGAACTCCTATCCTGGACCATGTCCTCGAAGAGGTGCAAATCAATAGGTCATGCCTAATCCGCTCTTCCTAAGTCGTTTTGGGCCTACCTTTACTCCTCTTCCCTTCTACAGTGACGGTTCCGAATGCTCTGACAGGCGCCGTTGTCTGTCTCCTCTTGACATGCCAAACTATCTCAGTCTCCTCTCTCTTATCTTATCTGCTATATTAGTCACTCTTAACCTTTTCTGAAATACTTCATTTTTGATCCGGTCTAGCCTTATGCCCACACATCCACCTCAGCATCCTCATCTTTGCCACTTCCATCTTCTTTGACTGGGTCTCTTGATGGCCCAGCAGTCTGATCCATATAACATTGCCGGCCGCACTGCCACCCTATAAAATTTTCCCTTTAATTTAGTTGAAAAATTCTTATCACACAGCACCCCTGAGGCCACCCTCCATCTACACCAGCCTGCCTGAACTCGATGTGCTATATCACTATTTATGTCTCCATCATGCTATACAACTGACCCTAGGTACTTGAACTTACTTACCTGTGGTACCACCTGACTTTCGATGGTGACCTGTCTATTCTCACCGTCAGCTGTGCCACTGAAATTGCAATGCAGATACTCGGTCTTAAAGCGACTAATCCTTAAGCCTTTTCCCTCTAAAACATCTCTCCACTTCTCTAGTCTCATACTCAGGGTATGTCTACTCTCTACGACTAATATAATATCGTCAGCAAAAAACATACACCATGGAACTGACTCCTGGATCGGCTTTGACAACTCATCAAGGACAACTGCGAAAAGAAATGGGCTTAACGCATACCCTTGATGGAGGCCTACCTCCACTGGAAAGAAGTCCGTATTCCCCATAGGCGTAAGAACAGTTGTTTTCGTCCTAGCATACATATCCCTAATTATGTCTATATACTTTATAGGAACCCTTTTTGCATCCATATTATCCCAGATCAGGCTACGTGGTACACTATCATACGCTTTTTCAAGATCGATGAAAACCATATGCAGATAGCACTTCTTCTCCCTATACTTCTCCATCAATCTCCTTAGGATGTGTATTGCTTCAGTAGTTGACCGTCCTGGCATAAAACCAAATTGGTTCACTGTAACCTGAGTGTCTTCCCTAATCCTAGTGTCGATTACTCTCTCCCATAACTTCATAGTATGACTTAGCAATTTAATCCCCCTGTAATTCCCACAATATTGTGCGTCTCCTTTTTTATTATATATAGGGACCACTACACTCCTTCTCCACTCATCTGACTTTTTCCTGTTTTGAAAATAAGGTTGAATAGTGTAGTTAACCATTTAACTCATTCCTCTCCTAAACACTTCCAGGCATCAATGGGTATGTTATCCATGCCAACTATCTTAGCTCTTCCCATCTTCTTAAGTGTTATCTTCACTTCTCCTTATGTGATGCTGTGATGATCGTAGGTATTATGTTATGAACATATTGTCTGCATATATGATCAAGTAGATGATCAAAGCTCCATTTTTCTTGATGAACAATATATGATCAGCATTGCTTTGTCTATATCTATTTTTTCTCCATTGCTACCGTGAATCTTCTAAACCATGCAAGGGGAGCCTATTTCAATACATAAAGTGCCTTCTTTAATATGCACACCTCATTTTCGAAATCCCTCTAAAACTGTGGTGGTGCTTTTATATAAAATTTCTCTTTTAAATCTCCATATAAAAACGAATTCTTGACGTTGAAATGAAGCAGTGCCCTGTCATTATTCGATGCTACTGAGAATATCACCCGTATGGTGTCATTCCTAGACACTCGGGAGGAGGTTTCAGAGTAATCGATGCCGTATTTTTGTGTATAACCCTTTGCTACTAGTCTTGTTTTGTCCCTTTCAATTGATCCATCCACCTTGTATTTAATGGTGAACACCCATTTACATCCAACTGGTTTCCTTTGCTTTGGTTGTACACACTTCTCCCATGTTGTGTTTCTCTGTAAAGCTTCTATCTCTGTTTCTATGACCTTCCGTCATTCAAATGTCTTGCCATCCTCCTGTACTGTTCTATGGATAATTTCTAAGAGGAATGTAGCTAAAAAAGCCAATGCGCTATCTGAAACTCTCCTCCTGATTGTGTTTAGTAGATACCTAGAGTTTCAAGGTACATATTCATATGAATACCGATCAGCAGGTACTCCTCTGTTTCTCCTTGGAGATAAAGAGAACACATACTATTCATCTATATTCTCGACATTATCAACTTCAATACCACCAATATCATATAAACTAATCTCGGATTATATGTTGCTCACCTTTTGTCGGATATGTGACTCGGGAGGTTCATTGGATAGTGAAAATGGTGTGTCAACGCCTTTCACGTTTTCAGAGATAGACTTGATGGCTCCATCTACCTACACGTGTTAAACACTCACAACTTAGGCTGGTTAACCAATGCAGTCGTTCACTGCTAATCTCCCACTGACCACTAGGTTGGTGGGTGAAGTAAAACTCAGTTTCAAGAAAAATACAATCCATGGTGACATGGATACGACGCATATGTGGGTCGTAACATCGATATCCTTTCTAAGTCAAAGCATAGCCAACAAAAACATACTTTTTAGCATAGGGCTGAAGTTTGGAATGTTCAATTTTGGGGATATAAATGAAAACGAAACACCCAAAGACCCTTGGAGGCAAAGTGTGTATAGACGGAATATGTGTTTGTCGCCAGAAGCTGTAAATGAGTTTGTTTTTGGAGTACTCAACTTGATAAACGATTTACTAGATAGGTGAGATAGCAACAGCTTTGGGCCAATAGGACTTGGGACATGATACTCGATCATCATAGCTCTGGCTATTTCTAGGAGTATATGATTTTTGTGTTCGGTCGCACTATTTCTGTTGTGGCGTATTAGGATAGGATGTTTGATTCATATGGCCATTTTTTCATAAAAAGGTTTTCATTTCATGGTGCATATATTCTCTGTGGTTATTGGATCGAAAGATTTGGATTTGTTTATTGAATTACGTCTGAATTATGTGGAAGAAATCAAGAAATCTGGCACATAATTCAGATTTATGCTTTTAAAAAATAGACCCAATTCATGTAGAAAAAAGTGTCCACAAAAATCACGAACCACTGAAAACCATAAGGGATAGGAGAAATGGTAGGCCTCCACACATTTGAGTGTACTAAGAAGGCATAGAGTCATTGAATGTAACATGGTGATGTTTTGAATGATTACATGTTTCGTAGGTTGGAAAGGAAACATTATCTCGAAAAAGACTAAGAAATAAAAGTTTTAAATACCCAAAGGATGGATATCCCAAATGCCTGTGCCACTGCCAAAGTTGTTGGTTGACCGTTATATGGACAAGCACGACATATCCCTGGTGAGTCACCTCATCCACATAGTAGAGGCCATTGTACTCAGTACCACATCTAATGATCTACTTTGTAAGAATATCATGTAAGAGACAAAAATTAGAATACATAAACACAAGACAATTTAGTTCCTTCGTCACTTGAATGATTGTTTGTAACTTGGATGATAACGATTGAACATAGAGACAATTGTTATCCTTGGAGAAAAAGTAATATGGCGCTCTCCTTGAATGTCTATCAACTCTCCACTATGTGTTTTGATATGGCATTTAGTGGAAGTAGATAGACGATGAAAGTATGTAGGGTCGTGAGTGATTGTGTTTGTAGCGCTGCAATTGAAAATCCATTCATTGGGCTTTACTGAGTGTGTTTTGGATTGGGTTTGATAGCTCTAGGTGGAGTTACAGGTTTTAAAAAGTTATGGGGTGGTTTCGTATATTTCTACAATTATGGGGCAATTCTAAAAACTCGCAAGACTTGTGGGGTAATGTAAAATCAAGAGATTATGGAGCAGATTTGTAATTTTAAAAAATTGGGGTTAGGGATCCCGTACCTCCATATTTTGGCCTCTTCTTATATCTTCTTCCTTGACGTCTCTGTTACTCTCTATCTCCTTCAATTGTGCCGTCTTGTCCATACGCCTCCTCTAAGATGTTGTCGCTGTTGTTGGTGGCCTATGGGATGCCTACAGCGGCGGCTCCTTTCTGTTTTTTGTCTGTTTTTATGGTGTTGGTGACGATGCTGAGTGGTGCCGTGACTTTTCAACTGTCCGAGTTTCTGCGATGTTTCCTTGGTCTAATATCTCCGATGATGTGTTCATTGTTGATGAGGGAGTTGTTTATCGAATATTCATATTGGTGTTGAGATGTTCTTCCTCACCCCACTGAGGATTTGAGGAAGGTTACTGCATTTTTTTCCTTTTTCTTTTTTTCATTTTTGTCAATCTATGGAATCACCATCTGAAATGATGTTTTTGATGGTTCAAAATTGTTCTGGGTCAATTTTTTGTGAGATTGCTTTGTTGTGTTTGTGTTTGGTTGAACAATAACTGTTTGTTCTTTGATTTGGTGTGAGCAGGTTTTAAAAGAAGCCTGATTCTTTTGTTGAATTGTGATGAGACACGGTTTTGGAACAATGAGGAGTTTGTTTTCTAAGTCCTTACGGGTAAGGTAAGGAATTGTGGATGTGATATTTTCTGAGTCTGACTGTTTCCTTGCTACATATTTTTTATTTTGGTGGTTGAGAAAGTGATTTTTTGATTTCAATTTCATGGATGTGATGGTTTCAGACATGAGGATTGGGTTTGTTTTGGGATTTAGGATCGGTTGGCCATATGTTGGGGGGAATTCTTTTTCTCCTACTTTTGGTCGTGTATTGGGCATAGGAAGGTTTTTTTGTTGGTTCTTCTCCGGTTGTGACACCGGTTGGTTTTAGCCGTATGCGGCCGAGAGATTTTTTTTTCTTGGACGATGAGGAATCTGTATCCGAGTCCTACATGATCAGAACATGTTCTTATGCCATCTTGAATATAGATTTTGTGAATGAAAGTCGTATTTTATTGATTTTCAAAGATGATTATAGCTCCTATATATAATACAAAACGTTTCTCAATGTATCTTGAACGTAATAAAGTACAATAAATACAAAATATTCTTTTAGTTTACAAAGAAGATATGATTAGATATTTTTTATGCTGACATATAAATGGTATTACTGTTTGCCTCGTCCAAATCTACATCCCTTCTTTGGTAATTGAATCTCCTCCAGCGTGACAAGCAAGAATACTCAAGCGATTTTATCCACTGTGACCCACCATCTTCTCTTTCACCACCGAAAGAACCTATAAAACCTTGTTCATAAATCACTTCTTAAGTCACAACATTGAACTTTTTTTTGAGAAGAAAGGATCTTATTAATAGAATCAAATTTACAACGAGTACAATGTGTCGCTACTAATTATAGACATTAACTACACCTCCTATAGCATAATCACTATGTGCTATAGTAACCTATTAACACGACAAACAATTTCATCTCGAACACTACTGGGAAAGGCAAAGTGGGATATAAATCCATGTATCTTCTGATTCCTCCAGTACCAAATGGTCGATACAACTTTGCGAAAGATATAACGTCACTGGACAGAATTTCGCCAGAAACCCCATGAAGCGTTCAATCCATTTGCGAGGGTCAATAAAGCTACAAATTTGCTGTAAATCCTCACGACGGAAGAACAATTTCCAAACCTGTCTAGCTCAAGTGCAATCACGAAGCGTGTGCAACATATCCGCTTCCCTAAACCCACATACTCGACAAGCACCGTCGGTGGTGATATGATGAAGCTGCAAGTATTTGCCAACAGGGATAGCATTGTGACATATCTGCCATAGCAGAAAATTCAAACAGCATGGTCCTTTCATAGCCCATATCTTATCCCATACCGAAGAGGTGGAAGTATCAGGGTCATTATCTTGCAGTCGACATGCACTGGCCACAGAAAAAACACTTGAAGATGTGGGTTTCCATCTCAGCTGTCTCGGCTCATCCAAACTTAAATTATTGCAAGATTCCAAGCCTGCTCTTAATAACGGGATAGTGCTACGAATATGTTGCCATAAGGACGACATATTTAACTTCGGTGCACTTTGCAGTATATCCCATATTTATGTCTTAGAACTTGAACCCATAGAAGATCAGTGTTGTTCATCATTTTCCATCCCAACTTAGCCAACATGGCTTGATTCATGTCCCTTAGTCGCTTTATCCCTAAACCTCCATGTGACTTATCTTAGCATATCTTACTCCATGCGATCCAATGGCAGTGGTGGCTTGATACAGCTTCCCCCCAAAAAAATCTTCTAGTGATTTTGTCTATCTCATCTACCAAACCAAGAGGAAGACGTACCGTTTGCATGACATACATGGGAATCAATGAAAGCATACTCTGGCTGAGGTTTTGTTTCTCCTTTTAGTGGGCTTTTGCCTCGGGTGGACCGAGGTCTTGTTTTACCCTATAGCGGGCTCTTGCCTCGTGCGTGCCGAGGACTTGTTTTACCTTATAGCGGGCTCTTGCCTCGGGCGTACCGAGGACTTGTTTGAGGAAACTTCTCAATTCCGCGGAGTGGTGCCCATAGTTTCGTCGCGAGTTATGAATAGGCACAAACTTTTTTCTCCAGAGAAGTCTTGTGCACCGAATGATGACTAACTTTATTGAGTTTTGAATAGGCTTATTACAAGGCCGAACTGAGAAGCTTCAGCTGTACAGAAGAGGAAAATAAATCCCCATTTAAAACTCAGACTCACTGTCAAGTCAGCCTGGTTCGCCCAGACATTTGCAATCTTTGCTCATCTGAATCCGAGTCTTCTTCTTCTGGGGCCCGAGGTTGCTGCTCAAGTCAGCATCCACCTTCTCGGGGATTGTCCAAATCGAGCCTGTTATGCAGCCTTAACCTTGGATTATAAAATTGCTGCAGGTGACCGAGCTCAATCAAACGCACAATCTCCTGGCCGAGTTGCCTACAGTCTTCCGTATCATGCCCAATGTCATGGTGATATAGGCAGTAAAGTTGTATATTTCTCTTGCGGAATGGCCCTGCTAGGGGCTGAGGTTCTCTTGCCAGACCCTTCTTCCTCATGTAGGAAAGGATATGGGCCTTTGAAGCCAACAAAGAATTCCTTTCTCTGCCTCGGCCCCCTAGCTGAACCTTGACAGAACACCTTTCTCGCAGCGGGGCCTTGCCTTTACTACGAACTTCTCTGTCATGTTTGAATGGCAGAGATGGGGTTGGAGTGCTCTCTAAGCTCTGGTGGTCAGACCTTTGTACTGAATACCTTGCCTCAGCCATAATCTTGGCCTGACACCCAGAGTGGTACCCCGGCCGAGTTGGAGAATACTCCAAGTCTTGTGTGTTAAGATTGCTGGGATAAGAGCCACTGGAACCTTCCACGCTGGCTTTCCCTTTTATCTCCTTTACTACTGCTTGTAACACCGCTGGGTTCTGAGCCACGTAACGTATGGCTCGCGTATGTTCCTCATACGTGAAAGTAATAGGAGTTGAGGAACTTTCTGGCACCGGAGAACACTGTTCCGTTTGTTCCGAAAAAAGCCACTGGCATCTTTCAGGAGTCAAAGGTTGCTCAGATCATTCCCCATCTTTTTTCTCCATTCTTCCAGCAACGGTTAGAAAGGACAATTATTGAGAGAGTCCTTGGAAAGGTGTTAACCACAACGTCGGAGGTTCAGGCCCTCCTTCTAGCGCCAATTTGATGATGTCAGATTTATCACCAAGTAATACGTGAGGGTTACACCGTCAACTCTCCGTTAGCTGTGTGGGATGGACTGCCAACCGACCTGCACAGGGGAACAAGGTCAGAGGACCCGGGATCTATGGCTCCGGGTAATACCCTCCGACGGTCAAGTCAGTAGAGGCCATTTGAGGAGAGATATAGTTGCTGGAAAAAGAGTACGGACCTTTTTCAGGTGAACCCGGTGGTCTTTTTTCTTTTGTGAAGAAGGTGATTTTCCGTTTTATATGGTGACTTGGGCCATTGCATGGGCAGTGTTCTGAGATTGTGATAGGCAAGGAGGTCATAAGGATGACTCTTGCTCTTGCATACTCGCCACGTGGCTCGGTACTGAGCTGAGTAAGATAGTTTTTAACACCTGGAGATGAGTTTCACCTGGTTAGATTACCCAAGATGGACTCCTGGTGCCGAGGTCAAACCTTCCAGAAATACTCAAACGTGCCCGAGGTGACCTAGGATGTGGGGTCAACTTGTTTAGAAGTAAGTGGCCGACTTCAGGGATCATGAGTAGGTGGGCCTATCAGGATGTCTGCCGCTGACGTCACAAGCATGGTCTGAGATCAATGACCGAGATGGAGCCAAAGCCAAGGGGCGACCCTTTGGCCGAGGTGCCATGTGGCCGAGATGGTGCTGAGGTCGAGATATGGCCTTTATCTCGGGATGGCGTTGTGACCGTCTGGTCGAGGTGCGCTGTGGCCGAGACGAATCTAAGGTCGAGATGTGACCTTTAGGCCGAGATGAATTGTTTGTCAGTATATGACCCTGCCGAGCTCTAGGCCAACCCGGGGGCCTTAACGTTTTTATGTCCATACCCTACCATTGACTGTTGTTGACTAACGGGTGATATTTTTTGATTCATCACTAAGTGTATATATATACACACATACATATATATGAACATATAAAAAAGAAAAAGAATGGGAAAGAAGCCGTCGCACTAAACGTTATAGTATAAAAATATTGCAGAGGGCGACCAGACACTGTGCATCTTCGTCTTGTGGGTTGGTCTTTGTCATCATCAGTTTCTTCCAAATTTCTTGTAATCTCTTGAAATCAAAGGTGCTGAAAAATCCATGCAACTCAGAGAAATTTCAGAAATGATTGAAGGGTCTCAAGGCTTTTCTCCTCATCCACCTGATTCCGATGATCAGAATCACAAGATCTCAAGAAATTAATTGAAGAGCACAAGGAATTGTTGAAGAAAATCCAGATGGTTTAACTTTCAACAGTATACTTTTAGGCAAGTCTGATGCTTGGCTTTGATATCTGCTACCTTTTTCTTTCTTAATTTCTTCTTTCTTCTTGTTCTTGTCTTGGTTCTTCATTATGTTTTATTTGCATTTTGCAACAAATATTAATGAAAAGAATAACGTTTGATGTCGGGATCCAATTTGCAGTCTTTCTTCTCTTAATTTCATAGTATTAACAGGGATTTAGATCTTTGTTGAATTGTGATGCTGATCAAATTTGCAGTTTACTCCATATTTTACTTTCTGGGATCTCCATGAAAATTCATATTTTTCAAAGTCATGAGATGGACAACAGCTTTTGCTATGAAATACAAAAATTGCGTATGCAGAAATTTTGATCCAATAATTTTATTTTATTTTTTTGAAACAATTTATTTTCGATATTCAGTTTTAATCGTTGAGTCGGGTCTCACTATAATCAAACTTTCTATCCCTTGCGACGGATGTATTGTTTGTCTGTCTCTCTTTCACCCTCCCCGGACTCTAGGCACCCTCCCCAAGACTCTAGTAATAGCTTTTGATATCATTAAGATATGCTGTGTTTGATTGTTGTTGTAGTTTTAATCGTTAAGATATAGTTTGCGAGCTTAAAAAATGTGATGGTTATAAGTTTTGATAGGACAATTTATATTGACATGACGCCAATATTTGATCACATCTATTGTTGTTGATGAAACTTGATGTGGAACTTTTTAAATTTTAGAAATTTAGTTCTAAGCAATGTAGCATCATTGGCTTTCATGATTGGGTGAGTATAATGATTGTTGGCAATTTCTTTCTTTAAGCTGTCCTTTTTCGTCATGCTCACCTCTTTCTTCTTTTGGGTAATAATTAACTCATTTATTGAGTTGTTACAAATCGCTAAAATTTGGTGAGATACAAGTTTTTAGGTTTAGTCCTCCTTAGAATAAATGGTAAGGTTGGTGTTTTGTGATATTGATGTAACAGATTCGAGGAAACAATCTCTTGTCCAAAATGTAAGGTAAGACTGTGTACATCAGATAACAAAGTGATTTGACCCCTCTCTAAATCTTGCGTAAACATGAGAGTCTAGTGCACCGAAAAAGCTTTTATTTAAAAATCCTTTACTACATACATAAAATGTTTTAAACGAATGTTTTTCAGTATACAGAGAAAAAAGAGTAGGCAAAGCCACATGTTAACGAGAAGCATCCCACAAGAGAGCAGAGGCAATTCAGGCTTCCAACGTGATAAGAATTTTGATACGTTACTGTCTTAAAAATATTATCATACTTTGTACATATATATAGTTGGTCAAAGATCAAGTAAGATTAAATATTTAAAATATTCGACGTAATACATTGCCAAAATAGTCTTTCATGCCATTTAAAACTAAATTTCACTTAATGAAGTGTAAATCAATCAATCATATCCAGTTATCTCAACGGCAACAAAAGTTATCGTTATGGTATGGAGAGAGTTAGCGGTAGACAAACAATACGTTTATCCCAAGGATAGAGAGTTTGCTTCCAGTAAACCTATCGGCTCTATATGTACCTGCATAAATGAAATAATAGCAGGGATATGATGTGATAATGTATTACTGAGAGAATTCAGTAAATACCAATAAGAAACTTCTGACATTAAAATAGCCATAAATCTTATTAGCAAGTGCGGTTGTTTATTAGAAAACGAGGATGAAGTTTAGCGTCCACCAATGTTTTATGTTCTTTTATTTTTTATTTTTTTGTGTATTTTATAGTTTTTATTGTACTTTTCAATTAGTTATTTGTATGTGTTCTGAAAAACATTTAAATTATCTACCTGCAGGCCACGGATTGTAGGATTATCAACACTAACAAACCTTCACTTCAACGATTTTACTGCCTATGCTCAATTGCTGCATAAAAGAAAATTGCCTTTATATTCTGCTCAATGTATATTATTCGTATCGCCTATGTTTATGTCACTATATAGAAGAAATGGTCAGTAGTTGTAAATAATAATAATAATAAAAAAGGAACCAATGAATGAACTTGTCGTATGTTTGACACGCGTTCAGGGGTTTAAAATTCAAATTGAATTAAAGAATTGAGCTTGTCTAATTATTCAAGGATTTTTTTTATATCTTTATAATTTTATGTGGGGTATTTCGTTTCCATCTTTATGCTAGTATTTGTTAATTTTGTGTTATAAGAATTTCAAAACGACATGTATTATGATAATATAGCTGATATGTTGTGCAGTTTATACTATTCTGTAGGTTATAATATGAGGATTATTGTCTATGACTAATTTATAAATACTATTTCATATAAAAGTAGATGCCATACATCATTTCCAATGTTCAAATAAATATTGTCTTATAGAGATTTATAATGATTGGTCAAAAGTGTTCTCTAATTTTGTAATGCATATATTGTCTTATAGGTTAAAGAAAGTAAAACATTAATTTGATGCCTTTTCCTTGCCACATTTGTGCGTGACTGAGTTTATGTTGGCCTTTTCTTGTCTGATTGCAACAAATTTTAAGTTGGTGATTGACTAATTTTTATTAGTTGTTCGTAAACCAATATGAAACATAATAGCCGGGGACGAACCTCCTGTTTTATATACCAATTAATGTTAAATGTTAATTATTTTTTATATAATTGGTTAATAATTATTTAGTAATTATTTATTAACCATTTTGATGCCTTTTCCTTGCCACATTTGTGCGTGACTGAGTTTATGTTGGCCTTTTCTTGTCTGATTGCAACAAATTTTAAGTTGGTGATTGACTAATTTTTATTAGTTGTTCGTAAACCAATATGAAACATAATAGCCGGGGACGAACCTCCTGTTTTATATACCAATTAATGTTAAATGTTAATTATTTTTTATATAATTGGTTAATAATTATTTAGTAATTATTTATTAACCATTTTGATGCCTTTTCCTTGCCACAATTGTGTGTGACTGATTTTATGTTGGTCTTTTCTTGTCTGATTGCAACAAATTTTAAACTGGTCAATGATAAAATTTTATTAGTTATTCGTAAACTAATATGAAACATGATAACAGGAGACGGACCTACTGTTTTATATACCCATTAATGATGATGATAATTATTTTTTATATAATTGGTCAATACTTATTTAGTAATTATTCATTAACCATCATAAAACTTTTTCTAATTGGAATGCATAACATGATAGGCTATCTTCTCCTTCCAATACCCACCACAACCTCCCCTCCTCCTCTATCCATCATCGGGATGTTAAGCGAATCGAACAGTTAGTGAACATTTCGAGTTCGATTCATATTTGATTCGAGTTTGTTTGTTAATTTCATATAAACGAGCCAAGTTCAAACATCTAATTATGCTCTTTTACTAAACCAAGCTGAACTGTCGGCGAACTGTTTGGCTCGTTTAAAGAGTTATAGTATTTTCGAGCCAAATTCAAGCAATTTTTGAAGCTCGTTACAGCAAACAAGGCGAGCCATACAGTTCGTTTAACTACACGAATCCGAATCCAAAAAAACTAATATTCGACTTGGCTCGATTCATTAACACTCCTGCCCACCCACGCTACATCATTTCCTCAGGGAAGATTATTATAATACATGAAAGTTGTACGCTATATCTTTTGCGAATTACTCCTGTCTTAGAAATACTCTATTAGTTGACTTTTTAATAGGGCTGTAAACGAACCGAACGAACCGAACATTGTGTTTTTTAAGCTCGGTTCATTAAACTTCGCGAACGAGCCAAGCTTGTTCGTTTATTTAAACGAACATATTTAATTGTTCAAGCTTGGTTCGTTTGACTCACGAACAACATTAACGAGCCGAACACCTTAAACGAACGGTGCCACTTACCGAGTTCGAACAGAAAAAGGTGTTCAAACTCTGTTCATTAACCTTTTATCCGAGCCGAGCTCGAGCCAAACGAGCCGAATAATCGAACGGTTTGGTTCATTTACAGCCATACTTTTTAATATAGTATAAATTATACTATGTAGAAAATTTAACTACATCATCATATTTGGGTTGGAGGGGGTATATTAAGACTACAATGATTAATAATTGATTTTAAACAAAATCTAAAAATTGCTGACAAAAGAACTAGTATTAACTGTTGATACACCATTTCACAGGATTACATTTACTCTAAAATCTAAACTCTAAAATGATCATTGGGTAGGAAGCATTTTGATCTTATAAAAACTTTTTTCTAGTTGTGTTTACCCACTGAGAACGTTATAGAAATGATTTCTTTGTTTAGCTGTCAAATAAATTTATATTCCATTAGCCAACTATGAGATACGGAACGTCATTTTCACCAACAACCCACTAATACTAATGGGTCCGGATCCTTTCACCACATTCAACACCGTCATCCACGTGTACTCTATCCACCTTCATACACTTTTTCTTGGCCACCTTTTATTTAACCTCATCAATACTTTCTTACATTCACGTGACGGACGGTGTTAACTACGGTGAAGAAAAAGGAGGTAAAGGAATCTCATCCCTTAATACAGAATACAGACTGCAGTCTGCAGAGCTGTTTAATATTATTATTAGCATAAAAAGGAAACCACCACTTATTAATTTAATATTTATTATCAGGAGAACAAGAAAATCACTACTAACCACCACTTATTAGTTTTATAATATAGGATAAAATGATCTTCTAATATCTGTCTGTTTGCGTTTCTGGTGCCATATTTTCTTGGAATTTGCTAAAGTCACAATTCCTTCAAATTTCCCTTTTGAATATTCAGTCAGGAATAAGACGTCTTGGCTATAAATAAAATCAGGTCAATCCTTAGATGGGTTTTTACGGTTATAATCTATGGCTGCAAACAGAAAATTAACGCAATTTATATGCACTACAAAATTTGCGATTGTTTTTAAATCATTTCAATCAAAGAAACACGAAATCTTTGATCCCACTTTAAAGTGCTAAATGGTATCCTCATGCACACTAACATTTCTTACCGCACGTTAAAATGCTTAGCTGCTATAGGGGTCGGAAAAACGAATAAAATTAATTTAGAAAGTATTCTAAATTTATATAAAAACATGTAAAATGGTTGATTAGAAAATGAACTAAAACTTGTATCGGAAGCGTGAGATAAAATTATGAACTCTGTCGTAGCCGAGCGTTCGGTGATGAACTCTAAGTGTGGTTTCTGAATTTGGTCCAATTCTGAAGTTTATCTTGTCACCAAACGCTTCATCGAATATTCGTAGAGCCGTTTACTGCATGTTCTTTCTAGAGTTCGGTAACAAGTTCTGAGTTACAACATTCAAAAATTTTGAATTCAACATTGGTAACATTGATTGATCGTTCAGTGAATTCAACATAGGTAAAATTGACTGAACGTTTAGTGACTTCAGACATCATAATATTTCGGTTGTCTTTTGATGAAATGATGCAAATTTTGCAACTTATGACACATTTTTTCGATCTTGAATGGTCATAAACTAACTTTGTAAGCAAATTCTGGAGAGATGTGTCAAATTAGCTTCTTTCTTGTGAATTGAAATTTATAAATACAAGATCAAAAGATTTTGAAGACACTACTCCTATTGATAGAATAGCATACCACAACATAGGGAATCATTCCCACAACCAACACTACGGAAGTTGCACAGTCTTGAATACTCGTGCCTGATACTAGCAAGAGCCGCATCGCGGAGGTTGCGGTGCAGACACGCAAGTACTCCGCTCCTCAAAGAATATCTGGATCAGGCTCCAATGTCTTTGCAGGACGTGTAAGTACACCAGTTGATCACGGCTATTGGTGCAACCACAGAATAATACTATGGCATGGAGGAACAACAACGTCCCTGCTCTGTGCTATACCTCCACGTCAGATGTGTCGTCAACGACGGGGGTTATCTCAACCAGTTCATGAGCCTCTTTCGGTACACACGAGACCCTTGATATCCACATCGCTAGGGGTCTAATCTAGCAACAACGTACAAAGATCCCTCCATCCTTCCATGTTGTACCTAGGCTCTATCCCCACAAGAGCCTTCCCATCAATCCTCAACCCAAATAGAATCGCTACGTCATGTAGCATGACAATCACCTCAGCCACAAATAGATGAGCCTTGTGGGTCTTCTGTCTCCACCTTTCGACAAATGCCATGATCAACGCATGACCAATCTTTGTTATAGTGTAGGTGATATCTTCCCATAATCCTACCTTCTCCAATTACAGTATACACCTAAATGGGTGTCTAAATCCTTCTTATAGATGTCTATCATACGTATACGGTCTGATCTCTTACCATTATCGCTACCTATGTAAAAATGTATTGTGCTCTCTCTGAAGAATCAGTAAATCAGAAATATCAGGCTTCAACTCATCCATTTGTCCAGAAACACTACCACTACCACGAGCTTTCAATCACGTAACATAATTACATATTAAAGACATATAAATTTAACGTAATAAAATCAAACTATAAAAAAATTGAACAAAAGCGTAAATTAAATAACATAATTAACTATATGTATTTTACTTAATTTAGCATAAACTAAATATTAACATGCTAACAATACTATTTAATTAATTAAATAGCGGCATGCTAACATAAATTAAATAATCAATGATAAAATATTATTTAATTAATTAAATAATAACATGCTAGAAAGTTGAATAATAACATACGAACAATAATAACATAATAATGTAGCACTAATAACATAATAACAATAACAATTACAATAATAATATACTCATAAGATTCTTTACAACAATATTTACATTAGTAATTATAACAATAACATGCTAACAATAATAATTACAATCATAATATGCTAAACAATAATAATTACAATAACAATGAGAAAATAACTTATTGATTTGTTTGCCCAGTTGTACCTGGTCGTAGATCCCGTCTTGTCCGACCCTACCTCTTTTGCCTTCTGTTGTTAACCCTACAAGTAAAAATTTTAAGAAAAATTTCATACACGAGAAGCATCTTGGACGCGGCTTATTTTTTTATAGCCGAGTTTAGTAACCTGAGGCGACAAAAGATGTCGCAGACTTAAGATGCATTTGGCAGTGTCGTTCAACCTTTGGACGTGTCTGACAATACTGTCCAAGGCATGTGTAGTTTTACGTCCCTAAATAATCTTGCTGCACTCGAAAACAACTTTCTTTAGATGCAACTGCCAGTTTCATCTAAGAGTGATCTTTGTATGCAATTGGTAATGTTGTTCTATGTCCTTTTCGACGGACTGTCAAATACGCTCTCAAAAATTTTCTTAAATCGTAGCCTATTTCAAGAATTTGTTATATACAAATCAAAATGAGTAACAAGAACGCGGCTACAGGAGTGCAAGGATATAGTAAAGGACCCTTCTTCATACTGAGGAGGATCTGATTTCGCCTTTGTCAAATGAAAAAAATTGTTTGAAAGAACAAAAAGAACCATAAGGAAGGACAAGGAGTAGATCAAGAACAGAGTGAAGAAAGGAATGAAGGGGAAAGACTGATGGAGAAAAAGAAGGACTCAGTAGACTATGATGCTCAGATTGGGGTGCAATGGAGGCAAGAAAATGAGTTTAGATCTAAAAGCTCAGGGGAGCCATATGCAAGGCCTCTTTGGACCTCATTCTTCAAAGATAATCGAAAGGAGGGTATTAAGCTAACAAAAATAGAAACAACTGAGGAGGGTCTAAGTTTTTCAGATGAAGACTTTGCTGGAGAGACAGAATGGAAGCTTTGTCTAATTGGCTGTGTTGGGGGTGCTTTTCCGGCGCTTGGCCATCTCAAGCATGTAACCAACAAATGGAAAGGGAAGCATAAAATGCAGATTCATGACTCGGGTTGGATTGTGTTCCAGTTTGAGCAAATGGAAGAGATGTTGCAGGTCATGGTGGAAGGCTCGTATTTTGTTGTTGGGAAGCCATTAATGATTAAAAGAATGCCAAGTTTTGGGCATGAAGATATGCACATTGTTCCAGTATGGGTTAGACTGTTAAACCTACCTTTAATCCTTTGGAAGGAGAAGTTTCTAAGCAAAATCGGTTCTCATGTTGGCAACCCCATTAGTACTGACTAGATAACAGCAATGAGGGGAACATTCAACTACGCAAGACTACTTATTGAGGTTGATGTAGCCAAAGAGCTCCCTAACAAGATTGACATCACGCTTCTTGACCGGGTACATCAACAAGAAATAATTTACGAGAAGGTTCCCTTACACTGCAGCACATGCGGTAGAATAGGTCATACCTCCAAAGGACATCTTTTGTTTATGCAAGATGAGAAGCTTAGGAAGGAACGCAAGGGGAATGTATCAAGGAAAAAAGAGCAGGTGTCGCCAGCAAACTTACTTCAGAGCAGAAAGGGGATAAGGGGAAAATGTTAGTGCAGCAAGAGCAAAGTCCTCCTGATGGGGCGCAGCAGGCAGAATTTTACCTGCAAGTACACAGTCAAAACAATATACATGCTTTCCTTTCTAAAGCATTCAATGAAATTAAGGGTGAGAAGAATGCCAATCTCTCTCAGGAGGAGGACCATCCCAATACAGAGAGCATGAATAAAGAAGATGAAGACATCTCCCTTTCAGAAGAGAGGATCGACAGAGAAGTGCAACAAGAAGAAGAATACACTAGAGTCTTGAAAAAAAAAGAAAAGCGCAGATTGGCTAAGGCATTGAAGGATCATCCTTCAAAATTTAAGGACAAGGTAGTACTTGTCAATCGTACCTAATGATTTTTGCTTTTTGGAACGTCAGGGGGCTTGCTACCCCTCAAAAACAAAAAGAAGTCTTGAACTTCACTCAGAAGAATAGTATAGATGTCATTGACCTGCTTGAAACAAAACTTTCGGATAGTAATTTTCAATCCTTATGTAACAATGTTTTTGTTGGCTGGAACTGTATCAGCAATTTTGGTACGTATCCAGGAAGCAGAATTTTGGTCCTCTAGAATCCGGTATCGGTTCAAGTTGTTAATTTGGGTGTGCGGGAGCAGGTGATTTCCTGCGAGATCACCTCAAGAGCTGACAACAGGCAGGTGGTTCTCTCATTTGTCTATGGGTGCAATAGGATTGTAGAACGAAGGTCCCTGTGGAATTATTTGGAACAGTTCAGCATGGGAATGACTCTCCCATGGGCTGTTTTAGGTGACTTCAACACTGTTTTCACTGCAGAAGAGAAAGTAAATGGCAGGGAAGTCTCTAATTATGAGCTCAAAGGTCCATTAGAATTTTGTTTGAGATGTAGTATGGTTGAATTAGTATACTCCGGGTGCAAATTCACTTGGACAAATGGTAGAGTCAAGAATAGGCTTGACAGAGTATTGATAAACGCAGCTTGGATGGACTCTTTCCCCTCCTCTTATGCTCATTTTCTGGTTTCTGGTCGTGTGTCTGACCATTCACCTGGAATTGTTTATGTACAGCAGGAAGAACAAAGACCAAAGGTTAGCTTCAAATTCCTTAACATGTGGGCAAAACATCCGGAGTTTCTTGATTTAGTAAATGATGCTTGGAATGCAAATTGCTATGGCACAAAGATGTACACATTCTGTAGGAAACAGAAGTTTCTTAAAGGCAGTTTGAAGAGACTAAATGAAAGGGAGTTCTCACATATCTCTGAGAGGGTCTTGAGAGCCAAGGCATTTTTGGAGGAATTGCAAGAAAGATCCCAAACTGAGCATGATAATGAATATCTTGATATAAACATCAGGGATCAACAAAGTGTGATGAGGAGATTATTGAAGCGAGAAAAAAGTTTTTACTTGCAACAAGCTAAGGGACTTTTTGTAAGGCTTAGTGATAGAAACACTAAGTTTTTCTATTCCTGGGTAAAGAAGAGTCGTAGCAGGGGACGTATAATGTCGATTGGAAGGAATGATGGCACATTTGCCACCAGAAGGACCAAAATTGCTGAAGAATTTCTTAAATTCTATATGGGACTACCGGGCTCAAAAGAAACAGTTTTGCACACTAAGGATGATATTCTAAATATGGGGCCTAAGCTGAATCTGAATGAGAGAAATAGCCTGACTCTCCCAGTTGATGCGGATGAGATCAAAGAAGCTTTCCATTCGATTGGTAAAGAAAAATCACTGGGGCCGGATGGATATACCTCACAGTTCTACATTAAGGCTTGGCCTGTCATTGGGAATGATGTTACTGAAGCCATCTTGGAGTTTTTTGAAAATGGGAGAATCCTAAAGCAGCTGAATCATTCTGCAATTGCCTTAATTCCCAAAACTGTGAACGCAAGGAAAGTGGAAGAATATAGACCTATTTTATTATGCAATGTCATGTACAAGGTCATTTCTAAAATCCTTGCGGCCAGGCTTGCACAAGTATTGCCAAAGATTGTGGATGAGGCACAAGCTGGGTTTGTGCATGTAAGAGCTATGGCTGAGAATATCCTGCTGGTTCAAGAATTGGTAAGGCAATACGGACATAAGAATACTTCTCCTAAGTGCTTGATTAAGGTTGACATTAAAAAAGCCTTTGATTCCATCTCTTGGGATTTCTTGGAAGAGGTTCTTCATGGGCTTCATTTTCCTCGTACATTCATTTGTTGGATTATGGAATGCGTCAAGACTCCTACGTATTCCATTATCATAAATGGATCTTTGGAAGGTTTTTTTTAAAGGTGAAAGGGGTCTTAGACAAGGAGAACTAATCTCCTCTTTTCTCTTCGTGTTGGGAATGGAATATCTGTCTCGTATGCTCAAGGCACTTCGCCACCAACTACGATTCAAATATCATTCTAAATGTGGAGTGCACAAGATTACACACTTGGCTTTTGCGGATGATCTGTTACTCTTCTCCAAAGGAGATAAGCATTCGGTCCAAATTATGATGGACATACTGGAAGAATTTGCCAATACTTCTGGTCTTAGAAGAATTTCTCAAAGTCTGAAATTTTCATGGCAGGCCTTAATACTGACGAAAAGGAGGAGATCTTGGCAATAACTAATTTTGGTTATGGCCAGTTTCATTTTAAATATTTAGGGGTTCCTATTGCTGGGTTCTCCCTTCAGTTTGCTCACTTTGGGGGATACTTAAACCGAGTTGCTAATTATGTTGCGCTTTGGAATGTTAAGTCTTTGTCATATGCAGGTAGAATTGAATTGATTAAAGGAGTACTTCAAGGCCTGCATGCCTTCTGGATGGGAATTCTTCCTATCCCCTCGAAAGTGCAAAAACAGCTGTGTAAAATAGCAAGGTGGTTCTTATGGGGTGCAAAGGAAGAGCAACATAAAAAAGCTTGGGTCTCATGGACATTTGCAAGCCTAAAAATGATGGGGGCTTAAGTTTGTTTGATTTGAAGACTTGGAACAATGCTTTGTTACTTAAACACTTGTGGAATATACAGAAGAAAAAAGACTCGCTGTGGATTCGACGGATAACTCATTTTTACATATTCAATTCCGGAATTTGGCTACAGCAGCCTAAGACCTCTCATTCGTTTTTCATCAAGAAAGCTTTGCACATAAAGGAGTTGGTTCTCCAGTTTTTCGGCAATAGCAATAGGGCAGAAGAAGAGATTCAAAAATGGTTTGATTCAAGAAAGTCCTTTGCAGCAAAGGCATATGAAATCTTCAGGACCAAAGGACAGAGGGTATGTTGGGCAAGCATAGTTTGGGCAACTACAAATACTCCAAAGCATTGTTTCACATTTTGGATGGCAGCTCGTAACAGGCTCTCACCTAGAGACAAGCTGCATTTTGTGGTTAGTGATCTTACATGTCTGAATTGCAAGACTATTAATGAAACCCAGGAACACCTACTGTTTGAGTGCTCAGTTGCGAAGCAAATTTGGGGGCAAGTTTTGTGGTGGTTACATTTGCCATTCCATTTTCGAACATTGAACGAACTTTTTGGATGGTCCCTGAAACACGCAAGGAAACGCAGCCACAAGACTAAATACATCAAGACTACTTTTGCTACTACAATTTACTTCATATGGAGGCTAGGAACTTAAAAGTTTTTGAGGATCAAGATGTTAATGTTCAGGATGTAGTCCATATAATTATTACTCATGTGTATAGGGCATTGCAATAACACGGCTAGTACAGTTTTTTTGATGATTGTATGCTCTACATCCTAGGTATGCCCGGTGAATATATAAATATACTGATCCTTTTGATCATTGGTTAAATGAAATTTTTACATTTTTCCAAAAAAAAAAAGAATTTGTTATTGAGAAGATAATATTTCAATAAATTTCTCTAGACAATAGTGACCTAATTCTAAGAATTTGGTCTGCAAATATTAATCTTTCCATAAACCCCGTTGTTTGCAAATTCAGACAGTAATGACCTAATTTTAAGAATCGGCAATATAGAGAGCCGCAGAAAATTTGAACCTTTTTCAGGCGGCTGAGAATGGCGGAGACCATCGTGGCAGCATGAGCAGAAGTGGAAGCTGCAGCTCCACTTTCGGAGCTAAAGCATCCTCTCAAATGCCCCTTGTCTACGATCCAAGTTCGGGCATGCTTACTTCATCATCATGGTAATATTATATGCAGGAAGGACCTTAAGCATATTATATGTCCTGGCATTTCCTGCCATAGAAGGATACATGGACCTAATGCAGTTGATTCTACAGATTCACAATCTTTTCTTCAATCCAGCAGTCTTCAGCACTGGTTCAAGAATTGGCAAGAATTAAGGAAGGATAAATTAACAGAAAGTACTTTCAGTGCAGCTATTGGTTTTTGACATACCGCTAAGAGAAGAGAACAACTGTGGGAAGAGAAGGTTGGGGCTACAGAACCTTTTTCTGGTAACATGGCAACATGTTGGAATGACATCAAGGAAAAGGAGGCACTTGAAAGATATACGCTAATTAACTGGGTTTTCAGGTGGAAGACAAATCATCCAGATAACTGGCTCGCGGCTTCTCCAGACGCTGTGCTTGACAAGTTCTATGATTTGCTTTTTGGAGGCATTCTGGAGATAAAATGTCCATACTTCAATGGTGATATGAGTACAGCAAATCCATCGAAGCGAATGCGTGTTCATTATATACCCCAGGCTCAAGGGTTGATGGAGATTTTGGATCGAGAATGGATGAACCTTTATGTATGGACTACTAAAGGCAGCAGTCTGTTTAGATTATACCGAAATGTGGAATATTGGGATCTTATTAGAAATGCCTTGTCTGATTTTTGGTGGAAACATGTCCCAACTTGCTAGGCAGTTGTTTGCGATTTCAGTGATCTCAAATCCAGCTGTCCAGTTAGCTTCATTTAGGTCAGCACCAAAACATGAACTGTTGGGGTGTACAACACCAACACATACCCAGTATCTAGCTATAACTATAGCTAGTATTTAGGTGAGCACCAACGACAATAAAAGCTATAGCTAGGATCTGAGGAGGTTGAAAGGCCGACAAACAATACCTCTATCCCAGCGAGACCCTCGGCCGGCTCTGTATGTACTATATAGATGGCACAATAGTAGAGATATGAAGTGGTAGTGTGTTAGTGAAGGAATTAATTTGCTGTTGCACCTACTTCTTCCCAAGCTGTCTTCGAGATTGATGTTAGCACAATCAATCCTGTACCAAGACGCAGTCGTACACTGTGTGCATATGAAACAACAAAATAAATCAAACCCGGGGCGAGTCAAAGACTCTGTCCTTAAGACGTATTGCTCCGGTATACTGTGCCCAACCGGTATGAGCAATCGTCTCCCAGGATACAACGGGTACCTGTTCAGTTGAGCGGCACTGCTGAACTTGAACTCCTTCGAACCTTTGAATGTCCTGACTTCTCCCGGACGAAATGCAAGACTCACGTGCTATGAATGCAAATGCTTTCAATGCTTGAATTGTTTGTAGGTGGTGTGTTTATGAAAGAGCCATTAGCCCTCTTTATATAGGGGAGCAGGAGGTACCGTAACCGTTGGATCAAAACCGAAGTTTAATTTACGCCGTTGGATTAAAACCTCCTATCCAGATTAGGATGGTTTAATCTCAGCCATTAGATTGAAGATAGATTATCAGGTTTAAACCTGGAACGTTGGATGGAAACCATATTCGGTTAAGCGGTTAAGACAGTTTAAATCTCGGCCGTTAGATTCAAGCTGCTTTACTCACTACCGTTAGATCACAACAGATGATCTTATCTTGAATGGAGGAGGATAGAGTTTGATTCATTTTGAATCAAATCTGCCAACAGAATCAAATCTGCGCCTGCTGTCAGACTTCGATCGATCACATCGATCGATCGAAGTGACATCGATCGATCGATGTGATCGATCGATGTCTGACTGAACACTTCATTCGATCATCCTGATCGTTCTAAGGGACATCGATCGATTGAAGTGATCGATCGATGTCCTCTGATCCACTTTGATCGATCTAAGAAGCGTATGAAGTCCTCTGATCCACTTCGATCGATGACATCGATCGATCGCAGTGACATCGATCGATCGAAGTCATCGATCGATGTCCGTCAGATGCTTTTTACGCCACATGGACACTTCCAACGTGGCATTCCTCCACAACATTTCCATCTACTTTGAGCATTAATTTCACATTCACCCAATACACAATTGAGTGATTCCACATCCTAACATTAACTACTCGTTACGTAGATAATTAAGGATTTATCAGTTTTCGATTTCATTATCGGAAACTCATTAAGCTCAAAGTACGTTGCTCAATCAAGTTTTGCAACATTCATCAACGGGCCAAAGCCCAAATCTTCAATCTCCAACGATGGGCCAAAGCCCAACCTTAAATTCTCCAACAATCCCCCACATGAATGGAAATTAATGCAGACACATATGCAAACTCTGAGGAGAAGTCAGACAAGAAAATATTGCATCAGAAGAGGTAGCTTCTGGCTTTGAACCTTTCTTAGTGATGTATCATCGGATCCACTCGGCTAAGTAGTGACTTGATGTCTTGAACTAGTCAGCATTTGTTGTGAACCAAGACAATGACACTCACACAATATTTCCTTTAACACCCTTTCGGTTCTCATGGTTGTGTTCGTTTTGGCCATGAACAACCTGGTTTCAGAAAGTGTTTTAGAGAAATCTTGCCACCCAGACTTTCTCATAGAAGCGGCCTCACTTCACACTTACATAGGTGATTCCTATCAAGAGTATTCTGCCATACTCCACTTGACGTATCAAGATATAGGACATCATTAAAAGCCTTAGCTTACCCTAAAATCTCTGCAGACAGCACTTTTATCAGACGGAATGAGTAAGTGCTAACTGAATCTTCATAACTTAGTTGTCCCATTGAACCAAGATTCTGGGATCTCCAGTCAACAAGGTTGGGTTACCATTACAAAGACTCATGCATTATGGGCTTCAGTCCCATTCCGTTTGTCAATCTTGACATCTGATCTCTAGGCAAGCCTTTTGTAAGCGGATCCGCAAGATTCTCCATTGATTTTATATAATCTATGGAAATCACGCCATTAGAGATCAACTGTTTAATGGTGTTATGTCTTCGACGTATGTGTCGTGACTTACCATTGTAAATGCTGCTTTGAGCACGTCCTATAGCTGACTGACTATCACAGTGTATGCTAATAGAAGCTATCGGCTTAGGCCAGCACGGAATATCTTCCAGAAAATTCCGAAGCCACTCAGCCTCTTCCCCAGCTTTGTCCAATGCTATGAACTCAGCTTCCATAGTGGACCTAGCTATGCATGTTTGTTTCGTGGATTTCCACGACACAGCAGCACCACCAACAGTGAACACGTATCCACTGGTGGATTTCGAGTCCTTACTATCTGATATCCAATTTGCATCGCAGTATCCTTCCAACACCGCTGGATATCTCGTGTAATGTAATCCAAGATTCATTGTGTATTTCAGATACCTCATCACTCTGTTAAGAGCTTTCCAATGATCATCACTTGGATTACTCGTAAATCTGCTCAACTTGTTTACTGAACAAGCTAAGTCTGGTCTTGTACAATTCGTTATGTACATCAGACTCCCGATTACCTGAGAATAGTTTAGCTGGGCAACAGGTTCGCCTCGATTCTTTCTTAAGTGTATACTTAAGTCGAGCGGGGTCTTTACCGGTTTCACATCATCCATATTGAACCGTTTCAGAACTGATTCAATATAGTGAGTTTGTGACAGTACGAGTCCCTCAGTCATCCTAGAAATCTTAATTCCTAGAATAACATTGGCAACTCCCATATCCTTCATATCGAAGTTTCTCGTCAACATCTTCTTTGTGTTCAAGATTATGTCCCGAGTACTTCCCATGATTAGCATGTCATCTACATAGAGACACACTATCACATAAGAATTCTGTGTGCTCTTAATATAGACACACTTGTCACACTCATTGATCTTGAAACCATTAGCTAACATGGCTTGATCAAATTTCAAGTGCCACTGCTTAGGCGCTTGCTTAAGCCCGTACAAGGACTTAACGAGTCTACAAATCTTAGACTCTTGTCCTGGAACCACAAACCCTTCGGGTTGTTCCATATAGATTTCTTCATCCAACTCACCATTCAGAAAAGCAGTCTTCACATCCATCTGATGGATTTCCAAGTTATAGACTGCAGCAATTGCAACTAGCACCCTTATAGAAGTGATCCTAGTCACTGGTGAGTAGGTGTCAAAAAAGTCAAAGCCTTCCTTTTGCCGATAGCCTTTAGCTACCAACCTGGCTTTATACTTTTCAATAGACCCATCCTCTTTCAGTTTCTTCTTGAAAACCCACTTACAACCAAGTGGTTTACTTCCAGGTGGAAGGTTAACCAACTCCCAAGTATGGTTTTGAAGAATCGAGTCTATTTCACTGTCAACTGCCTCTTTCCAGAATGGAGCCTCTGGAGTTGACATAGCCTCGGAAAAGTTCTTCGGCTCATTTTCTACCATATAGGTTAGAAAATCTGGTCCAAACGAAGTTGGCATTCTGGCTCGCTTGCTTTGACGAAGCTCCTCATCTCCTTGAGGAGTCGCCTCACGCAATCGCTTACCAAGTCTTGTTTCTTCTTGAATTTTGTCTTTCCTCGGAAAGACATCTTCAAAGAACACTGCATTCCTTGACTCCATGACAACGTTTTCATATATGTCAGGAATATCCGACTTGTGCACCAAGAACCGATATGCACTACTGTTCGTTGCATAACCAATGAATATGCAATCAATTGTTTTAGGCCCAATTTTAACTTGTCTTGGATTAGGTACAGCAACCTTTGCCAGACACCTCCACACTTTCAAGTATTTGTAACTAGGCTTGTAGCCTTTCCAAAGCTCGAACGGGGTTATATCCATCTTTTTAGATGGAACTCTATTTAAAATGACGTTGGCTGAGAGGATTGCTTCCCCCCACAAGTTCTGAGGTAAACCCGAACTTATCAACATAGCATTCATCATCTCCTTAAGAGTACGGTTTTTGCGTTCAGCAATACCATTCGATTGAGGTGAATATGGTGCAGTCATTTGATGAATAATGCCACTTTCTGAACAGAATTCATTAAACGGTGTATCATATTCGCCACCTCTATCACTACGAATTGTTTTAATTCGTTTGCTAAGTTGATTCTCAACTTCATTTTTATAATCCTTGAAAGCATCAAGGGCCTCGTCTTTGCTACTTAGCAAATATACATAACAGTATCGTGTGCAATCGTCGATAAAAGTTACGAAATACTTTTTACCACCTCTTGTTTGCACAAACTTTAAATCACACACATCGGTATGAATTAAATTCAAAGGTTCAGTGTTCCTTTCTATTGAAGGAAATGGCGCCTTTGCCATCTTTGCTTCAACACATATTTGACATTTTCCTTTGTTATTAAAGTCCAGTTTGGGCAATAAGTCAAGATTACTCATACGTTGTATTGACTTGTAATTAACATGTCCCAAACGAAAATGCCATAAACAAGAAGACTCAAGCATGTAAGCAGAAGAGGAAGCAATTTTATTAGCCTCTGCGGGCAAATCTCTTTTGGGTACAATAGTGATGACATTCAATTTAAACATCCTATTCGACAAGTACCCTTTCCCCAAATACATGCCATTTTTCGAAAGAATAACTTTATTGGACTCTAACACTAGTCTAAAACCATGCATGACTAGAAGAGATCCAGATACTAAATTCTTCCGAATATCAGGGACGTGCAGCACATTCTGCAGAGTCAGATGCTTCCTTGATGTGAGCTTCAGAACAACTTTTCCCTCGCCTTCAATCTTCGAGGAGGCCGAGTTTCCCATGTAAAGTTGTTCATTGTTCCCGGGCTGGTACTCCGTGAACATCTCTCTGCTGGAGCAAACATGTCTAGTGGCGCCAGTATCAAGCCACCACTCACGTACGTTCCCCACAGCATTGCACTCTGAGACCACCGCACAGAGATTTAGATCATCCAATGCATCGACTATGTTCGCCTTTGCCTTGGTTTGCTTCTTCTTGGGCTTTCTGCATTCATTGCTGACATGCCCCTGAATGCCACAGTTGTAGCATTTTCCGGTGAACTTCTTGGCGATCTGCTTGCCTTTCTTGTTCACCCCGAGTTGGCCTTTCTTTTTCTTGGCCTCTGCAACATGGGCCTTAGCCTGACCAGAGCTAGATTGTGGCGCTCTTTCAGATCTACGATTGTCCTCCTCAATGCGGAGTCGAACAATTAGATCTTCCAATGTCATCTCCTTTCTCTTGTGTTTGAGATAGCTTCTGAATTCCCTCCACGAAAGAGGTAGCTTCTCAATCACTGCTGCTACGACGAAAGATTCACTGAGCAACATGCCCTCCTCTTCCATCTCGGCAACCAACGTCTGAAGTTCCTCAACTTGAGAAACAACAGTGCGAGAATCAGACATTTTGAAATCCAGGAATTTGCCGACAATAAATTTCTTAGTGCCGGCATCTTCCGTACGGTATTTCTTTTCCAAAGCCTGCCACAAAGACTTTGCGGTTTTATACGTGCAGTATAAACCATACAAGGAGTTGTCCAAACAACTCAGAATATGGCTCAAACAAACATAATTGTTGAAGTTTCAACCTTCAACAAAATGTTGGTTTTGCATATTCTGGGCTTGGTCCTCCAACGGATCCACCATAGGCGGGTCCTCAGTCAGGAAATTTGCCAATCCCACAGCAGTCAAGAAGAACATCATCTTCTGCTGCCAGCGCTTGAAGAAGCTCTCACTGAACTTCTCCGGTTTCTCCACTTGGGCCACTACAGGACCCTGTGCAGGAGGAGCATGTCTTGGCACCCCAGCAGTTGGTGCCATTGGAGCAGAACTCTGAATGTCTGCACCATGAACCGAGCCTGAGCTTGCGTTCTCCATCAGATTACTGTTCAGTTGATCAAAACGAATAGATCAGAACAGAATCAGATTTAAGAAAGGAGTAGAAGTAGACTGCAAATCAGTACGAAACTGCTTTTGCGCAAATTAAAAAAAATGGTACAGAAATTAATTGAATTGAAATACGTCTTAAGATTGTTGGCACAATCAATCCTGTACCAAGACGCAGTCGTACACTGTGTGCATATGAAACAACAAAATAAATCAAACCCGGGGCGAGTCAAAGACTCTGTCCTTAAGACGTATTGCTCCGGTATACTGTGCCCAACCGGTATGAGCAATCGTCTCCCAGGATACAACGGGTACCTGTTCAGTTGAGCGGCACTGCTGAACTTGAACTCCTTCGAACCTTTGAATGTCCTGACTTCTCCCGGACGAAATGCAAGACTCACGTGCTATGAATGCAAATGCTTTCAATGCTTGAATTGTTTGTAGGTGGTGTGTTTATGAAAGAGCCATTAGCCCTCTTTATATAGGGGAGCAGGAGGTACCGTAACCGTTGGATCAAAACCGAAGTTTAATTTACGCCGTTGGATTAAAACCTCCTATCCAGATTAGGATGGTTTAATCTCAGCCATTAGATTGAAGATAGATTATCAGGTTTAAACCTGGAACGTTGGATGGAAACCATATTCGGTTAAGCGGTTAAGACAGTTTAAATCTCGGCCGTTAGATTCAAGCTGCTTTACTCACTACCGTTAGATCACAACAGATGATCTTATCTTGAATGGAGGAGGATAGAGTTTGATTCATTTTGAATCAAATCTGCCAACAGAATCAAATCTGCGCCTGCTGTCAGACTTCGATCGATCACATCGATCGATCGAAGTGACATCGATCGATCGATGTGATCGATCGATGTCTGACTGAACACTTCATTCGATCATCCTGATCGTTCTAAGGGACATCGATCGATCGAAGTGATCGATCGATGTCCTCTGATCCACTTTGATCGATCTAAGAAGCGTATGAAGTCCTCTGATCCACTTCGATCGATGACATCGATCGATCGCAGTGACATCGATCGATCGAAGTCATCGATCGATGTCCGTCAGATGCTTTTTACGCCACATGGACACTTCCAACGTGGCATTCCTCCACAACATTTCCATCTACTTTGAGCATTAATTTCACATTCACCCAATACACAATTGAGTGATTCCACATCCTAACATTAACTACTCGTTACGTAGATAATTAAGGATTTATCAGTTTTCGATTTCATTATCGGAAACTCATTAAGCTCAAAGTACGTTGCTCAATCAAGTTTTGCAACATTCATCAACGGGCCAAAGCCCAAATCTTCAATCTCCAACGATGGGCCAAAGCCCAACCTTAAATTCTCCAACAATTGATGGAGATGCCTCTGCTTCCTTTTGGCTGGAGCTCTCAAGACTCTTACAAGTAAATTTGCTGCCTTTCCAGAGGTCAAATGTTTACTTTAACTTTTATCTATATACCATTGGCATGTAAAGTATGCTGTGAATATATCATGGAAGATCTGATTGCTAAGCAAGAGTGCAGAACTGACGAAGCTTGGTTTTTCCATGCTTGTATTTAAGTTGCCTTTGGCATCAGTGAAAGAATATCGGGTTAGTGTTAGTTTCAGTCTTTCAGATTCAGTCCTTTTCTTGAAGCTATCAAATTTGTTTATTTCCCGGCTGGTAGATATTGTAGATTAAGGTTTCAAACGGATCCACAGGTAGATGCTTGCTGAATGATATGCTGTACTATTTGGTTCTTGAAGCACCAGGTATCACCCATAACGTGTATGCACGGTAAAATTTTTGGGATTTGGGCTCTTTACTAATTGCTTGATACGTATGGTAAGAGCCTTTAGATGCTAGAATAGAAGTTAATATAAAGTACGTTCCCGGTGCACTAGGCTCCGCGTTTGTGCAAGGTTCGGGGAGGGGCCGCAGCCTTACCTTGCGTTTTTTTGTGCAAGAGGCTGTTTCCGCAGCTTGAATCCGTGACTTCAAGGTCACAAAACAGCAAACTTACCAATTGTTCCAAGACCGACCCTATAGAATAGAAGCTAATATGAGCTCCGCAAGATCAGCTGGAGGACGTGTAAGACTTTAGGTTGAATGAACCATACAACCAAAAACAAACTGAAGAAAAAGAGTACAAATTGTCCATCTTTGTAATGCCATTTCAGAAACCACATTTTTTTCTTGCTTATAGAATGTGCTTGCTAGTCTTTATGTATTTGTGTTGCACTCTTCTATTTACTTTGTAACTAGTTATAACATAATCTTCCTTGCAGTTTTGCAATGTCAAAGCCACACCTCATGTAGCATCAGAAACCATCAAAGTTTCTTCAGATTGCAAAATTGAAGTTTCCTAAGTCTTTACTTCAGCAAGATTTTGAGGTGAACTTGCTAATGTAGTTGGTATAACTAGGAGTGAAGAACAATACAACTAGTGATGCACTGATGCATGATACATTTCAGGTCATATTGGTCTCCTTTGGACATACTATTCCTAGTGTCGGAGTATGATACTCTTGTGTCAGAAGAATGTTTGATTGCCTTTTTCCATCCACAGAGAAGAAGCATGCTTATGTGCAGGTCTTTTATAATAGCTAGTGACAACTTTTTGTCCAAAATCCCACCACAAAGCCATAGTCAAGGAGAAGAGAGTTGCTTCAGAATAAGCTGTAAGGAAATTGAGAAATTGATTCTCATTCATCTGATGTGAAGCCTTCTACTGCTACTTTATGTGTTGATAATTGTTTAATATAGATCTAATACAACGACACAATTACCCCATTGCTTTAGAGTCTCTCGTCTACGGCGAGGTACGGGGGAGTCGGATGTACGCAATTATATCCATGTGTTAAACATACAAAGATTGTTTCCCGTTGACCCATAATGAAAATTGCGTCAAGCTGTGTCGATCAACTGTTACTTCACAATTTAAGAAGCGCAACCAATTTAGTGAATCATTTTGTTTTATTCCATCATATTCTAAGAGTGTATTTTTGACTCCATTGGATAGTGATTTTAATATAGATCTAATCTAGTAGCTAATCCTACTGCTCCTTACTTATGGGAATGTAACTATCTGTAATGCTACTTCAAATGCTGTGTGCGGACTAAGATTACAACTTGTCTTTGTGTCTTAAGCAGCTCTGGCCCATTGAACTCTTCACCTAGTAACGAACAAAGTTCTTGCTTCTGATCCAGTTTAATGGGGCTCAATTCATGGGGTTAGGATCTCCTCACCCTCACTTTCCTCACCCCTTTGTGACCGTGCGACACGTGGCAGTAAAGGGGGATTGTGAGGCTAGATGAGGGTCACCTGCATCTAGCCTCACCATCCTCCCTTACTGCCACGTGTCGTGCGGTCACGCGTCGCCGTACCCTTTGAAAGGATCCTATCCCCAATTCATGGTACCACTTAATCAACGAAAACAAACCCTCTTAGACGGAAACCCTTCGAATCGAATCGAAATATTACTTCACCAAGTTGAGCCACTCATTGTTCAAGATTGAATAGGCTTCATAAAATAGAAATTTGCTTTTTCAATGGGAGTTTGAGTTGATGTTTTCATTTCTAATAGAGTCAAGAACACACTTTCTTTGACTTTAGAATATGATGGAATAATGCAAAGTGACTCACTAAATTGGCTGCGTTCCTTATATTGTGAAGTAGCATCTGATCGACATTGCTTGACGCATCATTATGGGTCATCAGGAAACAACCTCTATAGAATATGATGGAATAATGCAAAGTGACTCACTAAATTGGCTGCGTTCCTTATATTGTGAAGTAGCATTTGATCGACATTGCTTGACGCATCATTATGGGTCATCAGGAAACAACCTCTATGTGTTTCTAACACATAGGTATGGTTGCGTACATCCGAACCCCCATACCCTGCCATAACCGGGAGCATCTAAATCAACCGGGTAATGTTGTTGTGGTTGAATGGGAGTTTGAGTTGAAATTCTAAATCAGTATACCCAGCCGAGCCATCCTAAAAGCGGCTATGTTCGCGATTGGGTTGAGATAGTAAAATAGAAACCTAAGCACCCCTATGTTCGAAATTGACTTGAGATGTGCTTATTCTATGGCAATAAGGTGTGAAATTTCGCATGATTGCGCCTGTGTTTGTGAATACTCTAAAAAATTATAGCATGAGTTCAGCAACATATAATGGCTAAAAGTCATATTATAAAGTATATGCATGAGTACATATGTACATATACGCATCCATATACACACACATACATGCATATACACAGTTAACAAGTTTATACGTAAGATTGGTTCCTTCTTCCTTTTCCTTTTTTTTTTTTGGGGGAAATTTTGTTATTTTTATTACCACATTGGCATATTAGATTATTATAACTACTATGGCATGTTCACTAATCTTGGAGTCAATCCCTCAACCATAGTGTAAAAGATGGTCGAAGCGAAAAGAAGAAGGAGAGAAATGATATCAACACTCATTTTTTCTTTTGTTTTTTTTTTCAATTAGATTTTTCATGGGGCTGAAAATCTGATTATGGTTCTGATTTTTCCCTTGGAGGAAATAAATTAAATTAACTCTTTTTGACGGCGTCAATTAACAACAGAATTATGAAAAAAAAAAGACAACCCAAATTACTGGTCAAAAATAGCTCCACCCGGATTCTCATAAGAAAAGGCATTTTAAGCAAACAAGGACGGTTCGATCATCCGTCTCTGGGTCTTTGTTTGCTTCTCTGGATCATCTACATTGATCGAAATGGTATAAACCTTGATGAAGCTTTTTCTTGCAAGTTTGGGATTTGTATTGATCATACAAAACAAATATGCACGCATGCAAACAGTCACACAAGGGCCGGTGCGTGTGCAAACGGTTTCAAATTAACTACAAAACTATGCTATTTGACTGAGTGTAGTCTTCATTTGTATTGAGATGATCCAAATAACGGAAAACGTCGTCAAATTTTTGTACATACGTAGTTTGTTGCAAGAAACTATGTAACTTGAACAACGTTAGAAATCTCGAAGCTATTACTCCGAAAAAACCATCCGACGCTCAAGTCAGTTATAAGTTTTATCATTTTTGTATGCTATACTACTAGAGAAACATGTCCCTATGTTGTGTTTTGTCAGGAATACTTCTTCATTTGATTCGACTTTTTTCTCTGTCAACGTTTCTGGCGTCTTTTGTATGTTTTGAGCAACCAATGCATGTTGAAAAGTTGTGGAGGAGTGCCAACTGCCAAGTGTCCTATCCTGTTCGTGCTTGACTGTCAGATGACGCCACATGTCGCGCCGCATGGCTAAGGGGCTCAGTGGCAGAGTTCTGTCTGGCGAGTGTCTCTTTGACCAAACAAAGGTAGAAGACTTTGGGTTCCGAGTCGATGGCTAGACTATGGCCGAGATGGTCGCTGAAGCCGAGTTGACAATCGCAGATGACATAGGATCGGTGACTGAGGTGTCTGACTTTGCGTTGACCTTACTAATGCTTACCTGATGTCTTCGTCGGCGTCGAGGGGTATCCCACGACTCCTGTACCGCGTCGACGGGTCTATGAGTTTAGACCTGAACAATCGATGTAAACCTTGAACGTCTTGTGCACATGTTAGGGTCAATTGATGTTGACTACAACCGACCGAGTTGTTTACACTTGTGTCATTATATGAAGGCATAATTTTGCCCTCATCACCATTTAAGAGGAAATTTTTGCACTTTCAGTTGGAAACTTGGGATGGAGCCGATCAAAGTGCAAAACACTTATAAAACGACATTGTTTTAACTTGAATACGCACTACTACTTTCTGAACATGTACTACCTGAACACATACTTGTACACAAAATCTGGTACCGTCTAATACAATGCCAATCATGGTGGAAACAATACTTATAGACTTCATGCAGGAGTCGCCAGAGTAATAACACTATATGCTACTACATGCACAAGAGCATTACACCTACAGAAAATTCTTAACCAAGGAAGGTACAATAGCCCAAACACCAGACAGACTGATTGGTTGGCTCATGCACCTGCCCTGTTAAGAACCACCTATCCCAAGTATATATTTTATCGCATTGTAGCTGATATTCTCAGGGCTTATACAGATGTTTTCCAGTGATTATAGTGTGAACTTGCTGCTCAGATGCCTACCGTGACACCAACATATCAATACCTCTAAATCTGATGATTTAATTGATGCAATCAAATTACCATGCATGATATCATGATGCTGAGGATCATTAGGTTCTCCCTAATTAAATCCTCAGCCAAAAAGAATAAGGTCTAACACCTTTCATCAAAAATCCAGTTGTCTTTCTCCTTAGGTCCAGTAGGACCTTCTTCGCCGTATAGTTCTGTTGGAAAGAGTTCAAAGAGGCTTTCCACAGTAAATCTAAAAAAGAAAGGTAAGTGATTGATGATCTTATCGAGTTCTTCTCTTGCATTGTAGACAACTGTAGGACCCCATTCGCGCATGTACTGCAACCAATCAGGTTCAGAAACAGAGTCCTTTCCTAGATATTCAGCTGCAATGATTTCATAGCGCGTACTGGAATCAATGGAGTATTTGCTTTTAGCACAGTCGTTTCTTGCTCCAATTCCAAATTTAGAAGGGCCCTGAAGGTAGCAACCAGGATGAGGGAAGCTAGCATGCCCGTGTTTCGATGAATACACGATTGGTTTATTCCCTTCTATGAACTCTAACTCGCGAGCATCAATCCATTCCCCACCACTATGCTCAGAAAAGTAAACACACCAAAGCTCCCCTGTGAAGTTATTTATCCTCAAAGTGAAATGCTCCCAATCACCAACATGTTCGCCGATTCTATCCAACTCGATATTTAGTTTCCCTGCTTTAATGGTTGCTGGTCCATTAAAAGGACAAAAGATCCACATGGCAATATCAGTAAAGCTGCCCCCTAAAGCTGGTTTTACATGAACATACAATTTAGCAGTATCCATAGCACCAGCCTTGAGATAATTTCTCTCTCCATCATCTGCAGGCAAATCAAGCCAGAATTCGCCATCACATTCTCCCCCACTAGGTAAATTAGAGCCCCTTGAGTCTATAGCTACGCCATTATCCTGTCCATCCCTATACAAAAGGGCACCGTTGTCAAAGAACCATGAAACCGATGAAGGCCAAAATTTCTCATCTGGATGGAAGTAAACTGTAGGGCCATAGTGCTTAATGAGTTCATGGATCTGGTCAAGTTTTGGCATTGCACTGAGAGAAAGATCTAGATTCTTTAAGCACGCAATGTCAGAATCATTTTCAGTACTAAAGTTTAAACAGTCAAAAAATGTCACAACTGATTGGCTGCAGTAAAACGTACCAACCGGAACACCCTTGCCAAACATGCTTCTTTTGCAGGGTCTTGTGCTCCACACATGAAGTGGATCAGAACTAATGATCAAATCAGTAGTTTCACACGATTCAGTAAGATCATCTCGTACACATCTAATTTCATCAAGCTCAGGCTCCTCGTTGCTTGTAGTGACCAAGAAGCCCAACGATTTATATCCAAGTGGTGCATTTGGTAGCCAAACATGACCATGTCCATCATTATGAGAATCGGAAGAACAGACCAAAGAATAGCTAAGAGGCTTTGTAAGAGCAGGATATTTTGATCTCAACTTCAACGTACTGCTATCAGGATTGATATTATCTAATTCTCTAGCTACAAGAAGATAGCCTCTCAGTAGTTGATCATCTAGCTGACAGTAATGGCCAAGGGTAAAAAACCCATCTGAAACATTAATCGGTTTATAGAATGACACGCTTCTTGATTTTTTCTTTGACGGCTTGAAACTCCATACCCTTTCAAACTCAGTCACGAGCAAAACTTCTAGGGCTCCTAAATTTATAACTTCATTGGCAAAACCTTGATCTGCAAATATTTCAAGTTGCCTCAAGTAGGGGACAAAAAAGGTATTAGCATGATCAAGAACAAACAACAACATTACTCAATTGCCTTAGAGGCTCCCGCCTATGGCAGATATGAGGGGTCTGGGTGTACACAACCATAACCATCTGTTAGAATCACACAGAGGTTGTTTACCGATGGACCATAATGAAAATTGTGTCAAACTGTGTCGATCATCATTGACAAATCAAAACAATAGTAGCCAATAACAAAATTAACCTCGCAAGGAAAACATCACATATGGGATGTTGCTGTATGTATTAATTTCAGCAGCTGAAATGACTCTGCCTTTGCCCAGGGGAAAAAAAGAGAGAACATTCTCCAAGTCCAATAATAGAGAAAGCTGAAGGCAATTTCGTGAGGACAGATATTACAACCACTCAGCTGCTGTATTAAGGATGTACTGTAACTTCTGTTTGAGAAAAATGGCTAAAATCATACCCCTAAAGGCTAAAGCTAATTGTCAGTTTTCCCACTCCCATCAGATATTTGATTGCTGGTAGCTGAGCAAACATATTCTTGAATAAACAGTCCAACAAAAATTCCCCAAAAAAAAGGAGTCAAGGTGAACTTCTTGATAGCCAAAAACTCTAGCAAATCCAAATAGCAGAATCCAAGAATTTCAGGGATTTGAACTGGCCAAGTGACAGAGAAGCCAAAAAATTTCAACCAACAGTAAATTTGAAAAAGAAAAAGGGAAAAGATGAAGAAAATAAACCATCAATCCAATAATCAAGAACAATTTATGACACCACCGCTACATTTCAAAAAATATAGCACAGGACAAGAATTCAACACCAGCCATAAAGCAAAAGAAAGAAAGAAAAAAAGGCCAAAAGAAATCAAGGATGCTTGATGGAATGATTAGAAAAAAGCTATACCTTGAGGCCATTTTGGTAGGGGTGCAGGCAGCGAAAAGGGCTTTGATATCTGCGCACATATTTCCTCATACTCATCATCCAAGCAGCAACTCCCCCAACCTAACATTCTTCCTTTACTCCCTTCCACCACCACCACCTCTATCACAAAATTCAGGCCTCCACCTCAAAAGAATAAGAACCCATAAAAATTTTGGGTCTTAGCTTCTCAATGAAATGCAAAAATTTGCAGCTAAATATCATAAACCATTCGGTAGAGGTCTCTTTTTTCTAATAATTGTCTACTCTTGGTTTCTTATGAAGTATGCAGGATTATGTATTTCTTCCGTGGAAGGATCAGCAACTGAATTTTCCAAGGATAAGATATACTATAATTATAATAATAAAAGAGATAGGTGAAGGAATCAAGAAAAGTTGATGAAATGAAATTGATGACTTCTGTTTTGGTTAGAAGATAAAGAGGTGGGAAGAGTAAGAAGGCGACAAAAGAATGGGCCACTGAGAGATTAGCTGAACTCTCGGGGGTTAGTAGTTCTGAATTTGACCTTTTTGACGTCTTCGACATAGATATAATCTTTTTCCCCGGAAAAAAACATTGATATGTTCATATAAATGTGTTATAAAAATAACAACAACATTACCCATTACTTTATAAGCTCCCGTCTATCGTGAGGTATAGAAAGAATCGGATGTACGTAATCATACTCATGTGTTAGAAATACACAGAGGTTGTTTTCCGATGACCGATAATAAAAATTACGTCAAGCTATGTCGATCAACAGTTACTTTACAATATAAAAAACGAAATCAATTTAGTGAGTCATTTTATTTTATTCCATCATATTCCAAATTTTCTCTTTTTTTACAAAGTATATATAATAATAATGTATACTTTATCTTTTTCCAAAGGGAGACCAACCTCTCTTAGATACTAGGATCTCAAAATGTTAATAGACACGTTGCAATAAAATTTGCTTAATTCACGATATGTAATGTATCTTAGATAGTAGAATCGCAAAATACTAATAAACATGTTCTAATGTGTTAAAAAACATATCTTTAGAAAAATGTATATATAATCATATATATTTTTTCAAAGAGAGACTGACTTTTCATTTCTAATGGAGTCAAATACATACACTTTTTTGGTTTTGGAATATGATGTAATAAAGCAAAATGACTCATTAAATTGACTTCTTTTCTTATATTGTGAAGTAGCAGTTAATCGACACACAATTTTCATTATGGGTCATCGGGAAACAACATCTGTGTGTTTCTAACACATGTATATGGTTGCGTATATTCAACCTCTTATATCCCGTCATAGACTTAACCTCTAAGGCAATTGAATAATGTCCTTGTTGTTTCAAAGAGAGACTAACCTCTCTTAGATACTATGACCGCAAAATGCTAATAGACATGTTCCAATGAATTTTGCTTCATTCAAGATGGTCACATTTCGTACATATTATCTTTACTTGACGAATCTAACTATCGATCATTTGGACTAACTTATTACTATGGTTATTGATGTCGGATTATATCATCAAGTATAAAGTTGGATGTGGTGCCGTTAGAACTCCGTCAGTTGTCCTTAATGAGCGAGTTGCTGACCCGCACAAAGGAAGAGGATCAGAGGACCTGGGATCTATGGCCCCGGGTAATACCCTCCGACGATCAAGTCAGTTAAATGCCATTTTAGGAGAGGTTTATATATTGATGAAGGTTTTGTAATAAAGGTTTTCTCGTAAACCTGTATTTTCACTGTGTAGAAGACGATTCACTGTTGTGAGTTGTGAAAAGTAGCTTGTAATAGCTTGTCCTTCTCTCTCCTGCTGCTCTGCCTTTTTATATGGCGGCTTGGGCCAATGCATGGGCAGAGCCCGGAAATCGTGACAGGCAAGGAGGTCATCTGGATGACTCCTGCTCCTGCATGTTCGCCACGTGGCTTGGTGCTGAGTTGAGTAAGCTAGCTTGGGACACCTGGCTGGGAGTTTCACCTGGTTGAATTACCTAGGGTAAACTCCTAGAACCGAGATGAAGTCTTCTAGAAGCACTCAGAAGTGCCCGATATGGCTTAGGGTGTGGGGTCAGCTTGCCGAGATGAAAGTGGCCGACCTCAAAGAACATTGGTGGGCCTTTCATGATGCTCGTAGCTGACGTCACAGAGGTGGTTCGTGATCAGTTGGTAGATCGGATCTAAGGCCGAGTACAGCTCTTTGGCCGAGATGGAGCTGTAGGCCGAGATGTGGCCTTGAGGTCGAGATGTGATCCTTAGGCCTAATTGAGGCCTTTAGACCGAGGCGAGATCTTTAGCCCCAGAGGGCGTTGTGACCACGTGGCCGAGATGGCAAAGTGGCTCTGTGGCCGAGATGGACTGTTTGTCTGCATATGACCTGGTCAACCTCCGGGCCGACCTGCCATACTTAGTCACTTTTGCGCCCTTACTTCAACGTTGACCGTTATTGACTAACGGAGGGTATTTTTTGGCTCATCACTTGCCCCCCAGATTAGTTTGGCCGAGCTGACCTGAGAGGGCAAGCTGATCTGTTCAGATTTTTCCTGTGTCGTTCTTCCCTTGATGACGTGTTAACCTCTGATTAGGCCGCTCAGCGTACTTATTAGGGCACGGAGTACGAAGCGTTAATGATAACTTCTGGCCGAACTGATCAGTTAGTTCTGACTAGATTCTTAGGCACGTTTTCTGTTCTGGCACGTGTCAGATTCTGATTGGCTCGGTCTGCGCATTTACTGTTCGCGTAGAGCACGAAGCGTCAGCTGCGCAGCTTTTTGGATTCCGCCGTTTCACGAATCGAGGACCATTTCTTTCAGGCGACTCTTGGGCTGCCGAGATGGAGCCCTATAAATAGGTCTTCCCTAGATCATTTATTCTCTTTATTTTCTTTCATTTTCTTACTCCGGCAATTTAGCTTCTTCTCCAGCGAGTTTCTCTGATTCCAGCAGCTTCCGGCCTCTTTCAGCCTGTGCTCCGCCTTCCTCCGGTCTTCTTCTTCCTTCAAACTTTTTGTAAGTCTTCTTCTTTCCTCCTTTATCATGTCTTCTGCGTCCCTAGATTCCCAAAATCCTTCTGAAGGTGGTTCTTACGCCACCAGGGTGAGGAAGCCGTTGTTTCTTTATCGCCGTCCGGCAGAACTGCCTCTGCCGATGATCTTCCCATCAGCAGTTTACTCCAGTCTACTGGGGACTCTGCTCATTCCAGCAGAGCCCTAACTGTAATCAATTCCTCGCCGAAGCCAGTGAGGGTTGCCCCTGCTCCGGTACCTGTAAATTCTCCGACCCCTGTTAGGGACCCTTCTCAGTTTTCTGGGGTCATAGAGAGAGGTCGGCCTTCTCCTACTATTCAAGAAGCTTCTTCTTCTCTGTCTGAGGCCGACTTGGACAGAATGTGTAAATATTACAAAATTGATAGAGCTCGTTTTGGCCCTCTTCTTCCCTTGCCGGGTCAGACTGCTTATGATCCCCCTAGGGATTATGAAGCAGTCTATGAAGATTACTTCAAATCTGGCTTCAATCTCCCTATTCCTGAGCCCCTTCTCCGTATTCTGCGGGCTTATGGGCTCAGGCTTCTTCAAATTCAGCCTAACGGCCTTAAACTCATTCTTTGTTACATTCTTTTTCTGAGATTTGCTGAACTTCCTTTCAATACTTCTATTTTTTGAGTCCTTTTCGCATGTCGGACTTCGCAGAGTTGGTATTACTTCAGCAAGCGAACGTCTAGCATTGATTTTCCTTTTGCCATCAACATTCCTTCTTCCAATAAGAGATGGAAGGAAAAAAATTTTTATGTCAAGAGGTCCGAGCTGCCGAGCAGGAGTATCTAGAAGGCTGGCAGAGCTGATAACACGAGGCCAAGCCAAGATCACTGCAATGAAGCAGACAGACTTCGAGCACTTCCAATAGTCATTGACTGGCAGAAGGTGGACTCGGAGATCTGGCTAGCAGCCGACCTGGACCATTCGGCTGTTGGTAATCAATATTTGCCACTCTCCCGGGATCAATTACTCATTATCCGAGGTGCACTTTGTTGTCTTTTTTGTCTCAGCCATTTCCTTTCTTTTTTAGAGTGTTTAATCGTTTAACTTTGAATACAGGTGCAATGGCTGGTCCTTCTACCCGAGCTGAGATGATGGCTGAGACTCAAGCTAGAAAAAGGCTCCGGAGAGAGAGGAGACTAGCCACTCTTAGCTCTGGGGGAGCTTCCACCTCAGCGGTGCCCCCAGTTTCAAGTGTTGCTTCTGCTGAGCCCGAGCCAGCGGAGCCTGAATCAGGTAAACCCTTTTTTCATATGGAAGAATTTTCTAATTGTTTAGTACTTACTTGGGTTCTGACTCATTTTCGTTCCTGCGCAGCTCTGCCAATTACTAATGTTGATGATGAGCCTGAAGCCGAGGTCCAGCTTCAGGCTCCAACTGATTCAGAGATCCCAGCAGACGCTGGTGAAGGCTCTAGCCTTCGCCCCCGAAAGAGACAACAAGGCGAAGGCTCCAGCAGTCGTGATCCGGGGCCATCTCAATCCCCGGAGATGATCACTGCTGAACCGGCTGAGGAAATCCTGCCTCAGCCGGGAAACGTCCAAGACCCAATCCTGATTGGGTTTTCTGAAGGGGATTCTGCTCAGAACCCTGCTGTGGCCGAAAGGCTAAACAGAGCAGCAATCCTGCCCCAGGATCTCCAGAAATTCAGGGCAACTGACTTTGTCGCCCTGACCAACGCCTTCATGTCCAACATTGCTCTGGTAAGCAAGTCTCCCTTTGAGTACTTTGCTTATTCTTGTCAATAGACTCTCTTTTCTAACTCTATCTTTTTGGTAGATCCGAGGCCAGGAGATGGAGTTAGTGACTCGCTGTAGGGAATTTCTTGGGGAGCTCAAAACCACAAAGAAACAGCTTGAAGAAGCTGAGAAGAGAAGAGCCGAGTTGACCCAAGAAGTTACTGACTTGCGGGCGGGAACCACTCAACTCCAGCAGAAGGCCGAAGATGCTGAGATGAGGTTGGCCACCTCCAACTCTAAGGTGGATGAGTTGGAGAATAAGGTGGCTGACCTAGAACTGACCTCCACTCAATCTCTCAATGAGGTTGAGTATCTGAAGAAGCAGATGGCTGAGATGGCGCAGAGAAGCGAAACTGATCATAAAATGATTAATCTGCTGCGCCAGAACTTGATGGATGCTGAGATCAAAACTCTTCAGGACTTCAGGAAATCCAAGTTCTTCGAAGAAAACATGATCCATCTGCAAGGCTCAGCCATGGAGGTCAGCCAGACAAGAGCCATTGATGTCTGTTCTGAAGTGCATCCTGATCTGAACAGAGAAGACTCCCGAATAGCCTAACTCTACAATCCTCTTGCAGCTCAGGACTTTGAAGAATTATTTCAAAAATTCGTTGACGGAGCTGACTTGAGGGATGAAGATCGAGATGATTAGGCTCTAGGACTCTTCTTTGCTTTAGCTTTAGCAGAACAGACATCAAAATGTACTTCAATGCTTAAATCAATGAAAGTTCCAACTTTTTGGCTCAGTTGCTTCTTCTGTCTTTAGTACTTTTACCAAGTTTATTTTTCAATGCCGTTGTTGCTAACTTCTCACGTCAGTCTTAATAAACTTGATCAACTTTCATTGAAAATAAACTAAGTCTTCAAATCAGAATAAACATGTTGCTTGGGCTGAACTAAATCATTCTTAAGTTTGACATAAACTCCGCCTTGTTTAGATCAGGTTCTGACTTGGATTATAGTTGTGTCTTGTTTGATTTCGCTTCGGCTTCCTTAAGAGAATTTTAGAGGCTTGTTTGTTCAAGTCTTTTCTTTAGCAAATTTCTACCTCTCACCTGCTGAGGTTTTATAAGTCATTTCTTAGACTTTTGCCTCGGACCTGCGAGATCTTTTGCCTCAAACCTGCCGAGGTCTTAGTGCGCTCTATCACGAGTTTCTGCCTCGAACCTGCCGAGGTCTTAATGTATCCTTTAGCGGGCATTTGCCTCGATCATGCGAGGTCTTTTGCCTCGGACCTGCCGAGGTCTTAATGTACCCTTTTGCGGGCATTTGCCTCGAACCTGCGAGGTCTTTTGCCTCGGACCTGCCGAGGTCTTAATGTACCCTTTAGCAGGCATTTGCCTCGAACCTGCGAGGTCTTTTGTCTCGGACCTGCCGAGGTCTTAATGTACCCTTTAGCGGGCATTTGCCTCGAACCTGCGAGGTCTTTTGCCTCAGACCTGCCGAGGTCTTAATGTATCCTTTAGCGGGCATTTGCCTCGAACCTGCGAGGTCTTTTGCCTCGGACCTGCCGAGGTCTTAATGTACCCTTTAGCGGGCATTTGCCTCGAACCTGCGAGGTCTTTTGCCTCGGACCTGCCGAGGTCTTAATGTACCCTTTAGCGGGCATTTGCCTCGAACCTGCGAGGTCTTTATGAGTCTTCCATAGTGCTCAGATTCTGCTCGGACACTTGACACTTGAAAGATGCTTCAGAAAAATTGTATTGATATACAGAATTGTTAGAGTGTACATCACTAATGTAGTAATCTGAGATGAGAAGTGTGCCAAGTTCGGGGGAGAGTTCGTCCCTCTAAAGTTTGCAACTTGTAGGCTCCTGTGGGAAATACTTCAACAATTCGATAAGGACCTTCCCACTTAGGATTAAAGGTTCCCGCCGAGACTGCATGGCTGACTTCGTTGTCGCACATCACCAGATCCCCCACTCGAAAGGATCTCGGACGTACCCGAGAGTTGTAATACTGGAAAATCAAGCTTTTATACTAAGCCATGCGGATGCGTGCTCGGTCTCTTTTCTGCTCGAGTTCATCCAAGTTCAATCGCAGTTCTTGATTATTATCTGAGGCAGAGTAATAATCTACTCGAGTGGAGGTAGAGCCGATCTCTGCAGGAATAATGGCTTCTGTACCATATACTAATGAGAAGGGGGTTTCCTTCGTCGAAGTTGATGGAGTCGTCCGGTATATGCCCATAAGACGCTGGGTAATTCTTTGACCCAACTCGTACCAGCTTTGTCCAGGCGCTTTTTAAGACCATCCTTGATGATCCTGTTGGCAAGCTCTACTTGGCCATTTGACTGAGGATGATCTACTGAGGTGAAGCGTTGCTTGATATGTAAATCAAGACACCAACTCTTCATCGGGTCCTCAGCAAACTGCCTGCCGTTGTCTGAGATCAGGATTTGGGGTAGGCCGAATCGACAAATGATGTTCTTCCACAAGAACTTTTTGACCTGGGCCCCAGTTATGGTGGCTAGTGGCTCGGCCTCTATCCACTTAGTGAAGTAGTCGATTGCTACTAGCAAGAATCTGACCGAACCGAGAGCTCGGGGTAGAGGCCCCACCAAATCCATACCCCATTGCACAAACGGTCAAGGACTGGAAATACTGGTCAGCTCATGACTCAGCAAATGAGAAGTCAGAGCGTGTGCTTGACATGATGGGCACCTTTTAACCAGCTCTTCTGCATCTTTACGAATAGTGGGCCAATAATAACCGGCTAAGTAACACTTGCGGGCCAGTGAGCGTGCTCCAGAATGGCTTCCACATATGCCCAAGTGCATTTCACAAAGGATATAATCTCCTTCGTCCTCAGGTACGCACCGCAACCACGGCTGAGAAAAAGATTTTCTGTACAAGTGATCGTTAAAGAGTGCGTACCTGGAAGCTTTCAGGCGGAGACGCCGAGCTTGTGACTTGTCCTCGGGCAGGGTCTAATGTTACAGATAAGTGACTATCTCGTCCATCCAGGTATTATGATAATCTTGCTGCAAGACTTCATTTCCATCAAAGGCACGATGCTTCACCAGCTCTACAAAAATCTTTTTTCCAATAGTGGCCAGGGTGGACGAGGCCAGCTGAGATAGTGCGTCAGCTCGTTTGTTGGCCGACCTGGGGATGTGTTCTATCATAAAGCGTTCAAACATTCCTTTCAAATGCTGAACCTTAGCTAAATACCGCTTCATGTTGTCCTCCTTGGCTTCATAGTCTCCATTAATCTGAGATACTACGAGCTGTGAATCACTTCGGGCGATTATTTGCTGTGCCCCCAGTTTACGAGCTAAACTCAGCCCAGCTATCAGAGCCTCATACTCGGCCTCATTATTAGTGGCCTCAAAGTCAAAGCGCAAGGCGTACTCCATCTCTTCCTCGTTTGGATTAATTATTAGGAGCCCAGCTCCACTTCCGTCCTTCGAAGAAGACCCATCTACATATAAGATCCAACCTTATGCTGGAGGAGGATCTTCTTCAACAGATATCCCTTCAGCTAGAAAGTCGGCCAAAGCTTGAGCTTTAATGGAAGTGCGTGACTTGTAGTTGATGTCGTACTCAGCAAGCTCCATTGCCCACTTAGCAGCTCGGCCTAAAGTGTCTGGCCGAGATAAAATTTGCTTCAAGGGCTGATCCGTCACCACGATTATAGGATGAGCTTGAAGATAGGGTCGGAACTTTCTTGCCGCCACTATCAATGCTAAGATGATTTTTTCTGCATTAGGATAACGCACTTCAGCTCCGTGCAGAACTTTGCTAGCGAAGTAAATGGGTTTCTGCACAGCATCCTGATCTCTGAGCAGAACTGCGCTCAATGCCTCATGGCAGGTTGACAAATATATGTACAAGGTCTCCCCGGGCAGAGGAGATGTCAGCATAGGCACCTCGGCCAGGTGTGCTTTTAAGTCATCAAAAGCTTTCTGACATCGGTCATCCCAGAGAAAGGCAGTTCGTTTCTTCAAGATTTGGAAGAAAGATAGAGATCTCTCAGCTGACTTAGAAAGGAATCTGCTCAAGGCAGCAATTCGGCCTGTCAGCCTCTGAACCTCTTTGATATTCCGAGGTGGGTGCATACCTTCTAAGGCTTCAATCTTGGCCGGGTTGGCCTGTACCCCTTCCTTGGAAACCATGTATCTGAGAAACTTTCCCGTACGTACTCCAAAGGTACACTTTTTTGGGTTCAGCCTCATACGGGATTCTCTTAGGATGTCAAACACTTCTCGGAGGTTTGAGACATACTGATCAAGAGTCCTGCTCTTGATCAACATATCGTCAATGTAAACTTCAATAATCCGGCCAATTTGATCTCGGAATAGAGAGTTGACCAAACGTTGGTAAGTAGCCCCTGCGTTTTTTTAGACCGAAGGGCATGCTGACATAACAATAAGTGCCCGACTCTGTAATGAAAGAAGTCTTTTCCTGATCCTCCTTTGCCATCATGATCTGATGATAGCCTTTAAAAGCATCAAGGAAATCGAAGACCTCATACCCCAAGGTGGAATCCACCAATCTGTCAATCTTTGACAAGGGGTAACAATCTTTCGGGCACACCTTGTTCAGGTCGGTGTAGTCTACACACATTCTCCAAGTCTTGTCAGGTTTGGGGACCACAACAGGATTGGCCAACTAAATCGGATACAAGACCTCTTCAATGAACTTTGCCACAAGGAGTTTCTCAACCTCCCCTGCTATCACCTTGTTTCTTTCTGGAGCAAAGTTTCTTTTCTTATGCTTAATGGGTTTGACCTGAGGATCCACATTAAGCCGATGTTCTGCCAAAGAGGTCGGAATCCCGAGCATGTCCTCTGTTGTCCATGCAAAGATTTCTGCGAACTCCCTTAGCAAGCTCTGAAGCTGAGTCAACGTCTCAGCTGGCATCCAGGTCCCAATTTTGATAGTGTTCTCAGGCCGACCTGGGTCTAGGACGAATTCCTGAACTGCGTCATCTGTATGCAAACGCTCGTCAGTTGGGGGAATGAGATCATCCAGAACAACCTGCTGGACGGTCCCACTCCCTTAGGTAGCCACTGCATAACAATTTTGGGCTATAGGAATATCTCCTTGTAAAGTAACTACTCCACCTGGGGTAGGAAACTTCATGCTGACATGCAAGGGGGATATTATAGCCTCCAGAGCTACCAACGCTGGTCGGCCTAAGAGAATATTATAGGCCGACCTCTCTTTGACCACCACGAAATCCATCCATAAACAACGATAAGCAGGGGGTTTACCAAAGCTGACACTGAGTGTGATCAGGCCAGCTGGCCGAACGGGCATACCAGTGAATCCAAATAAAGGGGAAGCTACTGGAGTCATTTGGGAATCTGCTAAACCCAGTTGTTTATATACATGATAGTACTTGATATTCACAGCACTCCCAGTATCTACATAAACTCTTCGTACTTCCACGATTCTATCTGGTGCCATATGTATACACAATCCAATTACTAGACCCGTGTTATTAGAGTCTAGTGGAATAAAATCTTCTGGTTCGTAAACCAGTTCCCGAGCTAACCTTCGCTTTTTTGGGGGAGGCCCAGATGACGTTCCTGACGTACTGAGATCCCCCTGATTTTGCTGAGGCGGCCCTCCAGAGATGGTGTAAATTATAAAATTAATTTGAGGCTGCACTGCGGCCTCTTGTCGGTCTCTGTCCCCATCATCGTCCGACCTGGGACGTGTGGGTGGAGTCTCAGGTCGGCATTTATCCTTCTGAGGATTCTTTCAGAAACTCAGATGATTATGGAGTCATGAGCGTGGGTCGTAGAATTGTTTCAAGTGCCCCAACTCAATCAGCTTCCGAATTGCTTGGGCCAGTTGCCGACAATCTTCCGTATCATGGCCGACATCTCGATGATATCGGCAATACAGCTTCGGATCCCTCTTATCTCTGGGACCTGCCAGAGGTTTCGGGCCTGTTCTTAAACCATCTCTTTCCATGACAGCCAAAATTCTATCTTTTGAGGCCAAAAGGGGCAGACCCTCTCTACCTCGTTTGCCTCGGCTCCCAAGACGATCGAACGCACTGCGCCGATCACGTTTGTCCTCATGTCGGTCCGTTTTGGAACTGGGCCGAGGTTCGTGCCGAGTACTCTGCTCGGCCTCTTTCTTCAGCCAGTTTGCCTCTTCTCCGCGGGCAAACTGGTGCGCCTTTTCCAAGCATTCCCTCAGCATGGTGGGTCCCTCTTCTGCGAGCTGAGAGAAGAGACGACCCGCCCTAAGACCATTGATGAACGCAGCGGCCTTTACTCCTTCGTTCTGATCACTGACCTACAGTGACTCGTCCGAGAAACGCTGCATATATTTCAGCACGGACTCTTCAGGACCTTGCTTCAAGGTCATCAAGTGTGAATAGTTTTTTATGAACGACGCACTTGAAACGAACTGGGATTTGAACTTCTGCGCCAACTGTCTAAAAGAGTCCACCGACTGAGGTGGGAGCTCCTGGAACCATCTTCTTGCCTTTCCCCGCAGATACATATGAAAGGTCTTGCAGCGGAGTGGATCTGGAATATTCTTTAGGCTCATGGCCGTCTGAAACTGGAAAAGATGATCAGTTGGATCAGACGTCCCGTCATAAGTGTCCATTTTTGGCACCTTAAAGTTGTCGGGTGCCAAATACTCCGCGATGTCCCAAGAAAATGGGCTTTCTTGGATCACCCTCATGTATTCTGGTCTGGGCTCTTCAGGTCGGCTCCTCGGCCTGCGAGGGTCAGCCTCCTGATGAACACTCTTGAAAGATCGGGGCCTTACACCCAGGCGCTGCCTGGGTATAGGCACCGATTCCACTGTAAGGGCTCTGTCGCCACTTCGTCTTGCATCTGCCATAAAACCCTAGGGGTGGTGAGAAGATTGTCGTTGGGTCTTCTCCTTTGGGTGAAAAGAGGTAGAATCTTCCTCCATGTATTCCAACTCAGGACGCTTCCCTTTGAGCCGTTTCACCACGGCCTCAAACACGTCCAAATTCTCGGCCACACACTTCATGGCCTTCTCTTTCTCATCCGTGGTTACCACTGGGACCTTCTTCGCTTCCGGCTCTGGCCTCTTGGAATCCTGTCCAGGATGAACAGAGAGGGTGTTTTTTCGACGGTGCAGATTCGAGGACTCTCCCAGTCCTTTGCGGGCTTCTTTTCCCATTTGAACTGACTTGAAAGCTTAAATAGTGCGATTAGGAAGACTTAAATGACGGAGATTCAGGCCCTCCTTCTAGTGCCAATATGATGATGTCGGATTATATCACCAAGTATAAAGTTGGATGTGGTGCCATTAGAACTCCGTCAGTTGTCCTTAATGAGCGAGTTGCTGACCTGCACAAAGGAAGAGGATCAGAGGACCCGGGATCTATGGCCCCGGGTAATACCCTCCGACGATCAAGTCAGTTAAAGCCATTTTAGGAGAGGTTTATATATTGATGAAGGTTTTGTAATAAAGGTTTTCTCGTAAACCTGTATTTTCACTGTGTAGAAGACGATTCACTGCGGTGAGTTGTGAAAAGTAGCTTGTAATAGCTTGTCCTTCTCTCTCCTGCTGCTCTGCCTTTTTATATGGCAGCTTGGGCCAATGCTTGGGTAGAGCCCGAAAATCGTGACAGGCAAGGAGGTCATCTGGATGACTCCTGCTCCTGCATGTTCGCCACGTGGCTTGGTGCTAAGCTGAGTAAGCTAGCTTGAGACACCTGGCTGGGAGTTTCACCTGGTTGAATTACCTAGGGTAAACTCCTAGAACCGAGATGAAGTCCTCTAGAAGCACTCAGAAGTGCCCGAGATGGCTTAGGGTGTGGGGTCAGCTTGTCGAGATGAAAGTGGCCGACCTCAAAGAACATTGGTGGGCCTTTCATGATGCTCGTAGCTGACGTCACAGAGGTGGTCCGTGATCAGTTGGTAGATCGGATCTAAGGCCGAGTACAGCTCTTTGGCCGAGATGGAGCTGTAGGCCGAGATGTGGCCTTGAGGCCGAGATGTGACCCTTAGGCCTAATTGAGGCCTTTAGACCGAGGCGAGATCTTTAGCCCCAGAGGGCGCTGTGACCACGTGGCCGAGATGGCAAAGTGGCTCTGTGGCCGAGATGGACTGTTTGTCTGCATATGACCTGGTCAACCTCTGGGCCGACGTGTCATACTTAGTCACTTTTGCGCCCTTACTTCAATGTTGACCGTTATTGACTAACGGGGGGTATTTTTTGGCTCATCAGTTATGTATGCGTCTAAATATGTATAACTTATAATCATGGTTATGTACGTGTCTATGTATTTGTATATTATAGAATTACTGGAAAATAGTATCACAAATTATAAGTGTATGTTTTACTTTAAAGGAGACAAACTTTGCTAATGGGAAAGTTCTTGGGATTTGACCTTTCAAATAGATGATATACACTAATTCTAATATGAGAAAACTATCTGAGAAAATTATCTAAGAAAACTTGGTCATCTATTTTATGTTGTAAAAATTTTCCAAACACTTCTAATAAGTTGCAATCCACCAACATTATAATAGATACTAACCATGTATTTGGAGTGTGACTATGTACTTTGTATACAATGACATAAAGTTGGAAAGACCGGTGGATGTGATGTGGTGTCATATTATGGGGATGAGATCTCCTCACCCCACTCATGACTTGCGTGACACGTGGCAGCAGGGTGGGATAGTGAGGTTAGATGCGAATGACCTTCATCTAGCCTTACCACCCCTTGCTGCCACGTGTCGTACGGTGAAGCTTGGGGTGAGTAAAAATGGATGAGGAGATACTATCACATGTTATGGTTTACCAAACGGCAAGTGGTGTTGCTAGTGGCTGTTGGCTTTCATAAAGAAATGCAAGTGGTATTGACGGCAGCATATTCGACTTTCATTCAGTTTATCTCTCTGCTACAAAAAGTAATACTCTGGTTTGAGAAGTTTTACCATTTTAATTTTAAAGAGTTTCGTATAGAGTGTAAATTAAAAAGTTAGCGTTGAATTAGATTGATAATATGTTAATCAGACAACTCACACAATGTGTCTAGTGAATAATAGGTCAGCAATCTTTTAATCCAATTAGATCAGATATTGTAGCCTAAGCCAGTGCTAGTCCAGATAGCAATATTACACCCACGATACATGTGTCTTAGTTCAAATATGAACCATTTTAGTATTATGTCCAACTCAAATATCAACTGAGTTGTGTCTTGAAGTCTTATTTAGTTTCTCATATAAAATGCAAAGTGAACTATACAACCCAATATGGTTGAGTCACTGTGATGTAGGTAGGGGTGTTAACGAATCGAGCCAAACCGAATACTAGGTTTTTGAATTCGGATTCGTTTAGTACAAACTTTTTGGCTTGATTTGTTTAGCTAAACGAACTTTAAAATTGGTTCGAGTTCGGCTCGATAACCTTATAACTGTTTAAACGAACCAAACTGTTAGCGAACAGTTCGACTCGTTTAACTAAACGAACCCAAATACCTGTTCGAATTTGGCTCGTTAACAAATAATTACCAAACGAATACAAACTAAACACGAACCGAACTCGAATAGTGAGTATGGTTGTTGTTGTATTTCTTACTTTTGAAAAATTTATCAATTAGATTTAAGAATGATATTTGATGAAGCTCAATTTGACACAGCGTTTTTAACAAGTCTACATGCTATCGAGAACTGTTGAGCAATTAACAAAAACGATCTCCCAATTGAAGTTGCTCTATTGCATAATATACTTGTTTTGTTATATGTAAAAGAATTTTACTAAGTTGAAGATCATACCAGGATTAGTAACCATTTTAAGTGTCACGGAAATCCAGACTATTAAATTGTATCAAAAAGGCGAACTCCTTTGTCACTGGGATTCTCACTGCGCTAGCGCCAAAAACCATTGTGAATGATGCAAATTAGGAGGCCATTTTAGGAGACCAGCAGCCTCTTAAATTGGGTGAATACTTACGCAGTGAACCACACAAAGTATCCTCCGCAGCAGTGGAACAACCATACCGTGCGTGTGTCCAGACTATTAACTTGTATATATTAAATAGTCTAATATGATTTAATAGTTGTAAGATCATAGCTATGTTGAATGCGTCGCAGAATTTCTGTTAGGCAAGAATAATGTTGAAATAGAAATGGGGTTGGGTAGAATGAGATGATGAAGACGTGGGGGAAAAAGATGCAGTATAGGGTTTTGAATCACCTCACCGCATTTTCTTCACCTTTTTTCTTACCTTACGACACGTGGCTGCAGGAGAGGATGGTGAGACTAAATGAAGGATGACCCGCACATGGGTGTATGAGAAGAGAGTGCTGCCACGTGGCGTGTGGTAGAGAGACGAGTGAGGAAAATGTGGACGATGTGACCTCATCCCTGTAGTGCCATACTATTTTGTTTTACTCCAATGTCTATATAACAAAAAAAAATAAATCTACTAATATGTCCTCCACTCCCTCAATTACCAATATATGCATGTATAAAAATACTAAACAAAAGTGGAGATCTGCCTCACCTAGTCTTTTCTTTTCCTTTTACTTTTTTAACATCTACCGTACCGAGTTTAATTTATACTTCTTTAACATCGAGAAAACTTGATACACAATTTTTGAACTCTTTTCGTTTTCTCTTTCGCTTATACTTCCTCTTTTATTTTTAATGAAACCTTTAAGCTTTGTAGTTTTAGGTTAAGGTCTACTGATATAAACATTGATGATCTGTCGTTGACCGCCAATCACGAAGTATCACGTGGCATCCTGAGTAAAAAAAATTTTTATCCGAAATACCTACGTGGCACTTCTTGATTAGCGGTCAGGGAGTGTCAATTAGCAGATCTGGTCTATGTAGTTTTATGACGAGTTCTGAAAAATAACTAGGACAGATGCGGGGGCCAAATTTACACCGTATCCAATATGCAAAAAAAAAAAAAAAAAAAAA
>AP025042.1:4703436-4738567 GCA_036186865.1 Eustoma russellianum | reverse complement strand
AAAAAAAAAAAAAAAAAAAAAAAAAAGTTCACTTACCACACATTGTAGTTAATAATCTGTTTTGTTCTTCAATTAATCATTCTTATTTCAATATCGGGTTTAGTGTTTAACGCACTGTAATATAGTGACACTTATATGACCATATTTAAGTAAATTTAAATTACACATTTAACAGTTTCTTACTAAATTGTAACACGGTGTTCTTGTCAACGAAGCATACTGATGAACCGAAATAATTACATGTCAGTCAGCAACAGTCAACAGTAGATTTTGGGCATAAAGTGTTAAAGTCCCACAGGTCGGCACAAAAGCACTGTTGCTCGGCCAAACTACACTTCGGTTATACTCTTATCATCAAGAGTTTACACCCCGGCATCCGGTCTGAACTGCGGCTCGGCGAGGATGCACTTCTTCACAATCTTCCTAAAAGTTCATTGAAATGGCTAAGGCAAAATCCACTATAAATCCTGTTCAGCTTGGTCACGTGCCTGAGTCAGGCCGACACTTGTTGATACATGTTCAAGAATTGTGGAAGTGAAAGCTTGCATAACACTTCAGAATATTTCATCCCGGCACGGCAAAGTCGTATATTTACAGTCAACCTCAGCAGAATGATTCATCATCTCGGCCTCAGCCACGTATTGGTTTTGCCACGCTAAACTATCGGATAAGATCAAGAGAAGATATTCTCTATAGTCTGCTGGGACCCACTAAGCGGCTATGCAGAATAACTTTCCAAATGGCAAGCGATGATTGGTCCAGGACAAGGACATCATTACAAGCCGACCTACGCAACAGCTACGGTCTCAGGCTTTAGTCTCATCGCACTGCATCTTTGCAACTGATTAGATCACCATCTCATCAACCAGGTGGGGGGACAGACCTCCACAATCTCAAGTATAAATACCCCTCTACTCAGACGAGGAAGGGGATCCGAATTGGGGGAGAACAACTGGAGCATTACTTCCAAAACTCCATCTCGGCCATAACACTAAAACTCACAAACTCAGTGAGATCTTTTTCAGGTTTTATCTAAACCTCTATTCCAGCATAAATTGCATAGGCAAAACACCCATAACTGACTTAAGCGTCGGAGCTGCCCCGGGACCTCTAACGTTTTATCTTCTTTCTCAGGCTCCATAGACGGATTCAGGTAGAAGATTAACGGCACACTTCTCGGGTCATCTCTGACCCATCCGGTGAGCAATTCAGGCTTCATCATTTGGCGCTAGAAGGAGGGCTTGAACCTCCGAAAAACTTTTCAAAGGCTTTCTTAGCATGTATCCTACCCCTTTTGTTACGGGAAAGATGGATAAAAAGAATGGGAAGGGATTTAAGCCACCCGAGACAAATGAAACTTCGCAGTGCAGAAGACAAATGTTTGCAATAACTATGGAAATAGAGCAAGTAAAACTTCGCAGTGCAGAAGAAAAATACTTGCATTAACTATGGAAATAGAGCAAATGAAACTTCGCAGTGCAGAAGACAAATATTTGCATTAACTATGGAAATAGAGCAATTAAAACTTCACAGTGCAGAAGAAAAATACTTGCATTAACTATGGAAATAGAGCAAATGAAACTTCGCAGTGCAGAAGACAAATATTTGCATTAACTATGGAAATTGAGCAAGTAAAACTTCGTAGTGCAAAAGACAAATACTTGCATTAACTATGGAAAATAGAGCAAATGAAACTTTCCATGCAGAAGACAAAGTCAGGAAAATTGAAACAAGCAGGAATACTCTCCAACTCGGCCTGACTATCATCCCAGGCGTCAGGCCGAATTCATATCCGAGGTCAAGGCTGCACAACAGGCTCGATTTTGGCAAGTTTCCTCTGGAAGGGAGATGCCGACCTGAGCAGCAACCTCAGTCACCAGAAGAAGATTCTGGTTTGGATGGGCAGAGATTACGACTGATCTGAAAGTATAGGCCCACAAACGAATCAGGACTTAAACTCTTATCATATCAATCAAGATTCTTCAACTCGCTCTGCTCGGCCTGTCTTTTTATTTCAGCTCAGGTCATCTCAGTCAGACGGTTATTCATCTCGGGTTGGGGGCATATTCATTTTCTGGCTGGTTCACACAGAAAGATTCATCCAGACTGAGCGAGGAGCTCTGTGCTTCCCTGACACCTACTCTACGAGTTGTAACGGAATTGGAGCCCACAGGATTCGTGCGAAACCAACTTCTGCATGAAAACTCCTAGAGTGGCCAGCGACACAAGCTCCCCCATCTTGGTGACTTCTTTCCTATGGCCTAGTAGGTCAAGAAAGTGATATGGTATCTTCCCAACCATGACACAGGTCAGACTAAATGTCCTCCCATGTGGGGGCTCAACTAAGGGGATTTCTACTGAAAATGACAAGTTTCATAACTCAGTAGGACGGACTTTGGCTTCTAAATCAGTCTTCACCTCGGCCATTACAAGGAAAAACTTGGGCCATAAAATAAGGGACGGACCCTGGAGTCCAAGTCAGTCCTATGAAGAGAAACAACTCATTCGTATCAAAACTTGGAAGAATCCAAGAAAGATTTAACAGAGCAGATCCTGGAGACCAAATCAGCTCTGTGAAGGGTCAGAATAAAAATGGCTGAGCAGAAAATATGGGGCCGACCCTGGAGACCAAGTCGGACCCGTGAAAACATCAAAACTTGGAAAAATCTAAGAAAGATTTAGCAAAGCAGATCCTGGAGACCACATCAGCTTTGTGAAAGCTCAGACTAAAAATTGCTGAGCAAGAAAATATAGGGCCGATCCTGGAGACCAAGTCAGTCCTATGAAGAGAAACAACTCATTCGTATCAAAACTTGGAAGAATCCAAGAAAGATTTAACAGAGCAGATCTTGGAGACCAAATCAGCTCTGTGAAGGCTCAGAATAAGTGAAGGCTCAGAATAAAAATGACTGAGCAGAAAGTATGGGGCCGACCCTGGAGACCAAGTCGGACCCGTGAAAAAATTAAAACTTGGAAGAATCCAAGAAAGATTAAGCAGAGCAGATCCTGTAGACCAGATCAACTCTACGGAAATTTAAGTTACTATTCATACATCTCGGCCTTATGAAGAAAGTTTGGGCTAACAGATTTCATCTCAGCCAACATACTTCGGCTACGCTTGATTAAAGACTTAGGTTATTACTAAGCATTATTCAGATTGGATCTCGGCTAAGACAGTTCAGCTTATTATCTTGAGCAGGAATTCATTCTTAAATGGGTATTACCTCGGCTCGACGGAATAACAGGTTTATTCCATATTTAAAAGTTTGTTAACTTAGTTTATTTTCAGTAAATTTGGCTAAGCTTACCAAAGTCGACATGGAAGTTCGGCAACAAAGTTTGAGAAACAGACTTGATAAAAATGCTGAAATAAAAGAGCAGAACAAACGAGGAAAACAAGTTGCAAAAAACTTAGAAGATTTCATTGATATAGAATTGAAGTACAAGTTGAAATCTGCCCAACTAATGATTACAAGGAAAATCCTACAACTAATCCTCATCTTCTCTCAAGTCGGCTCTGTCTAAGAACTTCTGAAATTGGTTGTCAAATTCAGTGGGAGCACTTGAGTTGTACAGTTTGGCTAGACAAGGATCTTCTTTGTTCAAGTCTGGATGTACTTCCGAGCAGACATCAATAGCCTCCTTTCGGCCGACCTCCATAGCTGAGCTCTGCAGAAGGATCATGTTTTCCTCAAAAAACTTGGATTTCTTGAAGTCAACAATTGTTTTGATCTCAGCTTCAATTAGTTGTTGACGCAGTAGGCCCAGCTATTCTTCATAAGATCTGCTCTTCTGCATTAACTCAGCGTTCTCTTTCCTCAAAGACTCGTTCTCATTCAGAGATCGAGTGGAGACCAGCTCCAAATCAGCCACTTGGTGTTCCAGTTCATCCACTTTGGAGTTGGAAGTGGCCAACTTCATTTTAGCATCCTCGGCCTTTTATTGGAGTTGAGAGATTTCAGCCCTCAAGGATGTGGTTTGTTGGGTCAGCTCGGATCTGCTTTTATTGGCCTCTTCAAGCTCTTTATTTTTGACTTGAAGCTCCTCAAAGAACTCTTCTCCTCGGGTCAAGATCTCCAACTCCTGAGCCCGGACCTACAAGAAGGCAGAGTTAGAAAAATAACTAAGTGACAGAAAAGCAAACAAGATTTTAGAAAAATTCTGCTTACAAAGGCAATGTTTGATTGAAAAACGTCCTTCAGATTCTCCCAAGCGGCTGCTCTGAATTTTTGATGATCCAGGGGTAGAACAGCCACTTTGTTCAGCTTTCTAGCTATGGCCGGATCCACAGCTGAACTGCCTTCAGGAAACCCAATCAAGATTGGGCCATTGATTCCGGCTTGCTGAGGCAGGATTTCCTCAGCCGGCCTAGAAGGACCTGCTTCATAAACAGGCTGAGAAGGCCCTGCATCTTGGCCGCTGCGAGGGCCTTCATCTCGGCGCCTCTTCCTTTGGCGCAGACTTAAACCTTCACCAACTTTTGTTGAAGGCTCTGGTTCGGCAGAGGCTTGAGGTTGGGTCTCGGCCACGGGCTCATCGTCAAAAATTTCTATAGCCAGAGCTGCAAAAAGTAATAGATCAAGTCCAAAAATGCAACTCAACACTTAGAAAGGTTTAAGGTTGGGAAAAACTTATTACCTGGCTCGGGCTCTGCCTGCATGTGCTCGGCCACAGCAGCAGCAGGAACTGGAGGCGGAGCAGAAGTGGAAGTTCCCCCCACAGAGCCAAATGTTGCCATTCTTCTCTCCTTGGGGGCCCTCTTTCTGGCTGCCGCCTCGGCCAGTCGGCTAGAGTGGGTAGAAGGTCCAGCCGTTGAGCCTGTATCAAAGGTGAAATAGTTAGCTTTTGAAAGAAAGAAAGTGTTAAAAAGAAAGCACAACAAGACCAACCTCGAACGATGAGTAAGTTGTCAGGAGACAAGGGCAAGTAGTTTTGGCCCACAGCCAAGTGGCTCAGGTCGGCTGCCACCCAAATTTCAGGATCCACCTTTTGCCAGTCAATGAATATAGGCAGGCTTCGCAGTCTAGCTGCCTCATCGTAGTAATCTGAGCCCGGCTTCATGTTGTTAGCTCTGCCAGACTTCTAGATATTCCCGATCGGCAGCTCAGCTTTCTTAACGTAAAAGAATCTACCTTTCCATCTCTTATTGAAGGTAGGAATGTTGATGACAAAGGGAAAGTTGGTGTTAGACGCTCGCTTGCTGAAATAATACCAGCTATGCGAGGCCCGACAAGCAAAAAGGGCTCTGAAAACAGTGGTATTGAAAGAAGTCTCAGCTATTCTAAGGAAAAGAAGGTAGCAAAGGATAAGTTTTAAACCGTTGGGCTGGATTTGAGGAAGTCTAAGACTATAAGCCCGCATAATACGGTGAAGAGGCTCAGGAACAGGAAGATTAAATCCCGACTTAAAATAGTCCTCATAGACCGCTTCATAATCTTTAGGGGGACATAAGCAGTCTGACCAGGCAGGGGAAGGATTGGGCCGAACCGATTTCGGTCAATTTTATGATATTTACAGATTTTGTCCAGATCAGCCTCGGACAGGGTGGAAAAAGACTCCTGGATAAGGGAAGAGGGCTGACCTTTCTCAATGACCCCCGAAAACATAGATGGACCCCTTAGTGGGGCTGGGGGATTTACAGAGGCCGGAGCAGAAGCAATCCCTGCTTGCTCCGGCGAAGAGCTAACCACGGTGACAACTCTGCTGGACTGAGCAGAGTCGCTAGTGGTCCGGCGCAGGTTACTGATAGGAAGATGATCAGCAGAGCCTGATCTACCAGACAGAGATGGAGAGCTTGAGCTCTCTCCACCACCGGCAGCGTAAGAAGCACCCTCAGAAAGGTTCTGAGAATCATGGGAGGAAGCCGACATGATTAAGAAGTGAAGAAGGAGACTCACAGAGAAAAGTTTGAAGAAGGCTAAAGAACGCCGGAGAAGACGAACAGGAAAAACTTCAAAGGCGCCGGAGAAGAGAGAAGAGATTAAAGAGCAAGAGTGAGAGATGGCAGAAGGTTCAAATGACCGTGGAAAACCCTATTTATAGGATTTCAGCTCGTCAACTCAAAGGTCACCTCGATATTATCATCCTCAATCTCTACAACCGCTGAATAAGAGCTGCATAACTGACACTTCGTACTCTGACTGAACAGTAAATGCGCAGAGCAGACCAGTCAGAAGCAGACACGTTAGGATGATTTCAAATCGATTAGCTTCCTTTTCTGGTCAGCTCGGCCAGACACGCAATTGACGCCTCATACTTTGCGCCGACAGTAAATACGCTGAGCAACCCAATCAGAGGTTAACACGTCATAATAGAAATGACAATTCATTAAAGGCTCTGAATTGATTAGCCTGCCTTCTCAGGTCAGCTCGACCAAACTAATCTGGGGGCAAATGATGAACCGAAATAATTACCTGTTAGTCAACAACAGTCAACGGTAGATTTTGGGCATAAAGTGTTAAGTCCCGCAGGTCAACACAAAAGCACTGTTGCTCGGCCAAACTACACTTCGGTTATACTCTTATCATCAAGGGTTTGCACCCCGACATCCGGTCTGAATTGCGGCTCGGCGAGGATGCACTTCTTCACAATCTTCCTAAAAGTTCATTGAAATGGCTAGGGCAAAATCCACTATAAATCCTGTTCAGCTCGGCCATGTGCCTGAGTCAGGCCGACACTTGTTGATACATGGTCAAGAATTTTGGAAGTGAAGGCTTGCATAACACTTCAGAATATTTCATGCCGGCACGGCAAAGTCGTATATTTACAGTCAACCTCAGCAGAATGATTCATCATCTCGGCCTCAGCCACGTATTGGTTTTGCCACGCTAAACTATCGGATAAGATCAAGAGAAGATATTCTCTATCGTCTGCTGGGACCCACTAAGCGGCTCTGCAGAATAACTTTTCAAATGGCAACCGATGATTGGTCCAGGACAAGGACATCATTACAAGCCGACCTACGCAACAGCTACGTTCTCAGGCTTTAATTCCATCGCACTGCATCTCTGCAACTGATTAGATCACCATCTCATCAACCAGGCGGGGGGACAGACCTCCACAATCTCAAGTATAGATACCCCTCTACCCAGACGAGGAAGGGGATACGAATTGGGGGAGAACAACTAGAGCATTACTTCCAGAACTCCATCTCGGCCATAACACTAAAACTCACAAACTCAGTGAGATCTTTTTCAGGTTTTATCTAAACCTCTATTCCAGCATAAATTGCATAGGCAAAACACTCATAACTGACTTAAGAGTCGGAGGGTAATTCCTAGGGCAGCGCCCTGGAACCTCTAACGTTTTATCTTCTTTCTCAGGCTCCATAGACGGATTCAGGTAGAAGATAAACGGCACACTTCTCGGGTCATCTCTGACCCACCCGGTGAGCGATTCAGGCTTCATCACATACGATTTATCTGTAGGTGTAAAAGATGTCTTTTTGTTTACCAACAAGCTGTAAATACACCTTGTTTTTACTCTAATACATTCAACCTACCTTTATGCATAATCAACACATTTAATATGGTATATGTATCAATAACAATCATTTTCATATCCAAAAAAACGATTCTTCAGTTTTTATATAGTCTTTTAATACCATCCACACAATATAAACTAGCATATAAAAATATCTTTTTTGCATTTACAACTCTCCACCTCAAATCTTCTTACGCTACCTTCACTCAAGCACATCTCATAACATTACTAACGAAATGGCAGAGGCCAACCAACAAAGTATCACAGAACTACAACAAATCAATAGTTGTCTTTGTGAAAACAACGACAAATTGTCTTACAAGGTTTGGAAATATGACACTGAGATGACACTATGGACATGCTCGAATACCCTCAACTTTTATTCTAGCTTAGCGACCATATTTATTATTATGAGATTTTTCAATGTTAGGATTGTAATCTATTAAACGGAGATTAATACTCAAACATCTTCCTCACAAAGCAGTATTAAGTCAACATACATCTCCTAATGTATATGAATATCGCAGTTTATATATCTTCTTATGTATCAGAATATCGCAATTTTTATTCATTCATGCTACGCAAGTGTTATAGTTATGTTAACTAATAAGTTGATCAAAAACGTTTTATGTTTTTATGTACATCGCCTTCATGAACCATAAGACAATGTGTAGGATAGTTCAAAATCATAAATTGATCAATATCAATATATTAGTACGTAGACCATGAATATAGTGTATGACACATTTTTCTATGAAATATAGGTTGACAACCGTGTTAACTTGCAAACTAAATACAATACCAACACTATAGTCGTGGTATCTTACACACCATGATCATTGTAAGTCTTGTGAATATGACACAGTTATACATGATGTATGTGTTCATCAATATTACATCGTTATCATGGTGTAGACGTCATAAATAACACATAATCAAATTTGTCTTCTTTGCGGTTGAGGGTATTTAGATACAAATAATCGCAATTGTGTCAACATTTTTAACCTTTTTAAAATACCAACAGGATCAATTTTAATCATACTCGTGGAACTATCAAAATATTTTGTCAAAAGTCGACACAGAGTTTCTGTCTCAATTTCGTCGCAACAGATCGTCTCAAAGTAGTCAAATACGTCCGTCCAGAACGTCCATTTAACAATCTCACGAAACAATGTCATGAAACTAAATCATTGTCACAAAAAGGTCATTTATCTAAAAACATTGTCACGAAATGTGTCGAAAATAAATATGTCGAAAGTCTATCTAAAAAATCTCGTACAAATGCTGTCATACCCCCATAACATTACGTCCGACTTTTAAATAATTAGAAAACAACTTTAAAATATGATTTCATTAATTGTATAGGTTATGAGGTTTAGTTAAATAAAATATAGGGGGAAATAGACAAAAGTGGAAATGGAGGAAATTTGGCCAAAATGCCAAAATTGCCCCAACTAAATGTGGGGGAGTTACACAACATTTAACATAACTCCCCATTAGCCTAGCCGTGGGTTACGACACAAAAGGGAGAGGAAGGAACCGCCTGGGAGAAGAAGGAGAGGAAAAGGAGAAAGGAAGAAGAAAAAGAAGGCTAACCTAGGTCCAATCCATTCCGAAATTCTATCATACACTCATAAGCTTAACTAGATTCTAAGGCAAGTAATCTTTCTATACGCTTTACGCAAATTTTGATTCAACAGACCCTATGTTCTTATAAAGAGAAAACTTGGATCACACATTGGTACTTCTTGCTTTGATTATGTTAGTTGCTCTATTATGCACCTCCATGGCTGTTATTTGAGTAGAACTATAATCTTTTGGGCCTATTTTTGAGAATTACTATGACTTGTTGATTATTTTTAAAAATGCCCTTAAAGTGACATCTTTGGTGAATTCATTGTTTTGTAATAGTTCCTTATGTTTGGTATTGGTGGTTTAGTTGATTTAGAATTATGTGAGACAGTTGGAAAGGTTGAATGGTGGATTTACTACAATATTTGGTTTGGGTGAGGAGGTTGGTGACATGCCCGGAATTGTGAATAGTAGATGGCTTAAGGTTGATGCAAACTGGTGAATGTAGGGATCAAACTATGTTCTTGTGTGTTGTGCATGATGGGTTCAGGTTGGTAAGGTTGAATTTGAGGTGTTAAGATGAAAGAAGTCAGTGCATTCCAGAACACTTCAAACACATATAGTAGGCGCTTCATGTCACATAAGGCGCCTCATGTAGGCGTTCGATGTGTCACAACACATTTCAGAACACTTCGAACACCTTTTGAGGTGTTCGATGTCACTTGAAGCGCTTCATGTAGGCGTTCGATGTATACCATCACATTCCAGAACACTTCGAACGCCCAGAATAGGCGCTTTATGCCACATTAGGCGCCTTATGAAGGCGTTCTAAGTGTAATGGAAGTCTCTTTGACCCATTAGGCGCCCCATGTATGTGTGATAACTTTATTCTCTTCCTTTGATCATGAAATGCAAGGGTATTTGAGGTGTACTAGAGGAGTAAATGTTAAGTGTGAATAAGTAAGGATAAGAATGGATCCAAAATAAGTTTGTGATACGAACGGACCTGGAAAGATACGAGCGTGGAGTGGCTGAGATTTAGGATCTTGTACTTAATATGTGAGTTGTGTGTTTGTATGGTTACATGTTTGATATGAAGTTACATGAGCATTCTGCATCACGACATAAACACTTTGCATTTTGACATGAGTATTGCTTTGCGAAAGAACATATGTTAGTAAAAGAAGATAAAAGTTTTCGAAAGACAAGCTATGGCTGCTGATTGATCGTAGGGTATAAAAGTCACGCCTGCAATAGCAGGGTATAAAAGCGTGACATGTGAATCAACAGCAGGGTATAAAGTATGTTATGTGACTGTGGACCTATCAGCACAGAAAATAAAGTTATGTTATGGGGCCGTGGACCTATCAGCACAGGGTATAAAGTTATATGTTATGGGGGCAGTGGACCTATCCGCACGGGGTATAAAGTTATATGTTATGGGGCCGTGGACCTTTCAGCACGGGGTATAAAGTTCTGTTTGCTGTGGACTGATCACCCGCAGGGTATAAAGTTCTGCTACGCGAAGAATATGAAAAGTTTTGTGAAATGACACGCATAGCACGTGTACGAAAGAAAACATATGCATGGGTTTTGTGTGTTGTTTTAAAAGAGTACATGCATCATACCTCACGAAGCATAAGACTTGACATGCAAAGATTGACATTCGCGAATGATTTGTTTATGTAGTATGTTGTTCTAGATACATGTTTGTTTTCGTATTCGTGTATCATTTATCTGATTTATTTGTTTTGATGAATTGTTATAAAGATGTTATTTACTAACCCGAACACCTTATTTTGGGAATTGACTTATACACTGGTGACTCGTCGTATGTGGTCCCGTAAAGTGTATAGATGGGTTACTTGATAGCGATGTTTTCACTAAGAATAGATACTCCATCTTCTTTTCAGGTAAGCCAGAGTACGAAATGATATTTGTAGAAGACGGTGGCGAGTGGGCTCACTGGATGATGGTCATTGAAGTAGATAGGTTTCTGATAATTCTCTTTTAAGTTGGAAGACTTAATGTTTGTTATATTGTATTGGAGGATATGTTAGACAGTTAATCGAACACATTTCATTTTCGATGTATTTCTTTTGGCTACATTGATGTTAGTGAAGTTTTAAATTTTACGACATTTTTGCTGACTTATCTTACGTCATGGATGATATGCACTTGATCTGCTTTGACGCTCCGTAGTCTTCGTAGTAGACTACGACGGGTGCACTGGTACTGATTCCAGTATCGGGCCAGGGCGCTACAGGTGGTATCAGAGCCTAGGCTTCAGAACTATCTCGGAAACTTAGGTTCATGATCTTTTAGCGATTTAAGATATGATTTTCCCTTAAGTTTGATCCTTAGTTATTAGTCCTGATTTCTCTAGAGTCTAAGTATGATTAGGGTCGGGTGTGTGCGAGCGCGTTTATCATCTAATTTCGTGTTAACATTCTTATTTCATACCCCACTCATTCTTACGCATTCAAGCTTTCAGTAACATCGTGTATCTACTGATTGCTAATGGAACGTTGACCTTTCAAAGAAAATGCCTCCAAGAAGAGATAGGAAACTCTGGCAACAGACAGGAGAACCAGCCACCACAAGTGGTTCTACCCCAAGTGCTCACGGACGCACTAACGATTATTGCACATGGGTTTGCCCAGCAGCAGCAGCCTCCGCCTCCTCCACCACAACATAATATCCAGTTCTTCTATGGAGAAATGAGGAAGATGAGGGTTCTGGAATTTGGAGGATGTACTGACCCCGAGGAGGCTCAGCATTGGTTGGCTGAAATGGAGAATTGTTTCAGGCTGGTGCAAGTGCCTGAGGAAATAAAGGTAGATGTGGCCACACCCCTTCTATGTGGCAAAGCTGGTGAATGGTGGGCTGGTATGGTATTGAGAATGACTCCACCTATCTCGTGGGCACAGTTCTATGATGCTTTTCTAAAGTATTATGTACCAGAGACGGCAATTCTGGACAAGATCAGAGCATTTGAGAGATTGGAGCAAGGTCGGATGACGGTGTCGGAATATGCGGACTGTTTCCATGCTTTGGGTAAGTTTGTTCCCTGCGATTATGTCTGATAATCGCCTTAAGATGACGAAGTTTGAGAGGGGCTTGGACTCAAGAATACAGTCGGCAATAGTGAAAGCTGGGATGAAAACTTACCAGGACATATTGAACGTGTGTTTTCGCGTCGAGGGTGATTTCTGCAGAGTAGCGGCAAGGGAAGCTAGTGCAGGATTGTCGGATAGAGACAAGAGGCCAAGGGATGAGATTAGAGTCTATGGTAGACCCAGACGTTGGGTCAAGATTCTGAAGAGGGCACGTTGTTTTTCAAGTTGAGGAACTTCAAACATTGGTAGCCGAGATGGAAGAAGAGGATACATTGCTCAGTGAATCTTTCGTGGTGGCTGCGGTGATTGAGAAGCTACCTTTTTCGTGGAGGGAATTCAGAAGCTATCTCAAACACAAGCGAAAGGAGATGTCATTGGAAGATCTGATTGTCCGACTCCGTTTAGAGGAAGACAATCACAGCTCTGAACGAAAACCACAGACAATTCCTGGTCAGGCCAAGGCTCATGTCGTAGAGGCCAAGAAAAAGAAGGGCCAGCTCGGAGTGAACAAGAAAGGCAAGCCGATTGCCAAGAAGTTCACCGAGAAATGCTACAATTGTGGCATACAGGGGCATGTCAGCAATGAGTGCAGAAAGCCCAAGAAGAAGCAGACCAAGGAAAAGGCCAATATTGTCGATGCCATGGATGATCTGAACCTCTGTGCGGTGGTTTCAGAGTGCAATGTTGTGGGGAACATACATGAATGGTGGCTGGATACTGGTGCCACTAGACATGTTTTCTCCAGCAGAGAGATGTTCACGGAGTACAAGTCCGGGAACAATGACCAGCTTTACACGGGGAACTTGGCCTCTTCGAAGATTGAAAGCGAGGGAAAAGTTGTTCTGAAGCTGACCTCGGGGAAGCATCAGACTCTGCAGAATGTGCTGCACGTTCTCGACATTCGGAAGAATTTGGTATATGGATCTCTTCTAGTCATTCATGGTTTTAGACTAGTTTTACAATCCAATAAAGTTGTTCTTTCGAAAAATAGCATGTGTTTGGGGAAGGGGTACTTGACTAATAGGATGTTCAAATTAAATGTCATCACTATTGTACCAAAGAAAGATTTGCCCGCAGAGGCTAATGAGAATGCTTCCTCTTCTGTTTGCATGCTTGAATCTTCTTGTTTATGGCATTTTCGTTTGGGACATGTGAATTATAAGTCATAACAACGTATGGTTAATCTTGACTTGTTCCGCAAATTAAAATTTGATAATGAAAAATGCCAAATATGTGTTGAAGCGAAGTTGGCAAAAGCGCCATTTCATTCAATAGAAAGGAACACTGAACCTTTGAATTTAATTCATACCGACGTGTGTGATTTAAAGATTGTGTAAACGAGAGGTGGTAAAAAGTATTTCGTAGCTTTTATCGACGATTGCACACGATACTGTTATGTCTACTTACTAGGTAGCAAAGACGAGACCCTTGATACATTCAAGGACTATAAAAATGAAGTTGAGAATTAACAAAGCAAACGAATTAAAGCAGTTCGTAGGGATAGAGGTGGCGAATATGATGCACTATTTAATGAATTATGTTCGGAACAAGGCATTATTCATCAAACGACTTCACCATATACACCTCAATCGAACGGTGTTGCAGAACGCAAAAATCAAACTCTGAAAGAGATGATGAATGCTATGTTGATAAGTTCGGGCTTGTCTCAAAACTTGGGGGGAAGCCATACTATCAGCTAATGTCATTTTGAATAGAATTACATCCAAGCAAATAGATAAAACCCCGTATGAGCTATGGAAAGGCTACAAGCCAAGCTACAAATATTTGAAAGTGTGGGGTGTCTGCTAAGGTGGTTGTACCTAAACCAAGACAAGTTAAAATTGGACCTAAAACAGTTGATTGTATATTCATCGGATATGCAACAAACAGTAGAGTATATCGGTTCTTGGTGCACAAATCAGATATTCCTGACATACATGAAAACGTGATCATCGAGTCAAGGAACGCAGTGTTCTTCGATGATGTCTTTCCTAGGAAAGACAAGAAACAAGAAGAAGAGACGAAATCTGATAAGCGAGTGCGTGAGGCAACTCCTCAAGGTGATGAGGAAGTTCGTCAAAGCTAGCGTGTCAGAATACCAATTTCGCTTGATCCTGATTTTCTAACCTATATGGTAGAAAATGAGCCAAGGAATTTTTTCGAGGCGATGTCAACTCCAAAAGCTCCTTTTTGGAAAGAGGCAATCAACAGTGAGATAGACTCGATTCTTCAGAATCATACTTGGGAGTTGGTTGATCTTCCACCAGGAAGTAAACCACTCGGGTGCAAGTGGATTTTTAAGAAGAAATGGAAAGATAATGGGTCTATCGGAAAGTACAAAGCCAAGTTGGTAGCAAAAGGCTATCGACAAAAGGAAGGCTTTGACTTTTTTGACACCTGATCATTAGTAACTAGAATCACGTATATAAGGGTTCTAGTTGCAATTGCTACAGTTTACAATCTAGAAATCCACCAGATGGATATGAAGACTGCTTTTCTGAACGGTGAGTTAGATGAAGAAATTTATATGAAACAACCGGAAGGTTTTCTGGTTCCTGGACAAGAGTCTAAAGTCTGTAGACTCGTTAAGTTCTTGTATGGACTTAATCAAGCGCCCAAACAGTGGCATTTGAAATTTGATCGAGCTATGTTAGCTAATGGTTTCAAGATCAATGAGTGTGACAAGTGTGTCTACATTAAGAACACACATAATGCATATGTAATAGTAAGTCTCTATGTGGATGACATGCTAATCATGGGAAGTACTCAAGACATCATCTTATATACAAAGAAGATGTTGATGAGGAACTTTGACATGAAGGATATGAGAGTTGCTAACGTTATTCTAGGAATTAAAATTTCTAGGATAACTGAAAGACTTGTGTTGTCACAAACTCACTATATTGAATCTATTCTAAAACGTTTCAATATGATTGATGTAAAACCAGTGAAGACTCCACTTGACTTAAGTACTCACTTAAGGAAGAATCGAGGCGAACCTGTGGCTCTATTGGAGTATTCACAAGTGATTGGAAGTCTGATGTACATAATGAATTGTACTATACCAGACTTAGCGTGTTCGGTAAACAAATTGAGTAGATTTACCAGTAATCCAAGTGAGGAACATTGGAATACTCTGAACAGAGTATTGAGATACTTAAAGTATACAATGAACTTTGGGTTACATTACTCGAGATATCCACTAGTATTGGAAGGCTATTGTGATGCCAATTGGATATCTGACCATAAGGATTCTAAATCCACGAGTGGATATTTATTCACTGTTGGTGGTGGTGCTGTATCGTGGAAATCTACAAAACAAACGTGCATAGCTCGTTCCACGATGGAAGCGGAGTTTATAGCATTTGATAAAGTTGGGGAAGAAGCTAAATGGCTTCGGAATTTCCTGGAAGATATGCCCTGCTGGCCTAAGCCAATTGCTCCCTTTAGCATACACTGTGATAGCCAGTCGGCAATAGGACGAGCACAAAGCAACATCTATAATGGTAAGTCTCGACACATGCATCGGAGACACAATACTATTAAGCTGTTGATCTCTAATGGCGTGATTTCAATTGATTATGTAAAATCAAAGGAGAATCTTACAGATTTGCTTACAAAAGGCTTTCCTAGAGATCGGATGTCAAGTTTGACAAACGGAATGGGACTAATACATATAATGCATGATTCTTTGTAGCAGTAACCCAACCTTGTTGACTGGAGATCCCAGAATTTTAGTTCAATGGGACAACTAAGTTATGGAGATCAGTGAGCACTTACCTATTCTGTCAAATAAAATTATTGTCTGCAGAGGAATGAGGGTAAGATAAGGTTTTTAATGGTTCCTATATCTTGATGTCTTCAAGTGGAGTATGGCAGAATACTCTTGATAGGAAACACCTATGTAAGTGTCAAGTGAGGCCGCTTCTATGGGGATTTTGTAAGGCCAAAGTTCTCTAGCACACTCTCTGAAACCAGGCGGTTCATGGACAAAATGGACGCAATCATGAGAACCAAAAGGGTGTTAAAGGGAATTTTGTGTGAGTAATATTGTCTAGGTTCAAACTAAAGGCCGGTTAGTTCAAGATATTAAGTTAACTAATTAGCCGAGTGGATCCGATAGTACTTCACTAAGAAAGGTTCAAAGCCAAAAACTACCTTGTCTGATGCAATATTTTCTTGTCTAACTTCTCGGTAGAGTCTGCATATACACTCTGCATTAATTCCCATTTATGTGGGAGATTGTTGGAGGAAATGAAAGTATAGTGCAACTGGGCCAAGTTGCAAATTGTGGTTAGCAACGTATTTTGAGCTAATATTACGGTTAGGTCCACTAATGCTAAGTGAAAACTAATGAGTCCTTGATTATTCACACGATGAGTAGATAATTGTAGGCTTTTGAATCACTCGATTCCGATACCGGGTGAATGAGAAATTAATGCTCAAAGTAAAGGGAAAGTCAGCTCAGCTTGGCCCGAGCCTGGGCGTGGGCCTAGGTAGCGGACTGAGCTGCAGACTTGAAAGGCTCAGGTTTGACTGGGCTACAGGCCGGACTGCGGGCTGCAAACTGCAGGCCAAGTCCTGTAGCATCATGCCGGATCTCGGCAGCTGGGTGGATGTTGTTATTTTCAAACTCGCCAGGTTGTTGAGATAGGATGGCGGTTAAATTTAAAAAGTTGTTCAGATTTAGTCGGCCGAGCTGACCTGAAGTGGTTATGATCTGACGGATCAGATTGAACAGTCAGTTGATCTGACGGCTGAGAGACAGGTCCGATGCGGTTCAGATCCAACGGTTCAGGCCGAGACAGTATCTGATCCTACAGTAGAGATTAGAGCGACTGTAACAACTGACCTCAGAGTTTCCCTATAAATAGTGGTCGAAGCTGATCACATTGGACACACTCAAAATCCACGAATTCTTCTATTCTCTGCAATTCCACTCTCTCTGCATCTTCATACTTCCCAAAAGGTCTGCATTCCAGTATACCGAGAAGGTGAGGACACTCTAAAGGTTCGTGGAGTTCAGCGATGCAGTGCCGCACGTCTGAACTGGTCTCCTTTGTATCCTGGGAGACGGTTGCTCCTCTGGTTGGGCATAGTGTACCGGAGCAATAACGTCTTAAGGACAGAGTCCTGGACTCACCTCCGATCTTTGCTCTGCTGAGCTGAGAAGGTTAGTGATGAGCCGAGCTCTGCTGTGTGCCGAGCTCAGCTATCTGTGAGAAGAACGCAACACTGGTATAGTGTTGGTGTGTTGAGCTCTGCTTTGTGCCGAGCTCGGCTGTTCGGCTAAGAACCTTTGTTGTTCTAGAGCATCGTCTTGCTGAGCTCTGGTTTGTGCGGAGCTCTGCTGTTCGGCTGAGGACATTTGTTGTTCTGCAGCTCGACCGCGCTGGGCTCTGCTCGGGTGAAGCGGCTGAAAACACAACTCTCAATTGTTGTGCTGAGGTGCCTAGATCGGAGGTCAATGATCAGCACAGAACGCAAATACAATTGCGCTATCTGAACAGTCTTTACCTAGTAGATCCATCCAGTCTACTCAGATCTCGGTTCAGGTCGGCTCTGACCTCGGCAGGTCGGTCGTTACTATACAGAAGTCATTTTGTCTGAATTATTTCCAACAATTCTATATTCTAACAGTATAGATGTTGTTCGGTGTCGCTATATCTATATCTATAGACCATCTATATTTATAGAACCACGTTCTGAATAAAAATCCATTATAAACAATGACCAAATTACTCACTAATAAAATAGACAAGCAAGTTCTACTTCCCAAACTGAAATTAACCGAGCTTCCTTCGGTGTCCACCTTATGTAGACGTCAATCTCTTTTACCAAGGATACTATTACAGAAGATTCACGTTCTAAACAAATCTTGCAGCAAAAAGTCATTTCCTCGCCTTGAGAGTTCTATCGTTCCAGTCCCAAAGAACATTGTGAAGAATACAAATCAACAGTACAACAGCTTCCTAGGTTGGTGAGGACTTAGGCAATGACCCACACAAGATGTCCTCTGCAAATCAGGTATTTGGCCTAGCATCAGTGGAACACCACACTGTGCGTGTCCTTGAAATCGAACTATTAACTTCTTGGGGCAAATCTTAACCCGAATAATCCAACTATTGACTTCTTAGGATAAATTCCAATCCAAGTACCAACTGGACTATTGACTTCTTAGGATAAATCTCAACCCGAGTAATCGAACTATTGACTTCTTAAGACAAATCCAATCCGAGTAATCGAACTATTGACTTCTTAAGACAAATCCAATCCGAGTACCAACTGGACTATGTACTGGGACAAAAAAAATGAGTGTCTTGATTTGGCAAAAGCGACATCTTATTTCTTCAGCTCTTATATTTATATTTACAACATATGTTAGGGTTGAGATGATATCGGCCTATCATTTTCGTCCATATCTATATTATAAAATCAAGGCTCGATAGCATTAAATTTGATAAAATACAAAATCAAGGTTTCATAAGATATCATTAAATTATAAAATCAAAGTTTGATAAGATATCATTATAAAATCAAGGTTTTATAAAGTCAAACTGCATAAAATCAAGGTTTATAAGATATCATTAAATTCGATAAATCAAGATTTGATAAGATATCATTATAAAATCAAGGTTTTATAATAGTATCATGGTAAAATCAAGGTATGAAAATTATAAAATCAAGGTTTGACAAGATATCATTAAATTTGAATGAAATACAAAGTCTTGATCTAAGATAACGTTTTAAAGTCAAAATACATCTGCTTAAGATAAGATAATCAAATCTCAAAATTAAAAATTGGTATAGTCATTATCTTAGGGTTGGAAACATGGACCCAAAAAAAATATTCCATGAATTTTGGAGTTTAATTCATGCTGAAATTGTAATTTATCCGTCATGATGGCCTTCGTTACAACAATCACAAATTTTACAATGGTCAATGAACAAGTATGATTAGTTGATCATGGACCAATGAAATATGTAGAAAATTTATGGGCCTTTTATTTTGGCCAAACATCCCCTTGCTTGCATGTAGATAAAATTTATTTGTCATCATTTTATTAGATCACTAGTTGATCAATGACCACAATAAAATTTCTGTACAACAATAACCAGAAATGTTGTCATAAACTCTGCTATAACAACAAACAGGAATATGTATCTCTTGTTTGTATAAAATGCCATGACACCGACGATGACAATACTTTATCACATTGAAAACCAAATATGCCAAAACATTTAAGATCCATATGTATCATAACATTAATATTCATGTCTTACTAATACAACAATAACATAAGAGCTAAAACCCAACATTTACATTTTTGGTCTGCTCATGTATAGTTAGCATCTGATGAGCTCATTTGGCACATGGACTTTGGCGAAGTGGAAGTTTTACCTAAACCAGAGATGATTAAAATAACGGTAAACATTGTTAAAGATTTGTACATACGTAGTTTGTTATCAGTACTCTGTATCATGAGCTCTGCATAAGATGAACAACGTTAGGGATCTCGGAGCTATTACTCTGTGACAAATCCTCTAACGCTCAAGTCAGTTTTCGGTTTAACCATTTCTGTATACTGCACTATTAGAGAAACCTGTCTTATTTGTATCTTTTGGCTGGAATATTTGCTCATTCGATTAAGTCTCCCCTTACTTCTTTCTTTTGTATGGTTTGGGTAGCCAATCGATGTCGAGGAGCTATGTGGGTGTCATATGTCATATGTCACCACATGTCAAATTACAAGGCTAAGCTGCCCGTGTTAATGGCCGACCAGCTGGGTATGGTCGAGGCGGTCGTAGTGGCTGAGGAGACCATTGCGGCCGATATTGCATTAGTGGTTATAGATGGCGTGGAGACTCTGGCTGATATGTCAGTTGGGACCGAGGTGACTGTCCTTTGCTGCCTCATAAGATGTTTGGTCGATGATGTATTAAAGTCTTTGTCAGTACCGAAGAAACGTCCTGCGTCTTTTGGGCATGCAGATTTGATTGTATACTTAGCCCAAGTGTGGCCGACATTAATTCTCTGGAACCAGCTGACGTCAACCTTTAGAGACCGAACTAGTTATAATTGACACTTCTTTGGAGGTTGGGTTTTGTCATCATGAGACAAGATACTTGAATTGCAGTATATAAACATTTGAAAATCCTTTGAAGCTAGAGCATGTAACGCAAATATAAAAGTTTGATTGAAACGTTGAGCTTATTTTGTTGGTATACATTATTTTAATCGCATGTTAATGTGTGGTTTGACATACATACGTACGCGTGTCAAATTAGGTTCACCTACTCAAGAAATTCGGTTAGTGCTTTAAGCTAGTTTCTCTTTGACATAATTCTGGCAATCCATATCTTCAATCTTGTCCATTTCACGTTCTTTTCTTCTCCCAGAAAGAAATAAAGGAAAAAGGATCAACCCATTTGAACAAACAAAATAGAAGCCCTTAGAGTCGGACTAGTTTCAGTTTTTAGTTCTTCCTTCACCCTTATGGAGATCAAGTCAATGATAAATGTTGCAATAGTCTTGTTTAGCACCTGTATACTTTGACTTGGCCATCAAGAGGTCACAATTACAGAAAATAGAAGTGGCAGAGATGAAGATGTTAATATAGATGTGTGGCATACAAGGCTAGACCGGATCAGAAACGAGGTGTTTCGAGAAAGGTTAGGCGTGGCTAGTATAACAGATAAGATAAGGGAAAGCAGAATGAGATGGTTTGGGCATGTCAAGCGGAGACAGACAACGGCATCGGTCAGAGCAATTGAAAGCCTCATTATAGAGGGGAACAGAAGTAAAGGCAGACCCAAACTGACTTGGGATGAGCAGATAAGGCACGACCTACTAGATTTGCATCTCTCTGAGGATATGGTCCAGGATAGGAGTTCATGGAGACATAAGATTAAGGTTAACGAGGTATATGTCATATATAGGGACACTTTAGAGTATATTTAGGGACATAGATAGGTGTAGACACTATCTACGCTTTAGGTTGACTTTCCACTTGGTTGCATATGTTATACCGTTGTTTTACATTACATGTACATATACACGTGATGTGTATTTTAATATCGAAAGTCTTTTATTTGTATTTCTTGAATTTCCTCACTAACACACTAGCACAACATATCTCTATTATCATGTCATTTATGCAAGTACATATAGAGCCGGGGGTCTCACTGGAAGCGGATTCTCTATTCCTTGGGATAAAGGTATTGTCTGCCTACCACTTACCCTCCCCAGACCCTAACGATAGTTTTTGCTGTCGTTGGGATATACTGGATCCGGATGATGATGATGATGATACTTTGGCTTGGGATATTAGTTTTGTTAGAGTACCAACAACAACCGTACCTAGTATGTTCTAACGATGGTAAAAGTTATCGCTAAGGCTCTAGAGAGAATGAGAGACAGACAAACAATACCTCCATCCTAAGTGACAGAGAGTTTGTTTCCAGTGAGACCTTCGGTTCTACATGTACTCGCATAGATGATCCAATAAGACGAATATGGTCTGCTAGTGTACTAGTGAAGAGATTTAATAAATACAATCATATTAAATAAACAATAATATGATTGTGTTTAGTAGATGAAAAAACGAGCGTCAAATATAATACTTACTCCGTTTTAAAATTATTGTTACAGTTAGTCAAACATATAGTTGTTTAAACACCATTTTAAAATCAAATTGTCAAACTATTTTCCATGTCACTGTTTTGATTTAGTCATAGATAATGTGAAGACTATTTTGATTAACAATGTTTAAATATTCTAAAGATTTGTTCTTAACCGATGTTTGACCAACTATTTGACAGCCGTGACAATATTTTTGGCTTGAAGGGTATAACTCCCTATGTTCTTTCCTTTGACGGCTAATGCAAAAGAAAAGAGAAATTAAAGTGTGGCTTCCTTTTCAGGAACATTTCCTGAGTATTAGACGGGCGGATTAAGTAGAAAGTATTAACTCTCATGAAGAAATCAAAAAATGGTTATAGAAACTCGAAACGTCGTTCTTGGAAATTGGTTATTTTGGGAAAATGTTTATGCTTAATTGATGATAACATTTAGGTTGAGTTAGCACAGTTCAAATCTTTAATAACCAAAACTGCCACCTATTTTTTATTTGCTCGGTATTTCAAGTAGTTTCCCTTTCAATTTTCAAATACAATATTACCTTATTGATTTACAGGCTCTTGCCTATGAAATAAAACAAAATGACTTATTAAATTGATCGCGCTTCTTATATTGTGAAGTAGCAGTTGATCGTCACAGCTTGATGCAATTTTCATTATGTCTCGTTAGAAAACAAGTTCTGTGTGTTTCTAATGCATAAGTATGGTTGAGTACATCCGACTTAGAAAAAATGATCGAGCTAAGTACAACATGCGAACATGTTGTTGTAATGATAATAGTTAGATGTCATATCTAACTACTCCTCCCATTCCAAAAATAGTATTACTGTCTACTTTTCAACATGATGTTATCTATTATAGATAGTGATTTATAATATTTGTAGACTATAATATGTATTGCAAACGTGTGTGTATAAAGAGAGGAGACGAGAAAAAATAGCAAAATAGTTCTTGCATTTAATAATACTTTAAATCTTGCAAGGTTATAATCCAAATTTTACAACGCTCAATGACCAAGTATGATTAGTTGATCATTGACCAACGAAATGTGTTAAAAATTTATGGGCCCCTTGTTTTGGACAATCACCCTCTTGCTTGCATGTAGATAAAACTTATTTGTCATCATTTTATTGGACCACTAGTTGATCAATGACCACAATAAAAGTTGTGAGGTTATAAATGAATATGGCATATCATATATTTATAGAAAAATCAATACAAATGATACATTAACTAAATTAATGGTAATGCACGAATGACAATATTATAGAGAATGAATTCGATCATTTCTTGAGATGATTCAAATATATTCTTGGAAGATATGACTTCATATGTATTCTTGAAGAATGTATATACATTTATATGATCTTTTGTATCAAAAATATTGGCATAATTAGCTAACAAAGATAATTGATCACACATCAATAAAATCAACATATTTAAAGTATTCAACACAATAGTTTGTCAAAATAGTTTACATACTATTTAAAACTAAATTCTACCGTCTAACAAGTAAAATATTTTGATAATTTAAATTCAAATAAGGTTTGAAAAATTATATGTTTAATTAATTGTAACAATATTTTTTAGACTGAAAAAGTAATGATTTGTTATTTTATAAAGACATTATTTAGCCTTTTTAATTTGCTTATGCTCATAGAAGAGACGACAGACAAAAAGTCGCCGCTATAACTTCAAAAGTAAAAAAGAAAAAAAAGAAAAGTGGATGTTATAAGACACCGGAATCGTAGACTTACCTATGGGAGTGTCTTTTTGTTTTCTTTTTTTTTTCCCTTTTTAGAGGAAAAAAGGGCAAAATCGCTTACCCGGTCTCTATCGTCTCAGCTTGAAGAAGCATTATGGAGTATGCAAATCAAAAGTCTAGCGGTCTTCTAGATTGGATAAAGACTTACGCAATGATCTCTACAAGGTGTCTCTATAAACTAGTAGAAATTTAGTAAGGTGTCCCTATAAACTAGCAGAAATAGAACGCTTATACTGTGCGTGTCCTTATATTCGAACTATTAACTTTGTTAGAGCAACTCTTGACCTTCTTGCTTTCCGGTGTGTTTGCCAAAAAAAGTGAAATTCTACTAGGCGTCCTACATCGTAGTGAGGAGATAAGGAAAAACGTGGCACGCCATGCATATTAAGTAATTGCATTGGAATGCACCTTCAGTTACTATTTACTACTCGACAATTCTAACCAGCAATGAAGCTTGCTAAGAAACGAACTAAATGATAACCGAATCTTGTGATATACGTAGATATAGTTAGATTAGAAAGATTAACTGAATCTACCTCATATCAAGATATATAGATTTAAGATGATGAAAATGAAGTAAATGGAGCATGAACGAGGGAAATACTTAGAGTGTGCAAATGAAGAGCAAGTTACATATGAGTGTTTAACTGAATCTACTGATTCAACCTCAAGAATTTGTACAAGTTAAATATGAATGTTTAACTGATTCTAATGATTCGACATCAATATATATATGTTTGAGATAGTGAGAATACGAACTCGCTCCTTAGCTCTGTTGAAAGCCAGCTCCTAAGTAAACTTCAGTTACTATTTACTACACGCCAATTCTAACCAGCAATGAACCTTGTTAAGGAACTAACTACTTGGTTGAAAACTGAGAGAGAATAAAAAAAAATACAAACTCCAATACTAACTAACAGCCAAATTAGTCCCTTGCAGAAAAACAGGCAAAAAAGAATCCCCCCCCCAGCCAATCAATTAGAGGGGAAAACTACTTATGAAGTTGATTAAGTTCCAATTTCCTCATATATTCAAATAATATTGATTGTGTATCACTTTAACGAGTATTTAAGATGCTATTATCTTGTAGAGAAAAAACATAAATATTGTAGTTTAAATAAATAAAATACACTTAAATACTAGAATATTATTTATTTTTTAGTTGCAATATTCCAACTTAAATACCAACCAATTTTATTTCTCACAAATGCACTGAATTTCAGGTTGCGGCAGCGGTCCTGGCTTAACCCAGATGGACCAAATCCGCTGTACAACTAGGGCTGTTGAACGAACCGAACAATTCACGAAGTGTTCGAGTTTGGTTCGTGTTAGGTTCATATTCGTTCGGTATTTATTGGTTAACGAACTAAATTCAAACTCGTATTTAGGTTCATTAGTTAAATGATCGCGAACTGTTCGGTTCGTTTAAACATTTATAATGTTATCGAGCCGAACGCGAACCAATTTTAAAGTTCGTTTAGCGAAGTGAACCGAGCGAAACAGTTCGTTTAACTAAACGAATCCGAATTTAAAAACCTAGTATTCGGTTCAGCTCGATTCGTTAACACTCCTACGTACAACTAACTTGAATTATTCTCATGTGCATAAGAGTTGAGCCCTTGATCTTTTAAATTGAAAGGAATTTCTTATTTTTCATTCGTATTTACAAAAAAAATGTGTTTGTTTGCTTCAAGACATCTGAATAATTCTAAAAAACAAAGCACTTAATACCACAACTTTATATTTAGAATTACAAAAAAAGTTTACGAAAGAGATAGCGTTGATTAAATATTGTGGTTAAAATGGATCTTGATATTAGGCTAAAAACAATATTGATATAGTTTTTATGGTTGAATTATTTGATGGTAGTGTTATTCAAAAGTATTGTGAATACTTATTAACCTTTTTCTAACACATTTTCTTTCTTGTGTCATTTATAATAACTATTAAACTATTGTACCATTCTTTATTTCCTTTATAATTTTATTTATAACAACTATTAAACTATTGTACCATTCTTTATTTCCTTTATAATTTTAAAACTTTAGCGGTTCTTAAATCAATTTTGTCTCATTTATTTTTCAGTACCAAAATACGCTAAAAATCATATCATAAACTCTTCCCTCGTCGATCTAATTTCCAGTCAACTCTTTTTTTACTTTTCAATATGATGGAATAAGTTAAAATAACTCACTAAATTGGTTGCGCTTCTTATATTGTGAAGTACAATCGATCAATATAACTTGACACAATTTTCATTATGGATCATTGAAAAATAACCTCTATGTGTTTCTAACACATGAGTATGTTTGCATACATCCGACCACCTCATACCTGTACCCTGCCATAATAGGAATCATCTAAGGCAATGATGTAATATTGTTGTTGTTCTCTCATCGATCTCTCTCCTAAACACAACTATTTTTGTAAAAAAAAATTTATAGTACATAGGAGTCAATATATATGACATATAAATCCGATGTATTATACAAGCAAGTTTTTTTTTTTTGTTTAAAAGAGGAGTTAGGTCCGAAAATTTTTGAGAGATGATCTTTACCCTAAAATCCCTCTCACAACAATTATGCAATTTCTATAAGTACTTGCATGGATAAATACAACTCATAATATAATTGATCATCAACTCCCAACTCCTAACATCAATAGTTTTCGTGTTCAAAATCTGCAATTACTATATCAGTGTGAGGCATCATCCACTTCCCTTCCTTCTCTAAAGCTTTCTTGCAATGGAGATCAGATACTCATGAGAATTGCCTCACTACACGCCTTCTTCTCCTCATAAAAGGTCAGCCCCTCTTTTTCTGGTTCTTTTCTAGCGGCAAAATCTCCATGTTTCTGCTTTAATGTAATTCGGATGATGCTTGTTTATGGAGTCAAGGTTCAGTGTGAATCATTGACTTGAACAAATTTCGGTTTTCAATTAAATGATTTTGATCGTCTACTTAATTTTCCGTACGTTCAACTTCCATGCAGCATGGTCCGGTTGAGTTCAAAGGCGTGGAAAAGTTGGTTCTTTCTTTGTTCATCTGCTGAATTTCATGATTTTTGAGTGTTGTTTGCTTTTGGTAAACTGCATTGTTGAAAATTTCAGACTCAGTAATTTTTTCGTTGTTATGGGAATCGAGGTGTTTGTTTAAAGTTCATAGTCGGCCAATTGGAGGAAAGAGAAACTTATTCCAGGAGTAGAAAAGTTTCAACCTTTTTCTTTGACGAATTTTTGGGGATAATGCCCCCCCCCCCCCCCCCCCCCCCCCCCCGCTTCTTTTGCTGTATAGTTGTTTGAGGATGAAAATGCAGAGTCGTGTGTTAATATAACGCGTGGATCATGCAATGCAGTTGCTGGTTCTTACTTTATTTTTAAATTAAATTGAGGGAGGGGATTGAAATTGAACTTGGCTGTGATCAGGGGAACTGCAAGGCTGATTGAGGCCAAGAATCTCATGCTATACGCATTTGGAAAATTACTTTCCTATATTTTTCGAGTATGGCCTTTCTTTATTTGCATGGCATGAAGTATTGTGCTATTTGGATCCATTTTCAAGAGATATTATTGGTATATTATTGGTCTTTCAAGGTTATGAATAGCAGCAAAACTTATGTTCTGTGAGATATTCTTCAGAACAATTTTAGGCATGATAAGATTATGTAATCTGGAGCTGGAGCAGCATTACCCTTCATTCTAAACATAACATCTTAATCTTCCATTTCAAATGGAGTCAAGGATACACTCTTCTTTGACTTTGAAACATAATGGAATAAAGTAAAATGACTCACTATATTAACTGATACTTCTTATATTGTGAAGTATGAGTTAACACAATTTTCACTATGGGTTATCGGAAAACAACTCATGAGTATTGTTGCTGCCTCTAAGGCAGTGGGGTAATGTTGTTGTTGCTAAACATAACTTCTTAATTTCCTTCATCTGTGACAGGGTAGGCTTAGAATTTGTTGTTGAACTTCAGTCAAGGACTTCAAAGACCACAAAGGAATTCAAAGGCCACAAAGGCTTGCTTTTGGAGTTAAAAGTGTAACTTTTTCAGTTGATTTTTTTTTTGTCTTGCTCAACGTTTTCAAGCATCCATGGGACGGGATCCAAGAATTGAGAAGGCTTTTCGTGCAATGAAAAGCATTGGCATTCCTGGACATAAGGTTAAACCAGTCCTTAAAAGACTTCTGAGATTGTATGACAATAATTGGGAACTCATTGAGGATGACAATCATCGGACTCTTGCAGATGCAATATTTGAATTTGAGAACGATCAGGTTTGTCATTTTGCTGCTAATGCTGCTGCAAGGGGAATTCTGATACTTGTAGCATTTTATATTAGTTTTTCTCCTTATGTTAGTATTGCAGCATTAACATCTTTACCCCTTTTAACTAATTCCTTACTTAAACACTCTTTTCATTATGTTACCCACAGAAGCTTGAGAATAATGGTGCTTCTACCAATGATATGCTAGCGCCTCTATCCAAGGAATCAAATAGAGCTCTGCCTGAAGTTCAGGCTTTGTGCACAGTGGATAATGTAGGACTTATAACAACAACAACGTTACCCCATTGCCTTAGAAGCTCCTGTTTATGGCAGGATACATGGGGTTCGGATGTACGCCAAAGCCCTGAAGGACTGAAATTGACAGACACATCTCAACCAATCATAATAGATTCTGAAGGTGAACCATCTTCTATTTCAGGTCGGCGGCTTAACACTTTTTTTTTGACGTTTAAGCTTCCGATTTTGAGAGGATAAATTCCCTGACTCCTTCCCAAGTTACAGGGGAAATTTTGACAGGAAGAGCTTCAAATGGGGTTTGTACTGGTCAGGAGTTCAATGAGCCTCGAACTCTTCAAATGAATGAAGAAATTCATGAATTTCCAGATCATGGAAACGGAAGAAAGCGTACAAGGGAGGAATCTTTCAATTGCTCGTCACTACCAAGATCCTCATTTTTGTATGAAGGTGTGCTCCTTTTCCATTTGAATCTCCTATGCTGGAATGTATTTGGCTTCGTAATTGTAGAGTTAAATCGGTTGTTTTTCAATCTATGCCTACTGTTGTTCTTTTAGTGCGTAAGTGCCACGTCTGAACCTAAGGCATTTGATATACTCCCTTACATATAAATTGGGATAATCTCAATGCTTCCGATTAGGGGATTACGAAAGGAACATCAGGAGTTCGAACCTGTAAAAATGTTTGAACTTTCTTTGTGGAAGCACTATGACAATGAGCTCTTTGTGCTGTTCCTGTACTATGACAAACTTCTATTAATGAGTCCTGAAAACCTGATTTACATCTCTACACATCCTGTGAGACCGGAGATCGCAGGAACCTTTACACATCCTGTGGGACCGGAGATCGCAGGGACCTTACTGGTTGACGTTAACCTTTGGGATAATCTCTTTCTCCCTTTTCTGAGTAGGGAAGGTAGAAACTTTAAAAAACAAAAATCTATTTATTTCTATTGACAGATATGATACCAAGAATGAACAAATATTCTTTTTCTGTGTGAAACAATTATATGAATGTATCAGAATGTGATTCTGTCTTTCACTTTCCTTTAAAATTTTCGAATCTCCATCACATTGGGGGAAAGTCTTACAGCTACAAAATACTGACAATTATAGATTCCTTAGAAGTCTTCAATCACTTGAAATAAGCAATTAACTACCAACAACACTAACGACACCCAAACCTTTTTCTCTTTCCTTTTGTTTATTTATTTATCTATTTATTTTCTGAATTGTAGCCTAAATCATATCCTCTTTGTTTGTCGTTTAGTACTCAAATACATATCTATTGCATAATATACATCTTTAGACTACGTTTCAATATATCTTGTCATATCAACCGTATTTTAGGGCCAAGTACCAAAAATTCCCATTTAAATTTTATATCCTCTATACAAAATCGGATATATGAATCAACTGTCTTGACTACGCTCTATCTTGACCATATGCTTTCCAATTGTCATATAAGTCGTATCATTTCTTATTGTTTCTCTCCATGTCTTTTTTTGGTCTCTTCTCCCACGTTTAACATGCACCTTATTCATTGTCGTGCACCGCTTTAGATTGCATTTGCAGAACGCCTTTGCACATGCCTTAGTGGTGCATATTTATCCTTATATGTTCATTTCTTATTTTATCTTTTCTTGTATGTCTGCACATCCAGCTTAAGTTTCTCATTTTCATCACTTGCATCTTCAGATCTGTACAACAGTGCAGGTCCTAGAGCTGTCCTGTGAAACTTTCCTTTAAGCTTTAAAGATATTTTTCTATCACAAAAACACAATTTTCCATTTTATCCAACTCGCTTATACCATGTGATCATATCCTTACCAATGCTTTCATCTTTCTATAGTTTAGATCTTAAATACCTAAAAGTTACTCAGATGAATCTCTTGATCTCCAAGTTTCACACAGTTCCAAGATCATTCTTTTGTTTCTAAAATTAAATTTCACATACTCTGTCTTTTTCGAACTCAATTTGAAGCTTGTTTCTTCTAGTGTCAGTTGTGGACATGCCCAGCTTAGCATTGACTCTTTACTAATTTCATCTACCAACAAAATGTCATCTGCAAATAACATGCTCTACAAAACTCTATCTTGAATGTATCGAGTGAGCTTATCTATAAATGAAGCAAATAGTTATGGACTAAATGCAGATTCTTGGCGTAAATCCATTGTAATAGAAAACTATGGCCTTAGGCTTCCTAGAGTCCTTACGTTTTTTTATGACATTTTAATAATTTCTATATATGCTACTCTAACATCTTCTTTTGAAGCACTCTCCACAATATCTCTCGTGAGACTTTATCATATGACTTTTCTAAGTCAATGAAAAGCATATGTAAGTCTTGTTTCTTCTCTTGATATCCTTTTATTAATTTTCTCAAGAGATGAATAGCCCACATTATTGACGTTCTCGGCATAAATCCAAATAGATTTTCAAATACACTAGTCTCTTTGCAAAGTCTTTTTACAATCACTCACTCCTAGAGCTTTATTGTGTTGCTCATTAACTTAATTCATCTATAATTTGTACAATCTTATATATCTTCTTTATTTATACAGAACTACTAAAGTGCTTTTTGTCCACTGGTCAAACATCTTACTGGACTTCCTAGTTTTGTTAAAAAGATTTATGAGCCACATAATACCTTATGTCTCTAGGCATTTCTTAGCCTCAGGTGGAACATCGTCGGGTCCAATCGTTTTACCATGTTTCATCCATTTCAAAGAACTCGCCTACTATATGTTAAGTTTCTATACTCTTCAGAGTTACGTAGCTCGTTTAATATGAGTTCATTTTCCATTGATTCGTTAAAAGTTTCTCAAAGCATTTTCTCCATATATCTTTTATTTCCCTTCTTCTACTAAAATCTTGCAATTTGTTCGTAATGAATTTAACTTGAGTCAAATCTTTTTTCTTTTCTCTCGCTCTAACAGTTTTATACACATATCTTTTACCTTCTTTCGTATCCGATTGGTTATAAAAATTTCCAATCGCTTTTGAGTTGGCTTCACTTATGGCATGTTTAGCTTATTTCTTAGCAAGCCTATTTTTTCCCGATTCATTTGATTACTGAAAAGTTGAAGTGTCTTATATTTAGTTCTCTTGGTTCATACTTTGGCTTGCACTTTTTTTCCACCGCCAAGATTTCTTATGTGCAGGTGTTTGACTTTTAACTCAGCAAGTAACCTTTTTTCTATTTTTTATCTTTACGATTACATCCTTCCATACTTCATTTACACTACCGGATGAATTTTTTAAGCTTTCTTGTTCTAATACTACTTTTCTATTGTTTAGCTTTCTTCAAGTTCTACCACTTTATCTTGGGTTATATAGGAATTTTTTTCTCAATCTTCTATGTTGGATATGGACATCCAACATTACATGATGGTGTTACATTGTTAAACTTTCTCATGGGATCATCTTGCAGTCATTACAAGCTCTTCTATCTTTACATGAGTCATGAAATAGTCTATCTATGACTTATTTGGTCGACTTTTGAATGTAATCAAGTGTTCATCTCTTTTTTTGGAAAAAATGTATTAGTCTCTATAATGTTATACTCTATTGCGAAATCCAAAATTGATATTATTTCACCGTTCTTGCTTCCAGAGCCAAATCCACCACGTACCTTATTGTAATCCTTATTCTCTTTACCTACATGCTCATTTAAATATTTTTTCTTATAAAGATCTTTTCACCTAATGGAATTTCACGGATTGCGTCTTCTAGATCTTTCCAAAATTGGGTCTTTATAGATTTTTCTAAATCCACTTGAGGAGCATATACGTTAAGAATATTGTTTTTTCTTTTCCAAGCACCAACTTAAAAGCTAAAATTTTATCATATTTCCTAATAACTCTATTACTTCGCCTCTTCATGAGACATCTATAATAGCCCCAACTCCATTTCTTGTACTATTCTTTTCAGTGTACCAGAGTTTAAACGCCAGGTTAGTGTTTGTGCTAAAGTTTGATACATTAATTTGCAGGCAAGCGTGTAGAATCCAATGGCCGAGGATCTGAGTGTGGAACTAGCCGGCAGTATAGATGTGACATAGCTTCCTCAAAATGTGGACAGGCTAGAATTGTATTGCGCTGCAAACATAGTTTTGCAAAACAGGATCTTCAAAGCCAAAATTTGGATGCGGTTCTTAAGTATGCTGAACAAAAATATCTCAGCTCATACAAAATCATTGGTCCAAAGTTTTCTCTGCTTGAGCTGTTCAGATATTTCTGCGATTGTTACATAGAATTGACTGCTGATTCCTCAAAGAAATCCAAGGTGAACAAATCTTCTATGCATTTTCATCCGCGTTTGAAAGATTCCAATAAAACACGTACAATGACTGATATTCTAGAGGCGGATGTGAAGCTTACAGGTGGCTCTTCACCTTCAAAGTCACCAAATAGGGCCGTCCTCCACCACCAACAGAGCAGTCCCAGTGGAAGGAACGGATTCCGTAAAATCCATGATATAACAAATGGCACAGAGAAAGTGAACATTGCATTACTAGATGGAATTGAGAAAGAAAGTGCACCAAATTTTGTTTATATTCCCCAAAATATCGTCTACCAAAATGCTTACATCCATGTCTCCTTAGCACGAATAGTGGATGAAGATTGCTGTTCCGAGTGCTCAGGTGATTGCCTGTCATCTTCTGTTCCCTGTGCATGTGCTCGTGATACAGGAGGTGAATTTGCTTATGCACCTGAAGGGATTCTCAGAGAAGAATTTTTAAAAGCTTGCATTTCTATGAATCGAGAACCTGAAAAGCACTACCACGTCTATTGTGCTGACTGCCCGTTAGAGAGAGCTAAAAATGTTCAGAAGCCTGAAAAATGCAAAGGTCATCTAGTTAGAAAATTTATCAAAGAATGCTGGAGAAAGTGTGGATGCAATATGCTATGTGGAAACCGAGTGGTACAGCGTGGGATAACCCGCAACTTACAGGTTAGAATGCTGATTAAGTCTCCCTTCACTTCTATAAAAGCGTTATGTTCCATTTCAGAAGACCATAATGTTATTCCTGACATACACACACTCGATTCTTATGATCCTGAAACTTTAGTTAATTTCCTATGGTAATATTGAATCAGAATTTGCAACTTAAATCCTCTTTTCGCCCAATGAAGAGAAAGGATCCACTCAACCTTGTGGGATTAAGGCTCGAATGTTGTTGTTGTAACAGGTGTTCCTGACAGAAGAGGGTAAAGGCTGGGGACTACGAACACTGGAAGCCCTCCCTGAGGGTGCTTTTGTCTGTGAGTATGTTGGGGAGATATTGACCAACATGGAATTATATGAGCGAAACCAACACAATACAGGAAAAGAAAGACATACATATCCCGTGCTCCTTGATGCAGACTGGGGTTCGGAAAGAGTTTTGAAGGATGAAGATGCACTTTGCTTGGATGCGACATATTATGGGAATGTGGCAAGATTTATAAATCATAGGTAACTGCTCTTGACTTATTTCTCAATGCGATTTGTGTGATTGGCATGTCTACCTTAGAATACTACAAGTATATCATTCTGCTAGTTTGCTGCGTCTAGAATTTTGTGGCCAATTTTTTATTTGTATGCCATAAATTTACCATTTTCTTGATGCATATTGTTAGTTCTTTGGCTGTAAGCAACAGTTACATCTTTCCCATGTGAAGGTGATTGACCGGAATTGGATTCATATTTTTATTGATACTCTGATGGTTACTTGAGTTTTGATGTCAACAATTGATATTTACACTCCCCAGCTCTGTTAAAATTGGAGATCAATATATTTAATTGAGATTCATTTGAGTGAGATGTTAGGGTATTTAGGATGAGGGACTCACGGATGAGATGATATGCGAATGTGGACATCCTATAAATGCACTTCTTAGGCATTATAAGACAAACTGGAAGTATATTTCAAACGCGAGAGACGGAGACCAAAAAGACATGAAGAGAGACAATTGAAAATGAGTGACTTATATGACATATGAGGAGGATACGCTCTAGGATAGCACACTGGAGACAAATAATCAATAAAGCCACCCACTTAGTAGGAATATGACTTGAGCTTTGTTGTGGTTGAATAGGTATTTGCATTGTATATTTACATCTTTACATGCACAAAGGCGGTAGGGAATATGCGCAAAATTTTCTTCTGTTATTGAGGTGATGGTTATGATAATGACGTTGTTGTAATTCTTTGGTATCTTTCTGTTGTTTGGCTGCAAGAGAAGTGGAAGGACTAACTTAATGCTGAAAATTCATCATGATTAGGCACAAGATTCCCTACCTTCCCTAAAACAACTATCAAAAACTATCAAAAAATTCTTCTGTCTTAGATTACAACTCAATGCAATTTCCCAACTTACCCTATTTCTAATCACATCCCTCCGTGCATATTCAAATAGTCTAATATGATCCATAATCTCTCTTCTTTGATCTAAGCCGATTTGCTTCCACACTGAAGAATCTCCGGTTTCTTTACAACCAAAAGGACGTTCCAGGTGCACTAGCCTCTCGCGTTTGCGCATGGTCCGTGGAGGGGACGGAACGCTTCGCGATCTGATACACGCAGACTTACCCTGCACTTTGTGCAGGAACCTGTTTTTGCGGCTCAAATCTGTGACCTCAAGGTCACAAAGCAGCAACCATACATGTTCCAACTAGTATCTAGTCTTTACAACTAGATATCATAAACCGTAGCTGCCAATGCCAGCCACCACTTCTCCTTCTGAAATTTTGTCTTCCAGCTGCTAACTTTAACCCAGTTGATGACATTATGCCAGGTTGCGGGCCTTTGTTGCATACGAGTGCTTTGAGCACATAGTTCTAGATTTTCCTTGGGAATGGGGACGGAAAAGTTAAGGTATTCATGAGTTTTGATAGCACAGCACATATTCTACATTTTCCACGAGATGGTTCAAAGTATTTGACATTGCCTCTTTCAGTTATAATATATAAAAATAAGAAAAAGATAGCAGACTGTGTCTGCTGTTGTTATTGCTGTTTTCCCTTTTTCGTTCTTCCAC
>AP025042.1:4644443-4703426 GCA_036186865.1 Eustoma russellianum | reverse complement strand
CCCCCCCCCCCCCCCCCCAAACAGTAGAAGTCAGTTGTACTGTTATTGTTGCGAATTGCAACCTTTTTTGCGGGTGTCTTAATTGGATTAAGAAAGCCATATTGAAAGCAGTGGAGGAAAATGAGTTTGATTTTAAACTAGTGATTGACTGGCTAGATTTCCGTTGAAGTTACCTAACAGACTCCAGTTAGGGCTATAGTCACCAAACTAAAGGGTATAATTCTCATTTTAGTTTCAATCTTTGAATAATGCAGATGCTTTGATGCAAACTTACTGGAGATACCAGTTGAAGTGGAGACACCTGATCATCACTATTACCATGTAAGATCAAGTTGACTAAATAAATTTCATGTTCCTACTATGCATCAAATCTTTTATGTACTTTGAGAACTCACAGAATTAGTTACAGAACTCACCAAGCTTTATTTTGCTGTAGCTTGCCTTCTTCACTAAAAGGAAGGTGAATGCTTTCGAAGAGCTTACATGGGTAAGTTCCTTCAAGAGTTACTAAATATGTTCTTGTTAAGGATTGCTTTTTCCTGTTCATTTCTCTTTCTGGGGAAAGAAAGTTATTGATGGCCTGTTAATCTTCTTAATGCAATTCCAAAGATTGATAAAATTCAGGGCACTTGAAGAAGCATAGCAGTTTTGCACAAGAGTAGAGGAGATATTTTCTTTTTTCTTTTTTCTTTTCCCTTTTGAGTTATAAAGCCATCAAGTGATATAAGAACACACCATGAAAGTTTGGGAATGACTGATTGAAAAGAAAAATGCGGAAAAAGGCTGACAATCGAATTTGGTTTAGGGCCAAAGGCTGTCATTTGTAGTCATATTTTTGTGATAAGATTCACGAAGGTTGTACATTGATTGAAACAGAGTGTTTGAACTTTGAATCTAGCAATAAGAAGAGGCTCAATGATTATTTTCTTTAGTGTTAAGTCTTTTTAGTCTTTTTTAAACAATTTAAACTTTTAGATAAGACAATAATTTAACATGGGATCGGAGTATGATGTCATGAGTTCGAGTCATGTTGTCTAGTGTTATTGTCTACGATCATTACTGGTACCGTTCTCTTATTATTACATGTGTAGTAAGTCTACACATGAGATGTGTTAGGAGAGTGACAGCTTAAAGATTTTCTGTAAGATAGTAAAGTAACAAACAACTACCTTCCCTCTTAAGTTGGCTACCTTTTGAATCCTCTTATAGGAGCTTAGTATCAGCCAACAAAGAATTTACTGAAGTGGCTACCTTTGTCTCTTGTTAGCTACATTTTAATTTAACGGAAACAACCTCTGTGTGTTTCTAACACATGAGTATGGTTGCATACATCCGACCTCCTATACCTGGCTATAGGCGGAAGACTCTAAGGCAATGGGTAATGTTGTTGTTCTAGGATCTTTAGTATTAGCGTGCTTGGACCTTATCTTATTAAGAGTACTACCTTTTGTCAGATGTTGACAGAAGGATAAAAGTTATTTGATATATGAGAATGGGTCTAAGCATATGAACATGGGAAGTTACCTTTGTTTCGCTATCACTAACATTACACCATTGCCTTAGAGGATTCCGCCTATGGCGGGATATGAGGGGTCGGATGTACGCAACCATACACATGTGTTATAAATACACAGAGGTTGTTTCTCAATGACATATAATGAAAATTACGTCAAACTGTGTCGATCAACTACTACTTTACAATATAAAAAAGAGTGAGTCATTTTGTTTTATTCTATCATATTACAAAGTCAAAGAAGAGTGTATCCTTGACTATATTGTAAATGGAAATTTGCCATTTCAGTATGCAACAACCAAATTTGAGAAGCTGAGATTTAATGCCATTGAACTAACTATATTATCATTGGACCCAAGTTTTGAATCTTCATCCTCTAAAAGTTCACTTTTTCGTTTTGGTCTTCTCCCGTTCAGAAATGAAAAGGCAATTACCGGCAACTGATTTCTCAAACCCTGTAAATGGATGTTCCATGAACAGGCTTTCTGAAAATCACAAGCTTTTGTCCTTATGCTTATCACTTATGACTCACTAAATTGGTTGCGCTTCTTATATTATGAAGCAGCAGTTGATCGACACAGCTTGACTTCATTATGTGTCATCAGAAAACAACCTCTGTGTGTTTCAACACATGAGTATAATTGCGTACATTCGACCTCTCATACCATAGAAGGGAGCCTTTAAGGCAATGGGCTAATGTTGTTGTTGTTGCTGCTTATCACTTATGAACACATTTGCAGGATTACCAGCTTGATTTTGACGACCATAACCATCCTATCAAAGCGTTTCAATGTCGCTGCAAAAGTGATTATTGTCGAGATAAAACAGCAAAAAGTAAGTAATCTTCTCTGTTCTGTTGCTCATCTCTACTTTTAAGTGTTTAACGTACCTTTCTCTCTGTTAAACAGTTAAACCTTTTAGATGATATTATAATTTTCCATGATATCAGAGCTGATGGTTGTGAGTATAACTGTATGACTCCTCCTGCGTCTATTACCTGAAAAGAATTCAGTACTAGTATTTACCATCTGTTACTACAGTTATGCACATGTGGACTTACCACGTGTGCCGGGCATGTTAAGTGGGTAAATTACTCATACATGTGGTAATATGAGATGATAATTTAACATATACCACTACTACGTACTCATGTAACAAACTAATTTAGGAATTCTGGACTGGTAAATTGACAAAGGGGCAAGTTCATAGGACATATATTCTTTATTAACACTGATATCGTGAAAAGGATAATTCTTATGATGTGTTTCCTTATGAATATATTGGTTTTGTTAAAAACTGTGATATATCATGAAAAGGACAGATCTTATGAGTTGATAAAGATGGCCAGGTGAACTATTTGGTGCTTGTAGAAAATAAGTAATACATTAGGTGTATATTGTCCTATTCGTATTATGTAGACAAGGGTACAGTTTATTGTCTTAGTTCATTTGTCAGAAATAGCCGTTAGGATATCTAGTATATTGTGCCAACCCTTCTCACTGTACTGATGTATATATATTCTTGAAATGTTTGTAATAAAGAATTAAGGTTGATGTTTCCACATGTTCAGAGCATTCTTATGAACTTGCTATATTTCTCTTGATGGTATCAGAGCTGCAAATTATTGACAGAGGCAAAGAACTCTGTCAATAATTCGTCAAGAAAAATATACAGTGATCATCTACACCCATTGTTCTTCCACTAGCCTTCTTCGATTTAAACACAGAGTCCAGCTTTCAAATCAAATTCATACCAGAAAACTTCCAGCCTTCAACTTAAGCATCCAAGGCAGAGGAAGTTCGTATCACCATACTCAGAGTTTAAAGCCTTCATCCGAACTCATATAAGAAATTTCTAAGTTCGAAGAAGTCATCCAGTCATACAAGAAAGCTTCGAAGCTTCCAGTCAAACAAATTCAGAAAGAAGAAGAAGATCCTAAATTTAGTGTCGGTAAAGTTAACACCGTTAGAAGTATCTCCGTCAGAATATTTATTCTGCTGTTTAACGCCGTTGACTACAGTTAAAACCTGTTAAAATCCATTAAAATCTTATCAAGGGCTCCTATTGAAACACGTGTTCATCATGCATAAATGACACGGCTTGAAAGAAATGCCAGCTGTTTTACCATTATCTCTGCATTGAATTTTACACCTGGTTATTATTTCTTTTCGTAAATCCTTTATTTTCGTACAATTACTTCCCCGAGGCATTAAATGTTGCTTGTACGTTTTGCCTGTTTTAAGCATATCTCTTCCTCCAACGAGTTCTAACACTCTGCACAATACACCCTTTACTTATATTCTTCACATCCATCTTCTTCATCCGTCTACATCCCACCTAACACTTCTCTTCTTAAATATTTTTGAAATCCTTCTCTTCTTCACGATCTTTGCTTTCATCTTCATTTTTTCTCTGAGCTCTTTAGCTACCTTCATGGCGGAACAAAGTAGCGAGGTCACCTCCACTGGGGCAGGAGACAAAACATCACTCATCCCATCTGGTTCTACTCAAATTCTTGATTCCACCCCTGTAACCATCACTAACCAGAAGATGCATGGCAATAATTACTTGCCATGGAGCAGAGCTGTGGAACTTTTTATCACCGGAAGAGGCAAGAAAGAATATTTGTCTGAAAAGATGGTCTGTCCTGCGGAGACTGATGAAAAATTTTCAATCTGGGAGGCTGAAAACTCCATGATTATGAGCTGGCTGCTGGGATCTATGACTCCAGAAGTTGGTAATACATTTATGCTGTATCCTACAGCAGCTGCTATTTGGAAAGCAGCAAAGGAGATGTTCTCCAAGACTGATAACATCTCTGAACTCTATGAACTAGAGACCCAGTTAAGAGATATCAAGCATGGTGACCAGTCTGTGAGCAAATACTTTAGCAGTGTGTCACAGATCTGGCAGCAAATCGATGCATTAGAGGCTTATCCATAGACATGCACAGCAGATGACCAGCTGTATAGGAAGATCAAAGACACACGCAGGCTGTTTGGGTTCTTGTCTGGGCTGCACAAAGATTTTGATGCTGTTCGGGGAAGAGTTTTGAGCACCAAACCTCTTCCATCCATCAATGCTGCTTTCTCAGAAATCCGCCAAGAGGAAAGCAGGATTAAAGTCATGATGGGGTCTGCTGCAGCTGCTGTTGTTGGTCCATCTGAAGCATCTGCCCTCTTGACCCAAGAAAGTGACAACAAAAAGGAAGCTAATCTTACGGTGAGAAAATATTCTGGTTCAAAATCTAACACTAATGATTTCAAAGGGTCTGGTAAGAAGTATTGCAGGTACTGCCATAGAGACAATCACTCCCTTGAAGAATGCTACAGACGGCCAGGGGCCACTGTGAAGCCGCCTCCTTTCTTCAGACAAAACAATGTGAAACAAAATCCAGCTAGGTCTGACTCCAGTTCATCATGGAGGACTGATGCTGACTCGTGGAAATCTCCAAGGGCCACTGTTGCAGATGCAGGGGTAGTTACTGAACCTATTTTCACTCAGGCCCACCTTGATGCTGTTCTCCGGGTCCTGGACAGTCAAAGGCTCCAGAATAACAAAGAACAAATCAGGGCCACCATGGCTAGTACAGGTAGTGGTGGTAAGTCTCAAGTATGGGTGATTGATTCTGGAGCTACTAATCACATGACAAATGATAAAAACTTGCTTAGTGCTTTTAAACCCATTAAGACCTCAGAAAGGGTCAAGATTGCTAATGGTGATCATATTGACATTCATGGATATGGAGATGTTAGGTTATCTAGTCAGATGATTCTTAGGCATGTTTTATATGTATCTAGTCTTGAGTGCAACTTGATCTCAGTTAGAAAACTCATGTTTGACGACTCATGCATTACTGTTTTCACTTCTACAGACTGCTATTTTTTATCTTCTGTTTCTTCTTGCTTCCAGGAGGAAGGAACAAGGAAGACGGTGACCAAGGAAATGATTGGAATGATGGGCAATGCTAATCATCGAAGTGGACTGTACGTTTTGGAAAGTGCCATACCACGGGATGACAATAGCTATTCTAGTGCATATTCTTGTAACTCAAGTTGTATTGGTCCTAGAATAGGTAAGTCTAGAATAGCTTCTATTTTGCTCTGGCACAACAGGTTAGGTCATCCAAATTTTTTGTACCTTAAGAGGCTTAAACCTGATCTCTTCATTGATATTCCAGTTAACTATTTGAAATGTGAAACTTGCTTGTATGGGAAACAGTCCAGAGTACATTATCCAGCAAAGGTTTACAATGAAAGTAAGCCTTTTAACTTGGTCCATTCTGACATCTGGGGACCCTCTAAGGTTCTTAATGTTAATGGATGCAGATGGTTTGTTGTGTTTGTTGATGATCATACCAGGGTGACCTGGGTGTATCTGATCAAACACAAATCTGAACTCTTTCAAGTATTCAAAACCTTTATTTATTTAGTCAAGAATCAATTTAATACTAATGTGAAGAATTTTAGGTCTGATAATGGCAGTGAGTATCTAGACAAAGAGGTAAGAAACTTTCTCAGAGATCAAGGGATTCATCATCAGACTTCTAATGTCTACACTCCTCAGCAGAATGGTGTTGCTGAGAGGAAGCATAGACATATCTTGGGAGTTGCAAGATCAATTATGTTTTCCATGAATATTCCCAGATATCTATGGGGAGAGGCTGTTCTCACAGCAACTTATCTAATAAATAGAATGCCCTCAAGAGTACTTAACTTTGTTAGTCCTGGGGATAAACTTCTGGAGACTTATCCTCACTGTCTATTGATGTCTGAACTGCCTTTCAAAGTGTTTGGATGTGTTGCCTATGTATATGTACAATCACATATGAGAGGGAAATTGGACAGGAGATCCATCAAATGTGTGTTCCTTGGTTACTCCGGATCACAAAAGGGGTATAAATGCTTCTGCCCAAGTACTAGAAAATTTTATGTTACTCTAGATGTATCTTTTGATGAAAACACCTCTTATTACTTACACTCTTCGTCTAGTATCAATAATGTTGAGCAGGAAAATTTTTGGAGCATAATAGATGTATCAACAGTTGGAAGCCAGACAACTGTTGATGGAAAAACACAATCAGAAGAACAGGATGGTACCAGTTGTGTTCCAGAACCTAATACAGTGGTTCAAGAGGTAAGTCCAGAAGAAGAACAAGACAGATCAGTTCTACCTATCACACAAGTGCACTCTAGGAGAAGACAACAGGGTATGAGTACTGCTGATCAACATACTGTCTGTGAGCTTGAAGTGGACTTGGAGAACTCTCAAGCCATAGATCTCCCTATTGCTGTCAGAAAAGGAACCAGGGAGTGTGTTAAATACCACAAGTTCTTAGGTCACAAGGGTTATTCTGCAGTCTATCCATTGAATCAGGTAATCTCCTATGATAAATTAAGTTCTAACTTTAAGGTCTTTACCGTAAATTTGGACAATCACACTATTCCAACATCTATTAAAGAGGCATTAAAAAGTAATCAATGGAGGGCTGCTGTTAATGAGGAGATGTCAGCCCTCATTAAAAACCAAACATGGGAGTTGGTTTCTAAACCAATGAATATTTCCCCAGTTGGATGTAAGTGGGTGTTCTCACTTAAATATAATTCAGATGGCTCTCTCAACAAGTATAAAGCTAGACTTGTTGCAAGAGGATTTACTCAATCTCATGGGATTGATTATAGTGAGACTTTTGCCCCTGTTGCAAAATTGAATACCATTAGAATTATCTTCTCCTTGGCTGTTAATCTTGATTGAGAGCTGGCCCAGCTTGACATTAAGAACGCCTTTCTTAACGGTGAGCTTAAAGAACTTATTTTTATGAGTATACCTCCAGGGTTTGAATCAGTCAAAACACAAGGCAAAGTGTGCAGATTAAAAAGGTCCATCTACGGTTTGAAACAATCCCCACGTGCCTGGTTCAGTAAGTACTCTGAGGTTCTGCTCACATATGGTTTTACACAAGCACAAAGTGATCACACATTATTTGTCTATAAGTCTGGTAACAATATCACAATTCTTATTGTTTACGTAGATGATATTATTCTGACTGGAAACTGCCATCAGAATATTGCTAAGGTCAAAAGCTATCTTGCTTCAGAGTTTGAAGTAAAGGACCTTGGTCCTTTAAGATATTTCTTAGGCATGGAAGTGGGAAGAAGTTCTAAGGGTTTGGTTATTTCCCAACATAAATACGTACTGGACCTGCTTCAGGAAACATGTATGATGGGGTGCAAGCCTGCAAGCACCCCGATGGAATCTGGTTCTGGTTGCATTAGTCATCAATCCAACCAAGGTAAGGCTTTAGCTGATATTCATTCATATCAAAAACTTGTTGGAAAATTAATTTATCTGTCCCACACTAGGCGAGATATATGTTATGCTGTGAGCTACGTAAGTCAATTCATGCACTCTTCTACTAACATTCATTTACAAGCTGTGATGAGAATTTTAAGGTACCTCAAAGGAGCACCTGGTCAAGGACTGTTCTTTGGAAAACATGACTGTAGAGATATCCATGTATTCACGGATGCAGATTGGGGAGGCTCCAAAAGTGATATGAGGTCTACATCTGGCTACAACACTTTTCTATGGGGAAATCTAGTAACTTGGAGGAGCAAGAAGCAGTCCGTGGTTGCCCGCAGCAGTGCTGAGGCTGAGCTAAGATCATTAGCTCTGGGTTTATGTGAAGGTCTCTGGATAAAAAGGGTACTTAAAGATCTACACCAACTGGATTCTGTGCCCCAGATTACTGTCTTTTGTGATAATATCTCTGCTATTCATATGGCTGAAAATCCTGTTCATCATGACAAATCTAAACATGTGGAGATTGATAGGCACTTCATCCGGGAAAAACTGGAGGATAAAACACTCAGTATTAAACATGTTAAGTCTTTTGAACAGTTGACAGACATCTTAACCAAATCTGTACAGCCTAGTTTATTTCATAAGTTACTGTCCAAGCTTGGCTGTGTGAATGTATATACCAAGCTTGAGGGGGAGTGTAGAAAATAAGTAATACATTAGGTGTATATTGTCCTATTCGTATTATGTAGACAAGGGTACAGTTTATTGTCTTAGTTCATTTGTCAGAAATAGCCGTTAGGATATCTAGTATATTGTGCCAACCCTTCTCACTGTACTGATGTATATATATTCTTGAAATGTTTGTAATAAAGAATTAAGGTTGATGTTTCCACATCTTCAGAGCATTCTTATGAACTTGCTATATTTCTCTTGAGTGCTCAGTAAATTTAATATTTGCCAATATGCCTTTGTTTCCTCTGTGTCCTATTTGAACAAGTCAAAATATGTGAACCTTTCCATTGCATTTTCTGTGTCTCCTTAATAATTGATGGAGTGTCAACGACAAACAATAATACATATCCAGCATATTTCAACAACAGCAAAAGCTATTGCTAAGGTCTGAGGAGGGTGAGAACCAGACAAACAATACCTCCATCCCAAAGTCTTAATGTGTTAATGTCTTGTTGCAGAAGCTAAGATGCAGGCACACTGATTACATTGTTAACATGTAGAAAAGAATGGATCCATCAGCCACCTCTTATGATGAGTTTCTTTGATTCATGATCTTAAATCCATGGGGGTATCTTCAGTGACTCAAACTTCATGTATCTTTTCGATGAGCGGCATGAAGGTTGAGTTGAAAGGTTAATTTCTGCTACTCTTGAATTCACAGGCGGCCTAGTTTTCACCTGATTCTGATCAGCTTGTTGTGGTTTTCATTATGTTTCTGTTTCTATGAGGTTATGTTTTCATGTATAGAATTCCGTTATGGTTTTCATTACAGTTCTGTTTTTGTGAGTATTTGTGTTCATGTATAGAATTCTGTCAACTGTTATAGCACTTAAGTTTTAATTTGTCTTTATTGGAAAAAAAAGGTTTGGTTTTCTATGGGGATTCGTTTTCATTCATAGAATTCTGCTAACTGTAATAGCTTTCCAATTGGTTCTTATATTTGAAAAAAGAGGTTTGCTTTTCCCTCGGTTCGTTTTTCTTTTTCTTCCAGCACATGGAGTTCAGTTTTAATCAGTTACATATAAATCCAGAGGTCTCATTGGAAGCAAACTCTCCATCGTTTGTGATGGAGGTATTGTTTGTTTGTCTCTCACCCTTCCCAGACCCTAGCGATAACTTTTGCTATCGTTGGATATGGTGGTGGGTACGTGTTGTTATTCTAAACCAAGCGATGTGAGAATAAATTACTACGTTGTGTGGCAACACCTAATTCTAGTTAGTTAACTTCATGTATAGTAACTTAGTGAGAGGCAATAGCATTATTAGTTAGTTAACTTCATGATGTGTCGGGATAGTTACTTTATTAAATATAATTAATTGCTTAGGAATTAATTATTCGGTTAAAAAGACTGTAAGTTTGTTCATGAATAAGTTGTCGTCTATAAAGTTATTATTCTAAGTTAGACGGCCAAAACTAAAGTAATTAAGTGAAAGAGATTAGCTTGATCAACAAGTTAAGACTGTTGTCTATTTAAAGACAACATGTGTTTTTTCCATAAAAAAAAGACAACATGTGAGAGATTAATGACGACACATAACTTGGTTTCCAAAAGTGATTTAAATGCTTCAAAGATAAAGAAAGGAAGAGAGAATATGAGAGCAATAATGGCGTCACATCGCTTGGTTTAGAATAACAACATTTAATCAGTATATTCAATAAGAGCAAAAATTATTGCTAGGGTTTCGAAAATGTCTGAGGAGGGTTAGAGGTAGGCAACAATATATATATCCAACAACAGCAAAAGCTATTGTTAGGGTCTGTAGAGAGTCTAGGGAGAGTGAGAGGTAGACATATCCAACAACAGCAAAAGCAATTGCTAGAGTCTGGAGAGAGTGAGAGGTAGACAAACAATACATTCATCCCAAAGGATAGAGAGTTTGTTTCCAGCGAGACTCGTAGCTCTATATGACATGCATATATGACACAATAATAGAAATATGATATGATGGTGTGTTAGTATATTGAATCGCTTGGTTTAGAAAAGCAATTTAAATGCTTAAACGATAAAATAAGGAGAAAATAAAATTTTCCCATACTAGAATATGTTTAAGAGGATTTGTCAATCCAAGGCTACAAAACCTGACCATGTTTTTCTGATTAAACGGATTACATACGAGTTTTTGGTAATTTTTTTTAGGGGGTGAGTAATCTATTTCGATGTGAAGAGTTTTTTTTTTTTAAAATTCTTTTTTATATCTGACCATGAAATGTTCTTCTATACACATTAACAGAAATTCAATTCTTACTTTATGTTTAAGAGAACAGGCGAGCTAACTACCATACAGCCGAATGAGATCACCTGACCCCCCCTCCCTGTGACCGTTCACGTGACCGCCCGACACGTGGCAGTGGGGTGGGGTGGTGAGGCTGGGTGCAGATGACTCCCACCCAGCCTCACAACCCCCCCTGCTGCCACGTGTCGGGCGGTCGCGGAGGGGGTGAGGGATTAGGCGGTCAGGCGATCCTGACCCTACAACATCTCATTTCTGAATTCTTTAGTGATTCAAGAACCGCACAAACTTGATAGAATTTCACCTTTCTTAAAGTTTTCTACAACGTTTTATGTGTCAATACCTGAATATATCTTTTAAGATAGAATTTTATAAATTTCCAGCACACGTATTGCCCCACAACTCTATAAATTAAGATATTATTAAGATAATATTATTAAGATAATATTGAAGAAGTACATCACTTTCTTGAATTTTCATTCTTGGTGATAAGCGACCTCCAAATCTGGTCAAGGAGTAGTTTAGATAAAAGCCAACCTTTCCCATTGGATACTTCCCTAAATTACTTACTTCAGTGCCGTAGCGCCTGGTACTCGAACTAACGAGGTTTAACATAATCTACTTTATCAACTTCAATCAGTAAGTTAGATGAAAAAGGAGTAAGTGTAAAAGTGACTGAATCAACTTCAATCAGTGAGCTAAATGAGAAAAAAAATAAGTAGAGGTTTTATCTTATTCAATCGTGAGCAAGATGAAAAAAAAAACAAAGTGAAAAAGATACTGCATCAGCTTCAAAAGAAAATGAGATATTTACATTCAACCTAGACCTGTCTAATACGAGAGAAAAGAATGGAGTACAATTATGTAACATTCAATTTCCAACTATAGAGAAAAATAATCAATGTGACAACATCAGATGTATTCTCCTGTGGCAAAAATGTATCAATTTATTAATAGACTAATAATAACACAGCAAAATTTACTGCATTATCCAAATGATCCGGACATTTTCTTTTATAGTCCATAAACTTCGAAAATTTTATGTAAAATAATTTGTCACTATGTCCAAAGAGGTCCCCAAGAATCATAGCAAGTTTCATCATTACACAAGATGTTTATGTTGTCCCATGGATAATATTCTGAGACCATTTCTTGATCTTGTGACATTCCCATGCATATAATAGACATCAAATTGTCATTTTGGCATTTTATATTTAATATTTCAGCTTGTGATTTGGCTATTTCTGCTTGGAGTTGACTGATTTGATTCTGGAGTTGACAAATTGCACCTGCACATCCATAAATAGGGTCTCTGATTCTTGAATTTGCTTCATATACCATGCTGTTTACTGCATCTACTCTTTGATCCTCAGGCAACTCCTTAATATTATTGAATATATTAGTTAGTCTATTTTTCATAGAATTTCCAATCAACAATGAAAATGTAAGTTTATAAATATTTGTTGGTCATAATGTCTTTAATAAAACGTAACAACATACAGCAATAGTACAAAGGAATGATGGGATGCAGGAATTTCACATAATATTCTAAAGAAAACGATACATACCATTGTTTTGATATAACAAATATATATATAAATACTCTGCGTTTAATATCTTTTTTATTTTAGTTTAATATCTTCGTTAGATAAGCGAGGGCGGGCATTGCTTTGTGATATTGAGGTTACGGGTTCGAGCTGCAGAAACAGCCTCTCGCATAAATTGTAAGGTAAGGCTGTGTACATCAGATTGCGCAGCGATCCGACCCCTCCCTGAACCCTGCACAAACACAGGAGCCTAGTGTATTGGGAACACCCTTTATCAATTTCTAATGGACTCAACGACAAATTCTTCCTTGACTTTGGAATATGATGGAATAGTGGCTGCCCTTCTTATATTATGAAGTAGTAGTTGATCGATATAGCGTGACACAATTTTCATTATGGGTCATCGAGAAACGATCTCCGTGTATTTCTAACGCATATGTATGGTTGTGTACATCTGACCTCCCATACCCTGCCATAGACGGGAACCTCTAAGACAATAAGATAATTTTGTTGTATTTTTTCCTCTCCTTTTTCTATATATATATATACACATATATATATGTGTATGTATATATATACATACACACATATATATAGGAAGAGAGATGTATGTATGTATGTGTGTGTATATATTTTCCCTTTTTAATTTTTTTGTCTGTGCTTATGTGAAGAATGCACTCACTGATTTCAAGCAACAATTCCATTCGACCATTCAGATATACATAAATAATCTGAAATGGGAGATAAGCTAAAAATAATTTATATATGAGAAAATCTCACTTATTAGCATAAAGTTTGGCCCATTACATTGATGAAACTCACTTAACAACAACTCTTTGTCCAAAATGTCTCACTTGTAGCCAGTCACCGGAAGGTGACTTACTACAACAGGTTTCCTCTTTGAGTTGTTGTTAAGTGAGTTTCATCAACGTTAGTAAGTCACCTTACAATTTTTTAACGTTGATGAAACTCACTTACAATTTTTTAGAATTTTTGAATTCCTTTTAAATCACTTTATATAGAATTTGCAACATATATGTGTGTGTAAGTCAACGTTAGGCTGCTAACTGAGTAATGAGCCAAACTTTAGGCTAATAAATGAGATTTTCTTATAGTCATTATCTCCAACCAATAACTTAAACTGGATTATTGACATCATTTTCATTCATGGTAGGTGAGGAAATGATTGTCCAATAGAAGCAATGAGAAAGCGGTTCCAACAATTTTTTTTTATATTACATTAAACTTTGGCAACCATATTCCTTTCCTTTTCCCACATGTAACATCCTATGCATTCTAACACAAGTCAACATATACTTATGTGTTCACTTCGTGAATCGTTGTCAAAATCAAATAAGACAGTGCCAAATGACCTCAGAAGAAAATTATATAATATTTTCAGATAATTCTATATCTTCATAATTACTTGATATGTAATTGTTAATAAAATATGCACAAGGAAGCTAGATGGACATATATGTGCGAAGGTGATCGTGTAGAAATATATACAAGCTTTGTTGACCACTCTGCTACGTTTAAGAAAATAACCATTTACAACAATTGACAATAATTGACAGAATATACACGCTATGATTTAGGAGAAAATCATGGACTTTAACAACGTAAAACATGAGACATATTATTATTTGCCTATTTCTTAATGGCAAAACTAACTTATATAGCATTTGCAACATCATATCATGCATGTATGATGTGATATTAATATGTTTACTGAATTCCTTTACTAGCATACTAGCACACTATATTTCCATTAGTGTGTCATCTATACAGGTACATATAGAGGCGGGGCTTCATTTAAATCAAACTCTGTATCATTTGAGATGGAGGTATTGTTTGTCTGATTCTCACATTCTTCACACCCTAACGATAACTTTTTCATTCGTTGGGATATTAGCACGAATGTTTGTTGTTGGTTGTTGTTGTATATCATGCATGTATGAGGTAGTCACATGGTGTAATAACACAACGACATACTATAGAGTAACAGTATGGTATGTATACATGCACATATATATACCTGAAGCATCTTGATGATGTTGCTAGCACCAAAAACCCTGTGAGCAGTGGTGAATTTGAGGGGATCAGATGGTGGAAAATAAGGAGCTAAGGTACATTTTTCCACACATCTTCTGCGAAGAATCTTGCATGCAGCACAAGGGCTGAGAATCACTTGTTGTTGTGGAGTTGCAGTAGCAGCTTGGGGTGATGATGGTGGAGATGAATTTGCAGATGATGATGATGGGCAGAGAGAAGATTGAGGAGATGCAGCAGCCATTGAAATGGAATATGCTCAAGATGTTTTTGGTTAGCTAGTCAATTAGAGTGAACTCCAGGTGGGGTGGGGAGGAGGGGTGGGGGTGGGGGGAGGGTTGCTGGTTTGAGCTGGTTACTAACAAAGTTATAAGTCTTTGGTGGGTGCTTTAGTTGGTGATGTATATATAGTGTCGCCAACACTGCATAAGGCGTGGATGATGTACCTCACAAATTTTAAAATGAAAATGGTGAAAGAGTAAGTATGATTAGTCGATCCATGACCAATGAAATGTGTTGAATATTTATGGGTCCCTTGTTTTGGCCAATCACCTCATTCTTTGCAGGTAGATAAAGCTTATTTGTCATCATTTTATTGGGCCACTAGTTGTTCCATGAGCACAATAAAATTACTGTGATGTAACATGCCTTCATGTTTTTTTTTTAAATTTTACTACCGAAATTCACTATTTAATTCAAAACGATACTATTTTGAATTTTTTTATTAAAAAGATAAGAAATAGGTAAATGAAAGTTAAGGGACTCATTTTCTACACACGATGATTATGTTGATTTGTCATTTCTCTACTCAGATAACATAATATTAAATTAAACAGTGAAATTGGAGAGTAAAATTCGACTAAAGGACCTAATTTTGAGTAACCTATATTTCATACATAAATTTTATTATATTTACATTAACTATTGTTATTTGATAGCCTCACTTATTGTAGAAAAATAATGTAATAATGTTTTACAAAAAAATAAAATACAGCAAAACTATACATGACTATTTACTAACTTGAGACCGGGTTCGAGCCGCGGAAACAGCCTTTTGTACAGTGTAGGGTAAAGCTACTTATATCATATCGCAAAACGTTTCGGCCTCTTCCCGGACTCTGTACAAACGAGGAAACATAATGCACAAAGAATATTTTTTTTGACAATGAAGATGATGATATGACTGAATGAATATTTAAATGGAAGTGCGCATAGCAAGATTAGTTGTTGGTCTCGTGGATACACATAACATACTAATAAATTTCTTCGCAATCTTATTAATTAAAGAACACAACATGAGATGGCAAAGAATGTCTGCTTCAACGAGGCCATCAATTTCCGTTTCAAAACAAAAGGGCCAAAAATAAAGAAAGAAAAAAAAAGTCATCGTTTGACTTTTTGCATGTGGGAGAATATTGGTAGATGGAAAATGCAATATTAAATTTATCATCCCCAGACGTCTTACTATTGAATGTCTGCCATCTTTTTTTAATGCGAATTTGTATTAACGTCTAAGGGATGTATCCCATACAATAGTCCTACTTGCAGAACGGCCTGTCGATCTACATGCACAATCTAGTAATGTAAGCTATTTTAGACAATAGAAGCTTCGCCTATGTCTCAAATAAGGAGGAAGAGCTTATACATTACTCTGTACCCATGAGTGCGTATTCTATGTGCTACATCCATAGATACAAAATTGTATTTTCAAAGATGTATCCATTCCGTGTCTGCCAGATGTGGTACACCGTAGCTGCCAAGTCAAATTTTGATGTCTTGTCTTTGAGTGCCTTTGCTTTTAGTTTGCGTGAGCTCCAGGTCAGCAATCTGTGACTGGAACTAAGTCCCCATGGAAGTCCAAGCCAGACTAAGATGGATATCCAAACCTGCCTAGTGGCCGAGCAGGAGAAGAAGAGGTGAGGTAGTGTCTCCTGTCCTGCAGAGCAGAGGGGGCATGCATTATCATCTAAGTAAACAAGCCTGTCCTTGGTTGGCATCATGTTCACCCCAGCCAGCCATAGTGTACACGAGTGTTTGGGAGTCACAGGTGAATCCCAGACAATCTTGGCCTAATTGACTTTCCTACCTTTCTCCCTGAAGTGATCGTACGCCAGATGAGGTTTGAGGATATCATATACCATCCAGGAAGTAAGAACATCTACAACCGAGCTGCAAGAGCCTGAGCTGGCCAGCAATTTGTCTCTGATCTCCAGAAGTTTTTTCATGAGGGGAGAGTCAGTGTTGCGGCCTGCTCTTGTCCATAACGAGGCGGATAGCTTGTATTATGGTTCATCCACTACACCGAGAGTGTATTCTTCTTGTGATGTAGATCCTATAGGTGTTTGGTTAACATCGCTAGATTCCATGCCTCCAATTGAAGAACACTCAAACCCCCTTCTTCTTTAGGCAGACTAATCTGAGACCAGGATACCCAAGCCTTTCTGGCCCCAAGTGAGGAGTTTTCCTATAAGAAGTGTAGGCAAATTCTGTTCACAAGGGACCTAACTGTTGTTGGTATAGGCAGAGCACTTAACCAGAAACAGGTTACGCCTTGCAGCACTGATTTGATCAACTGTAATCTGCAGCGTATGAAAGACTATTCGCATTCTATAGGTCCACTTTATCCATCAGTTTCTTGATGAAAGGAGTGTAGTGAGTGCACCGAAGCTTGTGTCCAGCAATGGGTATGTCCAGGTATCTGAAAGGCATAGTTTCAGCTGAAAATGCCGTGCTGACCTGCAGCCAGTTGGCGCTGTAACCAATTCCTACATGGAAGAACTGAGACTTGGCCAGGTTGGGCCCGAGCCCTGAACATTCACCAAAGGTATTCAGTGCCTCCATGATTTTTTAAAATTATTTAAAGAGAGATGACTAATAATAAGTTTGAATGGTAAGACATTTCTGAACTATGTGTGATAGTGTACATATATTCCGAAAATTTAAACTGAGTATAGCGGCCACATTATTCTATTTATATTGTTTGACACAAGGTCTAAGAAGTTGAAAATATTAAAATGATACACTGTTAGGTCCGTGAAACACACTAGAAGGGGGGTTGAATAGTGTGCTAATCTAAGTATGGTTCTTTTTCGATTCTTTTTGCAATGAGAGTAACTAAACCAATACTTGATGTGTTCTTTGAAGGAAATGACTTGCGGAAATGAAAGAACACCAAACTTATAGAGGTTCAAGTCAAAGACTCTACTCCTCTACCTTCTTGCTTTGAACAAGAAGGATTTTTTAACAAGGGATTGTTATTTTTCTTGGGGGGAAACAACAATCAAAATAAATACAAAAACAAAACTAGGTCTTGCAACCCTAGTTCAAGAACACGAAAACAACCTCTTTGAAGCCTAGCCTCCTTAAGATCTTCCTTGCACCAAAGAAACCTTCTATGGAGTATGATGTAGCCTCTACACCATCAACTAGCTCTTGGAAGCTTGATTTTCGCCCAAACAAGAAGGCACCTTGCTTCTTGACCAACAATTCAAATCTTACTCCTCACAATCCTCACTAAGAAGAAGATCACTTCTCCTTTACAATAACACACTCTCAACAATAAAGTAATATTACAATGATTTTGAGAGCAAAAATACAATGAAGACTTGAGAGCTTGAGATGAATAGTTAGTCTTCAAAAATGGAGTCTTCAAACCCTTATAGCTTCAAATTTTCGTCCGTTGGAAAGAGAGAGAAGAGAAACCATGCCATCCTCTCATGTATTGACACATCATCACCTTGAGAAAGACTTCTTGGGATTAAGTCAAGACTTCTTGAGGAAGTCTTGTGCATAAAGCTTAAAATAGTAAGATATTCTCACCAACCAAGGATTTGTAATTCAAAAAGTAGCCACAAAAGTCATGATAGCATAGGGAATACAAAAAGAGCTTTTTGTCAAACATAAAGTACAGGAGAGAGAGAAAGTTACTTAATAACCTCATTTGTCTTTCCTGATAGAGCGCTATTTGCCTAGTTTGAAACTTTCTGTCCTGAAGGCTTAATATCATAATTTAAAGCTGAAGCGCTCGATAAAGCGTTTGAAACTCTATAAACAAGTTAGTTTTATTTCTATGATCTGTTAGAGCGCTATTAGGCTCAGTTTGAAACTTTCTGTCCTCAGAAGTAGCACTCCATAGAGCGTTTGATTTCTCAAGCTCCTTAAACAAGTTAGTTTTATTTCTCTAACATGTTAGAGCGCTATTAGGCTCAGTTTGAAACTTTCTGTCCTCAGAAGTAGCGCTCCATAGAGCGTTTGATTTCTCAGAAGACATTTTTTCTACTATTTAAAGATATTTCAAACACACTCTTTTTTGAACCTTCTCTCTTCTTGTGTGCAAATCATCAAAACCAATTCTTGCATTAACAATCTCTCTCTTTTTGATGATTTCACAATAAGCTCCCCCTCACTAGATGCATCTAATGCTCCCCCTTTCTATGTGCCTTTTTCACGCATAGTCTTTATCTTCTAACCTCAATATGCTTTTACAAAAAAAATTAGAAGCATAGCATAGAAAGTACTACATGTAGATGCTTTATGCAGAGATAGACATAAAACACAATACTCTTGAAACATAGCTAATGTTCACATAGTTGTTTTCTGCTACATACCATAAGGCCACATATAAGACTGCTAACATTCACAAAACATAGTTATAACATCATAAAGGAACATCATAAACATTTAGTTCATAAAACAAAACAAAAAAAAAGAACCTCCAACTCTAACTTCAGTAGTACTACTATCATCATTAGATACCAGCAGAAAAGACACATCAGCAGCAGAAACTTCATACACCATCAGCTTAGACCAGCAGAAAGACAACAGACCCACCAGCAAACACACTTACGACCCACCATTATTCATCAGCAAACACACTCCATCATTTCTCCTCCTAAATCATCAAAAACTTAGCCAGATTTGGGTTCATGTTTGAAGGATTTGAAAAGCTTAGCCTTTATCAATTTTGATTTCAAGTACTCATAACGAGCACGTAGGAGAGAGTGGTCCTGTGCTAATTGGCTGTGGGCAGCCTTTAACTCAATCAAGTCATGTTCCAGGGCAGAGAATTTTTCTTGAATAGCAACCTCATCATTCGACCTTGCATCTGCATCCCTGGTGGCTGAGCTATCTGTGGGATTTCTATTTTTCTGGGCACTTTTTATTTGAGCAATGTTCATGGCATCATACCAGTCTTTCTGACTAATGTTATCCACATAAACTGGAGGGATTTCAATGCCTACATGAGCAAGCAGGACATAGATAAGGTTGGCATAGGGAAGAGTTCTAGTGGACTTGGATAAAGCAGCTGTGACAGTTGTCATAAAAATCCACCCAAAGTTTACTTGACGTCCATTTAAAATGCAATAGGTGACATAAAAATCCATATTGCTTGGATTTCTATTAACCTTGCCATTGATACAAGCCATTACAATGCCTAACATCACTCTACTGGTTAAAGGCATTTTTTGAAGTTTCTTGGAAGGGAGAAACCCTAGGTTAATCTTCACTTCGGTTTCAGATACCTTGTAAGGCCAAACATAATCAGCAAATATGCTTTCGCCTTCATTCCTTACACCAAACGCATCATAGAGCGTTTGAATTGAAAAGGACAGGGGAAGACCGTCAATCACAGAGTTCAAGGATATCAATTCGGCTTCAGGACCAAACTTAGCCCAAAAATTAGCATAAAACATTGTGGTATATCTAAGAAAATATCCTTTCATCTTGTCATGAGACCATAATCGGTCAAGACCTTGTGCTTCTAACAACACAACAGCATCTTGGACCTCAGGAATATTTCGAAATTCCATAAGTTCTACAATTTTAAGTGGAGAAATAGGCCTGCTATTATTATCCCACTCCTCAAAAAGCAACTGAGAATACCTGTTGAGGTGGACACCAACTCCCATTCCAGAAGGCTTTTCGTGAATCTCAGCGGTATTCTTGGTAAGCCATGGAAAATTTTCCAACCTCAAACTGTTTTGAACTTCGATTAGTTCTTCACTTTCATCAAAGACTGCAGAAGCTTTTTGAGATTTTGATTTTGTCCCTTTACCCTTTTTCGATCCGATTTGTTTGGAAGATGAAGCCATGGTGATTTCTCAAGAACAGAGTTACGAAGAGGATGAAGGGAATTTTAGAGATGGATTTTTTGAGAGATGAATAAGGAGAAGTTTAAGATGTGCATAAATATAGCAGTTTCATGAGAGAAACCAATGAGCAGTTAATGCAATAGGAAAACAAAATGCTTGGTTTTTGACGGTTTTTAGGAATGAAAGTGCTGAGAAGGTAACACATCTTTTCAGAGAGCAGGACATTAACTGATGAAAGAGGGAGAAAAATGAGTGGACTGGACGGCAGTTTTTGGGAAATTGGAGGGAAAGTGTACCGTCATTTTATGCAAAAGATTTTCAATAATTTCACAATAAATAGCTACATTTAATGTGCACAATTCCTAGGCTTTGTTTTAATACAACATTTCAACGCTTTATTAAGCGATTGAATCTTCTAGACCTCTATTTTAACTTTTCATATTCACATGTTATGTATCCCTTTTAAATTGTTAATAACAATTAACTTAAATTAAGTAATCCCAATTTACTCCTAATAGACTCAAACACCTCACTTGGCAATGGTTTAGTAAATATGTCCACAAGTTGATCACTAGTAGGAACAAATTCAATACAAACCAATTCTTTTTGAACACAATCCCTAATGAAGTGATGTCTCACTTCAATATGTTTGGTTCTACTATGATGAACAGGGTTTTGTGCAATATTTATAGCGTAAATATTGTCACATAGAATAGGTATTTTTGAAAAATGAACATTATAATCATTTAATGTGTGTGACATCCACAATAATTGTGCACAACATGATGCGGCCGAAACATATTCGGATTCCGCAGTAGAAAGAGCAACACTATTTTATTTCTTGGAAAACCAAGACACAAGACAATCTCCAAGAAATTGACAAGTTCCGGATGTGCTCTTTCTATCAACGAGACTTCCGGCATAGTCGGAGTCACTATAACCTCGAAGATCAAAGCATGCATTTTTTGGATAAAATAAACCAAACTTCAAAGTTCCTCTAAGGTAACAAAATATACGTTTTACCGCAATGAGATGCATTTCTCTAGGATCACTTTGAAATCTAGCACATAAAAATACGGCATGCAAATATGTCAGGCCTATTAGCAGTTAAATAAAATAGACTACCAATTATGCCACGATACAAAGTTACCTCAATTTGCTTCCCCTTTTCATCTTTGTCAAGTTTCAAACTTGTGCTCATGGGAGTGTTCACATTTCTACCTTCACCAAAGTTGTATTTTTTGAGCAAGTCTTTTGTATACTTGGTTTGAGAAATGTAAACTCCATCTTGGGTTTGTTTGATTTGGAGTCCAAGGAAATAAGTGAGTTCTCCCATCATACTCATTTCAAACTCACCTTGCATCAAACTAGCAAATTCCTCACAAAGAAGATTGTTAGTAGCACCAAAAATAATATCATCAACATATACTTGAACAAGCAAATGATGTTTACCTTGTTCTTTGATAAACAAAGTGGTATCCACTTTACCTCCTGAGAATCCATTATTTAGAAGAAATGTGCTCAACCTATCATACCAAGCTCTAGGAGCTTGTTTAAGAACACGAAAACAACCTCTTTGAAGCCTAGCCTCCTTAAGATCTTCCTTGCACCAAAGAAACCTTCTATGGAGTATGATGTAGCCTATACACCATCAACTAGCTCTTGGAAGCTTGATTTTCGCCCAAACAAGAAGGCACCTTGCTTCTTGACCAACAACTCAAATCTTACTCCTCACAATCCTCACTAAGAAGAAGATCACTTCTCCTTTACAATAACACACTCTCAACAATAAAGTAATATTACAATGATTTTGAGAGCAAAAATACAATGAAGACTTGAGAGCTTGAGATGAATAGTTAGTCTTCAAAAATTGAGTCTTCAAACCCTTATAGCTTCAAATTTTCGTCCGTTGGAAAGAGAGAGAAGAGAAACCATGCCATCCTCTCATGTATTGACACATCATCACCTTGAGAAAGACTTCTTGGGATTAAGTCAAGACTTCTTGAGGAAGTCTTGTGCATAAAGCTTAAAATAGTAAGATATTCTCACCAACCAAGGATTTGTAATTCAAAAAGTAGCCACAAAAGTCATGATAGCATAGGGAATACAAAAAGAGCTTTTTGTCAAACATAAAGTACAGGAGAGAGAGAAAGTTACTTCAGTTTTTTGCGCATCCGTCTTCGTGAATGTAACGCTCAATAGAGCGTTCGAAACTTTAATAACCTCATTTGTCTTTCCTGATAGAGCGCTATTTGCCTAGTTTGAAACTTTCTGTCCTGAAGGCTTAATATCATAATTTAAAGCTGAAGCGCTCGATAAAGCGTTTGAAACTCTATAAACAAGTTAGTTTTATTTCTATGATCTGTTAGAGCGCTATTAGGCTCAGTTTGAAACTTTCTGTCCTTAGAAGTAGCGCTCCATAGAGCGTTTGATTTCTCAAGCTCCTTAAACAAGTTAGTTTTATTTCTCTAACATGTTAGAGCGCTATTAGGCTCAGTTTGAAACTTTCTAGCCTCAGAAGTGGCGCTCCATAGAGCGTTTGATTTCTCAGAAGACATTTTTTCTATTATTTAAAGATATTTCAAACACACTCGTTTTTGAACCTTCTCTCTTCTTGTGTGCAAATCATCAAAACCAATTCTTGCATTAACATACACATGTACCCTGAACTTAACATACTACTAAGACATTAAAAATATTTTGGCTCGAGGGCTGTTGTTTTATAAAACGTATTTGTTCCAAAAATTTCTTGATCTTAAGTTAGTTTTCACTATTGTGGTCTGTTGATTAGGTTAAATAGTTGTCCAGGTGACCCTATACGAAGAGAACATGATAAACTGAACTTACTAGTCTGGTCCAATTTGTTCGACCAAATGATCCAACCACGAAATCATAACCAATTATAACTATAGATGGGCTGACTCATGATGTCCTAAACCCTAGCTTGTTAAGGTTTGTTGGATGTTTCTTGAAATTTAGCATTAGCTTTAGGTTGGATCTTTGAAGACGGGTTTTAAAGCAACTGGTAAGGTTGCTGTTGCTGTGGAAACAGTCTCTTGCACAAAGTGTAGCGTAAGGCTACGTACATCATAATCTGGCCCTTTCATAAATCAGGCACAAACGCGGAAGCCTAGTACACCGGAAACGCATTTTTTAGGCTGGGTCCTTGACTTGTACCCAAAGCTCAGGAGTTAAATGTGGTCATCAACTTAGGATCAGTCTTGATCATGATATGTGTGAACATGTAACCCTAAACCAGAGAGGTCTTGACTGGATTTAATGGGACACCATCTCCAACCTAATATGGTGCATGAAAATTGCAAAAAGTAGTTAGCTTGTAAAACTGTGAATACATGTTTCTAAATCTCTGAAAATTGTATATGTATCAAGTAGTGGGAACAATTTCATGGAAAAAAATGTGGAGTGAAGAATGTTGTCTCATATATACAAACTCAGATTTATTAGAGAACGAAACTGACATTCTGTATAGCACAGCGATGATTATATATATCAAGTAGTGGGAACAATTTCATGGAAAAAAATGTGGAGTGAAGAATGTTGTCTCATATATACAAACTCAGATTTATTAGAGAACGAAACTGACATTCTGTATAGCACAGTGATGAGCTGAGGCCAGCACATGGATGAGCTGAGACCAGCACATGAAGAGCCGAAGCCAACAAAGGGATGAGCTGAGGCCAGCACATGAAGAGCTGAGGCCAGCACAGAGATGAGCTGAGCTCAACGCAGGAAGAGCTGAGCTCAACGCAGGAAGAGCTGAGCTCAATGCAGGATGAGCTCAGCATAGAGAAGAGCTCAGCACAGAGAAAAGCTCAACAAAGAGATGAGCTCAACATAGGGATGAGCTCAACACAGAGATGAGCTCAACACAGGGATGAGCTCAACAAGAGATGAGCTCAACACAGGGATGAGCTCAACACAGGAACCGAGGCGAGTCTAGGACTCTGTCCTTAAGACGAATTGCTCCGGTATACTGTGCCCAACCGGAAATTGCAAACGTCTCCCAGGATACAACGGCTAACAGTTCCAACGAGTGGCACTACTACGTAAGAACTCCACGAACCTGACAAGTGTTCTGACTTCTTGGATTGATGAAATGTAGCAGCAGTGTATGAAGTATGCAGCAATAGTTTATGCAGAATGCTCGTATGCAGCAGGAGAAGAGAAGAAAAATTTCAGTGTTTTTTAGAAGCAGAACGCTGTCTTTATTTATAGAAGGAAAAACTTGGAGGTTACGGCAATAGCACGATCGCCATAAACCCACGACCCGCCACCGATCAGCCATCAACCCACGATCACCACGATGACCCACGACTGGTAGGAAGCAGTTAACTGGAACTGACAAGTTTAATCTGAGCCGTTAGATCGTAGGATTAAATCATAACCGTAGGATCAGTTAAATTATTTTTCTCGAAAAGTTCAAAGGAAAATTTTCCAAAAAGATAAGAACCGGGCGGGCGAGCCACACTCACGAGCCCGAGCACAAGCTGAGCCGAGCCGGTCAGACGGGCAGGCGGCGGCAGCGCGCGTGCGCGCGTGTGTGGCAGCCATCTGCGTCTTCCCTCCGGTCAAAAATTCTCTTGCCCTTAGGGCACATCTAAATTGCCTCTCCTATCACTATATTTGGTGGCATTTTTCCTTCAATTTGCCAATGTCGTATATTTGCAAAAACGTGATGTGTCTTCTTCTCATAAAGCCACATCACCAATTTTCCAATTTGCAACCAATTTTTACTCTTACTTTGAGCATTAATTTCTCATTCACCCGGTATCGAAATTGAATGATTCAAAAGCCTAAAATTATCTACTCATTACGTAGATAATTTAGGATTCATTAGTTTTCATTTTTGATTAACGAAACTAATTATAATTAAGCTCAAAGTATGTTGCTCACCCACTTTGGACAAACCCATTTCCACATTACAAATTTTCCTCCAACAATCCCCCACATGAATGAAAATTAATGCAAATGCAGATGCACACTCTACCGAAAAGTCAGACAATAAAATGTTGCATCAGAAGAGGTAGCTTCTGCCTTTGAACCTTTCGTAGTGAAATACCATCGGATTCACTCGGCTAAGTAGTGACTTGATGTCTTGAACTAGTCAGCCTTTGCTGTTAACCTAGACAACAATACTCACACAACATTTCCTTTAACACTCTTTTGGTTCTCATGGTTGTGTTCGTTTTGGCCATGAACAACCTGGTTTCAAAAAGTGTTTTAGAGATTTCTTTGCCTCACAGAATTCTCATAGAAGCGGCCTCACTTCACACTTACATAGGTGATTCCTATCAGGAGCATTCTGCCACACCCCACTTGGTATCAAGATATAGGACATCATTAAAAGCTTTAGCTTACCCTAAATATTCTCTGCAGACAACACTTTTATGTAGTGGAATGAGTAAGTGTTAAACTAAACCTTTGTAACTTAGTTGTCCCATTGAACCAAGATTCTGGGATCTCCAGTTAACAAGGTTGGGTTACCGTTACAAAGATTCTTGCGTGGTAGGCTTAAGTTCCATTCCATTTGTCAATTTTGACATCTGATCTCTAGGCAAGCCTTTTGTAAGCGGATTCACAAGATTATCCTTTGATTTTATGTAATCAATGGAAATCACGCCATTAGAGATCAATTGCTCAATGGTATTATGTCTCCGACGTATATGTCGTGACTTACCATTGTAGATGCTGCTTTGTGCTCGTCCTATAACAGACTGACTATCATAGTGTATGCTGATAGGAGCGATTGGATTAGACCAACATGGAACATCTTCTAGGAAATTTCGAAGCCATTCAGTCTCTTCTCGAGCTTTATCTAGTGCTATAAACTCGGCTTCCATAGTGGACCAAGCTATGCACGTTTGTTTTGTGGACTTCCATGACACAGCACCACCACCAATAGTGAATAGGTATCCACTGGTGGACTTAGAGTCCTTGCTATCTGATATCCAATTCGCATCACAGTATCCTTCCAATACTGCTGGATATCTTGTATAGTGTAATCCAAGGTTCATTGTGTACTTTAGGTGCCTCATCACTCTATTTAGAGCTTTTCAATGATCTTCACTTGGGTTACTCGTAAACCTGCTCAATTTGTTTACTGAATATGCTAAGTCTGGTCTTGTACAGTTTGTTATGTACATCAGACTTCCAATTACCTGTGAGTACTTCAATTGAGCTACAGGTTTACCTCGGTTCTTTCTTAAGTGTACACTTAAGTCTAGTGGGGTCTTTATTGGTTTTGTATCAAACATATTGAATCGTTTGAGAACAAATTCAATATAATGAATTTGTGACATAACGAGGCCTTCAGTTATCCAGGAAATTTTAATTCCTAGAATAACATTGACAACCCCCATATCTTTCATATCAAAATTTCGTGTTAACATCTTCTTGGTATTTAAATAATATCACGAGTACTGCCCATGATGAGCATGTCGTCTACATATAGACATACTATCACATAGGCATCTGGTGTGTTCTTGATATACACACACTTGTCACACTCGTTGATCCTGAAGCCGTTTAACAACATTGCCTCATCAAACTTCAAATGCCACTGTTTGGGTGCTTGTTTAAGTCCGTACAAAGACTTAACAAGTTTACACACCTTTTTCTCTTGCCCTGGTATAGCAAACCCTTCAGGTTGCTCCATATAAATTTCTTCTTCTAACTCACCGTTCAGGAAGGTAGTCTTCACATCCATCTGATGGATTTCTAAGTCATAGAATGCAGCAATAGCAACTAGCATCCTTATTGAAGTGATTCTAGTTGCCGGTGAGTAAGTATCAAAAAAGTCAAAGCTTTCCTTTTGTCGATAGCCTTTAGCTACCAACCGAGCCTTGTACTTGTCAATAGACCCATCTTCTTTCAGCTTTTTCTTAAAGATCCATTTGCATCCGAGTGGTTTACTTCCTGGTGGAAGATCAACCAGCTCCCAAGTGTGATTTTGAAGAATTGATTTTATTTCATTGTTTACTGTCTCTTTCCAGAAGGGAGCTTCTGGAGTTGACATAGCCTCAGAAAAGGTTCTTGGATCGTTTTCTACCAAGTACGTAACATAATCTGGTCCAAAGGATGTTGGTATTCTGGCTCGTTTTCTTTGACGCGGTTCCTTAATTTCTTGAGGGGTCATCTCACGCACTCGCTTACTAGTGCTTGTTTCTTCGTTGTTTTTGTCTTTCTTTGGAAAGACATCTTCAAAGAACACTGTATTTCCTGATTCTATGGCAAAATTCTCATGTATGTCAGGAATGTCCGACTTGTGCACCAAGAATCAATATGCATTACTGTTAGTTGCATATCCTATAAATATGCAATCAATTGTTTTAGGCCCAATTCTTACTTGTCTTGGTTTGGGTACTGCAACCTTCACCAGACACCCTCACACTTTCAAGTATTTGTAACTAGGTTTATGGACTTTCCAAAGATCGTATGGGGTTTCATCCACCTTCTTAGATGGAATTCTATTTAAAATGACGTTTGCCGAGAGAATTGCTTCCCCCCACAATTTCTGAGGTAAACCCAAACTTATCAATATAGCATTCATCATCTCTTTCAGAGTTCGGTTTTTGCGTTCAGTAATACCATTTGATTGAGGTGAATATGGTGCAGTTGTTTGATGAACAATGCCATGTTCTGAACAGAACTCATTAAACGATGTGTCTTATTCGCCACATCTATCACTACGAATTGCTTTAATTTGTTTGCTAAGTTGATTCTCAACTTCATTTTTATAGTCCTTGAAAGCATCAAGAGCCTCATCTTTGCTACTTAGCAAATAAACATAACAATATCGTGTACAATCGTCGATAAAAGTTACGAAATACTTTTTACCACCTCTCATTTGCATAAATTTTAAATCACACACATCGGTATGAATTAAATCCAAAGGTTCAGTGTTCCTTTCTATTGAAGGAAATGGCGTCTTTGTCATTTTTGCTTCAACGCAGACTTGGCATTTTTCTTTATTAATGTTCAGTTTGGGCAATAAGTCAAGATTAATCATCCTTTGTATTGACTTGTAATTAACATGTTCCAAACGAAAATGCCATAAACAAGAAGACTCAAGCATATACGCAGAGTTAGAAGCATTCTTATTAGCCGCTTTGGGCGAAACTTTCTTGGGTACAACTGTCATTATACTTAACTTGAACACATTATCAGTTAAGTACCTCTTTCCCAGAAACACCCCATTCTTACTTAGAATAAATTTATTACAATCAAATACTAGTCTAAATCCATGACTGACTAGTAAAGCTCCAGAAACTAAGTTCTTACTAATGTCAGGAACGTACAGTATATCTCGCAGAGTCAATCCCTTTCGTAAAGTTATCTTTAGAATCACATTGCCCGAACCTTCAATCTTCGAGCTATCAGAGTTCCCCATGTACAGCTTTTCATTATTCTTCACCGGAGAATAGTATCTGAACATAGCCTTGTTGGCGCAGACGTGTCGAGTGGCTCCAGTGTCCATCCACCATTCACGAGGATTTCCTACTGCGTTGCACTCAGAAACAACAATGCACAAATTCAGATCATCCATCTGGCTGACAAGGTTGGCTTTTGCTTTTTCTACTTCTTCTTGGGCTTACGGCAGTCAACACTGCGGTGCCCATGAATTCCACAGTTATAACATTTTCCAGTGAACTTTTTGGCAACGTTTTTGCCTTTAGGGTTCACTCGGATAGGATTTACCTTTTTCTTTTTCTTCGCCTCTGCGACATGAGACTTTGCATGACCAGAGCTCGAACTTGGCTTTCTTTCGGATTTGCGGTTGTCCTCCTCTATATGGAGTCGAACAATTAGATCCTCAAAAGTCATCTCCTTTCGACAATGTTTGAGATAGCTTCTGAATTCCCTCCACGAAAGAGGTAGCTTCTCAATCACAAACGCCACTGTGAAAGATTAACTGAGCGACAATGCCCTCTTCTTCCATTTCGGCCACCAACATCTGAAGTTCCTCAATCTGAGAAACAACAGTCTTGGAGTCTGACATTTTAAAATCAAGAAATTTGCCAACGACAAACTTCTTCGTACTGGCATCCTCCGTGCGGTACTTCTTATCTAAGGCCATCCACAGTGACTTAGCAGTTTTATAAGTACAATACAGTCCGTACAATGAATTATCTAAACAACTCAAAATATGATTCAAGCATACATAATTGTTAAAATTCCATGCTTCAGCCATCAAATTGTTCTGCATGTTCAGATTCGGATCTTCAACCGGAACCACCTCCGGAGGATCCTCGGTCAGCATCTTTACCAAGCCCAACATTGTCAAGAAAAACAACATCTTTTGCTACCAGCGTTTGAAGAAACTGCCTCCAAACTTCTCAGGCTTCTCAACCTGTCCAGCAGTAGGAACATGTGCAGGAATCGGTGCAGCAACAGTAGGTGCGACTGGAACATCACTATTCTGTTCCTCAGTGCCAATGTACGCAGCATTGAACGAGTTAGAGCTTTCGTTCTCCATCACGTTTCAGTTTCTGACAATTGTAAAAACAAGAAGTCAGTATACAAACAGCACTTAAGATTCGTCACGCAGAAGGAATTCGTCTTAAGATTGTTGTCTCATATATAGAAACTCAGATTTATTAGAGAACAAAATTGACATTCTGTACAGCACAAGGATGAGCTGAGGCCAGCACAGGGATGAGCTGAGCTCAGCACAGGGAAGAGCTGAGGCCAACACAGGGATGAGCTGAGGCCAGCACAGGAAGAGCTGAGGCCAGCACAGGAAGAGCTGAGACCAGCACTGGATGAGCAGAGCTCAACGCAGGAAGAGCTGAGCTCAGCATAGGATGAGCAGAGCTCAGCGCAGGAAGAGCTGAGCTCAACGCAGGATGAACTCAACACAGAGAAGAGCTCAGCACAGAGAAGAGCTCAACACAGAGATGAGCTCAACACAGGGATGAGCTCAACACAGAGATGAGCTCAACACAGGGATGAGCTTAACATAGGGATGAGCTCAACATAGGAACCGAGGCGAGTCCATGACTCTATTCTTAAGACGAATTGCTCCGGTATACTGTGCCCAACCAGAAATTGCAAACGTCTCCCAGGATACAACGGCTAACAGTTCCAACGAGTGGCACTACTACGTAATAACTCCACGAACCTGACAAGTGTTCTGACTTCTTGGATTGATGAAATGCAGCAGCAGTGTATGAAGTATGCAACAATAGTTTATGCAGAATGCTCGTATGCAGCAGGAGAAAAGAAGAAAAATTTCAGTGTTCTTTAGAAGCAGAACGCTGCCTTTATTTATAGAAGGAAAAACTTGGAGGTTATGGCAATAGCACGATCGCCATAAACCCACGACTCGCCACCGATCAGCCATCAACCCACGATCACCACGATGACCCACGACTGGTAGGAAGCAGTTAACTGGAACTGACAAGTTTAATCTGAGCCGTTAGATCGTAGGATTAAATCATAACCGTAGAATCAGTTAAATTATTTTTCTGGAAAAATTTAAAGGAAAATTTTCCAAAAAGATAAGCCACGAGCCGGACGGGCGGACGGCGGTGGTGCGCATGCGTGCGTGTGTGGCAACCATTTGCGTCTTCCCTCTGGTCAAAAATTCTCTTGCCCTTAGGGCACATCTAAAGTGCCTCTCCTAACACTACATTTGGTGACATTTTCCCTTCAATTTGCCAATGTGGTATATTTGCAAAAAGGTGATATGTCTTCTTCTCATGAAGCCACATCACCAATTTTCCAATTTGCTACCAATTTTTACTCTTGCTTTGAGCATTAATTTCTCATCCACCCGGTATCAAAATTGAGTGATTCAAAAGCCTAAAATCATCTACTCATTACGTAGATAATTTAAGATTCATCAGTTTTCATTTCTGATTAACGAAAACTAATTATAATTAAGCTCAAAGTATGTTGCTCACCCACTTTGGACAATTTCCACATTACAAATTTTCCTCCAACAGAATCATGTGTGCATTATATATGTGAATTTAGGTGGACCGTTGTGCAAAAGAAAAATAGCTAGTGTCTATAAACATGGGGCTCAATGTGTGAAGATTTGTTTTAACTAATACATGAGATGATATATACGTATTTATGATATATAACAATATTCAGGGATCAGTAATTGAAGTGATAACTTAGCTAAGGATGATTATACTATATATATATATATATATATATATATATATATATATATAAACACACTAATAACGAGCACAAGAAAAGTAAAAAGGCCTACTGAATCGGAATTAGAGTTTCAATTCCAAGGCTAAAGCGCTTGAGATATTAAAGAATCCAAATTCACATAACAAACATCGAGTCAAACAAAAATAATGTGGTCATGATAATAAAGGTAAAACGTAAATAAAAGGAAGCGATGTGCATCATGCAAAAGGAAAATTGATACCTGAAACACGTCCCCCCCCCCCCCCCCCGGGGCTTCTAGAAACCGAATCATTGTATTCATGATCATAAAATATTGAACAATTAATACCAGTTAATTAACAATTTAACTTGTGCATGACTTGTGTACAATTTGAATTACAGAAACACAAATTTCAATATACGAATTTTAAATATGATTTAAAAATAACTACAAGTATGATTGATAATTACTTTTAACCTTAATAATCTACTGACACCACAAAAACAAAAGCCTATAGCGACAGACAAAAAACGTCGCTATTTCGTCGCTACAGGCATATAGCGACGAAATAGCGACGAAAAATGAATGTCGTTATACGGCTTGTCGCAAAGCAAATTTCGTCGGCAATGCGTCGCTGTATTGTGACGAAAAAAATTGCGTCGGTGTATCGTCGCAAAACTGCGACGAGAAAATGTCAGGTCTGCGACCTTTTTTCTGTTGTCGCTGTTTCGTCGGTAAATTATTTCGTCGCTATTTCGTATTTTTTATTTTTTTATGAATGTTCTGCGACAAAGAATTTCGTCGCAAAATTTCGTCGGTATATGTTTTACCGTCGCTATTTATTATTTTTTTATTTTTTGTTTCTGTTTTATTTCGTCGCAAAATGTCGTCGTTAATATGTCTTTTCGTCGCTAATTTTAAATTTTTGTTTTTTTATTTCTGATCTGCGACAGACCAATTTCGTCGCCGGTTCGTCGGTATTTGTTATTTTTAAAAATATTAAATTTACTAATAATTATTTTAAATACATTATTTAATATTAAATTTTAAATTTTTTTTGATTTATTAATAATATTAATACATTATTAATTAAAAAGTTTTTATTATTATTATTTAATTTTTATAATATATTTTATTTTGTATATTAAATCATTTGTACAAATATTATACAGTAATACGGTATTTGCGCATTCAAGTTCGTATAATTAAACAACACAAACGAAATAGAATCCGTAAAATTGTCAGATAGAATATATAAAAGTACAAAGAAAATGTCAATACAACAAATGAAATAGACTGTACAAACAATGAAAAAATAAAAAACTATGAAGAGGAAGATGGAGGGGGATCATGCGGAGAAGAGTGACCATCAGGAGGGCGGGGCTGAGGCTGAGGCTGAGGCTGCGAGGAGTTGGAAATGAAAGTCATGACGACCTGCGACAGCTAGAAGATTTGCTGGTTCGTTGCCTGCTGCACCTGCATCGTCTGATGCTGCGCCTGCTCAAACGCCTGCTGAAGCGCCTGCTGAAGCTCCTGCTGCATCGCCTGCTGCTTGCGACTGCAGTGCCTGTAAACTCTCCTCTTGCCTCGTCCTGATGGACTCTATCTCACGCTGCAGCGCCGCATTATCTGCTTCCAGGCGCGAAATATCCTCTGGCGTCGCAGAAGGCGCAGAGGTGCTGGCCTCAGAGGAAGCACCTGGATGCAGAACTTCGGAAAAGAATCGCGGCGCTGCTGATCCAACCCCGTACACCTCCTTCTTCTTCTTATTCTGAGGGCCGACGGTCCGAACCGCATCCCAATAAGCGCGGTTCTTGTCGGCCTGTTCGCCCCTATCTGCGAGTAATCTGTTGTACTCGTCCTGAAATGAGAATATGAATTGTTATGGTTTAGCAATAAAACAAACTAAGGAAAAAAAACAAATGATATCGTAGTCTACTTACACTGATGTCGCGGGCCTTCGTCGTGATCCAGTCCTCCGTTCCGTCGGAGGCTCTCTTCCGATGCGTCTTGTAGAAGAGATCATAGGAGGCTGGCCACTCCCCCGTCTCCTGGTGCTGAAAGAATGAAATAAAATATGTTAGTGATATGCAGAATTTTTAAAAATTTCGGCATGACCTATTCGTTTATCGGAGGTATCCCGGCCGTAAAGGCCTCTCCCAAGTCAAATCACATGTACCACTTAAAGTAACCATATACGAATACCAAAAAAACAACAGCGCAACATAAGTAATCAACGAATATAGATAATCCACTTAACTAACTGAATGTAAATAATCCACTTAAGTCGATGAATGTAAATAATCCAATGAAATAAATGAAGGTCGTTATAATCCAATATTAAAATACTCACCATAGAACGCATCGTGGTGGCGTAGGAAACCGAACCACCTGAGTGTGTGGCAGGTGCTGGGCCCTGTACGTTGCCGCTGCGCCGGTTCGCCGCGTTCCGGGCGCTGCGGGCTTGGTAAGCAGGGTCCCTCCACCCTTCTACCCACGCCGCCCAGACGGCCTCGGATACGTAGGCAGGCCTTATCCACGTGGGGTCACGCTCCGACTTGGTCTTGAGGGAGTTGACGAAGTCCCCGTAGTGTTTGGCGGCCCTATGCCGCCAGGCCTGCTCCACGTCGCGGGCGATGTCGGCTGGCCAGCTGTACGACTTCTGCAATTATCATACGGAGGAATAATAAAAGTGTGGTTAGAAAAGTAATGATTGATTACGCATCAAAAAGTGAAATTTATCAAATTTGAATACCTGAAACTCATCCCAGTAGAACCTACGTGTCTCCGGGGTGACACGGCCCAGGTATATCAAGATGGGTCAAGCCTCAGGTGGAAGGACCGGGTGATGCAACTGGAAAGCGCGCCATTGTCCGATCCAAAGCTGAAAGAGTTTAAGTTGTTAGGAAAAAATAACGCGTGAAATATATTTGAAAACATGTTAAATAAATTAATCATTACTTACGTATGGGTATCATTTGACCAAGGGAGGGGACGACGCCCTGATATGACACCCTGGTCCGATGCCGCATCAGACGCCGGATGAGGTGCTGAAACGCTGGGTGTGGGTGGCGTCGTATGTCTGGGGGGTGCGGACATGTCGGAAGACCGTAAAAGGTCTGAGTCCGCAGCCAGAGCGGCGGTCGAAACCGAGGCATACGTATCATGCTGATGAATGAACGCATCGAACTCTCCTTGAAGGTCCTGTGTAGATGGTGGGTATGTGGATCTCGTCGGTAAACCGTCACTAGCCATCAGATCTGAGAGGAACATATTAATAATTTTTAAACGGAGGTTTCCCAGCCTTAATGGCCTCTCCAAAGACAAATGCAAATCATACCGAAAATCATATGCAAACCTCTTACAAAACAGTTTGTACATGCATCATTCATTGGCCAAGCACACCACATTTCAACTAATTCAACCTTAACAACAATATTGGTGCATATATACCATATATACCCGTATATACCCGTACATACATATATATACCATATACATATATACCCGTATATACATATATATACCCGTATATGCATATATATATATATACCGTATATACATATATATACCATATACATATATGTACCAAAAATAGATTATATAATTATAAATATATTTAAATAGGAAAAATATATATACATACATAATTCTACCAAAAAAAAAACAGTTTCTAATAATTTTACATATATTTATATACAAAAATTACAAAAGATATATTACAAATCTATTAAAAACAGTTTTTACAAATTTAACTATATTTAAATACGAAATTAAATATATGTACCGTATATATGTACCGTATATATGTATTTGTGCGTGTATATATGTATTAAAAACATATACATACATATACCGTATATATGTATATGTGCGTGTACCGTATATATGTATATGTGCGTGTATATATGTATTAAAAACATATACATACATATACATATACATATACATACATTTACAAATCTATTAAATACATATACATACATATACATACATATACATATACATACATACGGTAATTGCAATAAAAACGAAATACATACATATACATATACATACATACGGTACATACATACATATACATAAAAACGAAATATACATATACATATACATATACATACATACGGTACATACATACATGCGGTACATACATACATACGGTACATACATACATATACATAAAAACGAAATATACATATACATTTACATACATACGGTACATACATACATACGGTACATACATACATATACATAAAAACGAAATATACATATACATATACATATATATACGGTAATTGCAATAAAAACGAAATAGGAAGAAAAACTAACCGGAGAGGGGAGGTCAACGGAGAGGAAGCTCGTCGGGGGGGGTTCGCCGGAGGGGATTTCTTCGCGAGGGGGGGTTTTCGCCGGAGGGAGGGGAGGTTTTCGCGGGGGGAGGGAAATGGGGAAGAAGAAGGGAATTTCAGCTTATATCTATGAAATTTTGCGACGACATAGCGACGGAACTTCCGTCGCTATTTAGTTTCGTCGCTATTTTTCATGGTCGTCGTTATTTCAAATTTAGCGACGAAACATTTCGTCGGTAACGCGTCGGTGTTATCATTTTTGAAAAAAAAATAATACAAAATATAAAGTAGTATATACATGAATATAAGTACATCAACACATACACACTTTCATATAAAGTGGTACATAAAAAATTTTGGCTAACGTCAATCTTCCTGGTCATCTGCATCCTCATACGCATCTTCATCTTCGTCTTCATCTTCATCTTCATCTACATGCTCGTCGTCCTCTTCATCCTCGTATTCGTCTTCGACTACGTCTTCAATATTGTCAGACGGTTGTATGTTGAGATGAATTTCGATAAAACCGCCGTTGGGGTCATTTAGAGGGAGGTCGTGCAGTTGAACATGTGTCGTATCTAGAACGGACGGGTTTTCTTCTTGAAATGCGGCGTCCATACCATCTGAAACTGTCTGTATACTCACATCAAACTTGCTCGATTTCACTTTGCACACGGCTCGCCAGTCTTTTGAGCTCGCATTCATCCTCGTTGTTGGATACGATAGATAGTACACCTGGGACGCTTGACTAGCCAAAACGTATGGATCGTATTTTCTGTACCGTCGCCCTTGGTGTATGTCTACCAACTTATATTGGTCGTGGACCTTTGTGCCAACGCGATAACCTTCTCGAGTTGGATCGTACCATTCGCACTTGAATAGGACCACCCGCTTTATAGGCAATGCGGGATATTCGAGCTCAATGATGTCAGTAAGGTAGCCGTAGAAGTCATCCTCGTCCGGGCTATTGTCATAACGCTTGACACACACTCCGCTGTTCTCCGACGATTTTCGGCTGGCATGGGAGACTGTGTGGAATCTATACCCGTTGACAAAACACATGTCGTGTCGCGTGACTCTGTTCAATGGACCCTCGACTACTGGCGTCAGAATGTAACCGTACTCATCGTCAGCCAGATGACCTTTGCTCGCCTGTAAAAGGACAAGTAAGTATACATCAACGGGGCAATAAATGTGTATCACATATCGTACACGTAACAGGCAAATACTAAACTTACATGCCACCTGAACCAATCAGCAAACTTGGAATCTAACTCATTGTTTATTGCATCGCTCGATATACCCGGTGAACGGTGTTGCAATAAATCAACGAACAAGCTGAAGCAAATTACGAATGAGTACCCTGTATATCTTTGTAACATAATGGATAGAGTATCGCAAGGTATTTACAAAATAAAATGGGAAATCGTTTATACCTCTGGAAACGGTCGACTTGACGGCAGTTGCGCAGAACATAAGAATGAGCAATCTTCAGCTCGCTGTCCCCCAATATCATTTCCTTTCTCTGTCCGTGAAATCTGATCGGATGTGTGAATATTGGGAGGACACCGGATCTGGAAATGCCGTCGTCGTTCCGGGGAACATCTCTGCACCTCGACGGGACATCTGGCTCGAAGTAATGAGACACGAAGGTCGATGCTTCCTCCGTCAGATAGGCATTGCACATAGAGGCCTCGACTTTCGCCTTGTTCTTGATGTTCAGCTTCAAATGCCTGAGATATCTGTTCATATAGTGAATATATGTTCAAATGCATATCGCTTAGACACATAAGAATGTCATGCACATAAAAAAGAGTACCTCTCGAACGGATACATCCACCTGTACTGAACAGGACCACCAACACGTGCCTCGTATGGTAGATGAACTGGCAGGTGTTCCATTGAATCAAAGAAGGCCGGAGGGAATATAGTTTCCAGCTTGCATATGATCACTGGGATTTCGCCCTCCAGCCTTGACATATCATCCGCCCTGAGTCTCGTGGCTGTAAGACATCTGAAGAACAGACTCATCTCGGTAATTGCTTCCCATACATTGGTTGGAAGCAGCTCGCGGAATGCAATGGGCATCAACCGTTGCATGAACACGTGACAGTCGTGGCTCTTCATCCCGTGCAAACCGCGTTTATTCACGTCGATGTTCTTCGACAGGTTCGAAACATGGCCATCAGGAAATCTAGCCGTCCCTAGCCACGATAACAACGCACTGACCTGCTCCGCATTCAGCGTGTACGAGGACTTCGGCATGTATGATGTGCCAACGGGATGCAGCTCCGGTCGCATGTTGAGGTCGCGCATATCAAGTCGTGCCTTCGAATTGTCTTTTGTTTTTCCTGGCACATTCAGCACTGTATTGAAAATGTTGTCAAACACGTTCTTCTCAATATGCATGACATCCAGGTTATGTCGGATCATATTGCTCTTCCAGTACGGAAGCTCCCAGAATATGCTTCTCTTCTTCCACCCGATACAGTAACGAGCCAGGTCTGCGTTGTGACTGCCGTCCGGATCATCAGCGACCCCTACGAATCCACAACTGTCTATCTCCTGCAGCACCTCTGCACCCGTGAGGAGCTCGGGCTTTGTGTCCTTATCGACAATGCCAGGCATGAACGCCGTCACGTTCCTTCTGTACAAATGACGTCTGGGCAGGAACTTCCTATGGCTGTCGAACCAGCTTATCTTACGTCCATGTTTCAAGGACATCGTCTTCGCTTGCTTCATGCAGCAAGGGCAAGCGTATTTCCCCGCTGTGCTCCACCCCGACAACATAGAATAAGCCGGGAAGTCACTGATCGTCCACATCAGCGCGGCGTGTAGCTGGAAGTTTTGTTTAGTCGATACATCGAACGTCTCCACGCCAAACTCCCATAACCACTTCAGCTCCTGTATCAACGGCTGCAGGTATAGGTCGATCTTCTGTTTCGGATTCCTAGGACCTGGTGCGATCACAGTCAAGAACATGTAAGGCTTCTTCATGCACATCCAAGGCGGTAGATTGTACGGCGTCACGATTACAGGCCACGACGAATACTGCTCTCCCGACTGTCCAAACGGGTTGAACCCGTCGGTGCATAAACCCAACCTAACGTTCCTTGTCTCTGACGAAAAACCCGGATGCGTCGCATCGAACGTCCTCCAAGCTTCGCCGTCAGATGGATGGCACATCTCACCATCTTTCGTGTAGTGCTCCGCGTGCCACCTCATCTGGCTAGCTGTGGCACCGGATGCGTATAGCCTCTGCAGTCTAGGGGCGAGAGGTAAATAGTAAAATTGTTTTCTTGGCACGTTCCGGTCTCTTTTGTTCGTTCTCCACCTGCTTGTCCCACAGACCCTGCACATGTCTTTATCCTCGTTGATGCCCCAGTATATGATGCACCCCTCTGAACAACAATCGATTTTCTGAACCGGCAGTCCCAACGCCTGCAGCTGTTTCTTCGTCGAATAAAAACTGTCGACCATTGTGTTCCCTTCAGGAAGAGATTCCCTCATCAGCTGACACATCCCATCGTACAATCTCTCCGTCATGCGGTGTTCCGTCTTCATGCTCGTCATCCGACCGATCATGGACATCTGTGTGTGACTACCGCAACCAGGATACAGCGGCGTGTTGGCGGCGTTCAGCATCTCAAAAAACTGTCTCGCCTGAGGGTTCGGATCTTCCTCCACGAATGTACGCGGCTGTTCATCCGGATCCTGCATTTGTAACAACTGCTCTCCGGTAAATGCGCCAGCGGCTGCGTCTGTCACCATCTGCATGTATGGGTTGTGAGATCCCTCGCCTATTTCATCGGCATTAACCTGACCGGGTCCCCCTTCGACGTGTACAGTTGCAGATGTAGACGCCCCCTCATATTCGCCGTGACAGTACCATGTATGGTAATTGTGGACGAAACCTTGTTTCAATATGTGAACCCTCACGTCACCCGGATCCTTATATTTACGGTTCTTGCATTTCTTGCACGGACATCTAATCTGCGTTCCACTTTCATTACTCGTCGCAAAATCAATAAATTCTTCGAGACCTTCAACAAATCTAAAACACCACTCCCCGTTGTTTACTCTCTGGTACATCCACTTTCTATCGCTTCTCCTCGGATCCATTTTCTCGCTACACCTTGAAACTAACAGCAGCTATCTTTTTTCGTGTGTAGAAAAAATCAAAATTCCACACTTCTGTATTTTCGTTCAAAATTGATGATTGATGTGTTTGAAATGAGAGAAGAATGGGAGAAGAGAAGAAGAGAAGAAGAAAGACAATGGTTTTATCGTTCCCAGTACGTTACCCACAAACAAGCACACAATACCGACGACTTAGCGACGAACGGCGACGAACAAGAAACACAAATCCCGGAGACAAACAAACACATATACCGACGACTTAGCGACGAACATCGACGAACAAGAAACACAAATCCCGGAGACAAACAAACACATATACCGACGACGTACCGACGACCAGCGACGAAACACGTCGTTTGATATGCTTTTACCGACGAAGTACCGATTACATTGCGACGCAAAACGTCTCTTCATTCCGTACGACGTGTTTCGTCGCTAAGTCGTCGGTACGTCGTCGGTAAAAGACAGTCCGTCCAGTTCCCCATGCTTACAACTTACGATGTTTTGCGTCGCTAATTCGTCGCTATGTCGTCGCTGATTTCACTATATAGACAGTGGATCAGCGTGTGCCCACAACAACATATAAAACAACTATTTTATAATCCAAAATGGTTCGTACTAAAGCGCAAGCACGACGTGGTGGACGTGGTGGTAGGGCGGCAACACCGCCAACTGAAGTGCCTTCTTCTTCAACTGTTCCTCCCCCACCTCCTCCCCCACCAGAGGCCTCTGAGCCTCGTCGGGATCGACAAATTGTCGAACTCCAAACAGAAGTACGAGATCTGTGGAAAATGTTAGATGAGGTGAGGGCGCATGTCACGGTTCAGGAAGAGCGTCTCGACTACATAGATAAAAGGCAGATGCGGATTAAATCCAAATCTGCACAGTTGAGACGCCAACTGAAGGCGTGTGCGGAGAGTATAGCTTCTCTCTGTTCGGATGACGAACAGTGAGTGGCTACTCTTCGCTATTTAGCTTTTTTTAAATATTTCTTATTATATTTTGTAATTTTTAATTTTTAATTTTATATTAATGAAGTTTGTTTTTTTAATATCGTATTTGTTTTCTTAATAATTATAACACGTGTTTAATCTCTTACGAATCCTGACGACGCACCTGTATACGCGAAATGTGGTTAAGAAAAATTTCTTCCGACTAATTCACCGACTAAACATCAACTATATACCGACGAAACCTAATACAACGACGAAAACCTACTAACTATATATATCTTCGACGAAACTTAATAGAACGACAAAAACCTATTAACCGTATCGTCGAAACCTAACTATATCTTCGACGAAACTTAATAGAACGACAAAAACCTACTAACCGTATCGACGAAAAAGGGAAAAACTAAATACAATGAGAAGAACGGGCTTCGCGGGTTTTTTTTTTTGAATTTACCGACGCTTTACCGACGAAACAGCGACGGAAAACGTCTCTTCACATTATTCGACGCGTTTCGTCGCTATTCCGTCGCCAAGTTGTTGCTATTCGGCAGTGTCAGTTCAGTTCCCAACGGTTGCATCGTACGATAAACATACGTCGCTAATTCGTCGCTACGTCGTCGCTATAACATCCGAAAGGTCATCACTGCACATTCACTGCACACACTGCACATTCACTGCACATTCCCAACGGTTGACAAATGCGTCGCTATGTCGTCGCTATGTCGTCGCTCATTTCACTATTTATACCCCAAACATCCGCTGTTATACATACACACATAGAACGTTATAAATAATCAAAATATGCCGCGTCGTATTAAAAGAACCCCAAGGCGTGGTGGACGGGCAAACAGTGCCCCTCCAGAAGGGCCTCCTCCTCAACCACCATCGGTTGAGCGAGAGGGTTCTGTATCTGTCTATGGCCCACCGCCGCATCAGGATGATCAAGAACAAATGCCGGTGCAGGACGCCGACTTCCGTATGCTGATGGCAAACATGCATCAGCAGTCGCGACAACTGCACTACATGACTAGAAGGCTGCGGAAGATGAAATTTAGATACTACAAGCTCAAGCGCCTTCTCAAAGAGTTTGCGGAGAATGTCGCGGCCACTCTTTCGTCCGATGACGAAGAGTGAACGGCCCATCTCCGCATCTCTTTTTAGATTTTTTTTTTATTTTTTCGTTTGATAATGTAACTTCTTATTATTAAATGAATGAGTATTTTTCCCAATTACCGCTTTCTTTTTCCTTAATCAATACACGTGTTTAATTCTCGATGTATCTGCGACGACACAACGACAAACCGAATTACGAACGGAAAGTAATTCAAAACATTTGCCACATACGGGTTTCATTGACAAAAAAATGACGATACACAACTCCAAGAACTTAGTAAACGACGAATTTATTTTATACTTTTAGCGACACATTTGCGACGACATAGCGACGAAGCGTTATAAACTAAATAGCGACGAACAAGAACACGCAGAATAGCGACGAGACACCGACAAATCACCGACGTAATTCACCTGACTGACTATTTTTCTTTTAGCGACAACAAATTTCATCGTACTTTCGTCGCAATTAGCGACTACATTATTTTGGTCGCAGAGTCGTCGCTATTACCGACGAAACAACGACTATACGTTGTTCGTCGGTGATTTTTCCGTCGCCAAAACACACTTTTTTTGTGGTGTGATGTCGATGTATGCACCCTAACATGATAAGCTTCTGTACCAAGAGATATAAAGATTGAATTTATAAATAGCAGTAACAAATAACTCCGAGAATTTCATAGCGTTTTAAAACACCCGTTTCTTTTTCTTTCTTTCTTTTTTTATTATTATTTTATTCCGACTTTTACATAGTTTGTGATATATTTGTGAATAAATTGCACTAAGTTCAGGGCATTTCTGATGCACTAGGTTCCCGCGTTTACGCAGAGTACGGGGAAGAGACGGATCACTTTGCGTTTCCTTTAGTATACACCTTTTACGTTTATATATATATATATATATATATATATATATATATATATATATATATATATATATATGTAAAAAAAATATGTATGTATGTATGTATATGTATCGTTTTGAATACATTCTTTGATTCTAGATATAGATTAATGGTAAAATATAGTATATGTTGCTGCTATTGTGGCCTCAATTACGATAATTATAGCATCATTGGCTGTAAATAACTATAAAGAAGAACAACTTTTAAAAAAAAAAAATCTAAAATGACGTCTTGATTGTTTTAGAAATCTTTTCAATTCGTATCGCATTTATAGTTTTTACTATTAAAACTGCAATATTTTTTAAATTCTCAGTATAAAATTGAGCGTCTAATTAGGGGTGGCAATTTCATACACAACATGAAAACACGACCCAAACCTGACACGAATTTTCGTGGGTATGGGTATGACCTTGGCGGGTTTCGTGTACAAATCGGGTAAGACCTGAAAGATACCCGCCAACGGCGGGGCGTATCCGGGTATACCCGCGTGTACCCGTTTATACCCGTTTATACACGAAATTAAAAAATATATATTTTAAATACAATTTATAATTAATAGAATAAAAAATAAATTTTTCCAAAAAAAAATACTACCGCGCTACTAAGTAACCTTATTCGGTTCCCCATTCATCCATTTCCAAATCTCATTTCTTTAATCTATTATTGCAGAGTCAAGTGATTTGAGTTTAGAAGACCTCACTCATTTTAATATTTAACATTTGGTTGTGTACTTATTGTTGTTTTATACATTGTATCAGTAGTCGTTTAAGTACATGAAACCTGAAAAATATACGAAACCTGAAAAATACCTAAAAATATATGAAATGACCTGTACACGACTTGAAATATTTGTACTTGTCAAGTTCGTGGGTATACCCGATACACGAACATGTACGGGTTTGGGTATCTACATCCATACACACGAAGCAAACGGGTAAGGTATGAGTATGGCACTTTGACACACGAAATCCGAAAAACACGAAACATGAAACACGAAACACGACCTATTTGACACTCCTACGTCTAATGTGTTGTAGTCTTGTAGATCTTCGTTAGTGATATTCATATAACCTATGCAGAAAAAGCAAAGATGAAAAACATTTTTTCCATTTATGTTCCATGCCATAAATGTTACAGCCGTGAAAAAAATAAATAAATAAATATAATAATAATAATAATAATAACAATAATAATAATAATAATAATAATAATAATAATAATAATAATAATAATAGGAGGATAAAGATAAAAGAAAAGAAAGGAAAATTACCTAATCTAAAATATTCAAGATAACTACACTATCTTATCTCCATAAATTATTCCATCAAAATACCTAAAATCTCTCCCGTAATCAAAATAAAATCCCCCAACCCCCATACCTAAAAAGCAACACATACTTAAAAAAAAGAGAGGAGAACGGCTGTGAGGGAGAGGGAGGAAAAGAGAGGAAAAAGAAAAAAAATGGAGAGAAGAAGAAAGCTAACGCGGTCTCCAATTCCGAGTTCCAAGCCGTCTAAATTGTTCGTTTTATTGTCAATCAGGTAGGTGCCTCTTCCCCCTCAAAGGAATACGATTCAAGCATGCCCTAATGTATATACTATGTGTTCTGTTGCCTTTAATTGTTTAAATGAGAGCATGTTAATTGATTTTGCATGCGTTTGGTGGTATTTAAATTGTTTATATGAAGGTATGATTGGATTTGTTGAAAAGACATGATCTTTGCATACGTGAAAGTTGTTTTCTATATATGTGTTCTTGAATTGATAAAAAGGGTTAGGATTAGAATCAAAATTTTACAACTTCCTCAAGATTAGACTCCTTAAAAGTGTGTTTTGGCCTTAGAATAGGTTCATCTAGCTCGGAATAGGTTGAGATTGGATTGAAAGTCGAAAAAACAGGTCTGACGGACGCGTTTCGGGGGGTGGCGCATGGGGCCCACGCGCGGCCCTTGACGGCGCGTCCGGACACGTGATGACGTGTCTACTTCCAAAAGATGCGTCTCGTTATAATGAGTCCAACGCAACTGGTTTGAGGTCAAACGCAACTGGTTTGAGGTCAATCGGAGTTAAAACGAAGATTTTATGAAGGTTAGAAGGAAATATAATTTAATAAAAAAAAATAAAAAAAAAGGAAAATGCTGTTGGACCGGCCTGGTTGCCGGACCAGACCGGATGGCCAGTGGACCGGACCAGGTAGCCGGCCGGCCCAAACCGAAAATTTAAAGAAAAATCTGAAATTAATTTATGAATCAATAAATAATTAATTAAAATTAGTTTAAAATTCCAGAAAAATATATTTAATTATTAAAAAATTCTAAATAAATTTCAGAAAATATAAAAGGTTAAAATTAAATTATTTCCACTTAATTTCTGAATTTTGGTAAATGTAAGTAATTAAAAATAATTAGTAATAAATAGAATTAAATAAGGAAAAAATAAGAAAAATTAGTAGAAAATTCTAGAAAATTAATACAAGTTAAGAAAAATAAGGGGATGCTAAATAACAACTTTCCAATATTCGTAAAATTTACTAAACCAAATATTGAGTGCCGGAGATGGTGATGATGGGCGTACGGGCCCCAGGCGACTTTGTTGTTGCATTCATGGCACGTGCATTGCATTTGGAGTGTGTTGAGATGTACGGGTGTTAGACGCTCGAGTGGAGTGGATCATGGTGTACGGGCCATGGGTACTCGGTCATGGTGGATCATGGTGTACGGGCCATGGGCATCGGTTGTGGTGGATCGTGGTGTACGGGCCACGGCATCGGTCAGGGTGGATTGTAGTGTACGGGCTACAGGCATCCAGTCAATCCCGGGATCATGCATTGCATATAGGTCTAGGAGCATATTGATGGCATGATTCTCGTTGCGTGTGACACGTTGATTGAGCATGCATCACGTACTTGCGCATTTTTATGTGGAGTGCTTTAATTACCGCATTTACTTTATCTTATGCATATTATCTTATATTTATGTGCTATGTGGTTATCTTATATTTATGTGCTATGTGGTTTTATCTTATATTTATGTGCTATGTGGTTATATCATATCTATGTGCTATGTGGTTATATCATTTCAGTATGCACGTTTTGTATTGGTTTGAGGCGGGCATCTACTGGGTGATTTCTGTCACTCACCCCTACTTCCCAGGTGAGCCGAATGAGGACTACGAGCGCATCTTCGTTGAGGACGGGAAGGACATAGTAGAGTGGGCTGGTTGATAGCTGCATCTAGGATACGATGGGACTATACAGCTGACTGTTCTTAGTTATCTTTGGGGATTTTCACAGACTTCCTTATTGTTTTATTGTCAGACTTCTTTTTATTTAGTGATGTAATAACAATTATTCGAGTTTAATTTAAGTTATGATTTACGTTTCCACGAAAAAAAATTTCTACGTCATTTCTGACAAATAAGAGATTGATTCAACGCTTTGTATTCTCCTTAACGAGATACGGCGGGTGCATTGTTCCCGAGGCTAGGGCTTGGGAGCGGGGTGCTACAATAAATATATTAACATCGTGGAATTACTAAATCTCCGACGTGTATTTTTATTATTACTAGAACATTCCTGTACATCAGATGAGAAAGAAAGGACACGTACTGAAAAGTTTGCCATCCAAAATAAATTTTGGTACCGACTATGAACCTACTAAAAGGACTTACAACGAAATATGCAAACCCCAAATGGGACAGCATATTATTCCAACTTTATTTATTACTACTGCTAATAAGTGAGGTGGTAACTACATCCAATAACAACATTACCCCATTGTCTTAGACGTTCTCGCCTATGACGAGATATGGGAGGATCGGATGTACCTGTTTCCGGATGACCCATAATGAAAATTGAGTTAAGCTGTGTCGATCAACTGCTACTCCACAATATAAAAAGCATAATCAATTTAGTGAATCATTTATTACTCCAGTTAATAAATGAGGTGGTAACTATATAAGTTATAATAACAAGCTTATGATCATCAATGACAATTTTAATCCCAATTTCTTCAAAGGAAAAAAAGAGTGGGTGAGAAAACTGCCGAGCTCGTGTGGAACGAGCTTTGACTCTTATGTATCTTTAGTCTGACGCTGAAAAAAATAGTCACCATAAATAGACTACCCTAGTTAAGCGAACCGAATAGTTTATGAACTGTTCGAGTTCGATTCGTATTTGATTCGATTTGTTCATTAACTTTACTTAAACAAGCCGAATTCAAACACCTGTTTGAGTTCGTTTACTAAAACAAGTCAAACTATTCACGAACTGTTTGGCTCGTTTAAACAGTTATAGTGTTATCGAGCTGAACTCGAACCAATTTTAAAGCTCGACATACTAAACAAACCGAACCGAATTCAAACGAATCCAAATTTAAAAACCTAGTTTTCGGTTCGGCTCTATTCATTAACACCCTATCAAGTTCTACCTATTTGTGTGACATGTTACGTAGTTTTTTTTCCCTCTCCCAGTTTGGAAAAATGGGGGCCTAAATCATGGTTTATATGAGAAGTAGTTGGAGATTCCTTTCCTGTGAATTGATATGTAGACTCTTGTATCTGATAGTATTTACATCTGTAACTCTTTCTTCTCAAAAATATTATCCTAATTGATTTGTCGCATAATTTTGTAAAATATTATTTACTACAATGTTATAAAAATGTTTCATAGCAGTATTCCTAAAGTTTATCTTTAGTGTCAATAGATGTTGTCATATCTCCTACATCATTCAATAAAATGTCATCAAAATATTTACTATAATATTCCTATCCTATCTTTAATCTTGTCAATAGATTTTGTTGTCGCCTATATTAATTGCTCAGGTAATTGTAAGATATTATGAAAAGTTTGTTGTCCATACGGGGGGCAATTTTTTAAGACGCACCACAAAAACAAAAGCCTATAACGACAGACAAAAAACGTCGCTATTTCGTCGCTACAGGCATATAGCGACGAAATAGCGACGAAAAATGAATGTCGTTATACGGCTTGTCGCAAAGCAAATTTCGTCGGCAATGCGTCGCTGTATTGTGACGAAAAAAATTGCGTCGGTGTATCGTCGCAAAACTGCGACGAGAAACTGTCAGGTCTGCGACCTTTTTTCTGTTGTCGCTGTTTCGTCGGTAAATTATTTCGTCGCTATTTCGTATTTTTTATTTTTTTATTAATGTTCTGCGACAAAGAATTTCGTCGCAAAATTTCGTCGGTATATGTTTTACCGTCGCTATTTATTATTTTTTTATTTTTTGTTTCCGTTTTATTTCGTCGCAAAATGTCGTCGTTAATATGTCTTTTCGTCGCTAATTTTAAATTTTTGTTTTTTTATTTCCGATCTGCGACAGACCAATTTCGTCGCCGGTTCGTCGGTATTTGTTATTTTTAAAAATATTAAATTTACTAATAATTATTTTAAATACATTATTTAATATTAAATTTTAAATTTTTTTTGATTTATTAATAATATTAATACATTATTAATTAAAAAGTTTTTATTATTATTATTTAATTTCTATAATATATTTTATTTTGTATATTAAATCATTTGTACAAATATTATACAGTAATACGGTATTTGCGCATTCAAGTTCGTATAATTAAACAACACAAACGAAATAGAATCCGTAAAATTGTCAGATAGAATATATAAAAGTACAAAGAAAATGTCAATACAACAAATGAAATAGACTGTACAAACAATGAAAAAATAAAAAACTATGAAGAGGAAGATGGAGGGGGATCATGCGGAGAAGAGTGACCATCAGGAGGGCGGGGCTGAGGCTGAGGCTGAGGCTACGAGGAGTTGGAAATGAAAGTCATGACGACCTGCGACAGCTGGAAGATTTGCTGGTTCGTTGCCTGCTGCACCTGCATCGTCTGATGCTGCGCATGCTCAAACGCCTGCTGAAGCGCCTGCTGAAGCGCCTGCTGCATCGCCTGCTGCTGCGACTGCAGTGCCTGTAAACTCTCCTCTTGCCTCGTCCTGATGGACTCTATCTCACGCTGCAGCGCCGCATTATCTGCTTCCAGGCGCGAAATATCCTCTGGCGTCGCAGAAGGCGCGGAGGTGCTGGCCTCAGAGGAAGCACCTGGATGCAGAACTTCGGAAAAGAATCGCGGCGCTGCTGATCCAACCCCGTACACCTCCTTCTTCTTCTTATTCTGAGGGCCGACGGTCCGAACCGCATCCCAATAAGCGCGGTTCTTGTCGGCCTGTTCGCCCCTATCTGCGAGTAATCTGTTGTACTCGTCCTGAAATGAGAATATGAATTGTTATGGTTTAGCAATAAAACAAACTAAGGAAAAAAACAAATGATATCGTAGTCTACTTACACTGATGTCGCGGGCCTTCGTCGTGATCCAGTCCTCCGTTCCGTCGGAGGCTCTCTTCCGATGCGTCTTGTAGAAGAGATCGTAGGAGGCTGGCCACTCCCCCGTCTCCTGGTGCTGAAAGAATGAAATAAAATATGTTAGTGATATGCAGAATTTTTAAAAATTTCGGCATGACCTATTCGTTTATCGGAGGTATCCCGACCTTAAAGGCCTCTCCCAAGTCAAATCACATGTACCACTTAAAGTAACCATATACGAATACCAAAAAAACAACAGCGCAACATAAGTAATCAACGAATATAGATAATCCACTTAACTCACTGAATGTAAATAATCCACTTAAGTCGATGAATGTAAATAATCCAATGAAATCAATGAAGGTCGTTATAATCCAATATTAAAATACTCACCATAGAACGCATCGTGGTGGCGTGGGAAACCGATCCACCTGAGTGTGTGGCAGGTGCTGGGCCCTGTACGTTGCCGCTGCGCCGGTTCGCCGCGTTCCGGGCGCTGCGGGCTTGGTAAGCAGGGTCCCTCCACCCTTCTACCCACGCCGCCCAGACGGCCTCGGATACGTAGGCAGGCCTTATCCACGTGGGGTCACGCTCCGACTTGGTCTTGAGGGAGTTGACGAAGTCCCCGTAGCGTTTGGCGGCCCTATGCCGCCAGGCCTGCTCCACGTCGCGGGCGATGTCGGCTGGCCAGCTGTACGACTTCTGCAATTATCATACGGAGGAATAATAAAAGTGTGGTTAGAAAAGTAATGATTGATTACGCATCAAAAAGTGAAATTTATCAAATTTGAATACCTGAAACTCATCCCAGTAGAACCTACGTGTCTCCGGGGTGACACGGCCCCAGGTATATCCAGATGGGTCAAGCCTCAGGTGGAAGGACCGGGTGATGCAACCGGAAAGCGCGCCATTGTCCGATCCAAACCTGAAAGAGTTTAAGTTGTTAGGAAAAAATAACGCGTGAAATATATTTGAAAACATGTTAAATAAATTAATCATTACTTACGTATGGGTATCATTTGACCAAGGGAGGGGACGACGCCCTGATATGACACCCTGGTCCGATGCCGCATCAGACGCCGGATGAGGTGCTGAAACGCTGGGTGTGGGTGGCGTCGTATGTCTGGGGGGTGCGGACATGTCGGCAGACCGTAAAAGGTCTGAGTCCGCAGCCAGAGCGGCGGTCGAAACCGAGGCATACGTATCATGCTGATGAATGAACGCATCGAACTCTCCTTGAAGGTCCTGTGTAGATGGTGGGTATGTGGATCTCGTCGGTAAACCGTCACTAGCCATCAGATCTGAGAGGAACATATTAATAATTTTTAAACGGAGGTTTCCCAGCCTTAATGGCCTCTCCAAAGACAAATGCAAATCATACCGAAAATCATATGCAAACCTCTTACAAAACAGTTTGTACATGCATCATTCATTGGCCAAGCACACCACATTTCAACTAATTCAACCTTAACAACAATATTGGTGCATATATACCATATATACCCGTATATACCCGTACATACATATATATACCATATACATATATACCCGTATATACATATATATACCCGTATATGCATATATATATATATACCGTATATACATATATATACCATATACATATATGTACCAAAAATAGATTATATAATTATAAATATATTTAAATAGGAAAAATATATATACATACATAATTCTACCAAAAAAAAAACAGTTTCTAATAATTTTACATATATTTATATACAAAAATTACAAAAGATATATTACAAATCTATTAAAAACAGTTTTTACAAATTTAACTATATTTAAATACGAAATTAAATATATGTACCGTATATATGTACCGTATATATGTATTTGTGCGTGTATATATGTATTAAAAACATATACATACATATACCGTATATATGTATATGTGCGTGTACCGTATATATGTATATGTGCGTGTATATATGTATTAAAAACATATACATACATATACATATACATATACATACATTTACAAATCTATTAAATACATATACATACATATACATATACATACATACGGTAATTGCAATAAAAACGAAATACATACATATACATATACATACATACGGTACATACATACATATACATAAAAACGAAATATACATATACATATACATATACATACATACGGTACATACATACATGCGGTACATACATACATACGGTACATACATACATATACATAAAAACGAAATATACATATACATTTACATACATACGGTACATACATACATACGGTACATACATACATATACATAAAAACGAAATATACATATACATATACATATATATACGGTAATTGCAATAAAAACGAAATAGGAAGAAAAACTAACCGGAGAGGGGAGGTCAACGGAGAGGAAGCTCGTCGGGGGGGGGGGGTTCGCCGGAGGGGATTTCTTCGCGAGGGGGGGTTTTCGCCGGAGGGAGGGGAGGTTTTCGCGGGGGGAGGGAAATGGGGAAGAAGAAGGGAATTTCAGCTTATATCTATGAAATTTTGCGACGACATAGCGACGGAAGTTCCGTCGCTATTTAGTTTCGTCGCTATTTTTCATGGTCGTCGTTATTTCAAATTTAGCGACGAAACATTTCGTCGGTAACGCGTCGGTGTTATCATTTTTGAAAAAAAAATAATACAAAATATAAAGTAGTATATACATGAATATAAGTACATCAACACATACACACTTTCATATAAAGAGGTACATAAAAAATTTTGGCTAACGTCAATCTTCCTGGTCATCTGCATCCTCATACGCATCTTCATCTTCGTCTTCATCTTCATCTTCATCTACATGCTCGTCGTCCTCTTCATCCTCGTATTCGTCTTCGACTACGTCTTCAATATTGTCAGACGGTTGTATGTTGAGATGAATTTCGATAAAACCGCCGTTGGGGTCATTTAGAGGGAGGTCGTGCAGTTGAACATGTGTCGTATCTAGAACGGACGGGTTTTCTTCTTGAAATGCGGCGTCCATACCATCTGAAACTGTCTGTATACTCACATCAAACTTGCTCGATTTCACTTTGCACACGGCTCGCCAGTCTTTTGAGCTCGCATTCATCCTCGTTGTTGGATACGATAGATAGTACACCTGGGACGCTTGACTAGCCAAAACGTATGGATCGTATTTTCTGTACCGTCGCCCTTGGTGTATGTCTACCAACTTATATTGGTCGTGGACCTTTGTGCCAACGCGATAACCTTCTCGAGTTGGATCGTACCATTCGCACTTGAATAGGACCACCCGCTTTATAGGCAATGCGGGATATTCGAGCTCAATGATGTCAGTAAGGTAGCCGTAGAAGTCATCCTCGTCCGGGCTATTGTCATAACGCTTGACACACACTCCGCTGTTCTCCGACGATTTTCGGCTGGCATGGGAGACTGTGTGGAATCTATACCCGTTGACAAAACACATGTCGTGTCGCGTGACTCTGTTCAATGGACCCTCGGCTACTGGCGTCAGAATGTAACCGTACTCATCGTCAGCCAGATGACCTTTGCTCGCCTGTAAAAGGACAAGTAAGTATACATCAACGGGGCAATAAATGTGTATCACATATCGTACACGTAACAGGCAAATACTAAACTTACATGCCACCTGAACCAATCAGCAAACTTGGAATCTAACTCATTGTTTATTGCATCGCTCGATATACCCGGTGAACGGTGTTGCAATAAATCAACGAACAAGCTGAAGCAAATTACGAATGAGTACCCTGTATATCTTTGTAACATAATGGATAGAGTATCGCAAGGTATTTACAAAATAAAATGGGAAATCGTTTATACCTCTGGAAACGGTCGACTTGACGGCAGTTGCGCAGAACATAAGAATGAGCAATCTTCAGCTCGCTGTCCCCCAATATCATTTCCTTTCCCTGTCCGTGAAATCTGATCGGATGTGTGAATATTGGGAGGACACCGGATCTGGAAATGCCGTCGTCGTTCCGGGGAACATCTCTGCACCTCGACGGGACATCTGGCTCGAAGTAATGAGACACGAAGGTCGATGCTTCCTCCGTCAGATAGGCATTGCACATAGAGGCCTCGACTTTCGCCTTGTTCTTGATGTTCAGCTTCAAATGCCTGAGATATCTGTTCATATAGTGAATATATGTTCAAATGCATATCGCTTAGACACATAAGAATGTCATGCACATAAAAAAGAGTACCTCTCGAACGGATACATCCACCTGTACTGAACAGGACCACCAACACGTGCCTCGTATGGTAGATGAACTGGCAGGTGTTCCATTGAATCAAAGAAGGCCGGAGGGAATATAGTTTCCAGCTTGCATATGATCACTGGGATTTCGCCCTCCAGCCTTGACATATCATCCGCCCTGAGTCTCGTGGCTGTAAGACATCTGAAGAACAGACTCATCTCGGTAATTGCTTCCCATACATTGGTTGGAAGCAGCTCGCGGAATGCAATGGGCATCAACCGTTGCATGAACACGTGACAGTCGTGGCTCTTCATCCCGTGCAAACCGCGTTTATTCACGTCGATGTTCTTCGACAGGTTCGAAACATGGCCATCAGGAAATCTAGCCGTCCCTAGCCACGATAACAACGCACTGACCTGCTCCGCATTCAGCGTGTACGAGGACTTCGGCATGTATGATGTGCCAACGGGATGCAGCTCCGGTCGCATGTTGAGGTCGCGCATATCAAGTCGTGCCTTCGAATTGTCTTTTGTTTTTCCTGGCACATTCAGCACTGTATTGAAAATGTTGTCAAACACGTTCTTCTCAATATGCATGACATCCAGGTTATGTCGGATCATATTGCTCTTCCAGTACGGAAGCTCCCAGAATATGCTTCTCTTCTTCCACCCGATACAGTAACGAGCCAGGTCTGCGTTGTGACTGCCGTCCGGATCATCAGCGACCCCCACGAATCCACAACTGTCTATCTCCTGCAGCACCTCTGCACCCGTGAGGAGCTCGGGCTTTGTGTCCTTATCGACAATGCCAGGCATGAACGCCGTCACGTTCCTTCTGTACAAATGACGTCTGGGCAGGAACTTCCTATGGCTGTCGAACCAGCTTATCTTACGTCCATGTTTCAAGGACATCGTCTTCGCTTGCTTCATGCAGCAAGGGCAAGCGTATTTCCCCGCTGTGCTCCACCCCGACAACATAGAATAAGCCGGGAAGTCACTGATCGTCCACATCAGCGCGGCGCGTAGCTGGAAGTTTTGTTTAGTCGATACATCGAACGTCTCCACGCCAAACTCCCATAACCACTTCAGCTCCTGTATCAACGGCTGCAGGTATAGGTCGATCTTCTGTTTCGGATTCCTAGGACCTGGTGCGATCACAGTCAAGAACATGTAAGGCTTCTTCATGCACATCCAAGGCGGTAGATTGTACGGCGTCACGATTACAGGCCACGACGAATACTGCTCTCCCGACTGTCCAAACGGGTTGAACCCGTCGGTGCATAAACCCAACCTAACGTTCCTTGTCTCCGACGAAAAACCCGGATGCGTCGCATCGAACGTCCTCCAAGCTTCGCCGTCAGATGGATGGCACATCTCACCGTCTTTCGTGTAGTGCTCCGCGTGCCACCTCATCTGGCTAGCTGTGGCACCGGATGCGTATAGCCTCTGCAGTCTAGGGGCGAGAGGTAAATAGTAAAATTGTTTTCTTGGCACGTTCCGGTTTCTTTTGTTCGTTCTCCACCTGCTTGTCCCACAGACCCTGCACATGTCTTTATCCTCGTTGATGCCCCAGTATATGATGCACCCCTCTGAACAACAATCGATTTTCTGAACCGGCAGTCCCAACGCCTGCAGCTGTTTCTTCGTCGAATAAAAACTGTCGACCATTGTGTTCCCTTCAGGAAGAGATTCCCTCATCAGCTGACACATCCCATCGTACAATCTCTCCGTCATGCGGTGTTCCGTCTTCATGCTCGTCATCCGACCGATCATGGACATCTGTGTGTGACTACCGCAACCAGGATACAGCGGCGTGTTGGCGGCGTTCAGCATCTCAAAAAACTGTCTCGCCTGAGGGTTCGGATCTTCCTCCACGAATGTACGCGGCTGTTCATCCGGATCCTGCATTTGTAACAACTGCTCTCCGGTAAATGCGCCAGCGGCTGCGTCTGTCACCATCTGCATGTATGGGTTGTGAGATCCCTCGCCTATTTCTTCGGCATTAACCTGACCGGGTCCCCCTTCGACGTGTACAGTTGCAGATGTAGACGCCCCCTCATATTCGCCGTGACAGTACCATGTATGGTAATTGTGGACGAAACCTTGTTTCAATATGTGAACCCTCACGTCACCCGGATCCTTATATTTACGGTTCTTGCATTTCTTGCACGGACATCTAATCTGCGTTCCACTTTCATTACTCGTCGCAAAATCAATAAATTCTTCGAGACCTTCAACAAATCTAAAACACCACTCCCCGTTGTTTACTCTCTGGTACATCCACTTTCTATCGCTTCTCCTCGGATCCATTTTCTCGCTACACCTTGAAACTAACAGCAGCTATCTTTTTTCGTGTGTAGAAAAAATCAAAATTCCACACTTCTGTATTTTCGTTCAAAATTGATGATTGATGTGTTTGAAATGAGAGAAGAATGGGAGAAGAGAAGAAGAGAAGAAGAAAGACAATGGTTTTATCGTTCCCAGTACGTTACCCACAAACAAGCACACAATACCGACGACTTAGCGACGAACGGCGACGAACAAGAAACACAAATCCCGGAGACAAACAAACACATATACCGACGACTTAGCGACGAACATCGACGAACAAGAAACACAAATCCCGGAGACAAACAAACACATATACCGACGACGTACCGACGACCAGCGACGAAACACGTCGTTTGATATGCTTTTACCGACGAAGTACCGATTACATTGCGACGCAAAACGTCTCTTCATTCCGTACGACGTGTTTCGTCGCTAAGTCGTCGGTACGTCGTCGGTAAAAGACAGTCCGTCCAGTTCCCCATGCTTACAACTTACGATGTTTTGCGTCGCTAATTCGTCGCTATGTCGTCGCTGATTTCACTATATAGACAGTGGATCAGCGTGTGCCCACAACAACATATAAAACAACTATTTTATAATCCAAAATGGTTCGTACTAAAGCGCAAGCACGACGTGGTGGACGTGGTGGTAGGGCGGCAACACCGCCAACTGAAGTGCCTTCTTCTTCAACTGTTCCTCCCCCACCTCCTCCCCCACCAGAGCCCTCTGAGCCTCGCCGGGATCGACAAATTGTCGAACTCCAAACAGAAGTACGAGATCTGTGGAAAATGTTAGATGAGGTGAGGGCGCATGTCACGGTTCAGGAAGAGCGTCTCGACTACATAGATAAAAGGCAGATGCGGATTAAATCCAAATCTGCACAGTTGAGACGCCAACTGAAGGCGTGTGCGGAGAGTATAGCTTCTCTCTGTTCGGATGACGAACAGTGAGTGGCTACTCTTCGCTATTTAGCTTTTTTTAAATATTTCTTATTATATTTTGTAATTTTTAATTTTTAATTTTATATTAATGAAGTTTGTTTTTTTAATATCGTATTTGTTTTCTTAATAATTATAACACGTGTTTAATCTCTTACGAATCCTGACGACGCACCTGTATACGCGAAATGTGGTTAAGAAAAATTTCTTCCGACTAATTCACCGACTAAACATCAACTATATACCGACGAAACCTAATACAACGACGAAAACCTACTAACTATATATATCTTCGACGAAACTTAATAGAACGACAAAAACCTATTAACCGTATCGTCGAAACCTAACTATATCTTCGACGAAACTTAATAGAACGACAAAAACCTACTAACCGTATCGACGAAAAAAGGGAAAAACTAAATACAATGAGAAGAACGGGCTTCGCGGGTTTTTTTTTGAATTTACCGACGCTTTACCGACGCAACAGCGACGGAAAACGTCTCTTCACATTATTCGACGCGTTTCGTCGCTATTCCGTCGCCAAGTTGTCGCTATTCGGCAGTGTCAGTTCAGTTCCCAACGGTTGCATCGTACGATAAACATACGTCGCTAATTCGTCGCTACGTAGTCGCTATAACATCCGAAAGGTCATCACTGCACATTCACTGCACACACTGCACATTCACTGCACATTCCCAACGGTTGACAAATGCGTCGCTATGTCGTCGCTATGTCGTCGCTCATTTCACTATTTATACCCCAAACATCCGCTGTTATACATACACACATAGAACGTTATAAATAATCAAAATATGCCGCGTCGTTTTAAAAGAACCCCAAGGCGTGGTGGACGGGCAAACAGTGCCCCTCCAGAAGGGCCTCCTCCTCAACCACCATCGGTTGAGCGAGAGGGTTCTGTATCTGTCTATGGCCCACCGCCGCATCAGGATGATCAAGAACAAATGCCGGTGCAGGACGCCGACTTCCGTATGCTGATGGCAAACATGCATCAGCAGTCGCGGCAACTGCACTACATGACTAGAAGGCTGCGGAAGATGAAATTTAGATACTACAAGCTCAAGCGCCTTCTCAAAGAGTTTGCGGAGAATGTCGCGGCCACTCTTTCGTCCGATGACGAAGAGTGAACGGCCCATCTCCGCATCTCTTTTTAGATTTTTTTTTATTTTTTCGTTTGATAATGTAACTTCTTATTATTAAATGAATGAGTATTTTTCCCAATTACCGCTTTCTTTTTCCTTAATCAATACACGTGTTAATTCTCGATGTATCTGCGACGACACAACGACAAACCGAATTACGAACGGAAAGTAATTCAAAACATTTGCCACATACGGGTTTCATTGACAAAAAAACGACGATACACAACTCCAAGAACTTAGTAAACGACGAATTTATTTTATACTTTTAGCGACACATTTGCGACGACATAGCGACGAAGCGTTATAAACTAAATAGCGACGAACAAAAACACGCAGAATAGCGACGAGACACCGACAAATCACCGACGTAATTCACCTGACTGACTATTTTTCTTTTAGCGACAACGAATTTCATCGTACTTTCGTCGCAATTAGCGACTACATTATTTTGGTCGCAGAGTCGTCGCTATTACCGACGAAACAACGACTATACGTTGTTCGTCGGTGATTTTTCCGTCGGCAAACCACAATTTTTTTGTGGTGACGTGTGCCTAAAGAATTCTTTTTATCAAATTTATTTTTGACATTTCTATTTCGATGGGTTTTAATCGTACAAGCATATGATGATTATACAACTAGTTTTATTTAAATGGTATAAACATTTGATATAGAACAATTTGAGAGGGAAAGGGTATGTGGATGTGGACAAGATCTGTGACTTAATAAAGTAATTTGCCCAACTCGAGATTTCGTTAACCCAACAATTCTGCTTTACACATTTATATTCACATCTGTGGTCAAATGTTAAGGGCATAACTGCCAATTTCTTGTAGATATACAAACCAAAAGTATTGAACCTCATAGTAAATTGAGTGAACATAGTGAAAACATTAAAAATAAAAAACTAAATAACCTTCAATTCATAAAAACAT
>AP025042.1:4562307-4625753 GCA_036186865.1 Eustoma russellianum | reverse complement strand
TAGCCTCAGCTTCGGCCAATTGATGACGCAGATGAACCAACTGTTCTTCTAAAGTTTCTTTCTGTTGTAGTAGCTCGGCCTTATACTTCTTCAAGGATTCATTTTCAGTCGAGGCTTGGGTGGAAGAAACTCCTAGTTGGCCACTTTATTTTCCAACTCGTCAACCTTAGAGTTGGAAGTGACCAACCTTGTGTCGGCCTCTTTCGTCCTTTGTTGAAGGGTGGAGAACTCGGCCTTCAGAGCAGCAATTTCTTGAGTCGGCTTCATCAAGTTCCCTTGACTTAGCCTGGAGAGCTTCATGGAATTTCTCTCCCTGGGCCAGGACATCCAACTCTTAGACTCGGATCTGCCAGAGCAACAAAGTTAGAAAATGACTAAGTGTTATCATAAACAAACACTTAGAAAAATTTTTACTTACCAAGGCGATATTGGAGTGAAAGACTTCTTTCAGATTTTCCCAAGAAGCATCCTCAAACTTCTGCTGGTCCAAGGGCAGAACCGTCACCCTGTTTAGCCGTCTGGCTGTGGTCGAATCCACAGAAGAGTCTTGATTTGAAAAACCCACAAGGGATGGCTCTGCCACCTCCGCAGGCTGTGACAGGGTCACCTCAGCTGTTTGGCTGAGATGGGATCACTTCTGAAGGCCGAGAAAGGCCTGCATCTTGGCCCCTAGACGAGCCTTCACTCGGTGCCTTTTTCTTCAACGCAGGCTTGAGCCCTCACCAACTTCCACCAATGGCTCGAATTCAGCCTTGGCCTGAGTTTGAGAATGGGTCTCGGCCTCGTCATCTTGTATTTCTACAATTGACAAAGCTATAGAAAACGCATCAAACAAGTTAGAATCAAATCTTAACATTACAAAAGATGAGAGTTAAGGAAAATCAATTGCCTGGCTCAGGCTCTTCTTGAACGGGCTCGGCCATAGGAATAGATGGGGGCAAGGCTAAGGCAAAGGCCCCCCAGCAGAAGCAGCTGCTGAGATCGTCTAGCTTGGCGAGCTCTTTTTCGTGCTGCCATTTCGGTCATTCTGCTGGCATAGTCATCGTTTCCAGAAGCCATTGCGCCTGCATCAGGAACAAGACAGTTATCAACTGAAAGTTAGAAAAACACAAAAATTAAGGCATACTGAGACCAACCTCTGATTATGATCAAGTTATCGGGAGAAAGTGGCTAATAGTTCTGACCTAAAGCCAAATGGCCCAAGTCAGCCGCTTCCAAAATGGTGGAGTCCACCTTCTGCCAATTTATTACAACGGGCAGACTCTGAAGTCTGGCTGCTTCATTGCAGTACTCTGTGCTCGGCCTCAGGTTGTCCGTCTTGCCGGATTTCCAGACGTTCCATTTCGGCAGCTCATCCTTTTTGACATAGAAAAATCTACCTTTCCAATTTTTGGTAAAGGTAGGGATGTTGATAGTAAGGTTAAACTCGCTATTGGGAACTCGTTTGCTGAAATAATACCAGCTATCCGAGACCCGACAAGAAAAAAGACCCCTAAATACGTTTAAGTGGAAAGGAGACTCAGTTATTCTAAGAAAAAGAAGATAGCAGAGAATGATCTTCAGACCATTGGGCTTTATTTGGGGAAGTCGGAGATTATAAGCACGAAGAATACGGACAAGGGGTTCAGGAATAGGAAGATTGAACCCCGATTTAAAATACTCTTTGTAGACAGCTTCATAATCCTTTGGAGGATCATAAGCTATCTGACCCGGCAGAGGCAAAACAGGGCCGAACCGATTCAGATCAAGTTTATATTTCTTACAGATTCGGTTCAGCTCGGCCTCGGATAAAGAACAGAAGGACTCTTGGACAAAAGAGGAAGGGGGACCCATATTAATCACCCCCGTGTACAGAAATGGGGCCCTTTTGCAGAGCCAGGGGATTTACAGTTGCCGGAGCAGGAGCAATCTCTACTCGCTCCGGCGAGGAATCCACCACAGTGATGGCCCTGCTGGACTGAGCAGCGCCACCAGTGGCTCTACTCAAACTTACTATCGGACAGTCATCAGTAGAGACCGTCCTACCAGACGAAGGTGTAGAATCAGGGCTTTCTCCACCGCCGCCGGCATAAGAGGCGCCTTCAGAAAGGTTTTAAGAATCGCGAGAAGCAGACATGGTGGAGAATGAAAAGGAAGACTTACAGTGAAATGAGGCTGAGAAAAAGAAGGAAGATGACCGGAGGAAACTGGGATCGCCGGAGGAATTTGAATGAGAAGCGCTGGAGAAGAAGACGAAAACAGAAGAAATGAATTGCTACTTTGCAATCCCTATTTATAGACCCCAGCTCAGCCATCCCAACAGTCACCTCGAGGTTTTCGTCCTCGATACCTTCAACCGCTGGATGTGAAAAGGTGCGTAACTGACGCTTCGCAGTCTGTGCAAACAGTAAATACGCAGTACAGCCCAATCAGATGCAGACACGTCACTACTTGACAGACAGCACATTAAAAGCTCTTAATCGATTAGCCTGCCCTTCCTGGTCAGCTCGGCCAAACTAATCTGGGGGCAAAGTGATGAGCCAAAATCCGATCTGCTTAGATAAGACAAAAATTATCACAATCAAACAGTCAACATAGTTCAGGTTCAGCTACTTGACTAGTCAGCCTCGGCCAGAAGGTTTCTTAGCCTCGACCACTCTTATTTACAGTTGAAGCAAGTAACTAAGGCAGATTCAAGTATAACTCTTGGTCAGCTCGGCCGCATGCTTGAGTCAGGTCAGCACTTGTTCAATATGACCAAAAATGGTTAACTGTAACAAGTCTTTTGAGACCATCCCGGCATACTGCACCTCGGCTCGGCAATGCATTAGTCAAGGCAACCTTTTCTAGTCAACCTCAGCAAGCGAATATTCAAATACCTGATCAACAATGTATAATCATATAAGCACTCAGGTTCTGCTCAGCCTCAGAACAGTCTCAGCTTCAGCTTCTTAATTGCCCCGAGCTCAAGACTCGGCCTCAACCTTTTACAAGATATTTATCAATTGCCGTCTAGGACCCACCAAGGCGATTCTGAGAGTGCTTTCCAGGTGTCAAGCATCACTTCGTTAAGTACAGAATCATTATTGCTGGCCGACCTATGTGTCGTAGAGTCAGCCACTGGCACAGCCGTATTCGCAGGCATCTGTCCAGTCACTACAGCAGACAAAGTAGCTCTTCTGACACAGGCAACAGTCACATCATCGGGCAGAGGACCACTCACATCAACTTTGTGTATAAAAAGACCTCTTTCTAGACGAAAGGGGGGAGCCAACTTCAACTTTCAGAGGATTCTTCTCCAAGGAAAGAACTCCATATACTCCAAACGGGAAGATCTTTGAGAGATCTTCCAAAACGGCATCTCGGCCGACACCTAAATACCGCTATTCTCAGTGAGATCTTAAGCCAGGTTTATTCTAAACTTTTATTCCAGCATAAAATACCTCTAACGTTTCTCTTCCTTCTCAGGTTCTATTGACGGACTTAAACGGAGAGCTAACGACAAACCACAAGGATCACCTCTGATCCACCCGGTGATGATCTCGACCTCATCACTCTGTGTCTAACAATCATAAAGAGATGGATAAGCATATTAATTACCAAATAATATAAATTTCTCTACACTAACATTAAGAGGCAAACTGCTTGTGGAAAGATATATCTTTACTCAATTGGTCGTATACTTAATTTGCGTTTCAGATGATCACTTTATAAGTTGATTTGGAGCATTATTTCGCTGCAAAAAACCTTTCCCCGATGACATAATCTACAATTGTCGTTTAAATGTTCGACTTCTAGTAAAGAATCTCTTGTATTAGGTAAGATTTGTATTAATCAAGGATTCAAATTAGATATAAGGGAAAAGTCTAGTATACTATATGATGTTAATTAGTGTTTGAATCTCTATATTCATTTTCTTTGTTCATGCATAACGAAAAAATCAAAGCATTGAAGCATACATCAGATCGCAAAATGATATAGTTTTTTCTCAGACCTTATGTATACGTAGTAGTCTAGTGTAACGAAAACGTGTTTTCGTTATCAACCACTTTCAGAAATGCAAAAGTAGAAATCACCATCACCAATATCATAACGTCGCTTATGCAACACGATTGTTAATAATATATTCCGTTTCACAAATCAAAATTGTCAAATTTAACCACAGGTGCCTAGTTATAAAAATTAATTTAATACTCACAGATGCCACAAACGGGGCTTCCACCTCCTAGTGTCTTTAGGGGCATAATCTAGTAGATATATTTGTAATGTAACATCTGAAAAGAGAGATAATTTTAATAGCGAGCATTTGATCCTTACTTGATCAAAAAAATTTCAAGTAAGGGATGTCCAAATGAAAGGTTTTTGCTTTTAACATGCGAGTAAAACATAATTAATGCTTTATAATATCATAATATTTTTAGGACGAAAAGACAATTATATTTGTAGTAAAGTTAAGCCCTCGGTATTTTACTTTTTTGGGGAAAAACTCGACTCAATGTATAGCTAGAAGATAAATCAAAAGATGTATTTCGAATGAACATAGGTGTATGAAAAGCCATATCCTCTTCAACTGATCATTTCAATGGAAAAAAACTACCTAAGAAACTTGCCAATCCTGGTTAAAGAAAGCTTTCTGAAGGGAGGTATTATATTTCAAACTGTCAACTTCCAAAGATGTGTTAACAATGTATTTTAGGTGTGGCTACATGACTATACCCTAATATATATATATATATATATATATATATATATATATATATATATATATATATATATATATATATATAGTATGTCTTGGGGTATTAGTCTTATAAAACATTAAGTTATCTAAGTGAGTCGTATTGCATGACTAAGGCAGTTGTATAGTTTTCTTTGTTTGTTTTGAATAATATAACGTTTGATTAAAGAAAACGGCATCGTAAATGTCAACGGAAACTGCACTCATAACATGGCTCAGTTGGTACTCGGATTGTGAGTTGCTCCAAAAGGTACATGATTCGATTCTAGGGACACGCATAGTATGGGTGTTTCACTGTTGTCTGAGCCAAAGGCCCAGTTTGCAGTAGACACCTTATGTAGCTCCTTGCATATGACCTCCCACAACTTAAGAGACCACTGAGCTCCTGATTTATATCCTCTTGTTATAATATGTTAAGTTTTGATAATTTGTACAATTGACACTTTGAACACCACATAAGGCACCTAATGTGAATTGTCTGAAAGTCAGTACACTTCGAACGCCTACATAAGGCGCTTTATGTGAAGTGGTTGGACTCCAGTACACTTCGAACGCCTACATCAGGCGCTTACATTTTGAACGCCTACATCAGGCGCTTCAAACGAAGTGGTTGAAGTCCAGTACACTTCAAACGCCTACATCAGGCACTTCATGTGTCTGTGTGTGAAATAGTACACTTTGAACGCTTAACAAGGCGCTTCATGTGTATTACAAAGTCAAAAGAACTCTTTCTCCCAAAATGGGCACGTACATCAAGTTATTTTTTGGAAAAGTCAGAATTACTTCGAATAAGTATGAAGGCTAAGATGAGGCGCTTCATGTGACTTAGAACGAGTTCTGTTGCCTACTTTAGGCGCTTGATGTTACATCGAACGGCTATTCAAAAACACATTAAGCGCTCCATGTCACATTGAACGCACGTTCAATAAACACTTAAGGCGCTTTATGTGACTTATGATAAAAATGTCTTATGCTATACTTTCTAACGTTACTTGGCATTTTGTACCCTCCTTTTTAGTGCAATTTCATAGGTTCTTTCTTTGTTGGAGAAATCATCTTTCATCTTCAAGCTTTCAACAAGAAGCTTCTCCAAGAAGCTTGCATCCATCCAAGAGAAGATCTCCAATGAAGATGACATGCCATCACAAGAAGACAAAGCCTATTATTGACTCTGCAGGGATTTCAAACGACTGCAAATTTGAAGAAGGTTAAAAACAAGTGTTTCATCTCATTCTTCTCCAACTTTCTACCATCCAAGCTCTCAAGTTTTTCTCAAAGCTCAAGCTCTCAAAATAGTTGTATTGTGATTTTATTTTATTTGTGAGAGTTGTGTTGTAAAGAAGAAGAGTGTTCTTCTTGTTGAGTGAAGATTGTGAGAGTCTAAGTGTAGATTGTTGGTAAAAAAGCAAGGGTGCTTCTTGTTTAAGAAATCTAAACCTTGGAGGGTTAGTTGATAGTGTGGTGGTGCATTATACTCCCTACAAGAATTCTTTGAGGGCAAAGAAGTTCTTTGGAGGTTAGACTTCAAGGGGTTAGTTTTCTTGGTTGTGGTCTAGGCGAGTTGCCTAGTTTTCTTTGTATTTGGATTTTGCTTTTATTGTTGTTTCCCCAAAGAAATAACAATCTCCGATTCAAAATCCTTCTTGTGAAAAATCAAGAAGGTAGAGGAGTAGAGTCATTTGACTTGAACCTCTATACATACTTGTGTTCTTTATTCTTCCGCAAAGTTTTATTCTTTTCAAGAACACATCCAAGTATTCGTTGCACTCAAAAATGAAAAATATCCAAGAAAATATCCATACTTGGTGAACACACTATTCAACCCCCCTTCTAGTGTGTTCTAAGGGACCTAACAATTGGTATCAGAGCGAAATCTTGAGTATTTGAGTTCTAATAGCAAGATTTGATCTTTAAAGTATGGATCCCTTTAATTTCGAAGATGCTGGTTCCTCAAGTGGTGATGCTTCAAGAAGAAGAAGGCAAGAATCACTACTCCATTCCATTTCTAGCGTCCATGTCAAGGTTCCTATGTTTGATCCTCTCAACTATCCACTATGGAAATCAAACATGGAAATATATGTACGTTCTTGTGGGTATCGCATATGGAGAGAGGTATCAAAAGGTTCCACCATTCCTTTTGATGTTGATGATCCTACTACTGAGGAGGAGTTGCAATTTTCGATAAATAGCAAAGCTCTTGCTATTTTGAATTGCTCTCTTTCACCAAATGAGAGAGCTCAAATCCAAGGAGTCCAATCCGCCCATGAAGCTTGGACTAAGTTAGAGATGATCTATGAAGGAACATCTCAAGTGAGGAAGGCTAAGAGGAGACCACTCATCAAGCAATTCTACAACTTCAATTTTCCCAAAGGTGAGAAGATTGAAGAGTCTATTGAACGGTTCACCAAGCCTGTCAACCTACTCACGGCGGTTGGCAAAAAGATTGAACAAGAGGATCTCAACCATTGCTTCCTAAATAGTTTAGGAAGATAATAGAATGCAAACGTAACGGCCATCGAAGAATCAAAGGATCTAGAGAATATCACTCTAGATGAGCTTTATGGAAATCTCATCACTTATGAGATTCATCTTGAAGCTCAAGAAAAGAATGATCCCATCTGGAACTCATCTAAGGCTCTTGCATGTGAATCAGAAGATTCGGATGATGAAGTCGGACTTCTAGTCCAAAGGTTTAGACGGTTTGCAAGGAAGAACGAAGATGAGGCCAAGAGGTTCATCAAAGATAAATTCTCCAAGGACAAGGTGAAGGACCAAGAGAACAAATGCTACAAGTGTGGAAAACTTGGTCACTTTATGAAGGATTGTAGGGTGAAGGAGCCGCAATACAAAGACGATGATGATCTCGCTCTCATGGGAGTCATCAATGATGATCTAGACAAAGAGTTCTACGCACTCTGGCCATAGATGACGACATGGAGGTATGCAATATTTTATCTCATTATAGATTAATAGATGAAAGAGATAATTTAGTGCAAGAAAATGATTTTTTGGATTTGAAATATAAACATGTCAAAAACGACTTTAGAGCATGCTTAAATGAATATAATGATACGTTAGAAAATCACACCGCATTGCAACTTGAGCATGATATTTTACTAACCATGCATGTGATTGCACTTAGTGAGAAGCATGACTTGATGAAATCAAGTTCATCTTCTCAAAGCCTTTTGAAGAAAAAGACTCTTCAAAAGGATAGTGCTAAAAAGGATGCATCCATTCCTCAGAAAAATAAAATAAAACCTAGTGTCATGTATGCATCTAAGAAGGGAAAACAAAAGGAGAAAGCATCATTTGTCAAGGAGTCTAATAACTCCTTGAAAAAGCAAAGGCATATGCCTAAGGGAAAGACAAATGCGCCAAAGTTGTCAAAACCTTTGGTTGAATCCGTGAAGCAAAAATCTTCCTTGAATCCAAGGAAGGTTGTTCCTAAACAAAGATCACGGAATGTGCCTTTGCACAAGCATGATCGCCATCATCACTCCCATAAACACATTCCTACATGTTTTTATTACAATAAAAAGGGTCATGTAGAAAAGGTGAGTAGAGCCAAAAATAATAAAAATCTTATGTGGGTGCCGAAAGGCAAAGTGAAGGTAACTAATCTTCAAGGACCCAAAATACAAAGGGTACCAATATCATATGGTTCATTTGCAGGCCCTAGCACTCAATGGAGAAAGCGACGACAAGACGGTCAAATAGGTCGTGGACAGTGGATGTTCCAACCATATGACGGGAGACAAAAGTCTCTTCTATAGACTCATTATGCAAGATGGAGGAGTTGTCCACTTTGGAGGTAGCAAAGGCCAAATCAAAGGACATGGTATTGTGGGTAACAATTCCTTCTCTCTTAGTGATGTTTTATATGTAGTAAGAGTAAAGTTTAACTTGATAAGTGTCAGTCAACTATGTGATGCTAATTATAAAGTTACGTTTTTGAAAACAAAGGGTATTGTGAAAAAGGATAATACTATCTTATTTGAGGCTTTGAGATTCAAAAACATTTACAAACTTAGCATCAATGATTTGGTTTCTCAAAATGTATCTTGCCTAGTTGCTAAAAATGATTTGACGCAACTATGGCATAGACGTCTCCGACATGTTTGTTTCAAAACGTTTAAATTTATTTGCAAAAACAATAAGGTCCGAGGCCTTCCAAAAATAAGTTTCGAAAACCATGACTTATGTGACACTTGTCAAAAGGCAAAGCTTGTGAAAACAAGCTTTAAACCAAAAACAAATATATCCACCTCCAAACCCCTACAATTACTACATATGGATTTGTATGGGGATGTTGGAACAAAGAGTTTGGGTGGTAAACATTATACCTTCATGATAGTAGATGACTATACTCGTTATACATGAGTGATGTTTTTTGCAAAGAAAAATGATGCATGTAGTGAGTTCATGAATTTAAGTAGACGATTAGAAAATCACATGGGTGACACCATTAAAACCATCCGTAGTGATCGTGGTGGTGAGTTTGATGGTGAGTTTGAAAGGTTTTGTGAATCCAAATGATACTCACATGATCTTTCGGCACCTAGAACTCCACAACAAAATGGTGTAGCTGGACGAAAGAATAGAACTCTACAAGAAATGTGTAGAGCAATGTTAAATGAGTTCAGTTTGCTCAAATATTTTTGGGCCGAAGCGGTAAATGTCGCTTGCCATGTGATTAATCGTGTATATTTGAGACCATATCTAAATGTGACACCTTATGAGCTTTGGAATGATAAAGTTTCAAACATTGGGTATTTCAAAGTGTTTGGTTGCAAGTGTTTCATACTTAACACCAATGACACTTTGGACAAACTTGACCTCAAAGCGGATGAAGGTATCTTTTTAGGTTATGCCTCAGATAGTAAAGCATTTCGTGTTTTCAACAAAAGGATTCAAAAGGTGGAAGAATCAATCCATGTTAACTTTAATGAGTCACTTAATGACGAACCTAAACTTAATGAGGATTATGAAGAAAATGAAAATGTGACTCCTCAAGAAGAAATCCTTGATGACATTCCAACGGTTGCTCATCAACAAGAGATTGTTGATAAGCCTCCAAATGGAAACATCTTTATTGACTTGAGAGTAGAACCTATTGAAGGTACTCCTCCACCTAGTGTGCATGAACTTAGTGAGTCAAATAGAAATGTTTCTTATACTCATCTTGTTGATACACAAAATGTCAAAAATGCATCTTTTATTCCGAAAATTGAAAATCATCTAAATGATGAAGATACGTCACTTCCGGAAAGTGATCATAAGGAAGTTGGAGGAAATGTCTCCAACCTTCTTAGATCATTCAAGCACAAAAGTTCTCACCCACATGAGTTGGTCTTAGGTGATTTAAATAGGGTATCACTACACGAAGGCTATATAGAGAACGTATTTGTTTCTCTCATAGAGCCTAAGAATGTCAAAGATGCACTTCTTGATGAAAATTGGATCTTGGCTATGCAAGAAGAGTTAAACCAATTTGAAAGAAGTGATGTTTGGGAGTTAGTACCAGACCACTTGATCATCCCATTATTGTTACAAAATGGGTATTTCGTAATAAGATGGATGATCAAGGAAATGTCACTAGAAACAAAGCTAGATTAGTTGCTCAAGGATACCGTCAAGAAGAATATATTGATTTTGATGAGACATTAGCACCCGTAGCACGGCTTGAAGCCATTAGAATGTTATTAGCATATGCTTGCTATAGAGATTTTAAACTTTACCAAATAGATGTTAAATCCGCCTTCTTGAATGATGTTATTTAAGAAGAAGTATATGTTGCACAACCTCCCGAGTTTGAATGTCATGATTCACCACATCATGTTTTCAAACTTAAAAAGGCTCTTTATGGCCTTAAACAATATCCAAGAGCTTGGTACGAGAGATTAAGTACTTTTCTTCTTAATAATGGATTCTCAAGGGGTAAAGTTGACACTACTTTGTTTCTAAAAAAACAAGGTAAAAATCAATTAATTGTACAATTATATATAGATGATATTATTTTTGGTGCTACTAACAATTGTCTTTGTGAGCAATTTGCTAGCTTAATGCAAGGTGAATTCGAAACGAGCATGATGGGAGAGCTAAACTACTTTCTTGGACCACAAATCAAGCAAACCGAAGAAGAAGTGTACATCTCTCAAACCAAATACACAAGAGACTTGCTCAAAAAGTACAACTTTGGTAAAGGTAGAGATGCAAACACTCCAATGAGCACAAGTGCCAAGCTTGACAAGGATGAGAAAGGAAAGCATGTCGAGGTAACCTTGTATCGTGACATTATAAGTAGTCTTCTTTATTTGATTGCGAGTAGACCCGATATTTTATATGCAGTGTGCTTATGTGCTAGATTTCAAAGTGATCCTAGGGAAATGCATCTAATTGCAGTAAAACGTATTCTTAGATACCTTAGATGTACTTTGAAATTTGGATTATTTTATCCTAAAAATGCATGTTTTGATTTAAGAGGATATTGTGACTCCGATTATGCGGGGAGTCTAGTTGATAGAAAGAGTACATCCGGGACTTGTCAATTTCTCGGTGATTGTCTTGTTTCTTGGTTTTCCAAGAAACAAAACAGTGTCTTTCTTTCTACGGCGGAATCCGAATATGTGTCGGTCGCCTCTTGTTGTGCACAATTGTTATGGATGACAAACATGTTCAATGATTATAACATTCACTTCTCTAAAGTTCCCATTTTGTGTGATAACACGTCTGCTATCAATATTGCACAAAATCTATCATTTCATCCGTGATTGTGTACAAAAGAACTTGGTCAGTGTGGAATTTGTTCCAACACGTGACCAATTAGCAGACATATTCACGAAACCCTTTCCTAGTGATGTCTTTGCATCTATAAGAAGCAGGTTGGGTTTACTTAGCATGGGCTAATAATAACCCATCTTAAGTTTTGAGCAGGAAAATTTTCAAAATTTTCAAGGTCAGAATACATAAGGCACTTCATTACATTTAGTTTAGGCGTTCAATGTCACATTAAGCGCCTGATGCTAAGGATGTCACTCGTTCGAAGTGACATCAGGCGCTCTATGTCTCTCAATACATGCGTTCGAAGTGGCATTAAGCGCTTCATCTAAAATGGTTCACCCGTTCAAAGTGACATTAAGCGCTTAATCCACTTATCCACAACCGTTCCAAGTGACTTCAAGCGCTTTATCCAAGTTTATGAAGTCGTTTGAAGTCACATTATGCGCCTAAACCCTAAATCTTCACAGTCAATCCACGCGTCTCTTAAGTTCTTTGCGCCAATCAATAGACATCAACTCCGCCGCCATTCTTTTCCCTCTTCCCAAGCCATCAGTCCTACGTTTCCCCACTCTTCTCCTATTTCCCAAACGTTTTTCTCATCTTCTTCCTCCACTTCATCTTTTTTTCCAACTCTTCACCTTCCGCCATAACTCCCCATCACTCCCACTCCTCCATTTTCCTCTCACCGCTATCTTCTCCTCTTCTCTTTGATTCCTTTAAATTTCATTCTTCTCTTCCACTACTCTCATAAAACTTCCAACACTCTCCTCACTTCTACTCTCAAAACTTTAGTCATATACTCAAAATGGCGTCTACTGGACCATCGAGAAATGTCCCCACCGGCCATAGAAGAAAGAGACCTGCTGGGATCAGCGGACCAAATGAGCTGAAAGCCATCCGGAAAGCCCTCACCAAGGAGAATTTTCCATGGATGAAGAGAAAATTTGACAAAGATGCTACTCAATCCCCTCACCACACTGCCATAGGTATTCATCTTTCTCTACACTCCCACATTCTTTATGAAGAATGGAAGAGCAAAAATGGGCCAGTGGTGCCATTAAAATTGGTTCAAATTGCAGACTTTACAGAAGCCCACAATGCAAAACAAGTCATTGCCTTTCTTGAAAAACAAGGATGAACTCATCTGTGGTTAAGATTAGATATGAAATATGTGGATTACCCCTGCCACTGAAACCTCATCTTTCTCGTTAAACACTATGATAAATTGTACCCCCCTCAGTTTTTCTATCCAGGACATATGTACCATCTTAGGCATAAGGAATGAAGGATTAAGTGATTTCTCTATGTTCGATTGGAGTGACAAATAGAACAAGAGGGCAAATTCAATCTTAAGTATTTTCCAACCAAAAAGACTCAGAATATGCCATTAGTAAATCGAATTTTGCTTGCTGTCGTCACTTACTGTGTAAATGGGAAAGCCACTAGAAATCCAAGCAATATGGATTTCTATGTTACTTATCGTATTCTGCAAGAAACACAGTTGAATTTTAGATGGATTCTGGTTGAAGTCATGATGGCTGCCCTTAGAAAGAGATCAAAAGCTTTGCCCTTTGCGAACATTGTAACAATACTGATAAAATCCAAGGGCATTAAGATTTCTGAAGGATCACTGCTACCGTGGCCAACACTGATTTTTATGACAATTTCAACATTGCTCAGGCCATTGACTCTCAACGTTGCAAGAGTACTCTCCATCCTAACATTGCTGATGAAGTGGATGAAGGTCCTCAAGATGGAGAAGATAACAGCAATGAAGCAGAGTTACTTGGACGGATCCAGTCGTTAGAGCAAACTGTTGAACAGCTGAAAATTAAGGATGCCCGAAATGATTATTGGTTTGAGGCTCTCAAAGCAACCGTTCTCAGTCAATACCCTTAGGCTTACATTCCTCCCGATTTTGACGATTTAGGGGGAGAACATGCTGCTGGAACTGTTGGAACTTCTAGTACTGGAGGTGTAGAGGTGGGAGTTGGTGAACAAGCTGGCGGAAGTGGTCAGCAAATGAGTGGCTTTGCAGAGTTTGCAACAAGTGGTTTTGGTTTTGGTGATTTTACTCCCGAAGCAAGTGGTGCTGGAGCTGGAAATGATCAAATGAATGATTAAAAATGATGGTTGACTAATTGTTGTTTCTATTCGTTCTTCTTAAGTGTCTTAAAAATTGATACTGATGGTTGATGAATTATTGCTTCTACTTTCCGTATGTCTCTTAGAAATTGGAACACAAATTTCTTGAAATATGATGATGCATTGTTTTTTAACCTTGATGAAAAGTTATGTTATGCATGACAAATTTTGATTCCTTGTTTCTCCTCTACAGGATTAAGTTAGGCATGAAGGGGGAGCATAGGCTAAGAGGGAGCTAACTTTGAAAAGTTATACACATTGTGAAATCATCAAAAAGAGAGAGAATGTTAGAATATGTTAATTTTTGATGATTTGCACAATTGACACTTTGAACGCCACATAAGGCGCCTAATGTGAAGTGTATGAATGTCAGTACACTTCGAACGCCTACATAAGACGCTTTATGTGAAGTGGTTGGACTCCAGTATACTTCGAATGCCTATATCAGGAGCTTCAAGTGAAGTGGTTGAAGTCCAGTACAAATCGAACGCCTACATCAGGCGCTTCAAGTGAAGTGGTTAAAGTCCAATACACTTCGAACGCCTACATCAGGCGCTTCATGTGTCTGTGTGTGAAACAGTACACTTTGAATGCTCAATAAGGCGCTTCATGTGTATTACAAAGTCAAAAGAACTTTTTCCCCCAAAATGGGCACGTACATCAAGTTACTTTTGGAAAAAGTTAGAATTACTTCAAACAAATATGAAGGCTAAGATGAGGCGCTTCATGTGACTTCGAACGAGTTCTGTTGCCTGCTTTAGGCGCTTGATGTTAAATCAAACGCCTATTCAAAAACACATTAAGCGCTCCATGTCACATTGAACGCACGTTCAATAAACACTTAAGGCGCTTTATGTGACTTATGATACAAATGTCTTATGCTATACTTTCTAACTTTACTTGGCATTTTGTACTCTCCCTTTTAATGCAATTTCACAGGTTCTCTCTTTGTTGGAGAAGTCATCTTTCCTCTTCAAGCTTTCAAAAGAAGCTTCTCCAAGAAGCTTGTATCCATCCAAGAGAAGATTTCCAATGAAGATGACATGTCATCACAAGAAGACAAAGCCCATTATTGGTTCTGCAGGGATTTCAAATGGCTGCAAATTTGAAGAAAGTTAAAAACAAGGGTTTCATCTCATTCTTCTCCAACTTTCTACTATTCAAGCTCTTAAGTTTCTCTCAAACCTCAAGCTCTCAAAATAGTTGTATTGTGATTTTACTTTATTTTATAGAGTTGTGTTGTAAAGGAGAAGATTGTTCTTCTTGTTAAGTGAAGATTGTGAGGGGCTAAGTGTAGATTGTTGGTCAAGAAGCAAGGGTGCTTCTTGTTTAAGAAATCTAGACCTTGGAGGGTTAGTTGATAGTGTGGTGGTGCACTATACTCCCTACAAGAATTCTTTGAGGGCAAATAAGTTCTTTGGAGGCTAGACTTCAAGGGGTTAGTTTTCTTGGTTGTGGTCTAGATGAGTTGCCTAGTTTTCTTTGTATTTGGATTTTGGTTTGATTGTTATTTCCCCAAAGAAATAACAATCCCCCATTCAAAATCCTTCTTGTGAAAAATCAAGAAGGTAGAGGAGTAGAGTCATTTGACTTGAACCTCTATACATACTTGTGTTCTTTATTCTTCCACAAAGTTTTATTCTTTTCAAGAACATATCCAAGTATTGGTTGCACTCAAAAACGAAAAATATCTAAGAAAATATCTACACTTGGTGAACACATTATTCAATCCCCCTTCTAGTGTGTTCTAAGGGACCTAACACCTCTATGATACTCTTTGGCTTTCAGGACTAGCCTATTATCTTTTGCTCCAAATGTCAACGGAAACTTATAGAATCGGGGACAATGTCTAGTTACGCTGGCATAGGGTCAATTGGCAAGTGTTTCTAGTTATACATTCGAAAAAGTATAGTTTGAACTTGCTGAAATTTCTTACTTGAACTCCCACTTGGGAAAAAGGAAAAGAAATGCACTGAAAGATAAATTTTTTTTGTAAGCCTATTGTAGCAGTCGTAGGTATATATATACATACATATACACACGGACACACATACAGATATATGTATATACATATGCACACACAGATATATATATACACACACATATATACATATGTATGTATGTATGTATACATACACACATATATACACATATATAAATATATACATATATAAACATGTATACATAGATGTGTGTGTGTGTATATAATATTTCGTTTGCTTTTCATACACAATGACTTTATTGTGTTACAAGGAACCAGATATTACTAATATTAATAATTGTTACTTATCTAATAAGATAGGGACAAGTAATAAAGAATGTCAAATCAGCTCGATGACGAAATGTGTTTAAAACATAAAATCATGCTTCTTTAAACTTTTTAAGATAAAAACTAACTACTGAGGTGTGTAACATATTTTCATAAAAGATTTACAAAATTTGCGTACACAAATAAGTTGACACAAAGTTACAGGGTTTGTAGCCCCATCTCGAGATATTTGGCTTTTATTTTTCTTTGAACTTTCGTTTCATACACACGCAGACGGTAGGAGAATGGGTAGTTGGTTATAGTGGCCCTTCTCATTAGGTGGAGAATGACAAATGATATAAGAAATTGAAATCTTATTGAATGGCGTCATCGTATAATAATATAACGTATATCTATAGGCTAACAAGTAAAAGACGTAATGAACCTAGAAACACATAAATTAGACCTTAGTTTATTCTAACATAATTTGTTAAATCTCTGATTGACAAATAAATCATAGGATATATTAGATATCTTAACACCCTTCAATTTGGAGAGGGGGCAGTAAACTGTCCACTTGCATATAGGATAGAATAATATAGTAATTACTGACGTTCAAACAACGCGTCTAAACATGACATTCGATTGATTCAAGAACCACTAGTGTCTATATATTTATACCATAACAAATAGAAAGATAAAATAAATCTAAACAGTATAATAAATAAAGCACATTAAATAATTCCTAATGTATTTCAACATAATTTGTTAAATCTCTTAGTAAGATAATCACATTAACAAGTAAATCATAGGACCCTAAAGGATAATATATATCAAATATGAACGCCCCAGAGAATTAATTATGATAACAATCGTGCTGGGCATGCTGTACGCGGAATGCTTACAAAAGCGATGGAGAATCTTTCTACTTTTTCATGAATGTTGGGTCCTTGCCTATGGGAATTGGGTTGGAATGCATTTGATGCATCGTGGTTATAGTAGCAGTAATACAGGGGTTGGGGTTGGGTGGGGTTGGGGATACTTTCCAACTCCAACATAAATGGTACCGAGGACTCCAAGCATTGATGTCCCAATAAGTAAATGCAGCATCTTAAGCTCATGCAAACTTTTGTAGGTCTAAAATTCTCGTTTTCATACTTGTTTTCTTCACATAAGGGGTAGTTTCACAGCCCACAGTAGATATAAATGAGAATCTCTAACATGGCTTCCACGACATAGCTCAGTTAGTAATCGGGTTGGATTTGCTTCAAGAGGTTAAGAGTTCGATTCCATAGACACGCACAGTGTGGATATTTCATTGCTGCTAGGCCGTATGCCTAGTTTGTAGGGCACCACCTTGTATGGATCCTTGCGTAAAGTCTTCACCAACTCAGGATGACGCTGAGTTTCTGATTTTCATCATCCACAATACTTGTTGGAGCTGGAGCATTAGAGACCTCAGGACGGCCTTTTGCGCCGAGAATCTCTAACATGGCCACCCACTCACATGTTGATAGTACGAAATTCCCCAATGAATGCACCCAACTGCTACTCCCATTTCAACTTTTAGATGTTGTCTATTAAATTAACTTTCCACTTGGTTGCGTATGTTATACCGTTGTTTTACATTACAAGTATATATATAAGTGCTGTGTATTTTAGTATCGAAATGTCTTTCTTTATATTTCTTGAATCTACTCACCAACACACTAGCACAACATAGAGCTATTATCATGTCATTTATGCAGGTAGAGCCGGGGGTCTCACTGGAAGCAGACTCTCTATCCCTTGGGATAGAGGTATTGTCTGCCTACTACTTACCCTCCCCAGACCCTAACGATAGCTTTTGCTGTCGTTGGGATATACTGAGTTCGGATGATGATGATGAAGATGTTGTCTATTAAAAATTGGACATTTGATATGAAAAGTTTTGCATGCATTCTAGAGATATGTAGCGTTTTCTATGTAGCGGTAACAATTATTGGAATAAATATCTTCACATAATAGCACAAGTAATAGAATATGTGAAGTCTTTCTTCTTTCTACTTTTAGGCCCAAAGTTATCTCCAAAAATTATTAGAGTCATGTCTATTAATGAATTGATATCTAGTAATTATTTGTAGACATAACGTTGACTTTAAGGTCACGGTTCGAACTGCAGAAATAGCCTATTGCACGAAGTGTATGGTAAAGCTGCATACATCAGATCGCGAAACGATCGGGTCCCTCTCCGAACCGCGAAAATAGCCTTTTACATGAAGTGTAGGGTAAGGCTGTGTACATCAAATCACGAAACGATCCGGTCCCTCTCCGAACCCTGTGTAAACGTGAAAACTAATGCACCGGGAACGACTTTTTTTAAATTATTTATAGACTAAATTAAAATTTTACCTTAACGCCAAATCTCTTGCAAAGCCATTTTAGAAACACTGTTGTTCGAGATAACCATACTTTGATTCTTTTTGATGAAAAAGACTTAAGCATGCTTAAATCCACGTAGTCATTACTTATATCATGCAAGTTTCAATCTTCTAAAGTCATCTCTTACACTAATACATTGTCAGAGGAACTTGACTATTAAAATTTTTCCTATTGGTGGGATGTAATAAAATGAACATATGTATACCATTCATGCAACAACATAACTTTAACGTGTAAGGTACGATATTTGCAATTTCCAGTATTGTCCATTCATAATCATTAGAATCGTCCATTAAGTCTTCACACGTTATAAACTAGTATTGTATAAGTGATGAGCCAAATGAAGGCTAGAAAAATGTTTCCAAGACTTTGTCTTCTATTCCAAATTGATTCGAACCTCAGCTATGGCAAAGAACATCACAATGACACCCCTTGAACTGTAACCGTTTGTTTTTGGCTCAATTCATGCCAACACCTCTTCCTCTTTGGCATTCCAACACATCTAAAACCTCATTGAGACCCTAATATGCTGTAAACCAAAAATGAAGTAAATACTAACAAGTTCTAGGCTATGAACTTGGAAGAAAACCGTTAGTAGTTTTAAACTTCAACTAGAAAAGTTGAGAATTCCTTAAAGGAAATTTTGATTGAAATGTATTTGAATTGTGGTTGTTTTTACATTCAGCTTCCTATTCTACTTATAACCAACGAAATTTACAAGAGTACAAGGTTTAAAGTACAAAGTACAAGACTAAAAAGTAACATGCTTGCTTGGTAACTTGTTTGAACAATTTTGGTTCCAAGAAAGCTGGTTTGTTTGCCGTCGCTTCCATGCTTGTTTTCATCCTCAATTTTGATTGAATAATACTTTGAGCAGCTTGCTTTGAATTCCCTTTGATTGGTTGTAAGTTTGGCTTTGAATTTTCAAACCAATTAAGCCTTAATCAGCCGATTTCTTCAAAGGAGTTGATTGGATCAAATTTTGTGCAGCTTGCTTGCTTGTCTCTAACTTGATTTTGATTGGTTTGAACATTTACAAGACTTCTTCCTATTGGTTAAAGCTTTGAGCAGCTTGTCCATCCTTGTTTGCGTGGAGAACAATTCTTGAATTTGACATGAGTGCTTGTCACCTCCTTGCTTGTAAGCTACTTGCTTATCACCTTCTTGCTTGAACAAAAATTCAGGTTCTAATTGCATTTTCAAGCTAAGTACGTGTACCTGAAAGACAAGGCAATAATACAACACAATCTATCCAAAAACAAGGTTAACCAACCAACAATATTAAAAAGAACAACTAAAGATATGTACAACATGTTTTTGATACAACTAGATCAAAGCTTGTATCATATAAACCCAATGGACATCATCTCTGCTCGGTTCATCCTATTCATGCCTATAAAGAAATGATTCAACACAATGCAACAACTTCTTAGCCATACTCCTTGTTATGGGACCTGTGCGGGGCAGTGAGGTGTCATCATCAGTGTTTGTATTCACAAGGTTAGGCTGTAGCTCATCATTCCCTCCCACTTGAGAAGGATTCGTCCTCGAATCTGAATCAATACTAAATGGAGAAAGGTCAGCAACATTAAAAGTTTTAGAGATAGGACCATACCTTTCTTCAGGAAGATCGAGAACATAGGCATTATCACCAAGCCGTTTCAACACTTTGAACGGTCCATCGCCTCTTGGCTTCAACTTTGAGTCCCTTTCCTTAGGGAATCTTTCTTTCCTCAAGTGTAACCAAACAAGATCACCAGGCTCAAATATAACAACTTTACGATTCCTGTTGGCTCTATTGGCATACACTTTATTCTTAGCTTCAAGTTGTGACTTAACCTTTTCATGCAATTCTTTCACAAGTTTTGCTTTTCGTTCACCATCTAAACTAACACGTTCATGAACAGGTATGGGAACAAGATCAAGCGGGGACAAAGGGTTAAAGCCATAAACAACTTCAAAAGGAGAATGCAATGTTCCACTATGAACAACTCTATTGTATGCAAACTCAATATAAGCTAAGCAGTCTTCCCAATTCTTTAAGTTCTTTTGAATGACAACACGTAACAGTTGAGACAAAGTTCTATTAACAACTTCAGTTTGACCATCGGTTTGTGGGTGAGCAGTTGTAGAAAATAACAATTTAGTACCAAGTCTACTCCACAAAACACGTCAGAAATGACTTAGAAACTTTGTGTCTCTATCACTAACAATTGTACGTGGCATGCCATGCAATCTAACAATCTCCTTAAAGAACAAATCAGCAATATGAATAGCATCATCAACTTTCTTACATGCAATGAAATGTGCCATTTTGGAAAATCTATCAACAACAACAAAGATGCTATCTTTACCAGTTTTGGATCGAGGCAATCCAATACAAAGTCCATAGAAAGATCAGTCCAAGGTGAGCTTGGAACAGATAAGGGAGTGTACAATCCATGTGGTTGTGTTCTAGATTTTGCTTGTTTGCAAGTAATACATTGGTCACATACCTTATCAACATGCGCTTTCATATGCGGCCAGAAGAAATGCTCCTTAAGTGTTTCCAAAGTTTTTAACGAGCCAAAATGACCCATTAAACCTCCTCCATGAGCTTCTTTTATCAACAACTCTCTTAATAAACACATTGGTACACATAACTTATGTTCTTTAAACAAATAACCATCATGCAAGTAATATTTAGCAAAAGGTGAATCAACGCATGCTTGATAGATAGAACTAAAGTCATGATCAGAATGATACATCTCTTTGATAGACTCAAAACCAAACATGTTACATGAAAGAGTAGTAATCAAAGTATAGCGACGAGATAATGCATCAGCAACAACATTTTCTTTTCCTTGCTTATACTTGATCACAATCGATGAATTCAACCCATTTGGCATGTCTTTTGTTCAATTTTCCTTGACCTTTTAGATGCTTAAGGCTTTCATGATCAGTATGAATCACAAATTCCTTAGGTTGCAGATAATGTTGCCAAGTTTGTAAAGAACGGACAAAGGCATACAATTCTTTATCATAGGTTGAATAATTTATGGAAGCTCCTTTCAATTTCTCACTAAAGTAGGCAACAGGTTTGTTACCTTGATGCAATACAGCTCCAATGCCAACTCCACTGGCATCACATTCAACTTCAAACATTTCATCAAAGTTGGGCAATCTCAAGATAGGTGCAGAAGTTAGACATTTCTTAAGTTCCTCAAAGGCTTGTTGTTGTGATTCTCCCCATTCAAAACTTACATCTTTCTTGACTAACTCATTCAAGGGTGCAGCTATGGTAGAGAAATCCTTCACAAAACGTCTATAGAAGCTAGCTAATCCATGAAAACTCCTAACATCTCCAGCAGACTTAGGGGTTGGCCACTCAGTTATGGATTTAACTTTCTCTTGGTCCATTTCAATTCCTTCAGCACTAATCACAAATCCTAAGAATGTAACCTTCTCCAGACAGAAAGAACACTTCTTGAAATTAGCATATAACCTTTCTTTCTGTAGGGTGACAAAAACAGCTCTTAGATGGATCAGATGTTCACTTAGGGTTTTGGAGTAGATAAGAATGTCATCAAAGTAAACTACTACAAATTTCCCTATGAATTTCCTTAAGACCTCATTCATTAACCTCATGAAAGTACTAGGGGCGTTGGTTAAACCAAAGGGCATAACTAACCATTCGTACAATCCAAATTTAGTCTTAAAGGCAGTTTTCCATTCATCACCTTCCCTAATTCTCACTTGGAAATAACCTTGTTTAAGATCTACTTTGCTAAAGCATCTAGACCCATGCAACATATCCAACATGTCATCTAACCTAGGAATAGGGTATCTATACTTCACAGTGATCTTATTGATAGCTCTACAATCAGTACACATTCTCCAAGTTCCATCTTTCTTAGGGACAATGATAACAGGAACAGCACAAGGACTCATACTCTTCTTTACTTTACCTTGGGCCAATAATTCCTCAACTTGTTTTTGGATTTCCTTAGTTTCCTCTGGATTGGCTCTATAGGCAGGTCTGTTTGGTAGAACAGCTCCTGGAATGAAATCTATTTGATGCTCAATGCCTCTTAGAGGTGGTAAACCTGGGGGATCTCCTTCAGGAAACAAGCTAGAAAATTCTTGAAGTAAAGATGCAACTTCACTTGGTAAAGTAGATGGTATTTCAGATGAAGAGAACAGAGTTTCTTTGTAAAGCAAGATATAAACAGTTTTGTTTGAATTGATAGCATGGAATACCTCGCTTTGAGACGCAAAGAATGCACTTTCCTTTAGAGATGGTTCAGCAGAAACTTTGATTTCTTTCGGTTCAATTTTAAGATGAGAAGTTTTCAGTTGGTTTTCTTTGATGAAAATCCTTTCCAATTCCTTTTCTTTTGGATCATTATGGCTTTTTAACATTCGTTGTTGATCCTCAAAGACTTTGTGCGAGGGCAATGCATTTAATTTGAACAGTTTGTTGTTATGCCTAAAGGAATATCTATTCAGGTAACCATCATATGTAACATTGTTGTCAAATTGCCACGGTCTACCTAATAAGATATGACTTGATTGCATAGGGGCTACATCACATAACACCTCAGCAGAATACCCACCAATTGATAAAGGAACTAGGTGTAGCGCCCCAACCCGGACAGCGGAATCCGAACCAGTACACCCGCCGTAGCTTACTGAGAAGACTACAAGACGTCTCATCTCTCGAATACACATCATCAATGACGTAAGAGAAATAAGCGCGGAACCACCTCTCGTCAAACTAAACCATCAATGCAGTACGTCAAAAGACAATGTGAATACCAAAAACTGTATATGGACGCAGCCATCTAAAACCTCTAAAGAAAAAAAAAACTGAAATAACAGAAACTATCCACTCAATTCGCTCCACAAGGCCTAAACATCCTATTCTGCCCACTCGCCGTCGTCCTCAATGAAATCATATCGTAACTAGGTTCATCTGCAAAGACAAAGGCAGTACCCTTAGCGAAAACGCTAGCAAGTAACCCGCTTATAAGACATACGGGATCAACACATGGCAAGACATGAGTAATATATAATTCAAGGGAATTGTGGGGCACATGTCTTGTAAAACTTCCAAATAGATAAACGAATCACGTAATAGCAAGTACAGCAAATTGAGTGTAACTAACAAATCAATAACAATCAAATACCACGCACATCCATACCACAACGACTCTCGTGATGCATGTCAAAATATGCACTACACTACACACTCACAAATGCATGAGCCATTTCTTTTCAAATCAGTGCAATGCATGTCACAATGTCCGGTCTCGTAACTCGTTATCCTGTAACGCGCCCCGGCTTATATTTCCATCCTGGTTTACGTTACAGGCTCGTATGCTCTGTGATGTGCCTCGGCTTATATTTCCATCCCGATTTACATCACAGATCTCGTAAAACTCTGCAATGCACCTCGGCTTATATTTCCATCCCGATTAACATTGCAGAGGACTTTATACCCTGTAACGCGTCCCGGCTTATATTTCCATCCCGGTTTGCGTTACAGCCTTTTGTGCCCTACAATGCGCCCCGGCTTATATTTCCATCCCGGTTTACATTACAGGTCACCTTCGCAAATATGTACCGAAGCACATCTCTTTTTCAAAACCATATGCAATGCACGTGCCATGATGCAAGACTCCTCGTTTCAATCACATTTCTCGTTCACATATGCAGTTCATATTCACATGCGCAAGTACAAGTAACACACAAGATCTCCCTAACTCTCACATCAAAGCTTAGGCTTCAACTATATCATCAACACTTAACTTTGATACTAAACTTCATACACCAATGCGAGTACTCCTATCTTTCTTTCGTTGAACTCTATAACACCTCGTACGTTCATTTCCTAACCCTCCTAGGTCATCCACGTTGAAACCCGATTTGAATACCCTTCACATTCACCATTTGATTCACCATCCTAAGTCATGTTCCCAAGACTTAGACTACCTTCAATCAGGTCCTAGGAAGTCTCTAAGGTCACCCAAAGATTACCCTAGCTTCCCTCTTTCTTCCCTTACTTTCCCACAAAACTGGTTGACGTCATACCCTGACGTCGATCGATCGACGTACGTCATACCCTGACGTCGATCGATCGATGTCCATCTGAGGCACATCGATCTCTCACTCAACCTACGTCGACCGATCTACGTCCTTCTGAGGCACGTCAGCCTCTCAGTCACTATATGTCGATCGATCGACGTACGTCATACCCTCACGTCATACCCTCACTTACTACACGTCATACCCTCTCGTCATACCCTCACTTACTACACGTCATACCCTCACGTCATACCCTCACTTACTACACGTCATACCCTCACGTCATACCCTCACTTACTACACGTCATACCCTCACGTCATACCCTCATTTACTACACGTCATACCCTCACGTTATACCCTAACGTCGATCGATCGACGTCATCGCCCCCAGAATCTTCATCCTGCGATTTCTGCAGAAACTGCAGAAATAACCCCCAATTCGATCCCAACTTCCTTCCAAACCATTCCAAGCCTATTCCCCCTATCAATCCATGCTTAGGTCACCAAAATCAACACCTTTAACATACAAATCAAGGATTCAAGCCTAACACTCTAAGTATCCATCAAATCAAACCCAAAAATCTCATCTTTTCACTCTCACTCCCTTCAACCGCAAATAGCAACAAAGTAGGGTTCAAGGGATTGGGATTTACATGATTTCACATAAACAACAATATCAACGATGATCTAAATCAAATAACGGCCAAATCTCGAAATCAAAACATATAAATCACATATAGATTCACAGAAAGAAACTACTGCATGGTGATCCATTTGAATATCAAAAATAGGCCTTTTCCTCTTTCGCAAAACGTAAGAACTTATAAGTAGATTACTTGCCTTTGATTACTCGAAGAAGAATCGGAAAACAAACGAAGAACGGGTTATGTTCTTGAAGGATCTTCACCTAGGGCTGGAGAGGAGATGAAAAATCGCCTATGGGGAGAGGAGAGGGTTTGGCGTCGGTTTCTTCTGAAATAGGGAGAAACTGACGTCTTGTCAGTTTTGATATGGGAAGGGATGGAATTTGGAGTTTCTAAATTATATCCTATTAACTTATTTATCTTAAATAATTAATTTCTAATATTTATTTACCAAAATTAAATACTACTTAATTCTATATTTAATCCTCTCTATTAATTGTAAGATTATAAAATGTTTTGATGATATAAAAAGATGTTTGATTTCACACCTTAAGTTCAAAATAAATAAAACATGTGCGAAGCGTAAATTTCTCATAGACCGGTTGAAAAACACGTCATCCCCTCAGGTACCACATGGCAAGATCCATGAAAAACTTGGAAAACGTTTGAGATCTTAGATCCACGTCAAGAGACATGGATCGATCGACGTATAACTGAGAGACGTAGATCTCTCAGTATAAGGTATGTCGATCGATCGACGTCTGACTGAGAGACGTCGATCTCTCAGCCAGACATACGTCGATCGATCGAGGTCTGACTGAGAGACGTCGATCTCTCAGCAGACATACGTCGATCGATCGACGTCTGACTGAGAGACGTCGATCTCTCAGCAGGCACACGTCGATCGATCGACGTCTGACTGAGAGACGTCGATCTCTCAGCTCTGGCACGTAGATCGATCGACGTCTCCAGAATTCAAAATTTTTCAAACGTTGGAACAAAATCCAAGGGAGATTTATGATGTTTTCTCTCTCCAATCTTGCTCAAATTTCTTGTGGACTTTAACCCAACATACTACATGCTTCCTTGACTATTTTAACCTTGTCTAAGATTCTCTAGGGTGGCTATCCAAGATCAAATCACTTCATAGGTTGGCTAAAGACTATTTGGGCACTATTTTGACATTTTTGAAGATGAAGACTTGGTGGAAGGCCTCAAAAACGTGGTGAACTTCTTCTATAAATGTAGAAGGCTTGGATGAAGCAATTACACACTTTCAACATCATCTAGCTTCACTTTACATTGTTGTATATTTCTCTCATACTTGTAAATTTGTTTAAAGCTTGTTTAGCTTTCTTTGATCTTCATTGTTTGTATATTGAGAGAGAGTCAAGCACAAGAGGAACCATAAATATTTGATCTCTAGCTTGTGCTTAGACTTGTGAGAGAGTGTGAACCTTACTATATATCTTCAACCCATTGTGAGAAGTTCTTGAGAGAACTTTTGTTGAAGTTGTGAGGAAGCAAGAAGTTGTTCTTGCTAAGAGCTGTAGTTGCTGTAGTTGCACAAGTGTGTTGTGCAAGAAGTTGCTGTTGTTGTTGCTTACACTAAAGTGTTAGTGTAAGTGTTGCTGTGGTTGTTCTTATTGTTCATAATAAGAAGAGTAGTTGTTGAAAATCCACTTTGGAAACAAAGTGGTAGTGGCGTAGAATCATTTACGATTCGAACCACTCTATATCCGGTGTACTCTTTCATTGTCTCTCATCTCCAATTCTTGCTCTGATTTTGAATATCTTTTTGAGTTGAGAAAAACAAGAAAAATCCGCAAAAGAGCCAAACACTCTATTCACCCCCCCTCTAGAGTGTATTTCGGACCTTACAATTGGTATCAGAGCCTAACCTTGATTGCTTGGCCAATCTTTGCAAGTAGCAAGGTTAAAGATCATGGCAATGACAACCTCAACCTCAACCTCAACCTCCTCATCTCCTAAGCCTACTGCACTATTTTCCGGATCAAACACTAAAGCTCCTATGTTTGATGCCCAAAACTATTCTTTGTGGAAATTTCGAATGATCAATCATTTGAAAGGCTGTGGATTTGATATATGGAGAGCTGTTGTCAAAGGAATTGAAGTTCCAATGATTACCAACTCAAAAGGAGAATCAATGTTTAAAGATGAGGATGACTACACCGACGAAGAGAAGATAAAGTTCGCCATTAATGGTAAAGCTTTTGACATTCTCTCAAGTGCTCTAACTACCATTGAGCTCATTAGACTCCAAGGCCTTGAAACAGCCCACGAGGCATGGAAAAGGCTTGAAATGATACATGAAGGAACTGAGCAAGTAAGAATGGCCAAAAGACTCATGCTCATGAAGGAGTATGAGATGTTCGGAATGAAGAGCGGTGAGAAGATTGAGGAGACAATCGACCGATTCACACGAATAGTGAATCAACTCTCTATGGTTGACAAGAAAATCTCAAACGAAGACCTTGTCTCAAAACTCCTCAACTCCTTGCCAAGAGAATGGACACCCAAAGTCACTGCCATCACCGAATCAAAGAATCTCAAGACTCTTACTCTTGATGAGCTATCCGGTAATCTTCTTACTCATGAAATTCTTATTGATGAACAAAATAGGATGAATCCTATCAAGCCTACACAAGCATCACACAAAGGATTGGTGGTAGAGTCCGATGATTCGGATGAGGAAGTTGCCCTTCTTGTAAGAAAATTTAGAAGAATGGCAACTAGAAACAAAGCTCAAGCAAGAAAGTTTTTCAAGAAACCATCTAAAGAAAAAGAAGCAAGTGAAAGTTGCTATAGATGTGGTCGACCCGGTCACTTCATTGCCGATTGCCACATAAAAGAGCCGCAAAAGCAAGAAAAGAAAGTCTTTCCTCAAAAGAAGAAAGCCCTCAATGCGGAGGTAACCACGTGGGATGATCTCCTTTCGGAATCGGAAGGAGAAGAGAGTGAAGATCAAGGTGTTGGACTTGTGGCAATGGTTGAAAATTCAAAGGTTCAACATACTTGTCTTATGGCGATTGAAGACGACCTTGAGGTAAACTCTAACCCTTCAAATTTTCATGATGAAATAGGAGATTTGCAAGATGACTTTGAAAAATTAAATTTTGAAATATAAGCATTTAAAGAAAGAGTTCAAGAAATGCATTTTAGAAAATAAGAGCTTGCATGACAAAAATATTTTGATGGTTCAAGAGCATGATATCATACTTACTATGCATAAAACCGTAGCTCATGAAAAGGAAGAAATTAGAAAAGAATGTGAAAAACTAAAATTAGACTTACAAAGACTAACAAATGGGAAAAACAACTTAGACATACTACTTGGGAATCAACGAATTGGAAATGATAAATCCGGTTTAGGATTTAACTCATCATCTTCTATTAAACCCAAGTCTTTAAAGAAAAAGGCAAACAATAGAAAATCACAACAAAATTTATCATCTTCTAAACCAAAGCTTGTACCCACGTGTTTTTATTGCAACAAACTAGGACATGTAAAGAAAGCATGTAGAGCTCGATTTGAGAGCACATACGTTTGGAAGCCTAAGGGTCGAAAAACTAACCCTAAAGGACCCAATCATCAAAGGGTACCAATGCATACATCTTTTGGTTTTGTAGGCTCTCAAGATAAATGGAGTAGCCAAAGAAGAAGGAACCAAATGGCTTATGGACAGCGGATGTTCAACTCACATGACCGGAGACAAGACGTTGTTCACCAAGCTCAAGCTCCAAGATGGTGGAACGGTGCATTTTGGCAATGGGAGAGCCAAAATCCTTGGACATGGAGAAATTGGTAATTCTTCCTTTACTATTAATAATGTACTATATGTAGAAGGGCTTAAGTATAATTTGATAAGTGTTAGCCAACTATGTGATGCTAATTTTCAAATTGAGTTTGTGAAAAGAAAATGTGTTGTGAAAAAGAACGATAAGATTGTTTTCGAAGCTATTCGTAAAAATGATGTTTACAAATTTAGCACACATGATTTGATATCACAAAATGTTTCTTGCCTAGTTGCCAAAAATGATTTGACTCAACTATGGCATAGACGACTTGGACACATTAGTTTCAAGAATTTCAAAGAGATTTGCAAAAATGAAAAAGTCCAAGGTCTTCCAAAACTAAATTTCGAAAACCATGGCTTATGTGACACTTGTCAAAAAGCAAAGCTTGTTAAAACAAGTTTCAAGCCCAAAAGTGAAATCTCCACCACCAAACCTCTACAATTGCTTCATATGGATTTGTATGGGGATATTGGTACAGCAAGCCTAAGTGGAAAACATTACACCTTTGTGGTGGTAGATGACTACTCTAGGTACACTTGGGTAATGTTCTTAGCTAAAAAGAATGATGCATGTCAAGAATTTATCAAGCTTTGTAAGAGATTAGAAAATCAAAAAGAAGACACAATTAAGGAAATTAGAAGTGATAGAGGTGGTGAGTTTGATGGAGAATTTCAAGAATTTTGTGTATCCAAAGGGTATGGACACAATTTTTCAGCTCCAAGAACTCCTCAACAAAATGGTGTTGCGGAAAGGAAAAATAGAACACTTCAAGAAATGAGTAGAGCCATGCTAAATGAATTTGTGCTACCCAAATATTTTTGGGCCGAAGCGGTAAATACCGCTTGTCATGTGATCAATAGAGTTTATTTGAGACCATTTCTCAAAAAGACTCCTTATGAGCTTTGGAAAGGTAGAGTACCAAATATTGGTTATTTCAAGGTTTTTGGTTGTAAGTGTTTTATACTTAACACCAAAGACAACTTGGATAAACTCGACTTCAAAGCGGATGAAGGAATCTTTATGGGTTATGCTCAAAATAGCAAAGCATTTAGAGTATATAATAAGAGAAGTATGAAAGTTAAAGAATCAATCCATGTCAAGTTTAGTGAATTTATTGATGATAAGTCAAACGTTAATAATGATGATGATGAAGATGAAATAATTGAAGTAAGTCATATAGAAAAATTTGAGAATCCAAAAGGTAATATTGTCATCGACCTTAGGATTGATCCACTTGAACCTAAGGTTGAAGATGAAGAAGTAGGAGGGGATACCTCAAATTTGCCGGATTCATATAAATATAGAAAAGATCACCCTAAAGAGTTGATACTAGGTGAAACTAGCCAAGGTGTAATGACAAGGAGAAAATTCAATGAAAATGCCTTCATTTCACAAGTTGAGCCTAAAAATATAAAAGAAGTAATAAATGATGAAGATTGGGTATTAGCTATGCAAGAAGAATTAAATCAATTTGAAAGAAGTGATGTGTGGGAATTAGTTGCTAAACCTAGTGATCACCCCGTAATTGGCACTAAATGGGTATTTAGAAACAAAATGGATGATAAAGGAAACATCACTAGAAACAAAGCTAGGTTAGTAGCCCAAGGCTATAGGCAAGAGGAAGGCATAGACTACGATGAAACTTTTGCCCCCGTGGCTAGGTTAGAAGCTATTAGGATGTTATTAGCATATGCATGCTATAAGGATTTCAAACTATATCAAATGGATGTGAAATCCGCATTCTTGAATGGAATAATTCAAGAAGAGGTTTATGTAGCTCAACCTCCGGGGTTTGAAAATCATGATTATCCAAATCATGTTTTTAGACTCAAAAAGGCCCTTTATGGACTTAAACAAGCTCCTAGGGCTTGGTATGATAGATTAAGTAACTTCCTACTTGAAAACGAGTTTTCAAGAGGAAAAGTCGACACTACTCTTTTTATTAAAGAACAAGGAAACCATCAATTGCTTGTTCAAATTTATGTGGATGATATCATATTTGGTGCTACTAATGATTCTCTTTGTAAGCATTTTGCTAAATTGATGGAAGGAGAATTTGAAATGAGCATGATGGGTGAACTCAACTACTTTCTTGGTCTACAAATCAAGCAAACTCAAGATGGAGTGTACATATCTCAAACAAAGTATACGAAGGATTTGCTCAAGAAGTACAAATTCGAGGATGGAAGAAGTGTGAGCACTCCGATGAGCACAAGTACAAAGCTTGACAAAGACGAAAAAGGAAAGCCGGTTGAGGTAACAAAATATAAGGGTATGATTGGTAGTTTACTTTATTTGACTGCTAGTAGGCCGGATATTTTGCATGCTGTGTGCTTATGTGCTAGATTTCAAAGTATGCCTAAGGAATCGCATTTAGTTGCCATTAAACGTATCTTTAGGTATTTAAAAGGAACTTTGAACTTTGGATTGTTTTATCCCAAAAATGGATGTTTTGATTTAAGAGGGTATAGTGACTCCGACTATGCCGGAAACCTTGTTGATAGGAAAAGCACGTCCGGAACATGTCAATTCCTTGGAGATTGCTTAGTTTCTTGGTTTTCCAAGAAACAAAATAGTGTGTCACTTTCAACGGCGGAATCCGAATATATATCGGCCGCTTCATGTTGTGCACAACTACTTTGGATGACAAACACATTGAATGATTACAATGTTAAGTTTGATAAAGTTCCCATCTTATGTGATAATACCTCAGCCATAAGTATAGCACAAAACCCGGTTCATCATAGTAGAACAAAACACATTGAAGTGAGGCATCACTTCATAAGAGATTGCATCCAAAAAGGTTTGGTATGCATTGAGTTTGTTTCAACAAATGACCAATTGGCAGATATCTTTACCAAATCTCTTCCCACCGAGACATTCGAATCAATTAGAACAAGATTAGGAATGATAAACATCAGTTAAGGGGATGAAAATTGGAAAACCCAAAATAGGGGGCACGTCGAACGATCGACGTGTCTAAAACGAGAGATCGACGTACGTCGATCTCTGACATCGATCGATCGACGTACGTCGAACTCAGACGTCGATCGATCGACGTCATCGAATTCTGCAGCTATAAATTTCTGCAAAAACGCGAACCTTCATCATTTCCTCTCTGTTTCCAGCAGCAAAACCCTAAGAAAAAAATCGCCCCTCTCTTCCAAACCCTTTCTATCTTCAATTTCATCTCTCAATCAGGATTCAATCCATTCCTGCTCTTAAATCTTGAGTTCCCCTCTTAAAATCTTCTATTTTCAACCTAAAATCCCCAAATTTCATATCCAAAAACTGTTCTAGCCCCAAAAAATTCTCCTCAAATGTCTTCAAGAAGCAAGAATACAACCAAGAGACCAAGATCCTCTAGGGGTGAAGGTTCAAGCTCTTCTCGTGGTCAATCCTCTCAACCTAGAAGAAAGCAACCTATGGATGAAAGTGGGGCTCAAGTACTTGAAGAGCTTAGGAGTGAGTTGACCCTCTCAAACTTCCCTTGGGTCAAAACCAAAGATGCAAAGGATGCTTTGGAGGAACCCCTAATCCCTGGGCACGTAAGTTATATCTCTAGACATTCTCAAAATTTGTTTAATAAGTGGGAAGATGATCAGAGAGCCACTATCCCACTCAAATTGCTTAGAATAAACGATATTCTAAGCAATGATGAACTAAGAGACATCATTGAGTGGTTAGATTTTCAAGAGTGGAGGAGTATTTGGAATCAACAAGAGATGCTAAAAATGTCCACTACGTATACAAGGCTTTTTTATGCAAACTTATGGATTGAGTATTTGAATGGTATTCCTTTTGCTCTAAACTCGGTTATTGATGGGCATCATTTGAGGTTAACAATTGCAAAAATCTGCAATTTGATTGGTGTGCCAAATGAAGGATACTATGAGTTTGATGCTTGGAAATGGGATACGGCTAGGTGGAAGGTTTCCGAAGATGAGGTAAAAACCTTCTTAGGTTTTCATCCTAGTAAAAACACTAATGATATGCCTTTGGTTTACCGTACCCTTCTTGCCATTGTTACATTCTGTGTCAATGGTAAATCTGCCAAATTGCCTAGTAACCTCGACTTTTACATAGCATATAGAATAGCTAACCGAGAGAAGGTTAACTTTGGAAACCTTTTTATGACGAACGTAGTGGAGGCCGCAACCAAACAAAACAAGGCTCTTCCCTATAGTAATCTTATCTATAGAATGCTTGTGAAGTCGGGAATTTATGTGGATGATATGGATGTTGACAATATAACACACAAGGACTACTATGACAAAGCCAACATCCAACAAATCCTGAAATCTAGAAAAGAGGCAATGAGGAAAGAGCAAGAGGAAGAACGAGAAGAAGAAGACATTCCGGATGAGGCACCCATTCCGGAACCGGAGACACAAGCTCAAACAAGTCGCTTAAGCTCAAATGTCCCGGAACTCCAAGCTCAAGTCCTCAGTCTTCAACAGGAGGTTGGCGAGCTAAAGGGCAAAGTGACGGTGCATGAATCACGATTTGCCAAGTTCAAGGACAAAATGAAAGCGTGTATTCCTGGAGTTACGTTTTCGTCTGATGAAGACTAGATGATTTTTTTTACCCTATTCTAGCGTAGTTCTGTGTTGAAACTTGGTGTGCTTTAACTTTACTATTGTTTGATGCTTTCAAAAAGGGGGAGAATGACTTAAGTATTGTTTTAAGTATTGTTTAAGTATTGTTTTGACTCATTTCGACTGATTGGTATTATGGCTTATCGGCATTGTTGGCATTATGGTTGTCTTGATTTGGTGGCATTGTTGGTATCTTTGGTATTGTTGGGTTCTTGGTATATTTGATTATTTTTTTTGGCTTGATGAAAAATGGCATGTTGCTTAAGTGGCTTATGTGTTAGTGGACTTTAACCCAACATACTACATGCTTCCTTGACTATTTTAACCTTGTCTAAGATTCTCTAGGGTGGCTATCCAAGATCAAATCACTTCATAGGTTGGCTAAAGACTATTTGGGCACTATTTTGACATTTTTGAAGATGAAGATTTGGTGGAAGGCCTCAAAAACATGGTGAACTTCTTCTATAAATGTAGAAGGCTTGGATGAAGCAATTACACACTTTCAACATCATCTAGCTTCACTTTACATTGTTGTATATTTCTCTCATACTTGTAAATTTGTTTAAAGCTTGTTTAGCTTTCTTTGATCTTCATTGTTTGTATATTGAGAGAGAGTCAAGCACAAGAGGAACCATAAATATTTGATCTCTAGCTTGTGCTTAGACTTGTGAGAGAGTGTGAACCTTACTATATATCTTCAACCCATTGTGAGAAGTTCTTGAGAGAACTTTTGTTGAAGTTGTGAGGAAGCAAGAAGTTGTTCTTGCTAAGAGCTGTAGTTGCTGTAGTTGCACAAGTGTGTTGTGCAAGAAGTTGCTGTTGTTGTTGCTTACACTAAAGTGTTAGTGTAAGTATTGCTGTGGTTGTTCTTATTGTTCATAATAAGAAGAGTAGTTGTTGAAAATCCACTTTGGAAACAAAGTGGTAGTGGAGTAGAATCATTTACGATTCGAACCACTCTATATCCGGTGTACTCTTTCATTGTCTCTCATCTCCAATTCTTGCTCTGATTTTGAATATCTTTTTGAGTTGGTGTGCTTTAACTTTACTATTGTTTGATGCTTTCAAAAAGGGGGAGAATGACTTAAGTATTGTTTTAAGTATTGTTTAAGTATTGTTTTGACTCATTTCGACTGATTGGTATTATGGCTTATCGGCATTGTTGGCATTATGGTTGTCTTGATTTGGTGGCATTGTTGGTATCTTTGGTATTGTTGGGTTCTTGGTATATTTGATTATTTTTTTTGGCTTGATGAAAAATGGCATGTTGCTTAAGTGGCTTATGTGTTACAATGGTAAATTGCTTTAGGCAAAAAGTTTGAAAAATGCAAACCATTGAAAATTGTTGATTGGTTGAGGGGGAGCAAATGTAAGGAAGAGTATTTTGATTGGGTTCAAAATTGATTTTTTTTAGAAAGTAAAGAGTGCATATACTTAGGGGGAGATTGATGCTTTTCAAATTTTGAAACATTCAGACAATTGAAACGGAGCAAAAACTTTTTAGAATCTTGGTTTTGAAATCATCAAAAAGGGGGAGATTGTAAGATTATAAAATGTTTTGATGATATAAAAAGATGTTTGATTTCACACCTTAAGTTCAAAATAAATTAAACATGTGCGAAGCGTAAATTTCTCATAGACCGGTTGAAAAACACGTCATCCCCTCAGGTACCACATGGCAAGATCCATGAAAAACTTGGAAAACGTTTGAGATCTTAGATCCACGTCAAGAGACATGGATCGATCGACGTATAACTGAGAGACGTAGATCTCTCAGTATAAGGTATGTCGATCGATCGACGTCTGACTGAGAGACGTCGATCTCTCAGCCAGACATACGTCGATCGATCGACGTCTGACTGAGAGACGTCGATCTCTCAGCAGACAGACGTCGATCGATCGACGTCTGACTGAGAGACGTCGATCTCTCAGCAGGCACACGTCGATCGATCGACGTCTGACTGAGAGACGTCGATCTCTCAGCAGGCACACGTCGATCGATCGACGTCTGACTGAGAGACGTCGATCTCTCAGCTCTGGCACGTAGATCGATCGACGTCTCCAGAATTCAAAATTTTTCAAACGTTGGAACAAAATCCAAGGGAGATTTATGATGTTTTCTCTCTCCAATCTTGCTCAAATTTCTTGTGGACTTTAACCCAACATACTACATGCTTCCTTGACTATTTTAACCTTGTCTAAGATTCTCTAGGGTGGCTATCCAAGATCAAATCACTTCATAGGTTGGCTAAAGACTATTTGGGCACTATTTTGACATTTTTGAAGATGAAGACTTGGTGGAAGGCCTCAAAAACGTGGTGAACTTCTTCTATAAATGTAGAAGGCTTGGATGAAGCAATTACACACTTTCAACATCATCTAGCTTCACTTTACATTGTTGTATATTTCTCTCATACTTGTAAATTTGTTTAAAGCTTGTTTAGCTTTCTTTGATCTTCATTGTTTGTATATTGAGAGAGAGTCAAGCACAAGAGGAACCATAAATATTTGATCTCTAGCTTGTGCTTAGACTTGTGAGAGAGTGTGAACCTTACTATATATCTTCAACCCATTGTGAAAAGTTCTTGAGAGAACTTTTGTTGAAGTTGTGAGGAAGCAAGAAGTTGTTCTTGCTAAGAGCTGTAGTTGCTGTAGTTGCACAAGTGTGTTGTGCAAGAAGTTGCTGTTGTTGTTGCTTACACTAAAGTGTTAGTGTAAGTGTTGCTGTGGTTGTTCTTATTGTTCATAATAAGAAGAGTAGTTGTTGAAAATCCACTTTGGAAACAAAGTGGTAGTGGCGTAGAATCATTTACGATTCGAACCACTCTATATCCGGTGTACTCTTTCATTGTCTCTCATCTCCAATTCTTGCTCTGATTTTGAATATCTTTTTGAGTTGAGAAAAACAAGAAAAATCCGCAAAAGAGCCAAACACTCTATTCACCCCCCCTCTAGAGTGTATTTCGGACCTTACATTAATTCTCATAGTTAATTCTTAATTTATTGTCATTAATTGCCCTTAATCACATTTAATTCTCGTTTTATCCCGTAATTGCTCTACGGAGGGTGCGGGGCGTAACATTCCACCCCCCTTACAAAAAGTTTCGTCCTTGAAACTTGTGCGTTACGAAATCAATGACTTAGTATAGTCCCTCATAATTTATTTACTTAGATCATGACCGAAATTAGTATCCCTTACGTATTCCGGTATGATACCCATTTCACTTCCTCGATACAGGACTAAGTTCTCAAATCATTCAGTGTGTATATACACAATGTACTCTTTAAATCCATTGTCCTCCGCCTGATAGATCGTAACCTATTCTTGTATAGTCATCGAATCAACCTTAAGGGTAACGTCAATATACACGCTTCATGACTTAATCGTCGGTCTATATCGAACTTATATTTGCCATCCTGACCAACCCTCTAAAATCAGTTCTTAAGTGTATTACAATCCTTAACTTAACGCCTTGCTCACAAGACTCATCCCTGAAGCCATATGTATTTTTTGAAATACGTTGTACTCTAGGACGATTTAATTTAGTCAATACTAAAATCTTTCAAGGTGATCTCGTCCTTATGAGATTCAATCCTTACTTAGTCCTCGATAATTAGTGCTTACAAACTTCCACTTATACCACTTGACGTGTATCAGTCGACTTATTGCAAACTACAATACCAGATTCGTAAACTTATCACATAAGATTTATCACTTAGATACTTAACCATACTAACATCCTTTGTGCATGCCATTACGGAACCGTTACCCCTCCTCAATACAACTAAGTCTTCAAAAGCAGTTCTTATATACTTACCAACTAGCTCTATGATTATGCTCTTAATTTCTCAGAGATACCGTCATAAGCCTAGTATACGAAATGTATGCATGGACGTGCTTCTAAATAAAATATAGCCCATGTGGCTATAATTCAAAACATAGCTTTAATTATTTACACAGTACCCAAATTTTTTTTTGAGCTAAAGTATTATAAAATCGTTTTCGCAAGTGGCGTTTCGCGTGACCTCTTATAAAAGGAATGAATAACTTGTTCGCAAGAATGTCTCAAACAAGAAAACAAAATGTGGCTACAATCTACTCACAAAAGTGTTACAGGTAAGACCGCCTTAAAACCATTTGAAACTCAATGACGTAACGTTTTATAAAACAATTTGGAAATGGTATATCTCTTTCTCAAAAAAAAATGTATGTTTTGAAACTACTTTTTGTTTCGCAAAATTAGGTAACTTCATGGCAAGCGGTTGATAATTCCAAAAATAAAATGCTTGCAATATCAATAGTCGACAACTCAAATTATTTTAACAAAATAAACTTAGCTAAACGAAAACTTGTGAAATAATATAAGAAATATATAGACATATTGCTCTTCAAATCATTTGCATTTTAAAATGTATCTATTTTTTTTTCAGAGTTTGTCAGTAGTAGTTGAAATTCCATCAGGTTGGAATACGAATACGGAAGAAGATACAACATTGTTAAGGTAGCAGACTATAAATAAGCAAACTAGTTAAAATACTTGGAAAAATTGAAAAATCTTTGAAATATAGGGTATATCTTGGTGTACGTGCTCATGTATAAATATTTAACCGCTTGAAACATATTTATCCATACTTCGTATAATTTCTATAATCCACTCTTACGGTCAGGGATAAATCTACCTAAGTACCGTAACTTATGGGTCTAATGTTCGTCTACTCCGGCTAACATCTTTAGCTGAGACTGTCCAATTCTAGCATGGCAAACTCAATATTAATCGTCTTAAGGTATTCTCATTCGCCGTACTTCTGTGCGCCACACTAATCCATCGCACTTTTTTTTACTGGGTTATTTTAACCGCTAATTCTAATTCAGTTAATCTCACCTGAACAGCAATTATTACTTGTTCATGCTTGCTTCCTTGCAATTTCAAACCTACTCGACTCAAGCCAAGTAACTCTATGTTTCTAGGGGTTCATCACTTAGCTAAAGATTTTGTGACACTTTATCGTTCCAAGGTGCATAATATAGTAGGTTCTCGTATGTCACTGCCGATCAATATCGCTAATAAGACTAATATGATCGGCCTATTTTGGTAATTCTAAATTGGGCATTTTAATTGTAAACTATAAACTTTGTTAACAATATCTTTCACTAACTCTACTGATCATAATGCTTATAAATCGTTGCTTAATTTCTATCATGCTACTATAAATCATCCCTTAGTATTTACTCCACTATTACAATTCATTTCTTAGTAGCTATGGTCCCAATTTAGTCCTAAGCCTATTATGGTATTACCGTCCAGGTAAGAATATGGACCTTCTCTAATTTACCCTAGTGGCGTCAAGTACTAGGTTGCAATTATGGTAAGGTAGCCCGAGTTACTGCCTGACCCGATAATATTGATCTAAGGTTTGTATTAGGATGTTCTGATTAACATCGTAATTCATTCGAATCAATTATATAATGTTCACCTAGGGTTACTAATATCACGGCTTAGAGAGTTGTGATCATCCTTAGATAAGGGAGAATTGTATGGGGTATCTTAGATGTACATGCGTCCAAAACCGTTGACCCCCTATAATTTAGGATCATAACTTATCTCTAGGATCGTTCTTGGCATCATCCTTCTTACTTCTAAGATCACGTCTTATTTCCAAATCATAATTTGTACAAAATCAACACTTATTACTAATTCCGTACTTATGCCTAAACTCGTAATCAAGATCGTTACTTAAGTCTAAGATCATGACTTATGTTCAGAATCATCGCTTATAACCGAGATCAGTACCTATGTTCATGATCATCGCCTTATGTTCAAATCATCACCTGTGTCTAAGATTGTGACTTAGAGGCAAAATCGTAACTTATTTTCTAGTATCATGGCCTAATTCTACATTTCTGCCATGCATCCAAAGTCATGCTCTGAAGATCCTAATATCGACACGAAATACCTCTTGATCTCATTCTAAAGTTTGATCCAAGTGATCGACGGTGTCATTTTTGCTACGCCACCACTCCTTCGCATCCACTTGGTGGTGGGGCATGTGGCTGCCGATGTTGTTGAGCAACACTTTGCGCAATAACCGTTATGACGTCCATCAGAGCTTGAGGCATTACTATTTGTGGTGGCTGTGGGTTCTCATTTCCACTGCCACCATTTCCCTTTTTTTTTGAGGCATTGTCTGCAAGGTCAAGATTATTAGCATTCAATAGTTCTAAGGATAATCTTGAAGGCCCATGTGCGCTGGGCACGACATAACTCGTAAACCGAAAGAAAATAAAGCTGACGAATTAAGTTTTATCGCGCTCGCACACACCTAGCCCAATCGAACTTATATCTAAGATCACATACTTAGACCTATGGATCAACTTAGGGTCAAAGTCATAGCTTAGAACTCTACATGACATAACCTAGGTCTCCGAGGTAGATCTGAAGCCTAGGCTCTGATACCACCTGTAGCGCCCCGATCCGGACAGCGGAATCCGAACCGGTACACCCGTCGTAGCTTACTGAGAAGACTACAACACGTCTCATCTCTTGAATACACATCATCAATGACGTAAGAGAAATAAGCGCGGAACCACCTCTCGTCAAACTAAACCATCAATGCAGTACGTCAAAAGACAATGTGAATACCAAAAACTGTATATGGACGCAGCCATCTAAAACCTCTAACGAAAAAAGACTGAAATAACAGAAACTATCCACTCAATTCACTCCACAAGGTCTAATCATCCCATTCTGCCCACTCGCCGTCGTCCTCAATGAAAATCATATCGTAACTAGGTTCATCTGCAAAGACAAAGGCAGTACCCTTAGCGAAAACGCTAGCAAGTAACCCGCTTATAAGACATACGGGATCAACACATGGCAAGACATGAGTAATATATAATTCAAGGGAATTGTGGGGCACATGTCTTGTAAAACTTCCAAATAGATAAACGAATCACGTAATAGCAAGTACAGCAAATTGAGTGTAACTAACAAATCAATAACAATCAAATACCACGCACATCCATACCACAACGACTCTCGTGATGCATGTCAAAATATGCACTACACTACACACTCACAAATGCATGAGCCATTTCTTTTCAAATCAGTGTAATGCATGTCACAATGTCCGGTCTCGTAACTCGTTATCCTGTAACGCGCCCCGGCTTATATTTCCATCCTGGTTTACGTTACAGGCTCGTATGCTCTGTGATGTGCCTCGGCTTATATTTCCATCCCGATTTACATCACAGATCTCGTAAAACTCTGCAATGCACCTCGGCTTATATTTCCATCCCGATTAACATTGCAAAGGACTTTATACCCTGTAACGCGCCCCGGCTTATATTTCCATCCCGGTTTGCGTTACAGCCTTTTGTGCCCTGCAATGCGTCCCAGCTTATATTTCCATCCCGGTTTACATTACAGGTCACCTTCGCAAATATGTACTGAAGCACATCTCTTTTTCAAAACCATATGCAATGCACGTGCCATGATGCAAGACTCCTCGTTTCAATCACATTTCTCGTTCACATATGCAGTTCATATTCACATGCGCAAGTACAAGTAACACACAAGATCTCCCTAACTCTCACATCAAAGCTTAGGCTTCAACTATATCATCAACACTTAACTTTGATACTAAACTTCATACACCAATGCGAGTACTCATATCTTTCTTTCGTTGAACTCTATAACACCTCGTACGTTCATTTCCTAACCCTCCTAGGTCATCCACGTTGAAACCCGATTCGAATACCCTTCACATTCACCAATTTGATTCACCATCCTAAGTCATGTTCCCAAGACTTAGACTACCTTCAATCAGGTACTAGGAAGTCTCTAAGGTCACCCAAAGATTCCCCTAGCTTCCCTTTTTCTTCACTTACTTTCCCACAAAACTGGTTGACGTCATACCCTGACGTCGATCGATCGACGTACGTCATACCCTGACGTCGATCGATCAATGTCCATCTGAGGCACGTCGATCTCTCACTCAACCTACGTCGATCGATCTACGTCCTTCTGAGGCACGTCAGCCTCTCACTCACTATACGTCGATCGATCGACGTACGTCATACCCTCACGTCATACCCTCACTTACTACACGTCATACCCTCACTTACTACACGTCATACCCTCACGTCATACCCTCATTTACTACACGTCATACCCTCACGTCATACCCTCACTTACTACACGTCATACCCTCACGTCATACCCTCATTTACTACACGTCATACCCTCACGTTATACCCTGACGTCGATCGATCGACGTCATCGCCCCCAGAATCTTCATCCTGCGATTTCTGCAGAAACTGCAGAAATAACCCCCAATTCGATCCCAACTTCCTTCCAAACCATTCCAAGCCTATTCCCCCTATCAATCCATGCTTAGGTCACCAAAATCAACACCTTTAACATACAAATCAAGGATTCAAGCATAACACTCCAAGTATCCATCAAATCAAACCCAAAAATCTCATCTTTTCACTCTCCCTCCCTTCAACCGCAAATAGCAACAAAGTAGGGTTCAAGGGATTGGGATTTACATGATTTCACATAAACAACAACATCAACGATGATCTAAATCAAATAACGGCCAAATCTCGAAATCAAAACATATAAATCACATATAGATTCACAGAAAGAAACTACTGCATGGTGATCCATTTGAATATCAAAAATAGGCCTTTTCCTCTTTCGCAAAACGTAAGAACTTATAAGTAGATTACTTGCCTTTGATTACTCGAAGAAGAATCGGAAAACAAACGAAGAACGGGTTGTGTTCTTGAAGGATCTTCACCTAGGGCTGGAGAGGAGATGAAAAATCGCCTATGGGGAGAGGAGAGGGTTTGGCGTCGGTTTCTTCTGAAATAGGGAGAAACTGACGTCTTGTCAGTTTTGATATGGGAAGGGATGGAATTTGGAGTTTCTAAATTATATCCTATTAACTTATTTATCTTAAATAATTAATTTATAATATTTAATTACCAAAATTAAATACTACTTAATTCTATATTTAATCCTCTCTATTAATTCTCATACTTAATTCTTAATTTATTGTCATTAATTGTCCTTAATCACATTTAATTCTCGTTTTATCCCGTAATTGCTCTACGGAGGGTGCGGGGCGTAACACTAGGACTTGCTTTGTTACTTTAACTTCACCACACTCATTAAGCCACGTAAGTCTATAAGGACGGGGGTGATTATTTAAAGGTAACTCAAGTTTCCTAACAAGTTCAAAACTTGCAACATTGGTACATGAACCGGAGTCAATGATTAAAGTGCAAACTTTCTTTTTAACCATACGGTGAATGTGGAATATGTTCTCTCGTTGTATTTCAGGTTCTTCAATTTTAATTTGGGCACTTAGAGCTCGACGGACAACTAAGAACTCTTTTGTTTCACACTCATTAATCTCTTCACTAATCTCTTCTTCTTCCTCACATGTTTGTTCAATTTCATTGTTTTCTTCACTCTCCTCCAATTCTTCCTCAGAATAATACTCATTAGACTCTTCAATAAACAAGATGCGTTTAGGGTTGGGACATTGATTAGCAAAATGACCTTTTCCTAAGCATTTAAAACATTGAATATCACGAGTCTTAACATTAGGCGTACCTTCCACCTTGGCTTTGCCTTTACAGTGATTGGAAGCTTTGGACGATTTTGGATATTCTGGGTTGATTTTCCTTGGGATCCACGGCCTTGACCTTGTTGTGGACGGAAAGGCGTCCTGGGCTGTGTTCTGGGAAAACTCAAAGGATTAGTCCGAAAAGAAGGGTTAGAAGTTTTTACCTTCAATTGTCTATCCACTTTCTCAGCAATGTGAACCATAGAAGCCAGATCAGAGTAAGGTGTAAGTTCCACCTTAAATGCAATCTCTTTGTTCAAACCAGCTAGAAATCTAGCCATTGTGGCTTCCTCAGCTTCTTCTATGTTAGCCCTGGTAAGCAGATGTTCTAATTCTTTATAAAATTCATCAACAGATCTATTACCTTGAGAAAGTTGTTGCAATTTCTGGAAAATGCTTCTTTCATAGGAAGGAGATATGCCTAGGCCGTATGCCTAGTTTGTAAGGAACCACCTTGTATGGATCCTTGCGTAAAGTCTTCACCAACTCAAGATGACGCTGAGTTTCTGATTTTCATCATCTACAATGTTTGTTGGAGCTGGAGCATTAGAGACCTCAGGACGGCCTTTTGCGCCGAGAATCTCTAACATGGCCACCCACTCACATGTTGATAGTACGAAATTCCCCAATGAATGCACCCAACTGCTACTCCCATTTCAACTTTTAGATGTTGTCTATTAAATTAACTTTCCACTTGGTTGCGTATGTTATACCGTTGTTTTACATTACAAGTATATATAAGTGCTGTGTATTTTAGTATCGAAATGTCTTTCTTTGTATTTCTTGAATCTACTCACCAACACACTAGCACAACATAGAGCTATTATCATGTCATTTATGCAGGTAGAGCCGGGGGTCTCACTAGAAGCAGACTCTCTATCCCTTGGGATAGAGGTATTGTCTGCCTACCACTTACCCTCTCCAGACCCTAACGATAGCTTTTGCTGTCGTTGGGATATACTGGGTTCGGATGATGATGATGAAGATGTTGTCTATTAAAAATTGGACATTTGATATGAAAAGTTTTGCATGCATTCTAGAGATATGTAGCGTTTTCTATGTAGCGGTAACAATTATTGGAATAAATATCTTCACATAATAGCACAAGTAATAGAATATGTGAAGTCTTTCTTCTTTCTACTAGGCCCAAAGTTATCTCCAAAAATTATTAGAGTCATGTCTATTAATGAATTGATATCTAGTAATTATTTGTAGACATAACGTTACTGTCTTGTGACTTTAAGGTCACGGTTCGAACCGCAGAAATAGCCTCTTGCACGAAGTGTATGGTAAAGCTGCGTACATCAGATCGCGAAACGATCGAGTCCCTCTCCGAACCGCGAAAATATCCTTTTACATGAAGTGTAGGGTAAGGCTGCGTACATCAGATCACGAAACGATCCGGTCCCTCTTCGAACCTTGTGTAAACGTGAAAACTAATGCACCGGGAACGACTTTTTTTAAATTATTTATAGACTAAATTAAAATTTTACCTTAACGCCAAATCTCTTGCAAAGCCATTTTAGAAACACTGTTGTTCGAGATAACCATACTTTGATTCCGGATGAGATCTGAGGAGGAAGAATATGAGGTAGAATATGAGGCCTCCAATCACGCGACGCCACGTGTACAAAAGGGCCCGCTGTTTACTTTTTTTTCTTTTTTAAAAAAAGTCCTTTTGTACACGTGGCGTCGCGTGATTGGAGGCCTCATATTCTACCTCATATTCTTCCTCCTCAGATCTCATCCTCTTTGATTCTTTTTGATGAAAAAGACTTAAGCATGCTTAAATCCACGTAGTCATTACTTATATCATGCAAGTTTCAATCTTCTAAAGTCATCTCTTACACTAATACATTGTCAGAGGAACTTGACTATTAAAATTTTTCCTATTGGTGGGATGTAATAAAATGAACATATGTATACCATTCATGCAACAACATAACTTTAACGTGTAAGGTACGATATTTGCAATTTCCAGTATTGTCCATTCATAATCATTAGAATCGTCCATTAAGTCTTCACACGTTATAAACTAGTATTGTATAAGTGATGAGCCAAATGAAGGCTAGAAAAACGTTTCCAAGACTTTGTCTTCTATTCCAAATCGATTCCAACCTCAGCTATGGCAAAGAACATCACAATGACACCCCTTGAACTGTAACCGTTTGTTTTTTGCTCAATTCATGCCAACACCTCTTCCTCTTTGGCATTCCAACACATCTAAAACCTCATTGAGACCCTAAGATGCTGTAAACCAAAAATGAAGTAAATACTAACAAGTTCTAGGCTATGAACTTGGAAGAAAACCGTTAGTGGTTTTAAACTTCAACTAGAAAAGTTGAGAATTCCTTAAAGGAAATTTTGATTGAAATGTATTTGAATTGTGGTTGTTTTTACATTCAGCTTCCTATTCTACTTATAACCAACGAAATTTACAAGAGTACAAGGTTTAAAGTACAATGTACAAGACTAAAAAGTAACATGCTTGCTTGGTAACTTGTTTGAACAATTTTGGTTCCAAGAAAGCTGGTTTGTTTGCCGTTGCTTCCATGCTTGTTTTCATCCTCAATTTTGATTGGATAATACTTTGAGCAGCTTGCTTTGAATTCCCTTTGATTGGTTGTAAGTTTGGCTTTGAATTTTCAAACCAATTAAGCCTTAATCAGCCGATTTCTTCAAAGGAGTTGATTGGATCAAATTTTGTGCAGCTTGCTTGCTTGTCTCTAACTTGATTTTGATTGGTTTGAACATTTGCAAGACTTCTTCCTATTGGTTAAAGCTTTGAGCAGCTTGTCCATCCTTGTTTGCGTGGAGAACAATTCTTGAATTTGACATGAGTGCTTGTCACCTCCTTGCTTGTAAGCTACTTGCTTATCACCTTCTTGCTTGAACAAAAATTCAGGTTCTAATTGCATTTTCAAGCTAAGTACGTGTACCTGAAAGACAAGGCAATAATACAACACAATCTATCCAAAAACAAGGTTAACCAACCAACAATATTAAAAAGAACAACTAAAGATATGTACAACATGTTTTTGATACAACTAGATCAAAGCTTGTATCATATAAACTCAATGGACATCATCTCTGCTCGGTTCATCCTTTTCATGCCTATAAAGAAATGATTCAACACAATGCAACAACTTCTTAGCCATACTCCTTGTTATGGGACCTGTGCGGGGCAGTGAGGTGTCATCATCAGTGTTTGTATTCACAAGGTTGGGTTGTAGCTCATCAATAAGTTATATATAGATCGATTACTTGTAGAAACAAACCAAGTGAACGAAGAGTAATGCACAAATCTGCTAAACAACAAAGCCAGAAAAGGATAATATATACTAAAATCCCCATGTGCACCGGGTATTTTATTTTTTATTTTTTTTGTGGATCCGACAAAATTTTCTTGATCCAATAATCTATACTCACCCTCCATTATCTAAACGTGTGTATGCATAAATACTAGGATGCAAAATGCAACCGAAACTAATGATATATAAGAGGGTGAGAGTTAGAATTCGAATCTTAATAACGACTCAGAATCATCCTGACATTAACATTCTTTGAACCAGATTTTCTAACATATATAGTAGAAAACGAGTCAAGAACTTGTTTGAGTCGATGTCAACTCCAAAAGCTCATTTCTGGAATAAGACAATAAATAGATACTATTCTTCAAAATCACACTTGAGAACTGGTCAACCTTCCACCAGGAATTAAACCTCTCGGATGCAAGTGAATTTTCAAGAAGAAATTGAAAGAAGATGGATCTATTGACAAATACAAGGTGCGGTTAGTAGCCAAAGGCTTTCGACAAAAAGAAGGTATTGACTTCTTTGACACTTACTCACCAGCAGTTGCGAAGCCAGGAGTCCCTTCTTGGAGGACACTGACAGGTTTCGCCACAGGCATACCACCGATCACCGTTTCAGACCGAAAAAACCGACAAAATTTTTTAGACATATTTTTGTATTATAACATAAAATACGTGAAAGAAAACACATCTACCAACCAATGTACAAATAAACAATACACAACAAACAATATGCGTATCATAATTACTAAATGAATATAGTAATATACATCAATACATACCTTTTATTTGCCTATTGTAGGACGAGGAGTTGCCAAGGGACGCAAAAAATTTCTTCGAGATGACATTGATTGAAATCGTTGCATAATATCTTCATCTTCAATGGTGCTAAAAATTTCATGCTTAAAGTAACACAATAAACAATCTGATAGTATGTCATCCCCCAACCGGTTGCATAGATCAGTCTTGACAATATTCATTACAGAAAAAGTTCTTTCAACACTAGTCATTCCAACGGGTAAGATCAATGCTAACTCGAAAAGTCGATATGCTAAAGGAAAGTAATTATGAATTTGTGATAATTTTTATCCACCATCCAAGATTATTTATATTAGAGAATACTTCATTTAATTTTATATCGACAATGTAATTGTCAAGTTGATGGTCAAACTCCATTTGTTCCGATGAAGTGAAGTCATCTGGATATAACTCAACAAGATGCAACAATTAACCATTGTCAAACAATTGTCCCAAAAACTAGTGTTTAACAATGAGCATTTGGAAAGCAGGTTACCTTTTAATTTGCACGGAGATTGTTTGCCATAAATGAGACACAATTGTTCCTTGAGAGTTTTCGGAGTGAAATTAAATCTAATAATAGAATTTGTCCATGAGGCCGAGATGCTTTTGATGATCAATAGAGGCCCGTTGCCGGCATGTCTTCGGTAGATTTTTCAAACAAAATAAAAACGTGCTTTGAAATAAACTTCTTGAATACTTGGCTGGTGATGTTTTCAAGATAAAATGAAAAATATTTTCAATTGTTGGTGTTTCCATCGGAAAAACTATTTCCAATCAAATAGAATTGTGTTTTTCTTGGGTAGAAGAAGAAATTAAAATTTAAGAACTGATGAAGAAGAAAGTAACAAATAAATTAGGACACGTAACTTGTCCATATAATTCCTCATATTAAAAGGGTTGGACTTTGCGTCTGCAATCCGCTTCTTTTCTTCTTCTGTTCGATCTCCATCCAAAAGCGTTGAAAGAAACTGCTCCTTATTTGTCAAATTGCCAAGGTGATACCGGGAGACAAAGATGTTGGCGGCAGACTCCTCTCAGGCGATGAGTTTTTCCGCAAAAGGTGGGACTTCTTTGTGATTCAAGAACAAAAAAAATGAGATTTTTGTTATGATAGTGAGAACTCAAACGATGGGATTTTCCATACTTACAAAAGATGAGACTTTTTCTAAGAACCAAGTGAAATTTCGATGGTAGACGGTAGCCGAATGATTCTCGCATAGGGCGCCAAATGACACGGATAACTCAAAAAGAGTATTGATATATGTTTTTTTTGTAACGCCAAAAGGTGCTTTTAAGCCTGCAGCATAGAAAAACGTTGGAATCCAACGGAGTTAAAGCACCTGAAGCTACCTATCCATAGGGTTTTTTGGTCGATGTTGGGGGGCACGTGCCCCCAGGCCCCCGCGCTCCCTCCGCCCCTGCTTACCAGTGACTAGGATCACTTCTATCAGAGTGCTAGTTGCAATTGGTGCAATATATAACTTAGAAAACCATCAGATAGATGTGAAGACAGCCTTCCTGAATAGTGAATTGAAAGAAGAAATCTATATAAAACAACCTAAAGGTTCGTTGTCCCAGGATAAGAGCAAAAAGTTTGCGGACTGGTTAAGTCTTTACGGACTTAAACAAACACCTAAACAGTGACATGCAATGTTGTCTAACGGGTACAGGATCAATGAGTGTGACAAGTGTGTCCACATTAAAAACACACAGAATGCTTAAGTAATAGTGTATATCTATATGGACGATATGCTAATGATGAGCATCACTTGAGATATCATCTTAAATACCAAAGAGAGAGATGTTAACACGAAACTTTTACATGAAGGATATGTTGACACGAAACTGTGGTTTCCTCCTCTCAAAAGGAAGAAAATCCACGATCTGATAGGCTGAAACATTATACAAAAGCACGACTAATTCTCTGCCAATTGATAACATAAACAAGCAAAATAAAAACTGATACATACATCCATATATAAAGATTGCAACATCTATGCGTCTATCCGACTAGCACATAAAGTGCATAAACAATTCCCGGTATATATCCCAAGATAGTCAGCAACAAGTCAATCCAGAACTCAATCTGCAAAACACAAACACATATCAATACCAAAAAAACGCAGAAAAATATATATTATAAATACATACACTAGTTATAGTAATTCAATCAATCAGTCAATATATCTCAGCGGCATCAAAAGCAATCGCGGAGAGTGAAAGACAGACAAAGAATACCTTTATTCTAAAAGATAGATAATTTGTTTACAGTGAGACTTCCAGTTCACACTAGTTATAGTAATTGAGAATGAAAAATTAGACGGAAATTTAAGGGATTCATATCATACCCCACATCCATAACGTAGAAAGACTCCAACTGGAGGCAGAAGAATTGCCAAAATCACTTCAATAAATGTCTCTGAACCCATTTGTTTTCCTCTTCTTTGATTTGAAGATAAATGCAGAAGTTTCTAGGAGAAGGATGAAGATGAGAAAGATGGGAAGAAGTTTTAGTAGGAAACTGAATTCCTGGAGAATCGACGTTAACTTAATTAGTTCAAAAGTAAGACATGCAAAGAGGAATGTGTTGGTGTGTCTGAAATAAGACACCTGGAGGTTCTTACTGTACACGTGTGTCTCGTATATGTTTTTACTTCGACCAAGATTATCTAATTTACAAAGCTAAGTTTGTTTTTTCAAAAGAATTTACAAAGCAAAGTTGGATCACTGTATGTACGTAATCAAATTATCATCCCCTCGTTGCTCCTTACATCATTTCATTGACCCATTTAACAAAAATGGTAGTCGATGAAGTGTAATTATATAAGGGTGGGGGCCACCGTGCAATTCTCGTTCACCGGCGACTCTTTTTATATACATGCAATAATACACTTATATAATTCATTCCACTACCATGATTGGAGAATTAACTATTATAATAAACAGAAAAAATAAATAATTATTAAATCGGAAAGGCACATGAAAGAATAAATTGTCGTAATAAAATCCAAAAGTATAAATTTCATTAACTTTCATGGAAAATATAATTTCTGCTGTAATCTAAAAACATAGAACATCTAGAGATTGAAAAGAACAAACTAAAGGGGGTCTCAGAAGAATTTTGTCAAAAAAACAAGGAGCCGAAAGTATTTATATTCTGAGTTTATGAACTCCGACGACAACCTTCATCACAAGAAAAGGCCAAACAGACTCATTATGCAAAAAAGAGGCGTGAAAGAGACTAACATAAACAACTAGCCACTCGTGCATTGTTAAGACCTATTTTTTTATTATTGGTATATAAATTGTGTAGATAAATATGTAGGAAATAATAACACAATCCTAAGTAGAAAAAGATAAAGAGTTAGGATAGAGTTTAATCAAAACACATTTCTCTATCAAAGTAGAAAAAAATCATACGTATGTACCTAATCTTACCTCTATATATATATATATATATATATATATATATATATATATATATATATATATATATATATATATATATATATATATACACACACATACATAGGTACATAAATTATCACACCCTAAATTCCCTCTACCCGGCAGCCTCCTCCAATTCTCCCTCAAGAATTTCGGCAGCAAGGCTGCCTTTCCCAACCCCCTCTACACAGCGGCAGTTGCCTTCTTCCCCAGCACCAGTGCCGCCATCAATAAGGAGAAAAGGAAGCCAAGCCTTGCCCGATTTCAACCATGAATTTTCTTACGATATAGTATATTTGGATCGAGACAAGTACCACCACAAAAAAAAGAGCCTATGGCGACAGCCAAAAAACGTCGCTATTTCGTCGCTATAGGCATATTGCGACGAAATAGCGACGAAAAATGAAGGTCGTTATACGGCTTGTCGCAAAGCAAATTTCGTCGGCACTGCGTCGCTATATTGTGACGAAAATAATTTTGTCGGTGTATCGTCGCCAAACTGCGACGAGAAACTGTCAGGTCTGCGACCTGTTTTCTGCTGTCGCTGTGTCGTCGGTAAAATATTTTCGTCGCTATTTTGGATTTTTTTATTTTTTTATTAAGGTTCTGCGACAAAGACACTCGTCGCAAAATTTCGTCGGTATAAGTATTGCCGTCGCTATTTATTATTTTTTTATTTTTTGTTTCCGTTTTATTTCGTTGCAAAATGTCGTCGTTATATGTCTTTTCGTCGCTAATTTTAAATTTTTGTTTTTTTATTATCGATCTGCGACAGTACAATTTCGTCGCCGGTTCGTCGGTATTTGTTATTTTTTAAAATATTAAATTTACTAATAATTATTTTAAATACATTATTTAATATTAAATTTTAAATTTTTTTTGATTTATTAATAATATTAATACATTATTAATTAAAAAGTTTTTATTATTATTTAATTTCTATAATATATTTTATTTTGTATATTAAATCATTTGTACGAATATTATACAGTAATACGGTATTTGCGCATTCAAGTTCGTATAATTAAACAACACAAACGAAATAGAATCCGTAAAATTGTCAGATAGAATATAAAAGTACAAAGAAAATGTCAATACAACAAATGAAATAGACTGTACAAACAATGAAAAAATAAAAAACTATGCAGAGGAAGATGGAGGGGGATCATGCGGAGAAGAGTGACCATCAGGAGGGCGAGGCTGAGGCTGAGGCTGAGGCTGCGAGGAGCAGGAAATGAAAGACATGACTACCTGCGACAGGTGCGAGATTTGCTGGTTCGTTGCCTCCTGCACCTGCATCGTCTGCCGCTGCGCATGCTCAAACGCCTGTTGAAGCGCCTGCTGCAGCGCCTGTACACTCTCCTCATGCCTCGTCCTGATGGTCTCTATCTCACGCTGCAGCGCCGCATTATCTGATTCCAGGCGCGAAATATCCTCTGGCGTCGCAGAAGGCGCGGAGGTGCTGGCCTCGGAGGAAGCACCTGCTTGTAGAACTTCGGGAAAGAATCGCGGCGCTGCTGATCCAAACCCGTACACCTCCCTCTTCTTCTTATTTTGAGGGCCGACGGTCCGAACCGCATCCCAATAAGCGCGGTTCTTGTCGGCCTGTTCGCCCGTATCTGCGAGTAATCTGTTGTACTCGTCCTGAAATGAGAATAAGAATTGTTATGGTTTAGCAATAAAACAAACTAAGGAAAAAACAAATGATATCGTAGTCTACTTACACTGATGTCGCGGGCCTTCGTCGTGATCCAGTCCTCCGTCCCGTCGGAGGCTTTCTTCCGATGCGTCTTGTAGAAGAGATCGTAGGAGGCTGGCCACTCCCCCGTCTCCTCGTGCTGAAAGAATGAAATAAAATATGTTAGTGAAATCCAGAATTTTAAAAATTTCGGCATGACCTATTCGTTTATCGGAGGTATCCCGGCCTTAAAGGCCTCTCCCAAGTCAAATCAAAAATAAAAATAAAAAGGCAAATGAACACATGTACCACTTAAAGTAACCATATACGAATACCAAAAAAACAACAGCGCAACATAAGAAATCAACGAATATAAATAATCCACTTAACTCAATGAATATAAATAATCCACTTAAGTCAATGAATGTAAATAATCCAATGAAATCAATGAATCTAAATAATCCAATATTAAAATACTCACCATAGAACGCATCGTGGTGGCGTGGGAAACCGAACCACCTGAGTGTGTGGCAGGTGCTGGGCCCTGTACATTACCGCTGCGCCGGTTCGTCGCGTTCCGGGCGCTGCGGGCTTGGTAAGCAGGGTCCCTCCACCCTTCTACCCACGCCGCCCAGACGGCCTCGGATACGTAGGCAGGCCTTATCCACGTGGGGTCACGCTCCGACTTGGTCTTGAGGGAGTTGACGAAGTCGCCGTAGCGTTTGGCGGCCCTATGCCGCCAGGCCTGCTCCACGTCGTGGGCGATGTCGGCTGGCCAGCTGTACGCCTTCTGCAATTATCATACGGAGGAATAATAAAAGTGTGGTTAGAAAAGTAATGATTGATTACGCATCAAAAAGTGAAATTCATCAAATTTGAATACCTGAAACTCATCCCAGTAGAACCTACGTGTCTCCGGGGTGACACGGGCCTAGGAATATCCAGATGGGTCAAGCCTCAGGTGGAAGGACCGGGTGATGCAACCGGAAAGCGCGCCATTGTCCGATCCAAACCTGAAAGAGGTGAAGTTGTTAGGAAAAAATAACGCGTGAAATATATTTGAAAACATGTTAAATAAATTAATCATTACTTACTTATGGGTATCATGTGACCAAGGGAGGGGACGACGCCCTGGTATGACACCCTGGTCCGATGCCGCATCAGACGCCGGATGAGGTGCTGATGCGCTGGGTGTGGGTGGCGTCGGCGTCGTATGTCTGGGGGGTGCGGACATGTCGGCAGACCGTAAAAGGTCTGCGTCCGCAGCCAGAGCGGCGGTCGAAACCGAGGCATACGTATCATGCTGAGAAAAGAACGCATCGAACTCTCCTTGAAGGTCCTGTGTAGCTGGTGGGTATGTGGATCTCGTCGGTAAACCCTCACTAGCCATCAGATCTGAGAGGAACATATTAACAATTTTTAAACGTTTCGGCATGACTTAAGCGTTTATCGGAGGTTTCCCAGCCTTAATGGCCTCTCCAAAGACAAATCCAAATCCAACAACCTTGAACTAGTATCATACCGAAAATCATATGCAAACCTCTTACAAAACAGTTTGTACATATATATACCCGTATATGCATATATATACCATATACATATATACCCATATATACATATATATACCCGTATATGCATATGTATACCATATACATATACCGGTATATACATATATATACCATATACATATATATACCCGTATATGCATATATATATATATATATATATATATATATATATATATATATACCCGTATATACATATATATACCATATACATATATATACCAAAATAGGTTATATAATTATAAATATATTTAAATACGAATAATATATATACATACATAATTCTACCCAAAAAAACATTTTCTAATAATTTTACATATATTTATATGTAAATACGAAATTAACTTATATATATAATTATACACCCAAATACGAAAATTAACTACAAAATCCATAAATACATATATATATATATATATATATACCGTATATACATATATATACCATATACATGTATACCCATATATAGATATATACACTATATATACCGTATATACATATATATACTACATACATATATACCATATATATATATACACCATATACATATATATACATACATAATTCTATACACATATACATATATATACCACAGCCACCCACACCCAGCCCCGCACCACCACCCACACCCAGCCCCAGCACCCACTGCCCAGCACCACCGCCCACCCACACCCAGCCCCGCACCCAGTCCCGCACCCAGCCCCGCACCCACTGCCCAGCACCACCCAGTCCCAGCACCACCCACCCAGCCCCAGCACCACCCAGCCCCAGCACCCACCGCCCACCCACACCCAGCCCCGCACCCACCGCCCACCCACACCCAGCCCCGCACCCACACCCAGCCCCAGCACCCACCGCCCAGCACCACCCAGCCCCGCCACCCAGCCCGCACCCAGCACCACCGCCCATCCCACACCCAGCACCACCACCCCACAAGACATTAAAAAAATTAAAAACAACATAACTAATTAAAATAAAAAAAAACGAAATAGGAAGAGAAACTAACCGAAGAAGGGAGGTCAACGGAGAACTTCGCCGCGGGAGGGAGCTTTCGCCGGGGGAGGGAGGGAGGTTTCGCCGGTGGGGGGAGGGAATTTTCGCCGAGGGGAGGGAAAAAATGGGGAAGGAGGGAAATGGGGAAGAAAGAGGGGGAGTTCAGCTTATCTGCGATATTTTGCGACGACATAGCGACGAACGTTCGTCGCTATTTTTCATGTGTCGTCGTTATTTCAAATTTAGCGACGCAACATTTCGTCGGTAACTCGTCGGTGTTATAATTTTTGAAAAAAAATACAAAATATAAAGTAGTATATACATGAATATAAGTACATCAACACATACACACTTTCATATAAAGAGGTACATAAAAAATTTTGGCTAATGTCAATCTTCCTGGTCATCTGCATCCTCATACGCATCTTCATCTTCATCTTCATCTTCATCTTCATCTACATGCTCGTCGTCCTCTTCATCCTCGTATTCGTCTTCGACTACGTCTTCAATATTGTCAGGCGGTTGTATGTTGAGATGAATTTCGATGAAACCGCCGTTGGGGTCATTTAGAGGGAGGTCGTGCAGTTCAACATGTGTCGTATCTAGAACGGACGGGTTTTCTTCTTGAAATGCGGCGTCCATACCATCTGAACCTGTCTGTATACTAACATCAAACTTGCTCGATTTCACTTTGCACACGGCTCGCCAGTCTTTTGAGCTCGCATTCATCCTCGTTGTTGGATACGATAGATAGTACACCTGGGACGCTTGACTAGCCAAAACGTATGGATCGTATTTTCTGTACTGTCGCCCTTGGTGTATGTCTACCAACTTATATTGGTTGTGAACCTTTGTGCCAACGCGATAACCTTCTCGGGTTGGATCGTACCATTCGCATTTGAATAGGACCACCCGCTTTATAGGCAATGCCGGATATTCGAGCTCAATTATGTCAGTAAGGTAGCCGTAGAAGTCATCCTCGTCTGGGCTATTTTCATACCGCTTGACACACACTCCGCTGTTCTCCGACGATTTTCGGCTGGCATGGGAGACTGTGTGGAATCTATACCCGTTGACAAAACACATGTCGTGGCGCGTGACTCTGTTAAATGGACCCTCGGCTACTGCTGTCAGAATGTAACCGTACTCATCGTCAGCCAGATGACCTTTGCTCGCCTGTAAAACGACAAGTAAGTATACATCAGCGGGGCAATAAATGCGTATCATATATCGTACACGTAACAGGCAAATATGTAAACTTACATGCCACCTGAACCAATCAGCAAACTTGGAATCTAACTCATTGTTTATTGCATCGCTCGATATACCCGGTGAACGGTGTTGCAATAAATCAATGAACAAGCTGAAGCAAATTACGAATGAGTACCATGTATATCTTTGTAACATAATGGATAGAGTATCGCAAGGTCTTTACAAAATAAAATTGGATATCGTTTATACCTCTGGAAACGGTCGACTTGACGGCAATTGCGCAGAACATAAGAATGAGCAATCTTCAGCTCGCTGTCCCCCAATATCATTTCCTTTCCATGTCCGTGAAATCTGATCGGATGTGTGAATATTGGGAGGACACCGGATCTGGTAATGCCGTCGTCGTTCCGGGGAACATCTCTGCACCTCGACGGGACATCTGGCTCAAAGTAATGAGACACGAAAGCCGATGCTTCCTCCGTTAGATAGGCATTGCACATCGAGGCCTCGACTTTCGCCTTGTTCTTGATGTTCAGCTTCAAATGCCTGAGATATCTGTTCATATAGTGAATGTATGTTCAGATGCTTGCGCTTAGACACATAAGAACGTTATGCACATAAAAAAGAGTACCTCTCGAACGGATACATCCACCTGTACTGAACAGGACCACCAACACGTGCCTCGTATGGTAGATGAACTGGCAGGTGTTCCATTGAATCAAAGAAGGCCGGAGGGAATATAGTTTCCAGCTTGCATATGATCACTGGGATTTCGCCCTCCAGCCTTGACATATTATCCACACTGAGTCTCGTGGCTGTAAGACATTTGAAAAACAGACTCATCTCGGTAACGAGCCAGGTCTGCGTTGTGACTGCCGTCCGGATCATCAGCGACCCCCACGAATCCACAACTGTCTATCTCATGCAGCACCTCTGCACCCGTGAGGAGCTCGGGCTTTGTGTCCTTATCGACGATGCCAGGCATGAACCCCGTCACGTTCTTTCTGTACAAATGACGTCTGGGCAGGAACTTCCTATGGCTGTCGAACCAGCTTATCTTACGTCCATGTTTCAAGGACATCGTCTTCGCTTGCTTCATGCAGCAAGGGCAAGCGTATTTCCCCGCTGTGCTCCACCCCGACAACATAGAATAAGCCGGGAAGTCGCTGATCGTCCACATCAGCGCGGCGCGTAGCTGGAAGTTTTGTTTAGTCGATACATCGAACGTCTCCATGCCAAACTCCCACAACCACTTCAGCTCCTGTATCAACGGCTGCAGGTATAGGTCGATCTTCTGTTTCGGATTCCTAGGCCCCGGTGCGATCACAGTCAAGAACATGTACGGCGTCTTCATGCACATCCAAGGCGGTAGATTGTACGGCGTCACGATTACAGGCCACGACGAATACTGCTCTCCCGACTGTCCAAACGGGTTGAACCCGTCGGTGCATAAACCCAACCTAACGTTCCTTGTCTCCGACGAAAAACCCGGATGCGTCGCATCGAACATCCTCCAAGCTTCGCCGTCAGATGGATGGCACATCTCACCGTCTTTCGTGTAGTGCTCCGCGTGCCACCTCATCTGGCTAGCTGTGGCACCGGATGCATATAGCCTCTGCAGTCTAGGGGCGAGAGGTAAATAGTAAAATTGTTTTCTTGGCACGTTCCGGTTTCTTTTGTTCGTTCTCCACCTGCTTGTCCCACAGACCCTGCACATGTCTTTATCCTCGTTGATGCCCCAGTATATGATGCACCCCTCTGAACAACAATCGATTTTCTGAACCGGCAGTCCCAACGCCTGCAGCTGTTTCTTCGTCGAATAAAAACTGTCGACCATTGTGTTCCCTTCGGGAAGAGATTCCCTCATCAGCTGACACATCCCATCGTACAATCTCTCCGTCATGCGGTGTTCCGTCTTCATGCTCGTCATCCGACCGATCATGGACATCTGTGTGTGACTACCGCAACCAGGATACAGCGGCGTGTTGGCGGCGTTCAACATCTCAAAAAACTGTCTCGCCTGAGGGTTCGGATCTTCCTCCACGAATATACGCGGCTGTTCATCCGGATCATGTATTTGTAACAACTGCTCTCCGGTAAATGCGCCGGCGGCTGCGTCTGTCACCATCTGCATGTATGGGTTGTGAGATCCCTCGCATATTTCCTCGGCATCAACCTGACCGGGTCCCCCTTCGACGTGTACAGTTGCAGATGTAGACGCCCCCTCATATTCGCCGTGACAGTACCATGTATGGTAATTGTGGACGAAACCTTGTTTCAATAAGTGAACCCTCACGTCACCCGGATCCTTATATTTACGGTTCTTGCATTTCTTGCACGGACATCTAATCTGCGTTCCACTTTTATTACTCGTCGCAAAATCCATAAATTCTTCGAGACCTTTAACAAATCTAAAACACCACTCCCCGTTGTTTACTCTCTGGTACATCCACTTTCTATCGCTTCTCCTCGGATCCATTTTCTCGATACACCTTCAAAATAACAGCAGCTATCTTTTTTCGGTGGTTAGAAAAAATCAAAATTCCACACTTCGGTTTTTTCGTTCAAAATTGATGATTGATGTGTTTGAAATGAGAGAAGAATGGGAGAAGAGAAGAAGAAGGAAAATGGTTTTATCGTTCTCAGCCTGCAATGTTACCGACGCAATAGCGACGACATAGCGACCACAAACAAACACAAATCTCGGAAACAAACAAACACAATACTGACGACTTCGCGACGACCGGCGACGAACAAGAAACACAAATCTCGTCGCTAAAAGGCAGTCCGTCCAGTTCCCAATGCTTACAACGCGCGAATTTTGTTGAATTTACCGACGTTTTACCGACGAAACAGCGACGGATAACGTCTCTTCACATTATTCGACGCGTTTCGTCGCTAATCCGTCGCCAAGTAGTCGCTATTCGGCAGGTGCCAGTTCAGTTCCCAACGGTTGCATCGTAAGATGAGTATACGTCGCAAATTCGTCGCTACGTCGTCGCTAAAACAGCCGAAACGTCATCACTGCACATTCCTAACGGTTGAAAAAAAACGTCGCTATGTCGTCGCTATGTGCATTTCGTCGCTACTCCGTCGCCAAGTAGTTTCTATTAGGCAGTCAGTTCCCAACGGTTGCATCGTACGATGAATATACGTCGCCAATTCGTCGCTACGTCGTCGCTAACGGTTGAAAAAACCGTCGCTATGTCGTCGCTATGTCGTCGCTAATTTTCCTATTTATACCCCAAACATCCGCACATATACATACACACATATAAGGTTATAAATAATCAAAATATGCCGCGTCGTTTTAAAAGAACCCCAAGGCGTGGTGGACGGGCAATCAGTGCCCCTCCAGAAGGGCCTCCTCCTCCTCAAGTACCATCGGTTGAGCGAGAAGGTTCCGTATCTGTCTATGTCCCACCGCAACTTCAGAGTGATCAAGAACAACGCCGGTACAGGACGCCGACTTCCGTATGCTGATGGCAAACATGCAGCAGCAGTCGCGGCAACTGCACAACATGACTAGAAGGCTGCGGAAGATGAAATTTAGATATTACAAGCTCAAGCGCCTTCTCAAAGAGTTTGCGGAGAATGTCGCGGCCACTCTTTCGTCTGATGACGAAGAGTGAACGGCACATCTCCGCATCACTTTTTAGATTTTTTTTTTATTTTTTCGTTTGATAATGTAACTTTTTATTATTGAATGAATGAGTATTTTTCCCAATCACCGCTTTCTTTTTCCTTAATCAATACACGTGTTTAATTCTCGATGTTTCTGCGACGACACAACGACAAATCGAATTACGAACGGAAAGTAAAACAAAACATTTGCCACATGCGGGTTTCATTGACAAAAAAAACGACGATACACAACGCCAAGAACTTACTAAACGACGAATGTATTTTATTTGGGCTAATTTTAGCGACAAAATTGCGACGACATAGCGACGTAGCGTTACAAACTAAATAGCGACGAATAAAAACACGCAGATTAGCGACGAGACACCGACAAATCACCGACGTAAATCACCTGACTGACTATTTTTCTTTTAGCGACAACGAATTTCATCGTACTTTCGTCGCAATTAGCGACGACATTAGTGTTGTCGCACCGTCGTCGCTATTACCGACGAAACAACGACTATACGTTGTTCGTCGGTGATAATTTCGTCGGTAAACCACAATTTTTTTGTGGTGTACCCTTCCTATATTTGCTATATTTTTACAAATCTTATGTCTATATTTTCGTAGCCAAAACCGGTCTAAATGAAGTCAGGGGCCATGATGGTGGTGGTGATGCGGAAAAAGTTAGGCCATTGGAAGAAGATGGCGGAACAGAGAAAGAAGATGAAAAAATCAGGGGCAAAAGGGTCAATTCATGTTATATATATATATATTTAAATAACATTTTTTAATTAAATCAAGGAGTGTAAGGATATATTTTTCAAACATCAGGAGGTAAGGGTGTATTTTTAAACATTAAGGAGGGTATTGACGATTATGACAAACACGAGCGGACAAAAGATGATTATCCATATAAAGTATTAAAGTATATATTATTATGTGTAAAAATTGACAATATATGAAAATTGTGTTGATGGAATTAAAACGTCTATGGCCTAATAGATTTTTGGACGAAAGAGGTATATGCACGTATATGCACATGTATGGACATGGGCATATATGTGTATATACGTAAATGTGAGTGATGGTTATTAGGACAACGATATCGTAATTTGATATGTGATCGTATTTGAATATTTGTATATTTGCATTGGATGTGATCGGAATTGATTGAACATTATCGTTTGGAAAATATTTGAAACATTGACATTTGAAATCGAATTTGGAAAATCATATCGATATTTGAAAATCATTTTCAAATTTGCATCGCATATTTTGAAAGTCACCCTTACAAAGGAAATATATCGTTAAGCTGGATTGGTTCCGAACCAACGGGCTATCCGAACATATTGGCTATTTTGGTATATAGAGCGCTCAGACACATTTGACCGCCGATTGCGCCGTCCAGACACGTTTGACTATTTCAATAGGCCGCCTGTGACGCATTTGACCAATCGGGAGATCAATTCGTAAGTCTTACAGTATAAATCATTTGTGAGGTAAAAGTCATGTCTATTGCATCGCAATCGTGTTGGTATCGTTGATCGAAACATCGTGAACTTCCCCGTATTGCACAGTTACCACCTTCTATAGTTGGAATGAGCTAATGAGTAGGGGAATCTTGAACGAAAAGTTCGACCAGGGATAAAAGGGTTCCCCATGGATATAGTGGCAACTATTGGATTCCTTTACTAGTGGATTAAATCTTTTCTTGCATGATTGTAGAATAGAATTTTGCAGTTGGATTGACACAATGCTCATGACTTTCTCGTAGTACACATTTACCACATTCTATAGGTGGAATGAACTAATAATTTGGAGAATCTGAAAAAACAAATCTTAAACGACAATTTCGACTAAAATGTTTCACACGTGGGGTAGAAGATTTTTTTTGGGGGATATAGTTGCGCTCATTAGATTTTTTTGTGCTGTAACATCCGATGCCATATTGGAAAATGAAAAGATAATGACATAGCCTATAAGTATAGGCTTAAGTATTGATTTTTTATTTTGGGTCTGCGAGGACAAAACTTGAAAAGTTGCTACCGTTGTCCACATGCTATTGTGACCATAGCCAAGTTTGAGGCGTTATAAGTGAATTATCGGATAGTACTATTAGTTGAATGCCGAGTAAAGAATCTTGCAATTGGATTGACTCAATGCTCATGACTTTTCTCCAGATGATGAGGCTAAGGAAAACAATCTTAGGTCCGTGTAATAATGTAACATAGCCTTCATTGTTAAAGAATCTCGTAGATTTACTAACATGATGGCTGGGATTTTGATCCAGATGATCATAAAGAAAAGAAAGACAAGTTAAAAGAGTGGGATGACTCAATATCAGTGACCATATTGGTGGAAATGATTAAGGAATCAATACAAGTATTCTGAAAGTTTGTTCGCGCTGATAAGGACGAAAATACGGTTACATCAAAGGGTTTTCAAGGATGCCTGGCACATGTCAGGTCCTTGAAGATTCAGAGCTTCTGATGAATTTAAGGGCTTCTCTTGAAAAGGTCATCCCCCTTGTAATAATGTAACATACCCAAGTCTTGCTTTAAAGCGATCAATCTCTCTATCTGCTTTGTATTTTGCCTTGTACACCCATTTGACTCCAATGGGCTTTTTCTCCCTCGGAAGAGTAGTCAATTCACATGTATCATTTTTCTCAATAGCATGAATCTCTTGATCCAAGACAAGAATCCAATTATCATTTCTGAAAGCTTGTTCGAATTGTTAGGAAATAAAAATACTGTATATCTTGTTACCTTAGATAGTTGATTTGTAATTATATTCTGTAATTACGGGAGAGATTATCGGGAGTAATTGTAGGATTTGATTGAAGGGTGATTTACTTACCTTGTACAGAGGATAGTCTTGATTGTATAAGTAGTGCAGTGGGTGTAACGTGTTTATGCATGAATGAAAGATTGAATTTTTGCATTCAACAATATTGTTCTAGCTAACATGGTATCAGAGCGGGATAATCCGACTCTGGGAAATTGTTGAGTTTTCTGGGGAAGTCTCAGAAAATATACTCATCATCGCCCAACCGAAATTCCCACATACCTTACTCGAAACTACCCTTCTCAGCCAATTTTTGGCAAAACCTACCAGTTGATACCAATCTCAGCCAGTATTTGGCGTGTTTTACCTGTTCTTACCCATCTCAGCAAATTGACCCTTACACACCTGCAACCAAAGGAAAATCATGTCAAATCCAGAGACTAGCGAACCAAAAAACCCAAATCTCACAGACCTGGCCGTCCAAGTATCAGCCATTCTCCAGAATAATAACTCAAAAGCAGTAACTCAGCCAACCCATACCAGTTGCAAACCCATTAATCACAGAAAATCTTACCATTACCGTCAAATTGAATGGCCTAAATTATGCTGTCTGGGCATCTCTAATATTACGGGCGATTATTGGGAGAGGGAGGAGACATCACCTAACTGGTGTTCCTCCTCCCCCTTCTCCGACAGATCCAGAGTTTTCTGGATGGGAACATGCAGATAATGCAGTGTTCACGTGGATTATTCAAAATATTGAACCTTCCCTCGTGGTCAATGTCACGCGTTATCCCACTGCCCAAGCCTTGTGGAAAGGCTTGGCCTTAACATATGGATCTGGGACTGACTTTCTCAGAACCTTTGATCTTCATAGAAGAGCCAGTATGATTAGACAAAGGAGCAATAGCATAGAATCCTGCTGGAACAAATTACAGGATT
>AP025042.1:4467080-4562297 GCA_036186865.1 Eustoma russellianum | reverse complement strand
AATGATTTGTGCTACACATATCAGCACATACAACAAAAAATGGAGGCTCTCAGACTTTATCAGTTCCTCACAGCAATCGATGAAAAATACACATATGAGAAGAACGATTTGCTAAAACGGGACCCTTTACCAACACTCGAAACAGCGTATAGAGAAATACGCAGAGCAGAGGACAGATTTGTTGTCCTACAGGGCGGAATCCCCTCAGATGATGTATCTTCACTGGGGATTGGTCAAGGTCTTGCAGCACAATCTGCAAATACCAGAGGAAGGGAGTATGGCCGAGGCAGAGGACGGGGTGGCCAGTCTCGCTCCAGCACGGCAAAGCGCATGGAGGAGAAAGAAGGCTTGATATGCAGTCACTGTAGCAGAAAACACACACTAAGGAGACATGTTTCCAGATCATTGGATACCCTGAGTGGTATGAGGGCAAGAGACATCAAACTGATGGAGGCAAAGGGAAAAGGGTAGCGGCAGCAGGTATCGCCGCCATAGCAAAAGGAACAGCGGACGCAGAAGGAGAGAACCCAGATGCCTCCAGAACCTTCGGTGGAGGTAAATGGGTTGAGGGTTTTACCCTCAACCCTTATAAACACTCTTATGACGATTTTACCCTTATGAATATTACCTATGAGTCCCTACAGGTTTCACAAATATCAGGATACAGCCCGCCACTTTCAGAAAATTACGTCCGGCCCATATCAGTTGCCTATTTGACCCAGTCCAGTCCCTTAATTTCCAGCCAGCCCGAAACTCACCCAAAACTTTCCCAAAATAGTCCAATTGCCCCCACTTTTCAATTAACTCCAAAAAAACCCCAGAAATGCCCAAACCAAACCACTCTCAATGGATTCTTGATAGTGGGGCTACAGATACTATGAGTAATGACCCTCGAGATTTTCATAACTGGACCACTCCGACTAAAACCCATATTGAAACGGCTAATGGATCCCTCGTTCCTGTCTCTAAGGGTGGCACAGTTCTAGTCAATCCTAATTTACATTTGCGTAATTGTCTTTATGTGCCGAGTTTATCATCCAAATTACTTTCTATCAGTCAACTTACCCAAGAATTAAATTGTGTTGTACTTATGTACCCCACCTTTTGTATCTTGCAGGATATTCGCTCGAGGGAGATCATTGGGCGTGGCATTGAGAAGGATGGACTATATTATGTGTCGGATGTGGTGCAATAAGGACAGTCCAATCTTGTCACCGGAACTGCGGAACAACGGCTATGGTTATGGCACCGTCGTCTCGGTCACCCATCGTTAAGTTATATGAAACTGTTATTTCCCTCTTTAACTCATTCTTAGTTTACTTTGCATTGTGACACTTGTTTACGTGCGAAACATCATCGTTCCACGTATAAACCAAATAATACCAGAGTTAAGACATTGTTTACTTTGATTCATTCTGATGTGTGGGGTCCAGCTCCCTATCCCACTAATCTTGGTTATCGATATTTTGTTACTTTTGTCGATGATTGCTCACGAATGACATGGATCTATTTTCTTAAGACCAAATCTGATGTCTGTACTAAGTTTATTGAATTTTATCACCTGATTGATACTCAATACCAAAAGAAAATTCAGATTCTCAGGTCAGACAATGGGGGGAGTATGTTAATACCAACCTCCAAGATTTTGCTAAAACTCATGGTATTTTCCATTAGACTTCTTGCTCCCACACACCAGAACAAAATGGTGTAGCAGAACGTAAGAATCGTGTTTTACTCGAGATGACCCGAGTAATGATGCTGGACTCCCATGTTCCGAAAACATTCTGGCCCGAGGCCATCGCTACATCTGCCTATTTACTTAACCGCCTTCCTACAAAAATTTTGGGTCATCATACTCCGCTATCCGTTCTTGCTAAACACACTGAGGTACCCTCCATTCTTACATTACCTCCCGAAATATTTGGATGTACCGTATTTGTTCATATTCCTTCTTCGCACCGTACCAAACTCGACGCCTGTGCTGACAAGTGTGTATTCCTTGGCTATGCCATGTCACAAAAGGGGTATCGATGCTATAATCCACGCACACGTCGTGTTCATATCACCCTCGACTGTACATTCCTTGAACATGAATATTTATATTCTGCCCAGTCTTGGTCTCAGGGGGAGACATCAGGTGAGACATACGACTGGCTCCATAACTCTAGTTAGTTGTAAGTGGTTCCAACACGACAAGTAGGTGGCGCCGACTGTGCTTTTCCCGATCAAGATATAGTCCTTTCTTCTGATCCTCTTAGTGACTCTTCTCCTGCAAATACTCTGCAAGATCAGGTACCATCTGGCACTCCTAATGATTTATCCATTCCTAGTTCAATTGATATTACTTTAACCAGTTCCCCCAGTCCTGTTATTTGTGAAACTGAACAGGGACATGATGGTACTTCACTGGATCATGGCAGAATACTCCCACCATGACAGAATAGAGGAAGGCCTCCAGTCCGATATTCCCCTAGCAAGATATCTAAAGGAACGAATTACCCTATCACAGATGCTAAAGGGTTTCTGGCTTCAGTATGTGACGTTTCGATTCCCAGGACAGTTGAAGAGGCCTTAAGTAATCCAGAGTGGTATGCGGCAATGAAAGAGGAAATGAGCACGTTATACAAAAATAACACCTGAGAGAAGGTCCAGTTGCCCTGTGGAAAACATCCAGTTGGATGTCGATGGGTATACACAGTCAAGCATAAGGCAGATGGAAGCATTGAAAGGTATAAGGCTAGGTTGGTTGCACGAGGATATACTAAGACTTATGGCATTGATTACTCAGAAACTTTCTCTCCCGTGGCAAAACTTGATACGATAAGAGTCTTGTTCTCCGTGGCAGCAACAAAGTCCTGGCCTCTCCAACAGTATGATGTTAAAAATGCATTTCTTCATAGGGAACTAAAAGAAGAAGTATATGGTTGCGCCTCCTGGTTTTTCTGAGGAGTTTGCAGATAATGAAGTATGTCGATTAAGAAGGTCATTGTATGGACTTAAGCAGTCACCAAGGGCGTGGTTTGAGAGGTTCACCACTTTTATGAAGAAACAAGGGTATAAACAGAGTAATGCAGATCATACTCTGTTTGTAAAAAGAAAAGGTTCTCTCGTGACATGTTTAATAATTTATGTAGATGACATGATTATTACAGGTGATGACATCGAAGAGCTTGGTGTCCTGAAACAACAGTTATTCTCTGAGTTCGAAATGAAAGATTTAGGTGATCTGAGATATTTCTTGGGAATTGAGGTTCAACATTCTAAAGAAGGAATCTTCATTTCTCAACAAAAGTATATTTTGGATCTACTTGCAGAGGTAGGCATGTTAGACTGCAAACCTGCTGGAGCTCCGATGCTGGTAAATCAGAAACTAAGTTTTGAAGAGAAAAAACCAGATACGGACCTAGGGAGATATCAGCAATTAGTTGGAAAACTAATTTACTTAGCCCATACTCGACCGGATATTTCATTTGCAGTAGGCCTGGTGAGCCAATTCATGCACCGTCCTCAAGTTCATCATATGGAGGCAGTAATGAGGATTATGAGGTATCTAAAAGGAAAGACTGGATGTGGTATCTGGTTTAAAAATCATGGTCATCTAGATATCAAGGTATTCACTGATGCTGACTGGGCAGAAGTGCTGTTGACCGGCGATCTACTTCTGGTTACTTTGCTCTTGTGGGCGGAAATGTGGTCACGTGGAGAAGTAAAAAGCAAAAAGTGGTTGCCTTGTCCAGTGCGGAAGCAGAGTTTCGTGGAATTGCAAAAGGAGTCATGGAGATTCTGTGGCTAAAGAAATTGCTGGGAGATTTAGGGCTTCAAGCATCACTACCGGTTAAGTTAATGTGTGATAATAAAGCCTCGATCAGTATTTCTGAGAATCCCGTACAACATGATCGGACCAAGCATATTGAGATAGATCGTCATTTCATTAAGGAGAAGATTGAAGAGAAGATTATTGAGTTACCTTTTATACCTTCTGAAGACCAGTTGGCGGATATCTTAACAAAGGCTGTAACGGGAGGGCGTTTGATGAAGCTTTGGTCAAGTTGGGCATTGTACATTCCCCTGCTCAACTTGAGGTGGAGTGTTAGAAAATAAAAATACTGTATATCTTGTTACCTTAGATAGTTGATTTGTAATTATATTCTGTAATTACGGGAGAGATTATCGGGAGTAAATGTAGGATTTGATTGAGGAGTGATTTACTTACCTTGTACAGAGGATAGTCTTGATTGTATAAGTAGTGCAGTGGGTGTAACGTGTTTATGCATGAATGAAAGATTGAATTTTTGCATTCAACAATATTGTTTTAGCTAACACGAATGTCACTGGATCACAATCTGCAAATAATGCAAAATTCACAACTTCTTCATCAGATAATTCATTGTCATTACCAATTTCATAATCCTGCAATCTGCTGGTAATCGCCTCTCTTGTTGTGGACGACTCGATAATTGTTTGGACACAATATCCTCTCTTGGTGGTTCTGGTTCCTGTATACGAGAACCAACAATAGGAGAAAATGAAGAATTTTATATTGTCTCATGCTCTTTTCTTAGCCAATCCTTAGCCTTCATCTCTTCAAAAATGACATCTCGACTGATAACAACTTTTCTGGTAACAGGATTATACATTTTATATCCTTTTGTTTCATGAGAATATCCAATAAAAACACATTTTTCAGATTTATCATCCAATTTCTTCCTCAAAACACATGGAACATGAGCATAAGCAATACAACCAAATACTTTCAAATGTCCAATATTTGGTTTCTGACATGTCCATACCTCGTAAGGAGTTTTTCCTTCTGCAATACTCCTTGTAGGACACCTGTTCAAGACATAGACAGTACAAGCAACGGCCTCGGCCCAAAATGATTTTGGTTGATTCTTTGAATGCATCATTGATCTTATCATGTCCATAATTGTTCTATTTTTCTTTTCTGTCACCCTGTTAAGTTGAGGTGTATATCTCGCTGTCATTTGATGCTTAATGTCATTTCTCTCCAGATAATCATCACAGATAGTATACTCAGTTCCTCTGTCTGTTCTCAAAGTTTTGATCACAAAACCACTTTATTTTTCAATATACACATTGAAACCTTTGAACGTATCACATGCGTCAGTTTTTTATGAGAAAATATACACATGCTTTCCGACTAAAATCATCAATAAAAGTTATAAAATACTTACAACCACTATTTGTAGGTACTTCTACATAACACAAGTCTGAATGGATCAACTCCAGTGGTGTATTCGCCCTCCATGCCTTATTCTTTGGAAACGGAAATCTGTGTTGCTTTCCCAATGTACATGACCCACAAACTTTCTGTGTAAAATCAGTATTTTGCAATCCTAAAACAGATTTATTTCTGACAAGAAACTTCAAACTTCTGAAAGTGTCCAAATCTTAGATTCCATAGCCATGTATCATCATATGCCATAGAACTAAAGCAATGCAAACTGCCACAGTTGATTGACAGTGGAAACAAAGGACTATTATTCATGTTTACTTTTGCAATTAATCCTCTCCTAGGATCACTTACTGTGCAAACTCCATGATCGAAGACTATGTTATAGCCTTTTAGAGATAACTGTCCAATGCTAAGTAAATTATGATGTAAACTTGGTACATAGAATACATCAGAGATAAAGTTAGAAAAACCATCTTTCAAACTAACGGCAATCTTCCCTTTACCAAGAACAGGTACCTCAGAATTATTTTCAAATTTCACAGCAGGTTTCACAGAAGTATTCAAATCTGTAAACATTTCTTTATCTCCACACATATGATTGCTGTAACCAGAATCCAAAATCCATTCATTTTTTGTTTTATTTTCAACACTTGAATCAGCCAAAAACAAAGTTTCAGGAATTGTGTTGTCATTTTCACCCACTTTCGCATGTGTTTTTGGACTATTCTTATACAAACAATGACTTTGAAAATGTCCAAACTTTTTGTAATTAAAGCATTGGATTTTTGATTTCTCCTTTTAAAAATCGTTATTTTGATTATCTCTATCGAAAGCACGAGTATTTCGCTGGTAATTAAAATTACATCTTCCATGACCTCTTCTTTGACAACGTCCTCTACCTCGAAAATTTTGTCCGTGCTGACTAGATTCAGCATGATTTGCAGACAACCCTTGATCTTTCGAAACAAATGTCTAAACTTGTAATGCTTCCTCTATAATACAATAGACTACTGATCTAATGAGATTTCATAAGATAGTAACTCACCTTCCAATTGATCAATAGTCATTTCACCAAGATCCTTGGTAGCTTCAATGACTATTTCCTTCATGTGAAACTTTTGAGTCAAAGATCTGAGAATTTTCTGGACAAGTTGGCCTTCGGTGATGAGTTCACCATTGGCGTTTATTCCAATATCTCGTACCTTGGATATGAAATCTGCAACATACTCGTTTGTTTTCATTTGAGCCATTTCAGACTGTCTCCGAAATTCTTGTAAGCAAACTTTTTTAACTTCGTTGCTTCCTCTATTGATATTCACAAGAATTCTCCAAGCACCTTTTGCAGATTTGATATTCATGAATTTGTTTAAGACAGATAACTCGACTCGGTTGTTAAAATAATGTCGAGCTAAACAATCTTGCCTCATGTTTATCTCCAAAGCTGTGGCCTCCTCGTCACTTAATTTTTTGCTCGCATCGGGAATGTCAAATCTATTTTCTATGACATCCCATATGCCGAGAACTTCAAAAAAATCTCTCATAAGTATAATCCACTGATCAAAGTTGTTTTTACCATCAAAGATAAAAACATGACAAGGTTGGATAACTCTCTCTCCTTCCATCTAAAAAAACGAATTGAACCAATTCAGCAATACCCAGAAAGGAAAACAATGATCTCCTAAACAGTATTACTATTCCACGTAAAATCTCAGGTTCAGCCGGATGGGTCACACACGGTCCCACTTAAAACCTGACCAATTTGATCATAATTCACAATGCTCCTGTTTATCATAGTTCACTGTAAACAAGCTCTGATACCAATTTGAAGGAATTTGATTCGATAAATATCTAAGAAATTGAGTGAAGGAGGAATAGAAGAACACAAAGCTTTGCTCAATACACAATGCTCCTGTTTTGGAGCCTTGGAATTGTTCTTGGAGGTGTGTTTACAATGTTGATGAACTAGCCTATTTATAGGCAAATACCACACATGTTTATATGTAAAAGTTATGTGAACAAAATAAACAAAGTTGGTAAAAGCTATCTGAACAAAATAAACAAAGTTGAAATTGCTACCTACTATTTGAAAATAAGAATAATATTCATACATTGTTGACTAATGTGTGTTCCCATATTTGATTTAATTCTATAGATATTTGAGATGAGGGGCTTTTATAAATGGTTGCTCATCTGTTAATGCAATGAAGTTCGAACCCACATAAGTTGATTTCCTAGGAATACGAACCCCGCTTGTTAGTGGTTCTAACCTTGAGAGCGAAATGTATACGTTATGATAACGATAATATGTAGGTATCCATTGCTAGACATGGAAAACAAATGCCTCTGTCATTGATTCTTTTTCTAGATGTGACATTAGTTCTTAGTCTTCCTAACTGAAAGTTTTGTTTTATGATAACGATAAAAGGACATTTTCGGTGCATTAGTTTTTTCGTTTGTACAAGATTCGGAGAGAGAGATCATATCGTTTCGTGATCTGATGTACGCAGTATTATCCTACACTTTCTGTAAGAGGCTGTTTCTGCAGATCGAATCCGTGTCCTCAAGATCCAAAACAGTAATATTACTAGTTACTCCAAAAAACACCCTCATGTGATAACGATAAGATATATTATTTCACAACTAGACATGCAAATGTTACACCGTAGCTGCCTGTTGTAACTTTGTAAGAGAGAGGACATTGGGATTCTATATTTTTTTTATGGCTTCATTAGAAAAAGAAAAGAAAAACACTCAGACTTTGATCATACTTTTGCTATCTCATATATTCGTTTACCTGTACCTTTTTTTAATACCAAATTATTTCTGCATATAGCCAAGGGAAAGCAATATGACAACTAATTTTGCCAATCGCCATTACCCTTTTTGGAGAAGAAAATGTCCCTATTGAATGTACATTTTTTTACAAACCAAGGGTTTAGTACAAATCTTATTGTGAAAAAAAAACATCTTATAGCATTATTTTTTGTTTATTTTTACAGTTTTAACTCTGTATAGATATTCTGAGTACTCATCCCCCTTCCAACTTAAGATATCATACTAATAAAAGATAATCGTAACATTTACAAACATTATTATATTTAAATGATTAAATCCAGCTTACCCAAACAAAAAACATTCAATTAACTAGCTAGGAAAGACTCCTACGCAAAAAAATATCCAGGACCTTCAATGGAGCTAAGGACATACTCTTTTTTAACTTTAGAATATGATGAAATAAAGCAAAATGACTCACTAAATTGGTTGCTCTTCTTATATTGTGAAACAGCAGCTGATCGCATAGTTTGTCATAATTTTCATTATGGTTCATCAGAGGAAACAACCTCTCTGTGTTTCTAACACATAGGTATAGTTGCGTACATCCGACCGTCACATACCCCGCTGATAAACTAGAATTAATCGTCTGTTAGTCAATAACAGTCAACGATATAACTCCTGTAGTTCAGCACCCAAGTATTGCTGTTCAGCCGTGATTGCACTTCGGCTGAGCCCCATGACATCCTTTTTACTATCGAAAAATAAGTCAAGGACTGCACCTCGGCACCGAACTCCAACATCAGCTTCAGCTTAAGTACTATACTCCAGATCACTTCGGTCAGATTCAATATTGCACTTCGGCAAAGCCTAGTTTTGCACTTCGGCGAAGGAATCAAGCACAGCATCACATCGTAGAACCATCAGGCAGAAATCCAGTTCAAAGAAAGAGTACACGTCTAGCTATTCAGCCTGTACACACCAAAGTCACTTCAGCCGACCTACTAGTCACATCAGTCGGCCTACCGGTCATATCAGCAGACCTACTGCGTCATAGGTCTTCTTCCCCAAGCAAACATCTTATCCGCTATCAGAGGCCACGGACAGGAAAAAACCAATAAAAACAAGCCAAGGCAGACCAGAAAAGGGATCTGAAAATCCGAAAATCCATTCTTCATACAACTTGGAGCTAATACACTGAACTTTCCCTTCGGCTAAGACCTGTGAGAATTTTCTAACTCCACACATTAAACTATATTCTCAGTGAGAAATGGCCCAAACTGACTTGAGCGTCGGAGGGTTTTACCCGAGGTCATCCCCCCGGGACCTCTGAACTTTGCTTCCTTGTGCAGGACTTTCAGGAAGCTATTCCAGCTACCATCTTCAAATCGGTTAACTACTCTTCAAGTTAACTGACGACGTTCATTTGAGGTCATCTTTGACCCTTGTAGAAGATTCGGCTTCATCATTTGGCGCTAGAAGGAGGGCCGTTGTCCCTTAATCCAGTATAAAAGTTCAAAAACAAAACAGCCAACATTTTTCCTATGACGAAAGGTCGTCATGAAGGTTTGGGTGAGTCGTCCAACCCACCACGACGCATGGTTACACACTCAGACGTCCTTGAACAGGTTTCTCGGGTACCTGAGTCGCCTAATCATGATCCTATTCCGGAAGTTTCAAGGGAGGAAAGGGATAAAGCGATGAAATACGTTGCAGAGAACATGGACGTGTTCGAAGCTATGGTACAGCGTCTCAAAGGCAAACAGCCAGAGGTGCAAAATATGGAAGAAGATCCACCTCTTCCCCTTAGAGAAGTATCATAAAACCAGACCTCTGGACCGCCTAGAGGTTTTATGGTGGATGCTAGGAGACACAGTTTCAAAGCTCCAACCGTGAAGTCAGAGCATTTGTCCAGACCTCACTTAAGTGTGAGGCCAAAGTCTTTAAAGAGCGTCCCCAGGGACGAAGAAGTTCTTCGCAAGCCGAGAGCTTATTATGAAGAACACAGACACGGATTTGTGCAGGCAGCCCAGGAAAGTCCCTTTTCCTGGGATATTGCAGAATATTTGGCGCCAGACAGTTTCAAGGTGCCAAAGATGGACACTTATGATGGGACAACAGATCCCACGGATCATCTCGTCCAGTTCTAAACTGCGATGAGTTTGAAAAACATCTCAGATCCTCTGCGTTGTAAAACTTTCCCTTTGTATTTACGGAGAAAGGCCAGTAGATGGTTCCAGAAGCTCCTATCAAAATCAGTAAAATCTTTCAAACAGCTGGCACAAAAGTTCAAGTCACAGTTCGTGTCCAGCGCCCCATTTATGAAGAACGCATCCCATCTGATGACTTTGAGACAAGGTCCAGATGAATCTGTGTTGAAGTACATTCAACGTTTCTCAGATGAGTCACTGTAGGTTAGTGATAGAAATGAAGGTGTTAAAGCTGCTGCTTTTATTAACGGTCTCCGAGCTGGCCGCCTCTTCTCCCAACTAGCTTAAGAGGGACCTAAAACCTTGAGGGAATGCTTGGAGAAAGCTCACCAGTTTGTCCAAAGAGAGGAGGCAAACAGATTGAAGAGGGAAGCTGAGCAAGGAGCTCGACAAGAAAGTCGATCCGGTTCCAAGAAGGAGGGTCGGCACAATGAAGGAAAAAAATGTGATCAACGCAGCACGTTCGATCGCATGGGCGGAAAAGGCAAGGGTGGTAATGAGGTCTTACCCCTCTTGGCCTCAAAAGATTATATTTTGGTCGTCATGGAAAAAGACGGTCTGAGGACAGATCCAGAGCCTCTGTATGGGCCTAGGACAAAGAGAAACCCTAAACTCTATTGCCGCTACCACAGAGATATCGGGCATGATACAGAAGATTGCAGGCAGCTGGCTCAGGCTATTAAACAACTGATCAAACAGGGTCATTTAAAGCAGTTTTATGACCCTCGATCATGCCTGAACAACCGTCTGAATTTCCACAAGGACCCCCAGAAGGACAAGTGCCGACCGGATTCTCCACCTCGGCATCGCAGGACTGATGATGATGGGGAGCAAGGAAGGCATGGGGCTGCAGGTCGGCCCTAAGTCAATACCATTATTTATACAATCTCTGGAGGTCCACCTCACACAGGTGAAGGAGCACCTAGTTCCTCAGGAACCTCCTCAGGACCACCATCTAAAAGAGCCAAGATGACAAGAGAGTTGACGTATGGGCCAGAAGATCCTATTCCACTGGACTCCAACAACACGAGTTTAGTAATAGAGCTATGTATACACCTAGCTCCCGATAAAGTTGTGGAGGTCCGACGTATTTATGTGGACACCGGCAATGCCGTGAATATAATGTTCTATCGGGTATATCAGCAACTTGGTTTACCCGATTCCTTGATGAGGCCGGTAACTTCTTCTTTATATGGTTTCACTAGAGCTGCAGTGCGGCCAGCAGGACTGGTCACACTCAGCTGTAGTTTTGACAAACCCCCGGCCTATCGGTGTATATGGATAGACTTTTTGGTCATCAAAGAAATGTCTGCATACAACGTCATTTCGGGCCGGCCAGCTTTGGTAGCATTGGAGGTCATTGTATCACCAGTGCACGTCAACATGAAGTTTTCCACTCCAGGGGGAGTGGTAACTATACAAAGTGATACACAAGTGGCACAGAGTTGCTACGCTATTGCTACCAAGGGAAATGAATCAGTTCAGCAAGTCAGCCTTGATGAACTGATACCTTCAAATGAGGAACAGTTACAGTCGGATGATGCAGTGCAAGACTTCGTCCTTGATCCGAGCAGACCTAAAAATGTCATAAAGATCGGGACCTGGATGCCATCTGAACTGTTAACTCGGCTACAAGATCTGCTGAGAGAATTTGCGATTATCTTTGCATGGACTGCTGAAGATATACCTGGGATCCCTTCACATCTGGCTGAGCACAAATTAAATTCGATCCTTTGGCGAAGCCGATAAAGCAGAAGAAGCGGAACTTCGCTCCAGAAAGGAATACAGTCATTGAAGAGGAAGTCAAAAAATTATTGGCTATAAAATTCATTGTTGAAGTGCTTTATCCGATCTGGTTGGCTTAACCCAGTGGTGGTCCCCAAGCAGAATGAATCATGGAGGATGTGTATAGACTACACCGATCTCAACAAGGCATGTCCAAAAGATTGTTATCCAATCCCAAAAATTGATAGGTTAGTGGATTCAATACTTGGGCATGAAATTTTTGATTTCTTGGATGCCTTTAAAGGCTATCATCAGATCATCGTGGCTATAGAAGATCAGGAAAAAACTGATTTCATAACAGAGTCAGGTACTTATTGTTATGTAACTATGCCATTTGGATTGAAGAATGCCGAGGCCACCTATCAACGTCTGGTCAATTCCTTGTTCAGTGAACAAATTGGCCGAACAATGGAAGTCTACATCGACGATATGCTTATCAAGAGCATGACTCTTGATCAGTATATTCAAAATTTAAGGGAAGTCTTTACTGTGCTGAGAGACTCACGAATGAGACTAAATCTGAAAAAATGCACATTTGGAGTACGCACTGGAAAGTTTCTGGGAAACATGGTTCCAAAGATAGGGTACAGGCAAATCCCGCCAAGATTGAAGTCTTACAAAACATGCATCCCCCTAGGAACATAAAGGAAGTGCAGAGGTTAACGGGCCGAATTGCCGCGCTGAGTAGATTTCTATCCAAATCTGCCGAGAGATCCCTTCCTTTCTTCCAGGTCTTGAAGAAGAAGACAGCTTTCCAGTGGGACGATCAATGTCAAAAAGCCTTTGATGAGCTGAAGTCCATCTGGCTGAGGTGTCAATGCTGACTTTACCTCTGCCAGGAGAAGAGCTATACATATACCTTTCAATGTGCAAAGAAACTGTTAGCGCAGTCTTGCTCAAGAAGCAGGATAATGTGCAAAGGCCCATCTATTTCGCAAGCAAAATCTTACATGGGCCTAAAATGAGATACCCCAATGCTGAGAAGGTAGTCTTGGCACTTGTAGTGGCAGCGAGGAAGTTCAGGCCTTGCCTGTAAGCTTATCCTATTATAGTGGTCACTGACCAGCCCTTAAAGCAAATCTTATCAAGGCCAGACACATCTGGCCGAGCTGCAAAATGGGTCGTGGAGCTTGCATAGTATGCCAATACAAATCAAGAACTTCTATCAAAGCCCAAGCATTAGCAGATTTCTTAGCTGAGGGGATATCCATGGAGGAAGACAACAAGCCAGTAGCTGATTGAACATTATATGTGGATGGGTCTTCCTCCAAAGATGGTTGTGGAGCAGGTCTCCTAATCATCAACCACAACAAAGAAGAATTAGAATATACCTTGCGGTTCGACTTCGAATCAACTAATAACGAAGCGGAATACGAGGCCCTCATAGCAGGACTAGGCCTCGCGAGAAAGTTGGGGGCAGAACGAATCATTTCCTGAAGTGATTCGCAATTGATTGTTTCTCAGATCAACGGGGATTATGAAGCCAAAGAGGAAAACATGAAAAAGTATTTGGCTAAAGTGCTGCAGCTCGGTCAAGCATTCGAGCACTTCAGCATTGAACATATTCCCAGATATGCCAACAAGAGAGCTGACGCATTATCTCGGCTAGCATCATCCACTTCAACAACTTTGGGAAAGAAGATAGTTGTAGAGCTAGTAAAGCATCGTGCTTATGATGCTAATGAAGTGCTGCAAGTGGACTATCGCAATACTTGGATGGACGAAATTGTCAACTTCTTACAGCATGGAATTCAACCCGAGGACAAACGTGCAGCTCGGCGCCTTCGATTGAAGGCGGCAAGGTATGCTCTTTTTAACGACCACTTATATAAAAAGTCATTTTCACAGGCTTGATTGAAGTGTGTGACTGAAGAAAAAGGAGATTACATCCTTCGGGAGATGCACCAAGGAATCTGTGGAAATCATTCTGGTGCACGGTCGTTAGCAAGAAAGTGTTACCTGGCTGGATATTATTGGCCCACTCTGCACCATGATGCAGAAGAATTGGTCAGAAAATGTCAAGCATGCCAAGTCAATGCTCCAATATCTCATTTGCCAAGTCAAGAGCTCACTTCTATTGCAAGTCTCTCGCCATTTGTACAGTGGGGGATAGATCTTGTTGGACCTCTGCCCCAAGCTCCAGGATCAATCAGATTCTTGATTGTTTCCATTGATTATTTCACCAAATGGGTGGAAGCAGAGCCTTTAGCCACAATAACAGGAAATCAAATCAAAAAGTTCTTGTGGAAAAATGTCATATGCCGCTTCGGCCTTCCACAAGTCCTTATATCAGACAATGGAAAACAATTCGCTGATGACCCTGTTAAGAGTTGGTGTGCCGAGCTCAAAATCGAACAGCGATTCACTTCGGTAGCACACCCTCAGGCTAATGGACAAGTTGAACTGGTGAACAGAACAATCAAGAATAGACTAAGAAAACGTCTATACCAAATTAGGGCAAGTTGGGTAGAGGAACTCCCGAGCGTATTATGGGCATATCGAACTACTCCTTCCACCTCCACTAAGGAAACGCCATTTTCCTTAGTATATGGCACTAAGGCAGTCATCCTAGCCGAAGTTGGTTCCAGCTCTACTCGAACGGATTATTATTCTGTTGGAACCAACAACCAGGAGTTACGGCTGAATTTGGATGAACTGGAGGAGAAAAGGGAGCAGGCTTATGTCCGCATGGCTCAGTACAAGAATCTAATTGCTCAATACTACAATTTTTGAGTACGGCCAAGATCCTATCAAGTGGGGGATCTGGTATTGCTCAACAATGAAGCAAGCCATGCAACACCGACTAGGACTCTTAACCCTAAGTGGGAAGGGCCTTATCGGATAGAGGAGGTGCGCTCAAATGGGGCCTATAAATTACAGACTTTGGAAGGCAAAACTTTACCAAGAACTTGGCATTCTACTCATTTAAGGCTTCTACATCAATGAGGAAGTTCACCTCAGCAGGTCTGAGTGGTTTTCACAAAGAAGTCCTTCACAGTATTCTTTTATTAGCAGTGCTAAAAAATTTAAATCATTTATTACCAGTGGTACTGAAGATTGAATAAAACAATGTTCATGACAGAATCAACAAGTGATTCATTCATTTTGCCTAAATGGATCAAGTAACAGGTTTACTTTATCTAAAAGTTATTGTTAGTGGCAAGTTAAAGCCTGGCAGAGCTGCAGTTCAGTCGAGCAGCGTGACATTTTTGGCAGAGCCAAAGGCCAAGGCAGAAGACGAATATTTGCAAACTATGTAAATAGAGCAAGTAACACTTCACAGTGCAGAAGAAAAATACTTGCATTAACTATGGAAATAGAGCAAATGAAACTTCACAGAGCAGAAGACAAATATTTGCAAACTATGGAAATAGAGCAAGTAAAACTTCACAGTGTAGAAGAAAAATACTTGCATTAACTATGGAAATAGAGCAAATTAAACTTCACAGAGCAGAAGACTAAATATTTGCAAATTATGGAAATAGAGCAAGTAAAACTTCGCAGTGGAGAAGAAAAATATTTGCAAACTATGGAAATAGAGCAAATGAAACTTCGCAGAGCAAAAGACAAATATTTGCAAACTATGGAAATAGAGCAAGTAAAACTTCGCAATGCAGAAGAAAAATACTTGCATTAACTATTGAAATAGAGAAAATGAAACTTCACATGAGACAAGGTCGAGGAAATTGAAACAAGCTGAAGAGCATGGGTTGGAAAAAATTGGATTTTCATTAAAAAGTTTATCTATTACAACTACAAAAAATTACAAGGAAAAATCCTATAATACTCCTCTTCTTGATCAGCCTCTCTGAGATCAACCCCTTCCTTGAATTGCTCAAGTAGCTTGTCAAATATAGCTTCAGCCTCAGGGTTGTAGAGATCAGCAAATTGAGGATGATCCTTGTCCAGGGCTGGGTAGACTTCTTGGCAAGCGTCAATTGCACAAGTTTGTCCCATTACCAAAACAGCGCCTTGCATCTTCAGCAGATTGTCTTCAAAGTACTGGGACTTCCTGAACTCAGCAACAGCAGACCTCTTGATCTCTTCAGCTTGAAGCTCAAATTGGGAAATGAGCTCAGCTTTGCTCTTCTTCTCTGCTTCAAGTTGCTGGGCCAGATCATCCTTAACCTTTTGATCTGCTTCAGATTGGCTCTTCAGCTGGGACAATTCTTGCTTAACACTATGGAATCCCTTCTGGAAGAACTCCAACTCAGCCTGGGTTTTGTTAGATGTCAGCGCTATGTTGGAGATAACTTCCTTCAGCTCATCCACTTGCGAATTTGCTACTGCAAGCCGAGTGTCAGACTCCTCCTTGCCTTCCCTAAGATGGGATTCTCGGATTTCAAGGAGTCCAACTCTGATTTCGTTGAGTCCATCTCTGACTTCAACGTCCTCAGCTCGACATCAATCTCTTCCATCCTGGAGTTATCAGTCCTTGACATCTCTGCCAACTCATCATTGGCCTTCTTCAGGTCAGCGTTTTCCTCAGAGAGTTTGACCACCATGCTGTGCATCTCCTCTGCTCTCCTCAGCATGTCGCATTCTTGAGCTCGGTACTGCAAAAGTCAATATGGTCAAATAGGAACTTCAACAACTCAAGTAAAAATTTTGAGAATTATGAAGGAGACCTACCATGGACATGTTTCTGAAGTAAGTGTTAAGAGCAGAATCCCAGTCCTGCAGTGCAAAACGGTCCCAGTCCATGGGCAGCACTGGTAGATCTGCCAGCTTTTTTGCCACCCCTGGATGAGCAGCCGTGTCAGCAAAGCAGTACACCAGGTTCTTCCAGGCCCGGCGGTGCTGATGAGAAGGCTCTTCTCCAGTTGGAGACTTCCCAAGAGGATGCTGGGGAGCTTCCTCCCCAGAAGTTATGACAACTCCTCCAGTAGGGGCATCTTTGGGATCCCTTATAATCAACCCCTTAGAGGAGAAATTAATGCCGCCGAGGCCAGAACAGAAACTGGTGCAGCAGGAACTGGATCAGAAGTTGGTGCCGCAGGAGCTGGAGCAGCACTTGATGGCACAGCACGAAGAGTAGTCTTGGCTTGTGGAGCCTTGAAAACGACTTTGGGAGGAGAAGCAGTCTTCTTCGAGCCTGCCTCAGCCTTTGCAACAGATTTTGGGGGCAAGGCTGGGGCCTCAGAATCCTTCTTCTTCAGAGGCTGAACTACAGCCTGAACAGGCTTCTTGACTGCAGCAGATGAAGTGCCAACTGAAATTAGGGCTGCAACAAAAACTCAAGTTAAAAATGCTGAAACAAAACAGATAAGGCATCAACGTTGAGATTGATAGTGTTTATCTTGTTTGGGTGAAGGAGCGATAGGAGGAGCAGGCAGGGCCTGCACCTCAGCAGAGGCCTTAGTGGACGGCTGAGTAGAGGATGGTTGTCCATCCTCTCTTTTCCTCTTTTTGGGAACCAGTTTCTTTAACTTCCCAAGGTTTTCAGACACCATGGTTCCTGCAAGATACAACAACAAATTAGTCAAAATGTATGCGCAACATCAAGAAAAGTTAGATGTCTAAAGCATGAAAATATACTCAAGATTAAGGCTAAAGCAGAGAAGCCAAGAGATTCATATTGATGGGAGGGCCACATGTGGTACAGGTCGGCCGCCTTTACAACCGACCTATCCACCATTTTCTAGTCAATAGCCTGGGGAAGATATAGCAATCTTGAGGCTTCATCGCAAGAACTTTCGCTTGGCCTACTGTTGTCTGCGGGGCCGGATTTCCAGTAATTTCTCTCAGGCAACCCAACAGCTTTGATATAGAAAAAGCAGCCCTTCCAGTTTTTGATGGAGGAAGGGATGTTTATGGCGTGGTTAACTACTTTGTAAGGATGTTTCCTACTAAAGTAGTATCAGCTTTCTTTGTGTTTGCACACAAACATCCCTCTGAAGACAGAAAGATCAAACTCTGCCTCAGCGGCTCTCAGGTAGAGCAGATAACTAGCAATGACCTTTAAGCCGTTGGGCATGATATGGGGTAGTCTAAGATTGTAAAAATCGAGAATGTAAAATAAAGGGCCAGGAACAGGGAGGTCAAAATCGGATTTGAAATATTCTTCATAAACCGCCTCATACCTAGCGGGTGGGTCATCGGCAGTTTGATGAGGAAGAGGCAAAATGGGGAAAGGTATCTCTATATATACTAAACTCGCTACAAAAGTGGGAGAGGTCAGCAATCTTCAAAGTGCAAGTTGAACTCTACACTATCGGAGAAGGTGAAACCCTGTCAACAGACTGTAAGGGTACAATGGAAGTATAGGTAACCTTAGGAGGTTCTCCAGCAAGGCGTAACCTTCTCAGGGGACGATTATCCCCACTGGAGCTAGACCTCTCTAAGGATTGGACCTCTTGGTCACCTTCCAGATCAGCTTGATAAGAATGAGCTGATCTGTTTTGGGAATTCGAAGAAGAAGGGGATGAAATAATGGGAGCCATGGAAGAAAAATGGAAGAAGAAAAGCTTACAGAGAGATTAAAGGGCTGAAATGGGGGAAAACACCGTAACAAGAATGGAGGCTTCGAAGACGAAGGAGATGAGCAGGTATACGGAATAAGCTATGCGAGAAGAAGAAAAGAAAGAATTAGGGCAATTGCCCCTATTTATAAGAAGGAAAGACAAAAGTTGCAATTTTTCATTTGAAATTCTAAAAGGCGATGGTTCAAGTATTTTCCCCCCTCGGGTACTGAAACCGCCGGAAAGGTAATGATGAGGCATTAGAATTGACGCTTACATTAAAAGTGGGAATTACATCGCAGTTAAGAGGATAATTCCCAGTTAATGAAAACACGCCACAGACTTATCAAAATAGATTTGTCTGCCTTCACAGTTCAGCTCAGCCACACAAAATCTGGGGGCAAATGATAAACCAGAATTAATCGTCTGTTAGTCAACAACAGTCAACGGTATAACTCCTGCAGTTCAGCACCCAAGTATTGCTGTTCAGCCGTGATTGCACTTCGGTTGAGCCCCATGACATCCTTTTTACTATCGAAGAATAAGACAAGGACTGCACCTCGGCACCGAACTCCAACATCAGCTTCAGCTTAAGTACTATACTCCAGATCACTTCGGTCAGATTCAATATTGCACTTCGACAAAGCCTAGTTTTGCACTTCGGCGAAGGAATCAAGCACAGCATCACATCGTAGAACCATCAGGCAGAAGTTCAGTTCAAAAAAGGAGTACACGTCTGGCTATTCAGCTTGTACACGCCCAAGTCACTTCAGCCGACCTACTAGTCACATCAGCCGGCCTACCGGTCATAGCAGCAGACCTACTGCGTCATAGGTCTTCTACCCCAAGCAAACTTCTTATTCGCTATCAGAGGCCACGGGCGGGAAAAAACCAATAAAAGCAAGCCAAGGCAGACCAGAAAGAGGATCTGAAAATCCGAAAATCCATTCTTCATACAACTTGGAGCTAATACACTGAAATTTCTCTTCGGCTAAGACCTATGAAAATTTTATAACTCCACACATTAAACTATATTCTCAGTGAGAAATGGCCCAAACTGACTTGAGCGTCAGAGGGTTTTACCCGGGGTCATCCCCCCGGGACCTCTGATCTTTGCTTCCTTGTGCAGGACTTTCAGGAAGCTATTCCAGCTACCATCTTCAAATCGGTTAACTACTCTTCAAGTTAACTGACGACGTTTATTTGAGGTCATCTTTGACCCTTGGTAAAGATCCAGCTTCATCACCCGTTATAAGCGAGAGCCTCTAAATTAATGTCGTAATGTTGTTGTTGGGACCATCATTTTACTTCATTTATCACCAGATTAAATAATCTGAACTAACTGGGTTTTGGAGATTAGTATTTCAACTTATTCCTAAAATGTAGTGAGGCAGTCCTTGCATCGAGCCAAGAAGGAAAAAAAAGGGAAGAAAGAAAAGAAAACAAATGGATGAACTCAACAGTTGACCCAAGAAACATCTGTTATAGATGATCTATTACAAAATGACTGTTTCTCCCTTCCACTTACACTGAACTTAAATAATACAGTGCCAGAGTAAGAGATAATTAATGAATTCAATTAGAAGGCACATGCCTTTTTTTCCCTCTCCCCATACTTCGACTAATACATGTCACTATATGGTGAGTAAGTAGTATAATACACGGAATAATACCATCATGTGATGGAGAATAAACCACCATAAAGTAGAAAACCTCAGACCTCTTGGTCGTGAAGCTTCAGTTCTAGCTACTCGAGTTAGGGCTCATTGCCGATGAGACCTATTAAATTAAATAGACAAAATAAGTGGAAAAAAAAAAGAAAAAATATGACAGCTACTGCAGACAGATAATAAGGTTGTACTGAGCAGCCACTCTCTCCAACTGTGATGATTTTGCTCTCCAAAAGCCCATCTTTTTTGCAGCTACACTTGCATCAAGCTACCTGTTCCACAGACAAACAAACTGTGTTATTTTCATCATTGTACAAGTTGTTTATTGTTTAACCCTACTTTTTTTTTATGCGACCTCAACTTGCATCCTTATTTTATTAGGTTGGCATGTAAGAAAAGCGGTGTTTGATCTGATTCCTTTTCATCGTGCTCACATGCCCGTCTTCAGATGCCAACTCCCATGTCATGTGACTACAAAACATGGTCATTATTCCCTCTGATTTTACAATCAGTCACTGAGATAGATGAGAAAGGTATAAGTAGAAAATCTACTTTATCAATAGAACGATATGTAGATTTGAGATAAAAATGCAAGTATACACTTTATTAACTTCAATTATTGAGCTAGATGAGAAAGGAGAAGTGTAGACTTTATCTTATTCAATCGTGAGCTAGATTAGAAAAGAACAAGTGGAGACTGAATCAACATCAAGATACGTAGGAGAATGAAAAAGGAAGCAAGTGGAGTAGGAAGAAACAAGGAGGTATGTAACTCGCCTCCCTACTCGCTCTATAAATTTTTTCATTGATTCAGGAGGACGCTCCCCTTCAACGAATTAGAACCCATTGAGGGGCCTGAAAGAAATTTCTCTACCGATAAATCAACTCTCAACAAGGGATAAAACGACACAGTTTTGTTACTAAACACACATTATACTTGCAGTGTGTGATACACACAGTATACATACACACATACATACAGACACACACGCATATGTGTGTGTAGATATATATTATACACACTACGTTGTTTTGTTGATGTAAACGGAGTTGAGCACTATCTTTTGGTAGAGGATCGAACCTCTTTCCCCTATCCCTAGTGATGATGTTCACTGAACAGGAGTGGAAGAAAATCTCAAGTATTTATCCATATAGTTTCAATTCTCTACTATTTCATGGGGAAGAAAAGCAGGAAAAAAGAAAACTACTCCTGTCTAAAAATATTTTTTTAGTTTTCATTTTGTTTTTTCCTAAAACTATTTACTTACAAAAAATAGTAATAGAGTAGTAATAAAAGTTCAATACTGCCATTTCAATTAATAACTAAAAAAGGATATCTTTAATTAAACTCAGTTAAACATAATAATTTATCTTTCTTAAATTAAACTCAGTAAAATTGGGACAATATTTTTACAATGGAAGGAGTAAATCGAAAGAGTCAAAATTTCGTACCAGTGGTAGTAGCAATGGACATGGGCTTTGACATTAATGAAGGAACATACGGTATTGGGCCAGCAGCTGTCGGTGAGTACAGATGAGCTGGAAGGCCCAATGTCTGGGATTGATAGTAATTGTACATAGGATACATTGGCATCAAAGTGTTTGGACCCATCATGGCTTGACCCGGATAGAAATGTCCATTCATGTAGGATCCACCATTGTAGCCTACCTTCTGTATCACATCATCATTTACAACATTCTTTATTATTATTTTTTCATACATGGAAGACATGTACATCACCGTTTGATCACAATAAATCACTATAATGCATAAATATAAATCACTATAATAAGTGAGAACACAGCTTGATTGTGAAATATAAATGACGCTAGAATATGATGGAATAAAACAAAATGATTCACTAAATTGGCTGTGCTTTTTATATTGTGAACTAGCAGTTAATCGATACATTGTAAAAATTTGAACCCAAAACAAAAGATTTTTTTTTTTGTCTTAGAGCCTCGATTCTATCCATTTGCATCATGCCTATCATTGCCAAATACTCTTTATATGAAGACAAAATGTGAATCCCAATTCAATTATCAGCAAAACATTGAACACTTATACCCAAACCCACCAATGTAGTAACAACCCTAGCTTATAATATAATTAAAACATTGTGATTATTTGTTATTTACGATATAATAGTTATAAGATAAAGTATGCGACAAGTACAGAAACAAACTGGACAAAGTGGGACTTGCTACCTGATTATAACTCATGTCTGGTGTGATATAGGTGGGAGAGTACCTGAAAGATCATAATTTAATACAAGTAAAGATGTAGTAGAAATATTTATTACAAGGACCACATTGTATGAAGAGAGATATAAACGGCATATCCTCAAGACGTATCTCAGTAGGTATTCGAGTGATAGATTGCATTTAAGATATAAGAGACATACCCGAAAAAGGGAACAGCTTGATGGTGCTGATGATGATAGGGGGAAGCAGGTGCATTCCCAGCTGGATGATACCACTGCACGTGATTTGCATGTGCTGCTGAATAGCCTCTTTGTCCAACATTGGTTCCTTTATATATTAATATTGAAAAGCAAATTAAAAAGACAACATAAGTGTCGAACTTAGTCTACATTCTCGAAAATATTAAAAGAGCAAATATATATGATTGAAATTCGAGGAGAGACAGGATCGCTTTGCGATCTGATGTACCGATCTTTACCTTACACAAATATAAAAGGCTGTTTTCGCAGTTCGAACTCGTAATTTCAAGGTCATAAAGCAACAAATTATCAGAAAAAGCAGCAACCATCAGATTATTGCATCAACTAAAACAAAACTACTAAAATTTGGTGAAAAGTACCTTGGGCGGAAGGCAAGTTGGAGGGAGGAGGCCTTTGGCGTTTGACTCCAAGAGAAGCAAGATTGCAGTTAGCACGCCGGCCATTGATCATGGGGCTGCCATCCTCACAAGCCTTCTTTGCCTCCTCAGGATCCTTAAATGTCACCTATGCATAAAAAAAACCCTTAAGTTTTCATCCAAAAACATAAAATTCATCATCAATCAATTATACCCTGTATATCCTAATGACATCAAAATCTATCGCTAAGGTCTTGGAAGAGTAATCGGCAGACCAACAATACTTCTACGCACGGAATGGAAAGTAAAGTTTGATTCCAGTGATACTTCGCCTCTATAATCCAAAAACATAAAACTAAATAACTAAAAACACCCACTCTTGGAACTACATCATGATCTGATGCGGGAGGTTCTAGAGTACTTACGAAACCGTAGCCTTTGGATCTGCCGGTGAGCTTGTCGGAGATGATGACGGCCTCCAAGATCTCACCGTATTGGTCAAAGTGTTGTTTCAATGCATCTTTTGGGGTCTCCCACGCTAATCCTCCCACGAACACTTTTGTCAGCGTGGTGTCTCCTAAGCTCTGCACATTATTGCTCATTGTCATCTTCTCAATTCACTTTTTCTTTCGCTATGGCCTCCTTTTTCTTTAAAGCTAAAGCTTATGATGAAGGTAAAGATGGATGAATAGTAAGAGAGTTGTAAGCTAAGAGGGACACCTACGGGTGAGAATGGATATATATATATATATATATATATATATATATATATATATATATATAGCGGCGTTTACAAGGGGGGGCACGGGGGGCAGCCGCCCCCCCAACTCGGAGAAAAAATTTAGTTGGTAGGTAGATGCAGTTGTATTTTTGATTATCTAAATTTAAAGTATCAGTTTTTTAATCCCAAAACTATCTCGTGATATGTGATATATGTGTGTTACTAGGTAATTGACATCATTGCTACGGAAATGGATACACACTTCACCAAAGCCAGCACATTTACTTAGATGTGTGATGTGCCTTGATCCTTCCAATTCTTTTGTAAATTTTGATCATAGTCAATTGCTACACCTTGTTGAGTTATATCCAGACGATTTCACTACCAATGCTCGAATTGAGCTCAACCATGAACTTAAAAGTTACATTGGTGATATGAAATCAAATGAAGTATTCTCTCATAATACTAATCTTGGAGTTCTTGCAAAGAAGATGGTGGAGTTGAATTATCACAATTACTTTCCTTTAATATATCGGCTCACCGAGTTAGAACTGATCTTACCTGTCGGAACAACGAGTGTGGAAAGAACTTGTGTATATTTCACGTAACGCAATGACTTTTCGCCCAATAAATACACCAAAAGCATAATGCTAATATATTTTGCCTTCAAAGACTCTGTGTGAAAACAATTTGAATGGGTTAGATCCGCTTACCATAAGAGCACTCACGGATCTAGCATTCGACACGTGATAGTAGGAAGTTATGAGACTAAGTAAATGGTGACTCGTAGAAAATATGAAGTGGGATGATCAGGTCACAATCGCTCGTCGTAGATGAGCATATATCATTCCTTAGAATTGGGCTCCATGGAAAAAGGTATTGCAATTCTTGGGAATCCTCCCTTTTCTGCATATGAGTATAAAAATTTTAAGGAAACGACTACTTGTATAACAAAAGTAATCATATCAAAACCCACCAAAGCTCAGCTCAGTTGGTACTCAGTTGCTACTCAGGTTAGAGAGTTGTTTCAAGAAGTACATGGTTCGATTTCAGAGACACGTATAATGTGGGTGTTTCACTGATGTTTAGGACAAATGCTCATTTTGCTGTGGGCACCTTGTGTGAGCTAGTTGTGTATGACTCCTCCAACCTAAGAGGCCGATGAGCTCCTGATTTGCATACTCCACTGAAGCAATGGAAACACTAAGAGCCAAGGTATGTCCTTTTGTTCCAATCTCCAAAGTAATCTTATCAAATGTTATTACACTATTTTATTTCCGTAAACATTAAACTACAGTATTTAAGCGCAATATGCTTTCTTTTTATTGAAATTTCTATAGTACCGTCTCATCTCACTTTTCTATTTGATTAGTGTATAATTATATTTCTTTTTTGTTTTTTTAATTATACAGATAATCATACAAGAAACTGTTAGGTCCCTTAAAACACACTAGAAGGGGGGTTTGAATAGTGTGTTCACCAAGTATGGATATTTTCTGGATATTTTTCGTTTTGGAGTGCAACCAATACTTGGATGTGTTCTTTAGAAAGAATAAAGACTTGCAAGAAAGTAAAGAACACAAGTATGTATAGAGGTTCAAGTCAAATGACTCTACTCCTCTACCTTCTTGATTTTTCACAAGAAGGATTTTGAAAAGGGGATTGTTATTTCAATGGGGGAAACAACAATCAAAAACGAAACCCAACAACTGGAAAAACTAGGCAACACGCCTAGACCACAACCGAGAGATCTAACCCTTTGAAGTATAGCCTCCAAAGATCTTCTTTGCCCTCAAAGAAATCTTGTAGGGAGAATAGTGCACCACAACACTATCAACTAACCCTTCAAAGTCTAGAAAACTCAAACAAGAAGCACCCTTACTCTTTGACCAACAGTCTACACAATCTCTCACAATATTTACTCACCAAGAAGAAGACTCTTCTTCTTCTTACAGAAATCACTCTCAACAATAAAGTAAAATATACAATGTTTACAACTATCTTGAGAGCTTGAGCTTGAGAGAAAATCTGAGAGCATGAAAATGTAGAAAGTTGTAGAAGAAGAGAGAAAACCCTTCTTTTATCACTCTTTTGAATTCTTCCCGTTTGAAAGCCTCTGCAGTGCCAATAATAGGCTTTGGCATCTTGTGATAGTGCTTCATCATCATTTGAGATCTTCCCTTGGCATGTAGCAAAACTTTTGGAGAGACTTCAAAAAGAAAGCCAAGAATGGAAATCTGGCATTATCAGGTTTGAAGGAGAACCTGTGAAAAATAGCACTAAAAAAGAGGGTACAAAGAGTCAATTGATGTTAGAAAGTGAAGCAAAAAGACCTTTGTAACGTTAGTCACATGAAGCGCCTAATGTGTTTAATGAACAGGTGTTCGAAGTGACATTGAGCCCTTAATGTGAAAATGAACTGGCGTTCGAAGTCACATTAAGCGCCTTATGTGGGCAGCTGAAGACGTTCGAAGTCACATGAAGCGCCTAATGTTACCCATCATGCTTGTTCGAACTAAATCTGACATTTTCTCAGAAAAAGTACTCAGGTGTACGTGCCCATTCTGGGGAAAAGTACCTTTGACTTGGTGGACCACTTGAAACGCCTAATGTAGGCGTTCGAAGTGTTCGCACTTTTCATCAGAACACATGAAGCGCCTAATGTAGGCGTTCGAAGTGTTCTGACTTCCATACACTTCATATGAAGCGCCTAATATAGGCGTTCGAAGTGTACGCACATCCAGACACTTCACATGAGGCGCCTAATGTAGGCGTTCGAAGTGTACTGGATTCCACCAAGGCACATTAAGCGCCTAATGTGAGCGTTCGAAGTATACTGACTTCCAACACACAACATGAAGCGCCTAATCTATCGTTTGAAGTGCCAAATTGTGCAAATCATCAAAACTCTAACATATTCTAACATTCTCCCTCTTTTTGATGATTTCACAAAATGCATAACTTTTAAAATTAACTCCCCCTTAACAAATGCTCCCTCTCACAAAGTGCAATTTTTACTTTTAAGAAGAGAACCATAAAATTCCACAAATAACGATGCAAAAGACATTTTCATAAAGATTAAGATTAAAACAATAAAAAAGGATTTTAAATGAATCATAGAAGAAAACGATAAGTTGCTAGACATCAAAAGAAAATGTCAATCCATCAGAAATTTAAAAAAAAAAATCCTATAATCCACCACCACTTCCACCAGGCTGAAGATTCCCAAAACTGAAACGACTTGATGCAAAATCTGCAAATCCACCCATCTGTTGACCACTCCCGCTAGCTTGTCCGCTTCCACCAGCACCAGCACCAGCAGCATCTCCAGCATGTTCTCCCCCTAAATCATAAAAATAAGGAGGAAAGTAGGCCCATGGAAATTCACGAAGAATAGCTGCCTTGAGAGCATTGAACCGATATTCATGACGCGCATCTTTGAGTTGAAGCTGCTGAACAGACTGTTCCAAAGACTGAACTTGTGCACGCAGCCGTGCAATGGTACTTGATTCTACATCTTCCTGAGGCTCTGCTTCTGCCTCATCATCAAGGTCAGGAATGGTAGTGGCTTTCCGTTTTTGTGAATCAACGGCTTGGGCGATATTGTAGTGATCATAGACGTCAGTTTTTGTAACTTGGGTCAATTCATCATCAGAAATTTCAATACCTTTTGACTTTAACAAGATTGTGATAATATTTGCAAAAGATAAGGCTTTGGACCCTTTTCGGAGAGCTGCAAACATGACTTCTAAAAAGATCCAGGCAAGATTCAACTGGGTCAGATGTTTGATACGGTAAGTAACATAGAAATCTATGTTGCTTGGATTTCTAGTAGACTTACCGTTTACGCAATAGGTGACCACAGCCAGCAGAATGCGATCCACCAAGGGCATATTCTGAGTCTTCTTTGAGGGGAAATACCCCAGATCAAATTTTATGTCCTGCTCACGGACGTTGTATTTGCTACTCCAGTCAAATACGGAGAAGTCACTTAATCCCTCGTTCCGGATTCTCAGAACTTCACAGATTTCAGGGACAGTGAAGCTGAGAGGAGTACCGTCAATAACAGTGTGAAGGGAAAAAGGTTGAGACTCAGATTGTGGAGTGACCCACATGTTTGAATAGAACAGTCTGGTGTGCTCGCGTGAAAATTTTTGCATATCAAGTCTGGACCAAAGAGAGATCCATCCTTGATGTTCCAGCAAGGGGACGATTTCAAAGGCATTGCTAGTCTCAGGGAGATTACTGAGATTAAGCAATTTCAGTGGGATGATGGGACGATTGTTTGCGACCCATTCTTCAAACAACATATTGGAGTAGAAGGAAACATATACTCCTTTGTCTATGTGACGTGGTGGTTTCTTTATTTCTGGGTCAAATTTCTTTAACCAAGGAAAATTTTCCTTGGTGATCCCTTCACGAATAGATTTGATTTCAGTTGGTTCCGTAATCCCAAGTCCAGCAGTTTGCTTGCGCTTTTGACTGCGAGGGCGTTTTGAGGGGCCTGCTGAAGCCATTTTAGTGGTTTGAGAGCAAGATTTTTAGAAGAGAATAAAATGGAGAAAGGATTGCAGGGACGTTTGGATGCAAGAAGAAGAAAAAGAATGGAGTTATAAAGGAGTGAAGGAAGATGAAAGGTATAGTGAAGTAATAGAGGAAAGAGAGGGATGATGTGAGAGTGGGAAGGTGGGAGAGAGACTTGGGGAGGAAGAAGGAGAAGAGGTGAATAGGGAGTGGGAAACGGTCAAGTCGTGGGAAAGAGGAAAGGAAGAAAGTGACGGCGGAGAATTGATAATCATTGAATGGCGCGAAAACTGAAGAGACGGCGGAAAAGACAGTGAAGAATTAGGGTTGAAGCGCCTAAAGTGACTTCGAACGACTTCACAAAATAGGATGAAGCGCTTAAAGTCACATTGAACGGTTGTGGAGATGCAGATTGAGCGCTTAATGTTACTTTGAACAAGTGAACTCATTCAGATAAAGCGCTTAATCTAACATCGAACGCTTGTGTAAAGGAACATAAAGCGCCTGATGTCACTTCGAACGAGTGACATCCTTAGCATCAGGCGCCTGATGTGACATCGAACGCCTGAAGTAACTATGATGAAGCGCCTTATGTATACTGACCTTGAAAATTTTAAAACTTTCATGCTCAAAACTCAAAATGAGTTATTATTTACCCATGTTGAGCAACCCCAACCTACTTCTTATAGATGCAAGTACATCACTAGGTAAAGGTTTCGTGAATATGTCTGCTAATTGGTCTCGTGTAGGAACAAATTCCACACTTACCAAGTTCTTTTGTATGCAATCACGGATGAAATGATACCTCACTTCAATGTGCTTTGTCCGACTATGTTGGATGGGATTTTGTGCAATATTTATAGCAGACGTGTTATCACACAAAATTGGCACTTTGGAGAAGTGAATGTTATAATAATTTAACGTGTTAGTCATCCATAACAACTGTGCACAACAAGAGGCGGCCGACACATATTCGGATTCCGCCGTAGAAAGAGACACACTGTTTTGTTTCTTGGAAAACCAAGAAACGAGACAATCTCCAAGAAACTGACAAGTTCCGGAGGTGCTCTTTCTATCAACAAGACTCCCCGCATAATCGGAGTCACAATATCCTCTTAAATCAAAACATACATTCTTATGATAAAATAAACCAAATTTCAAAGTACTTCTAAGATATCTAAGGATGCGTTTTACCGCAATAAAATACATCTCCCTAGGATCACCTTGAAATCTAGCACAGAAACACACTGCATGTAAAATATCGGGTCTACTAGCCGTCAAATAAAGTAGACTACCTATAATGCCACGATACAAGGTTACCTCGACATGCTTTCCTTTTTCATCCTTGTCAAGCTTGGCACTTGTGCTCATAGGAGTGTTTACTTCTCTTCCTTCACCAAAATTATACTTTTTGAGCAAATCCTTTGTGTATTTGGTTTGGGAAATGTACACGCCTTCTTCGGTTTGCTTGATTTGTAATCCAAGGAAATAGTTAAGTTCGCCCATCATGCTCATCTCGAACTCTCCTTGCATAAGACTAGCAAATTGCTCACAAAGACAATTGTTAGTAGCACCAAAAATAATATCATCAACATATACTTGAACAATTAAATGATTTCTACCTTGTTCTTTTATGAACAAAGTATTGTCAACTTTACCTCTTGAAAAACCATTACTAAGAAGAAAAGTACTTAATCTCTCGTACCAAGCTCTTGGGGCTTGTTTGAGGCCATAAATAGCCTTTTTAAGTTTGAAGACATGATGTGGTGAATCATGACATTCAAACTCGGGAGGTTGTGCAACATACACTTCTTCTTGAATAACACCATTCAAGAAGGCGGATTTAACATCCATTTGGTAAAATTTAAAATCCCTATAACAAGCATATGCTAACAACATCCTAATAGCCTCAAGCCGTGCTACGGGTGCAAATGTCTCATCAAAATCGATACCTTCTTCTTGACGGTATCCTTGAGCAACTAACATAGCCTTGTTTCTAGTGACATTACCTTGATCATCCATCTTGTTACGAAAAACCCATTTCGTACCAATAATAGGATGATCGTGTGGTTTGGGAACTAACTCCCAAACATCACTTCTTTCAAATTGGTTTAATTCTTCTTGCATAGCCAAGATCCAATTTTCATCAAGAAGTGCATCTTTAATATTCTTAGGCTCTATAAGAGAGACAAATGCATTCTCTCTATATTGCCTTCGTGTGGTGATACCCCTATTTAGATCACCTATGACCAACTCTTGCGGGTGAGAACTTTTGTGCTTAAATGATCTAGGAAGATTGGAGACATCTCCTCCAACTTCCTCATGATCATGTTCCGGAAGTGATGAACCTTCATCATTCACATGAATCTCATATTCCGAAATGTGTGATGCATTATCTACATTTTGTATATCAACATGAGTATAAGAAATATTTCTATTTGATTCACTAAGTTCATGCACACAAGGTGGAGGAGTACCTTCAATAGGTTCAACTCTCAAGTCAATGAAGATGTTTCCATTTGGAGGATCATCAACAATCTCTTGTTGAGGAAGAACCATAGGAATATCCTCAAGAATTTCTTCTTGAGGAGTCACATCTTCATTTTCTTCACAATCCTCATTAAGTTTAGGTTCGTCACTAAGTGACTCATTAAAATTAACATGGATTGATTCTTCCATCTTTTGACTCCTTTTGTTGAAAACACGAAATGCCTTACTATTTGAGGCATAACCTAAAAAGATACATTCATCCGCTTTGAGGTTAAGTTTGTCCAAAGTATCCTTGGTATTAAATATGAAACACTTGCAACCAAAGACTTTGAAATACCCAATGTTGGGAACTTTTCCATTCCAAAGCTCATAGGGTGTCACATTTAGGTATGCTCTCAAATAGACACGATTGATCACATGGCAAGCGGAATTTACCGCTTCGGCCCAAAAATATTTGGGAAAACCGAACTCATTCAACATTGCTCTACACATTTCTTGTAGAGTTCTATTCTTTCGTTCGGCCACACCATTTTTTCGAAAACCATGAATTATGTGACACTTGTCAAAAGGCGAAGCTTGTGAAAACAAGCTTCAAACCCAAGACAAATATTTCCACCTCCAAGCCTCTACAATTGCTTCATATAGATTTGTATGGGGATGTTGGAACAAAAAGTTTGGGTGGTAAACATTATACCTTCGTGGTAGTAGATGACTATACTCTTTATACATGGGTGATGTTTCTAGCTAAGAAAAGTGATGCATGTAGTGAGTTTATGAGTTTAAGTAGACGATTGGAAAATCATGTGGGTGACACCATTAAGACCATCCGTAGTGATCGTGGTGGTGAGTTTGATGGTGATTTCGAAAGGTTTTGTGCATCCAAAGGATACTCTCATGTTTTGGAAGGCCTCGGACATTATCATTTTCACAAATAAACTTAAATGTTTTGAAACATACATGTCCGAGACGTTTATGCCATAGTTGCGTCAAATCATTCTTAGCAACTAAGCAAGATACATTTTGAGAAACCAAATCGTTGATGCTAAGTTTGTAAATATTTTTGAAATGCAAAGCCTCAAATAAGATTTTATTATCCTTTTTCACAACACACTTTGTTTTCAAAAACGTTACCTCATAATTAGCATCACATAGTTGACTGACACTTATCAAGTTAAACTTAATACCTACAACATATAAGACATCACTAAGAGAGAAGGAAACGTTACCCACAATACCATGTCCTTTGATTTGGCCTTTGCTACCACCAAAGTGGACAATTCCTCCATCTTGCATAGTGAGTCTATGGAAGAGACATTTGTCTCCCGTCATATGGTTGGAACACCCACTGTCCACGACCCATTTGACCTTCTTGTCTTCGCTTTCTCCATTGAGTGCTAGGGCCTGCAAAAGAACCATATGAAGTTGGTACCCTTTTTTTTGGGTCCTTGAAGGTTAATTACCTTCATCTCGCCTTTCGGCACCCACACAAGACTTTTGTTATTTTTTGCCCTACATACTCTTTCTACATGACCTTTCCTATTACAATAAAAACATGTAGGAGTATGCTTGTGAGATTGTGTATGCTTGTGTGAATGCTTGTGCGTAGGCACATATCGTGTTTTCTTTTTAGGAACAACCTTCTTTGGAATCGAAGAAGGTTTTTGTCTCACGACGTGAACCAAAGGTTGTGATGCCTTTGGTGCATTAGCCTTTGGCTTAGGCATGTGCCTTTGTTTCTTCAAGGAGGTTTTAGACTCCTTGACTACTTGTGCTTGTTCCTTTTTATTTCGCTTCTTAGATGCATACATGGTATTAGGTTTGATTTTAGCTTTCATGTTCGGCCTTGATGCATCCTTAACCTCTATCTTTGTAGCACTTACCCTTGAATCATTTTTCTTCTCATCAAGGGTTTGAGCACATGATTTCATTAAATCATGTTTCTTTTCAAGTGCAATCACATGCATAGTCAAAAATATATCATGCTCAACTTGTAATGCAATATGATCTTCTAACGTGTCATTATATTCATTTAAACATGCTCTAAATTCCTTCTTGACACGTTTATATTTCAAGTCTAAGAGGTCATTTTCTTGCACTAAATCATCTCTTTCATCAATTAATCTATAGTGAGATGAGATATTGCATACTTCCATGTCATCGTCGATGGCCATGAGTGCAAAGAACTCCTTGTCAAGATCATCTTGAACCACACCGGTTAGTGCAAGATCACCATGGTCGCCATTGTCACTCTCGGATCCGAAAAGAATGCTCTCCCAATGGGCTACTTCCGCTTGCAAGGCCTTCTTCCTTTGGTAGATGGCCTTCTTGTCCTTGAGTTACGGCACCTTCACCCGACAATCCTTCATGAAGTGACCAAACTTCCCACACTTGTAGCATTTATTGTCTTGGTCCTTCACCTTGTCCTTGGAGAATTTTTCTTTGATGAATCTTTTTGCTTCATCTTCATTCTTTCTCGCAAAACGTCAGAATCTTCTAACAAAAAGTTTGACTTCATCGTCCGAGTCCTCTGACTCGCATGCAAGCACTTTAGTGGAGTGGCGAATGGGGTCGTTCTTTTCTTGTGCATCTAGATGAATCTCATAAGTGATGAGATTCCCATATAACTCATCCAAGATGATGGTCTCGAAATCCTTGGACTCCTCAATGGCCGTCAGCTTTGCGTTCCATTCTCTTCCTAAACTGTTTAGGAAGCAATGATTGAGATCCTCTTGTTCGATGTTCTTGCCAACCGCTGTAAGAAGGTTGACAAGCTTGGTGAATCTTTGGATGGACTCTTCTATTTTTTCACCTTTGGAGACAGTAAAGTTGTAAAACTTTTTGATCAACTGTCTCCTTTTTGCCTTCCTTACTTGAGATGTTCCTTCGTGAATTATCTCAAGCTTTGTCCAAGCCTCATGAGCGGATTGGACTCCTTGAATCTGAGCTCTCTCATTTGGAGTAAGAGAGCTGTTCAAAATAGCAAGAGCTTTGCTATTTATGGCAAACTGTAACTCCTCTTCAGGAGTAGGATCATCAATATCAAAAGGAATAATGGAGCCTTTTGAAACTTCTCTCCATATTCTGTACCCACATGAACGTAAATATGTTTCCATGTTGGACTTCCATAGTGGGTAGTTTAGAGGGTCAAACATTGGAACTTTGACGTGTACACTGGAAATAGAAGGGAGTAGTGTTTCTTGCCTCCTTCTTCTTGAGGCATCACCACTAGGAGAACTAGCGTTATTAAAGACAAAGGGTTCCATACTCTAATGATTAAATCTTGTATTTGGACTCAAATGAACAAGATTAGGCTCTGATACCAATTGTTAGGTCCCTTAGAACACACTAGAAGGGGGGGTTGAATAGTGTGTTCACCAAGTATGGATATTTTCTGGAGTGCAACCAATACTTGGATGTGTTCTTTAGAAAGAATAAAGACTTGCAAGAAAGTAAAGAACACAAGTATGTATAGAGGTTCAAGTCAAATGACTATACTCCTCTACCTTCTTGATTTTTCACAAGAAGGATTTTGAAAAGGGGATTGTTATTTCAATGGGGGAAACAACAATCAAAAATAAAATTCAACAACTGGAAAAACTAGGCAACAAGCCTAGGCCACAACCGAAAGATCTAACCCTTTGAAGTCTAGCCTCCAAAGATCTTCTTTGCCCTCAAAGAAATCTTGTAGGGAGAATAGTGCACCACAACACTATCAACTAACCCTTCAAAGTCTAGAAAACTTAAACAAGAAGCACCCTTACTCTTTGACCAACAGTCTACACAATCTCTCACAATATTTACTCACCAAGAAGAAGACTCTTCTTCTTCTTACAGAAATCACTCTCAACAATAAAGTAAAATATACAATGTTTACAACTATCTTGAGAGCTTGAGCTTGAGAGAAAATCTGAGAGCATGAAAATGTAGAAAGTTGGAGAAGAAGAGAGGAAACCCTTCTTTTATCACTCTTTTGAATTCTTTCCGTTTGAAAGCCTCTGCAGTGCCAATAATGGGCTTTGACATCTTATGATGGTACTTCATCATCATTTGAGATCTTCCATTGGCATGTAGCAAAACTTTTGGAGAGACTTCAAAAAGAAAGCCAAGAATGGAAATCTGGCATTATCAGGTTTGAAGGAGAACCTGTGAAAAATAGCACTAAAAAAAGAGGGTACAAAGAGTCAATTGATGTTAGAAAGTGAAGCAAAAAGACCTTTGTAACGTTAGTCGCATGAAGCGCCTAATGTGTTTAATGAACAGGCGTTCGAAGTGACATTGAGCCCTTAATGTGAAAATGAACTGGCGTTCGAAGTCACATTAAGCGCCTTATGTGGACAGCTGAAGACGTTCGAAGTCACATAAAGCGCCTAATGTTACCCATCATGCTTGTTCGAACTAAATCTGACATTTTCTCAGAAAAAGTACTTAGGTGTACGTGCCCATTCTGGGGAAAAATATCTTTGACTTGGTGGACCACTTGAAGCGCCTAATGTAGGCGTTCGAAGTGTTCGCACTTTTCATTAGAACACATGAAGCGCCTAATGTAGGCGTTCGAAGTGTACACACATCCAGACACTTCACATGAGGCGCCTAATGTAGGCGTTCGAAGTGTATTGGATTCCATCAAGGCACATTAAACGTCTAATGTGAGCGTTCGAAGTATACTGACTTCCAACACACAACATGAAGCGCCTAATCTATCGTTCGAAGTGCCAAATTGTGCAAATCATCAAAACTCTGACATATTCTAACAGAAACATGAGTGAAAGGACATAGAGACTGGGGGAGTTTGCTATTACTACTTACTGCAAATTATTTCTTAAGCCTAATGTTGCCATGTTATGAGTCCCAGCTATTGTTGGAAAATTCCCGTGCTGACCGTATTCCAAATTAAATAGAATAGTAATATTTAATGCATAAACTATGTAGCACGCAAAAACGAGGTTAAACTGAACATTATGCAATAAATGGAATGTGGTAAGTAGATACTTAAACCTCGTGGCGAATATATGACTACGTATTTTAGGACGAATTACTCCGGTGTAGTTTGCCCAACTGATCAAAGTAACAGTCTCACAAGATACACCGGATTATTTCTTCAATTGAACAGCAATGCAACAAAAGAGCTTTAGCTAACTCTAAGATTTTCTTCGACCAGCACTACAACAAAAGAACTTTAACGAACCCCATAAAGATAAGCTTTGGTCCGGTTGGCCAGGACATAGCTCAGTTGGTATTCAGATTGAGATTTAGTTTGTGAAGGGACACCTTGTGTGGATCACTGTGTAAATCGTCACCAATCTAGAATGTCGCTGAACTCCTGAATTGCATTCTTCAGGATGTTCTCTTTGGAGATATGACGGTGAAGACCCTCAAAATCAGGATATAGTCTTTTGCTCCAAACTTGATCCGGCTGGCCCCAAGCTCGAACCGACCGGACGAGATGCTCGCATGTGGTCAACTAAACCTAAAATAGGTCTTATCACTTTTGTCCCAACTTGAAATATATTTTCTGGATAAATCTGTTGGAGACAATCACTCCTGCACTAAGACGCAGTCGTTTAGTGTGTGGGTATGGAAATGATAAAATAAATCAAACCCGGGGCGAGTCGAGGACTATGTCCTTAAGACGTATTGCTCCGGTATACTGTGCCCAACCGGTGTGAGCAATCGTCTCCCAGGATACAGCGGGTACCTGTTCAGTTGAGCGGCACTGCTGCACTCAAACTACTTCGAACGATAGAGTGTCCTGACTTCTCCCGGACGTAATGCAAGCTTTGATTGCTATGAATGCAGAATGCTTTATGAGATGCTTCAGGTGTATAATGAATGAACCCTTAGCCCTTCTTATATAGGGGAGTCGGTTGGAGAACAAGGTACTGTGACCGTTGGATCAAAACCGAAGTTTAATTTAGACCGTTAGATTAAAACCTCCTATCCAGATTAGGATGGTTTAATCTTCTGTTGAAGGAAATGGCGCTCTTGTTAATTTCGCTTCAACACATATTTGGCATTTTTCTTTATTACTAAAGTCCAGTTTGAGCAACAAGTCAAGATTAATCATTCGTTGTATTGACTTATAATTTACATGTCCCAAACGAAAATGGCATAAACAGGAAGACTCAAGCATGTAAGCAGAAGAGGAAACAATTTTATTAGCCTCAGTGGGCGCAACATTTTTGGGTACAATTGTCATAACATTCAATTTGAACATGTTATCTGAAAGATACCCTTTCCCCAAATACACCCCATTCTTAGAAAGTGTAAATTTGTTTGCCTCAAAAACAAGCTTGAACCCATGCGTGACTAGCAGCGCGCCAGAAACCAGATTCTTCCTTATGTCAGGAACATGCAGCACATTCTGCAGAGTCAACTCCCTTCCTGAGGTCAGTTTCAGGATTACCTTGCCCGATCCTTCGATCTTCGAGCTGTTGGAGTTTCCCATAAACAATTGCTCATTGTTTGTCGTGGGCACGTACTCTCTGAACATTGCCCTGTTCGCACACACATGTCGAGTGGCTCCTGTGTCCACCCACCATTCCCGTGGGTTTCCCACTGCATTGCACTCGGTCACCACTGCGCAAAGGTTCAAGTCATCCATTGCGTCGACCAGATTTGCTTTCGCTTTATTCTGATTCTGATTCTTTTTGGGCTTCCTGCATTCACTGCTTCGGTGCCCTGGTTTACCACAATTATAACACTTATCTGTGAACTTCTTTGCAATTTCCTTGCCCTTGGAGTTCACACTCAAAGTGTTATGTTTCTTCTTGTTCTTTGCCTCAGCAACATGAGCCTTGGCTTGACCAGAAGATATGGACGGCTTTCTTTCGGAGCGACGGTTGTCCTCCTCAATACGAAGACGGACTATCAAATTCTCCATCTTCATCTCCTTTCGCTTGTGTTTGAGATAGCTCTTGAATTCCCTCCACGAAGGAGGCAGCTTCTCAATCACAGCCGCAACTAGGAAAGATTCACTGAGCGTCATGTCTTCCTCTTCCATTTCAGAAACCAACATCTGTATTTCTTCCACCTGCGAAATTACAGTTTTGGAATCTAACATTTTATAGTCGAGAAATTTCCCAACTATCAACTTTTTAGTACCCGCATCTTCTGTGCGATACTTTTTATCTAAAGCCAACCACAAAGCTTTTGCAGTTTTAAATGTACAAAACACGCCATAGAGAGTATTATCTAGGCAACCCAGAATCAAATTCAAACAACAAAAATTTGTATACGCCCAGGCCTCAGCACCCAAGGCGTTCTGCATATTCTGTTGTTGATCCTCCACAGGCTCAACCACGGGTGGATCCTCGCTAAGCATTCTGGCCAACCCCAATGCAGTGAGATAGAACAGCATCTTCTGCTGCCACCTCTTGAAGAAGTTTCCGGAAAACTTCTCCGGCTTCTCCACCTGAGCAGCAGTGGTAGCCGGATTCATTTGAGGCCCTCCAGTTGGTGCCAACGGAACCGTATTGATCTGCGGTCCGGCAGCAACATTGTTAGCCCCTTCAGGTGCAGACACGGAGTGAGCACCATTGAAGCCTTGAACAGAGTTAGAGCTCTCGTGTTCCATTCCTGTTCAGTTCGATCAAAACGTAAAGATCAGAACAGACCCAGGTCCAAGAATGAGTAGAAGAAGACTGCAAATCAGTACAAAACTGCCTTTGCACAATAAACAAAACAGTACAGGAAGTAATTGAATAAATCAATACGTCTTAACATTGTTGGAGACAATCACTCCTGCACTAAGACGCAGTCGTTTAGTGTGTGGGTATGGAAATGATAAAATAAATCAAACCCGGGGCGAGTCGAGGACTATGTCCTTAAGACGTATTGCTCCGGTATACTGTGCCCAACCGGTGTGAGCAATCGTCTCCCAGGATACAGCGGGTACCTGTTCAGTTGAGCGGCACTGCTGAACTCAAACTACTTCGAACGATAGAGTGTCCTGACTTCTCCCGGACGTAATGCAAGCTTTGATTGCTATGAATGCAGAATGCTTTATGAGATGCTTCAGGTGTATAATGAATGAACCCTTAGCCCTTCTTATATAGGGGAGTCGGTTGGAGAACAAGGTACTGTGACCGTTGGATCAAAACCGAAGTTTAATTTAGACCGTTAGATTAAAACCTCCTATCCAGATTAGGATGGTTTAATCTCAGCCTTTAGATCGAAGATAGATTAACAGGTTTAAACCTGGAGCGTTAGATGGAAACCATATTCGGTTAAGCGGTTAAGACAGTTTAAATCTCGGCCGTTAGATTAAAGCTGATTCTCCCACCACCGTTAGATCACAACAGATTGATCTTATTTTAAACAGGAGGATAGTGTTAGTTTCACGTTTGAAACTTAACAGCTTAAACAGATACGATCCAGCCCGCTGTCTGACTTCGATCGATCACATCGATCGATCGAAGTGACATCGATCGATCGATGTGATCGACTGATGTCTGACAGAGTACTTCAATCGATCATTTTGATCGACTTAAGAGACATCGATCGATCGAAGTGATCGATCGATGTCCTCTGATTCTCTTTGATCGATCAATCAAGCGATCGAAGCTTTCTGATCCACTTCGATCGATGACATCGATCGATCGAAGTGACATCGATCGATCGATGTCATCGATCGATGTCCGTCAGACGCCTTTTTCCGCCACATGGACACTTCCAACGTGGCATTCCTCCATACGGGTGACACGTCACCCATCCACAACATTTCCATCTACTTTGAGCATTAATTTCACATTCACACAATCTCAAAATTGAGTGAGTTCACATCCTAACATTAACCACTCGTTACGTAGATAACTAAGGATTCATTAGTTTTCGATTATCATTATCGGAAACTCATTAAGCTCAAAGTACGTTGCACAACCAAGTTTAGCAACACTCATTAATGGGCCAAAGCCCAAATCTTCAATCTCCAACGATGGGTCAAAGCCCAAACCTTAAATTCTCCAACAAAATCTTCCTTTCTAACCATTGTGGTATTCCCACAAATAGTGATGTGTCTTCTATGGGAGTCATGTCACACATTTAGATAATTTTTACTTCTACTTTCAACATTAATTTTTCATTAAGGATATCGCAATTTAATAATTCAAAAACTTAAAATTATCTTCTCGTTTTCAAATGACTATAAACCCATTTGCCTCATTTTTAATTAGTAAAACCTAATCGTATATAAACCCAAAGTTTGTTGCTCAACATGATTTTAGCAGAAAAAATATAAGCCAAGGCCCAATTTCTCCAAGAACTATACTATGAGAACGTACATTTTATAATGATCGATGTATAAGTATTGTTTTACTAACTATACATTAATCAACGACATATATACACAGTAAAACAAAATGACTCACTAAATTAGTTGTGCTTCTTATATTGTGAAGTAGCAGTTAATCGACATAGCTTGACGCATCATAATGGGTCATCGGGAAACAACCTCTTTGTGTTTCTAACACATGGGCATGGTTGGGTACATCCGACCTTCCATACTCCGCCATAGGCGTGAGCCTATAAGACAATGGGTAATGTTGTTGTTGTTGTATATATACACAGTAAGAGAAACTGACAGGCAAATATGAGCGTACTTAAAACATGAGATATGGATGTGTAGTTCCAGCAAAATGTTGTCTAGATTCAATACTTGTAGGGTTTGTCTGCTTCAAGGACTCAGAAGAAGACTAAAAACAAGACATCAGATACTAGTAGAATTTATGTACCCACCATAAGCTACGACTTAGACACTTTGATATTTATATAGAGAGATATATATTACAGACACATGCATATAATTAAAATATAAGCATCCATGTTTGATATGCGTAAACCCTAAAAATGTTGACTGTTTCCCTTACGAACCTAACAAAAACCAGATCCTAATGTCTTTTCTTTCATAAACTATTATAATATACCTTTATTATTAAGGGATATTGTGCAGGCTGGCATAAATATATCAGAATTTTATTCATGTATTTTTTGACTACTAAAAGAACGTTTCTGGTGCACTAGACTATTGTGTCTGCACGGAATTCGGAGAAGGATCGGATCGTTTCATGATCTGATGCAGTCTTACCCTACACTTTGTGCAAAAGACTGTTTCTGTGGCTCGAACCACAGAATCACAAAACAATAACCATGTCAGTTGCTTTAAGTCGCGTCCTCATTTTTTGGACTGATATGGTTTTTAATTCATTGTTATGTTGACTTCGTAATTTTTTATTTTGAAATGAATTCAGTTATGTGTTAAAGTCTTTAAAGAGGCAATCTCAAGATATGAGTGAATAGATTATTAACTACCTTCTGCAAATCTTCTTTTCATAGAAGTTTTGCAAACTGAACGAGTAAATATGTTATAAAAGTGTATATGAAGGAGAAAAAACACCCAGATACGTACGCAAAATAAAAATAAAAATAAAAATGAGGACACTAGCCTTTCTCGTGTTCGAATTTTATTAGAACCAAAATCATTTCATCCTAATTCAAAAGGCATAATACCGCTGTTGGACATTCAGGTGGCGTTTGGTTTGTACTTGGGTATCGAATTCAGTATGAAAGTGCATGAGTTTGGAGTATATAAGTTTGGGCGTAAAAATGATAGTTGTTCGGTATTGAAGTGGGAATGGGTATGATTGACATTGATGTTGTTTCGAACGTATCGGAATTGAAATGAGTATCAAATGTGAGCGGCCGGAAAAATTTGACCGGCCAGCGGCGGCGGAAGCCGGTGGCCGGCAGCGTTGACTGGACATACCCCCATTCCCCCATATTGATAGACAGGGGAGCTAGTATATCAAAAAACAATATTCATTACCAAATACTTGGATATCAACCGAAACTCATACCCTCCATTTCGCCAAGCAAACACCTTTTATGGGGTATGGATTCCTCCAAACACATATCCTTAACGAGAAACCCCCAATCAAACACCCCCTTAATCTCAACATTTAACATTTACCAGAGGGCAGACCTTGAGTAACCGGTAAAGTTGCTTCTTTATGATCCTGAGGTCACGCGTCCGAGCTTCGAAAACAGCCTCTTGCACAAAGTGTGGGGTAAAGATGCATACATCAGATCGCGAAACGATCCAGCTCCTTCTCAGACCCTGTGCAAACACGAACGTCTAATACACCGGGAACGTCCATTTAACTTTTACCAACACAACTTTAAAACGCTATAACTTTCTAACTAAAACTCCACTTTTTAGAATCATTTTTGTAATTACATACTCCTTAGACATAGTAAAACATTTACCAGAGGGCAGACCTTGAGTAATCGGTAAAGTTGTTTCTTTATGATCTTGAGGTCACGGGTTCGAGCTCCGAAAACAGCCTCTTGCACAAAGTGTGGGATAAAGATGCATACATCACATCGCGAAACGATCCAGCTCCTTCTCGGACCTTATATAAATATGAAAGTCTAATACACCGGAAACGTCCATTTAACTTTACCAACACACAACTTTAAAACGCTATAACTTTCTAACTAAAACCCAATTTTTAGAATTATTTTTGTAATTGCATACTCCTTATACATAGCAAAACATTTTTTTGAAGGAATTTATCATCAAAATGAAAACTTGAATAAACATAACGATTGAACGATTTAGCATTATACATGAATACATACATGTGCAAACAAACACGTACATTCACACACATGTATATATGTATTAATGTATACAAATATAGGTGTATATATATATACACATATATATAGACACACATATATATATATACATCGACACGTACATATGTATATAACTGACACTATATGTAAGTATTACGACTTAAGTGACAATCTTTAACCTTCAGTTCACTAATGATGAAAGGCCACTACCCTATAAATAAATTGGTAAAAGGAAGCCACTTGTGGTATTGATTGCTGCTCAAAGAGTGGGTCAAAATCAGAGCATTACTCTTCAAAGTGGTTGTAGTGGTCAAACTAAGCACCTGCTGGAAAGCTGTGCCACCCCTGTCCGATTCATAAAGAATTCCCCATTTGCAAATAGGATAATGCTACAAAAAGACAGCACGTCCCAGCACAAAAATCAAGAAATGAATTATCTTTTATATTAAATTTTCTTTTCAAATTGAAGGAATGATAACTACACGGTTTTTTTTTTTTTATAAATACACATATTTGTCGTTTTTATCTCAGCAGATCAGTAGTGCTGTGCTAACAACTCTGAACAATCGACCTGCCGAGCTCAGCACAACAGCACCGCAAATTAGCAGTACTGCACTAACAGCAGCTTAGCAGTGATACGTTAACTTGTTAAACAAGAGCAACAACAGGCAAAGCGAGGCGAGTCCAGGACTCTGTTTGTAAGACGTATTGCTAAGGTATATTATGCCCAATCAAAGGTAGAAACCGTCTCCTACTATACAATAGATAAGAGCTTAGACGAGCGGCACTGCAGTGTAAGAACTCAACGAACCTATAAGACGTTATGACTTCTCGAACAACTTGAAAAAATGCATAAAGATTGTATGCAGAGAAGAAGGAGAGAAAACCAATTATTACAGAGGTTTGCTCGTGTAGCGCCCCACTCCCGAACCCTAGCATCGGAAACAGTGCACCCTCCGTATCTCGCTAAGGAGAATACAAGGTGTCGAATCAATCTCATACATGTCAGAAATGACGTAGAAATTTTTCTTGCGGAAATGTAAATCACAACTTAAATTAAACTCCAATAATCGTCTTTACATTACTGAATAAAAATTCTGATAATAAAAGTAATAAAGAGTCTGTGAAAATCCCCAAAAGATAACTACGAAAAATCAGCTGTAGAGTTCCCCTCGTATCCTAGCTGCAGCTATCAATCATCCCACTCAGCTATGTCCGCCCCGTCCTCAACAAGGATGTGCTCGTATTTCTCATCTGGCTCACCTGGGAAGTAGGGGTGAGTGACAGAAAATCACCCAGTAGATGCCCGTCTCAAACCAATACAAAACGTGCATACCGAAATGATATAGCCACATAACACATAAATATAAGATAAAACCACATAACACATAAATATAAGATAAAACCACATAGCACATAAATATAAGATAAAACCACATACCACATAAATATAAGATAAAACCACATACCTTATAAATATAAGATAACATGCATAAGATAAAGTAAATGCGGTAAGTAAAGCACTCCACGTAAAATGCGCAAGTACGTGATGCATGCTCAATCAACGTGTCACACTCAACAAAGTCATGTCACACAGAATGCTGATATCTCCACCGTGCAATGCATGAACCCGGGTCCTACTGAGTGGCTGTGGGTCGTACCCACCCACAGTCACCATACTGAGTGTGCGTAGCCGCGCCACCGTACACCATACTGAGTGTGCGTGGCCCCGCCGCCGTACACCATCGTGAGCGCCCGTGACCCGTACGTCACGACCCGCCATAAATGCAATGCACGTGCCATGAATGCAAAAACACAATCGCCTGAGACCCCTGACCCATCCTCACCATCCTCCGGCACTCAAATCTAGGTTCGTAAATTTTCCGAATATTAGAAAGTTGTTATTTATCATCCCCTTAATTTTCTCTTAGCTTGTATTAATTTTCTAAAATGTTCTACTAATTTTCCTTATTACTTCCTTATTTAATTATATTTATTACAATTTATGTTTAATTTATTAAATTTACCAAACTTTAGAAATTAAGTAGAAATAATTTAATTTTAACCTTTTATATTTTCTGGAATTTATTTGAATTTTACTGGTATTTAATTATATTTTTATATACATTTTTTTAAGTGGTTAAAGGGCCGCCTTCGGTCCGACCCACTGGCCAGCCGGCTCGGTCCGTTGGCCGCCCTGTTCTGTGCCTTAAGTTAATTTAAGTTTTTTTATTTAATGGTTGTTCCACCAGTGGCAACGCGCGCTGTGATTCATTTTTCGATCCCAACCCCCATTTTCTTCTATTTCCAATCTATATGAACATATTCTAAGGCCAAAACACCACATTTTAAAGGTCCTAGTGTAACAGTTCCCCTTTTATTCAATTCTTTAAGGGTATTTTTTTTGTTCCGATACAATCTTACCACCAAATTCACACACATACAAGCACATAGTAGCCATAAACAATATATCTCATGCTTTCCAACATATACAAAATTTGCAACTTAAACAAATGAAAACAACGGAACAAATAAAGTATACCATCAAAACATGCATGAATCATACCCGTTTGAGGGGGAAGAGGCACCTACCTTTTTGATGAATTAACTTCCTACGCAGAATCTCTTCTTTCCAACCTCGCTGACTTCTATGCTTAGTGTTGGGCAAATCATTCCTTTCTTCCTAAAGGCCTCGGATGGTTGCTTTGGAAAAGGACAAAAACTTTAACTTCCACACTTAACCTAGGAAGTTGACAAGTACAACTTGAAACACTTTTTCATTTACTGTTATACTTATTCGTTTACCCTTTTATTACCGTTTCAATTCCAACTTATCTCCTACATATAAGTATACTCACGTACATGCTCGCGCTCATAAAGGTGTATATACGCGCTTATACTTACATGTTTCACATCAACCCACTTTTCTCCCAATTATAGTTCTTGGTCTCGGTTCATGTGTATACATCAAGCACATTTCAAAATTATAATTACATATATATTCATTTGCGGCATGTAAAGCAGCTACACGTTGTGTATTTTCATATTATATATATCTATAAGTAATATACGGCCAGTGGTGACGACCCAAGAATACATGATATTATCATTTAAACTCATATAAGTATATGTAATCACATACTTACAAATAGCTCAAGGAAAACATGTACAAATCCATTTCTTCGGCAACGTGAATCCATTTATTTGTGTAAAACATATGTTATCCAATAGCTTATTCAAATTTATCTTTGCCAACCGGACAAGTTTAAAGTGTGCTAGCATATAATGTATAATATTGACACTTTTTCTTTTTACAATATATAGCCCATTTATTTTCAAAATACAACCGAAAGTTTTTCTTTTTTTTCCGAAAGCTTGTAGAAAATTTCCAATTACAGTAAATAACATGCAACGGTTAAAATCAAATGTATACAAATGATCAATAACATGTTTCATGGTATAGTTTAACCCACTTGTTTTTTTTTGTTAATGCAATTATCAAACGTACAATAGCGATAAGTATCAAAAAGGATGAAAAAGGAAAAAAAACACAACTGTCACCTTTAATTAAATTGATACAATTGTACCACACATAAAGAGAGCCACGATCCTTCATATTTTTTTTCTCTTTTATCCCTACAATTCTGGGCTCCCATGCATCGGCATCAACAATAACCCATAGCATTTTATATAATATGTACATATGTGTATATATTTAAATCGATACATACAAGTAGACATATATACGTATTCATCAACCGTCTATGCAAACACAAATACGACATGCATGATCCGATTTGATCTGAAAATAACATTATGACGTTGGAAAAACATAACAAAAATAGTAAAAATACTTGCATCGATCTCGTTTATACAATCTTTACGAAGAATCGATTTCAAACGGTTGAAGAATTCCCTTGGTTTTTGTTCTTATAACTCGCGACAACTTTTGATTATTTGGGGAAATAAGGAGGCTCACGTGTGCTGCATAATTGGGAGATTGAAGAAATTAAAGTTTGGGAGATATAAGGGTGGTTGTCATTTATAGTATTAAGGTTAATAGAATCGAAGTTTGGTAGAAACTATGGTGGCGGCAGTATTGGTTGCTGTGGGCCGCCGTTTATTTTCTTAGGGTTGTAATTGTTTAGGTTGTGTGTTATGGTGTATAGATATAGATGGTTTAGGTTTTTTGGAATATTCCTTAATTGGTTAGGATTAAGATTTCCTAAATCATATCCAATACCCTAATTATCTTCTTTTCAATTACTTGAATTTAGGATAATACCATATTTTTATTTTCCCCTTTTTTTAAAACAAGCGGACATATCATTCCTCCTCCCTTACAAAAAGTTTCATCCTCGAAACTTGTGTACGACGTAATCACTGACTTAGCATATTTCTATTTGATCCATTCAACTAGATAATGACCGTAATGGCCGTACTAAATATCCATTATGTATTCCGATACGTTAACTATTTCACTTCTTTATCTTTGACTAAGGCCTCACAATTATTCCTTGTATACCTACAAGGTGATTTCTAAATCCATTATTCTCCTCTTATTTAAGATCATAACCTATCTTCTTAAAATTCCCAGGTCAAACTTAGGGGTATTGTCATCATACCGGGGGGTTCAATATCACAGTCATTGGTTTATATCGTACTTATAAACTTCTACTTACACCACTTGACGTGTATCATTCAACTTATTGCAATCTACGATTTTGAATTCTTAACTCCACATATATCATTCATCTCCTAGTTCATGATCGTCCAAAATATACATCAAAACTTCCAATGTATTAATCATTCCACTTCATAAATATAGAATCATGTCCTCAACCATTCTTATATACTTATGAACTAGTTCTATGATCAGATCCTTATTTTTCTCAGAACTATCATCAATAGCCTATTATACGAAGTACGTGTATGGACATGGTTTTCTTTAAGACACAAGTAGCTTACATAGCTATAATTTGGAATTTAGCTTTAACTGTTTAAAATAATATACCTTATAATTTTGTAAACACAAACCGAAAGTATCATATATTTGTTTCCGTAAAACGGTATCTTAAATAACAACTTATAAAACAATGATTTAACTGGTTTGCAAAAGTATTACGGTTAAAACCATTTGAAACTAATTGAGACACATCAATAGTAAAACTTCTTTTTACAAAACGATTTGAACGCGGTGTCTTTTCTTTCCAATGAAATATATATTTTGAAAGTTGTGTTTTGTTTTGCAAAATACAACAATCGAAAAGTCGGTAAATATAAAGTTGCATAAAAGAATTTGGATAAAGTACCTCTCTTTCCAAACAGAAATATATATATTATATATATATATTGAAACTATTTCTGCTTCACAAAATTTAATAAGTTCATCGCAAACTGTTAAATAACTTCAAAAAAAAATTAATGAGTAAAGTGCTTGCAATGTCGATAGTCGACAAAGAAAAATTATTTTAGTGAAATACTTATTGCTAAACGAAAGTTGGAGAAATGTAAGAGATATATAAATATATCATTGTCCAAAAACATCAATATTTTGAAATATATCAGTTTTATCAGGGTAGTCGAAATTCCATTTGGTGGCTCTACGAATTCGAAAAAGAATATACCCTTGTAAGGTAATAGACTATATAGAATAGTGAAAGTAGTTGAAATATTTTGAAGCAAAAACCTTTGAAATGCCTTCAAAATATATCTTGGTGTATGTGCTTATAAGAAGACGTTTGACTACCTGAAAAATAATAGTCTAATACTTCGTATAATTTTTCTAAGTCACCTCTTAATGTCACTGAAAAGTCAACCTATGTACCGTTTCTTATAAATATTTAACTTGAGTTGTCCAATCCTAGTATGACACCCTAAGTATTGATCGACTTAGCGCATTCTAATTTAGTTAAGTCTAACCTTAAAGTAACCACTACTTGTTTATACTTATTCTGTTTCAATTCAAGCCAACTCGATACATTAGTACTTACATGTTTCTAGGAATCCAAAATTAATACTTTGTTATTCCACTGTACTTATTTTTGTAATGCTCGCTTATCACTATCAATCAACATCCCTAATAGGACTAACATCTTCGGCTTATTTGATACTCTAAAATTCAACATCTTGATCATAATTATAAGCCCTTTTGTACGGTATTCTTTGCTACACTCTACTGATCATAATGCTAATAAATCTCTTTCTTAGTAATTCGTTTCACTACAAATCATCTCTTCTAAACAACGATCCTAACTTAGACCTAGTCATGTTCTAACACTATCGTCGAGGTAGAGGCGTGAACTCACTTTATTTATCATAATAGTACCGGGTTTACAGGGGCCAGATCTAAGGAATTATTCTAATGATTACGATCAGCACTTAAGTAAAGTAAATAATTCAGAGTCGTATGGAGTGCCCTAGGTATACGTGGGCAGATCCCTTATCCGATCATCACTTAGGTCTAATATCATGACTTATTTCTAGAATCGATACTCGGTGTCATCCTTCCTTACATCTAAAATCATTACTTATTTTTAAGTTCAATGTTTAGAATATAATCACATCTTATGACTACGATTACTGTTTATGTTCAAATCATCATCTGATGTTCAGATCACCACTTAATTCCTAGAGCCGATATTTCGTATCGTCATCCCTTAAGTCTAAAGTCGTAACTTACGGGCAAGGTCATCACTTAACCTCTTAAGGTCACGTTTTATTTTCAATAACATGCTTAATACATAATCATTACTTACGACTAAAAATCGGTACTCATGTCTAAGATATGGCTTATGGGCAAAATCGTAACTCAATTTCTAAGATCATAGCCTAAATCTATGCTTCCACTGTGGATCTAGAGCCATGCTCTGAAAGATCAGACTGTCGAACACGCAGTACTTCTTAAACTTATTCCAAAATTGGATCCAAGTGATCGGCGGTGTCAGTTGTGTTACGCCATCACTGCTCCGCATCTCTTTGTCGAAGAATCTCATGTCCGAGTGAGGTGGTGGTGGAGGCGTGCATGCCAGTTCAGCAGTTGGTGCTACTGTGCTAAGGTGTTGGTCATGGTGACTATGGCATCTTCAGAAGCTTGGGATGATCCCCTCATTATGGTGGTTCTCACCACCATTTCCAGCTGGCTCACGTCGTGAAGACATTTCTGTAATTCCAATTCATGAAAAGAAATCAGATTAGTCAATAGCGAGTTAAAAGAGTTGGACACGGGGTAAAACATTAATTAGGCAGAAAAGCTCACCATCGGCACACACCTCCCATAACCCGATCATAGCCTAAGTCTAAAATCATCCCTTAAGTCTACTTTGTTTATTAGGGGTAAAATCGTCATTTTACGAAAAGATCGTAACTTATGTTTAGGTGATCTAATTAATCCTGCGTTTCCGAGGTGGATCTGGAGTCTCGGCTCTGATACCACCTGTAGCGCCCCGCTCCCGAGCCCTATCATCGGAAACAGTGCACCCGCCGTATCTCGCTAAGGAGAATACAAGGCGTCGAATCAATCTCTTACATGTCAGAAATGACATAGAAATTTTTCTCGCGGAAACGTAAATGACAACTTAAATTAGACTCCAATAACCTTCTTTACATTACTGAATAAAAATTCTGATAATAAAATTAATAAAGAGTCTGTGAAAATCCCCAAAAGATAACTACGAAAAATCAGCTGTAGAGTTCCCCTCGTATCCTAGCTGCAGCTATCAACCATCCCACTCAGCTATGTCCGCCCCGTCCTCAACAAGGATGTGCTCGTATTTCTCATCCAGCTCACCTGGGAAGTAGGGGTGAGTGACAGAAAATCACCCAGTAGATGCCCGCCTCAAACTAATACAAAACGTGCATACCGAAATGATATAGCCATATAACACATAAATATAAGATAAAACCACATAGCACATAAATATAAGATAAAACCACATACCACATAAATATAAGATAAAACCACATACCACATAAATATAAGATAACATGCAAAAGATAAAGTAAATGCGGTAAGTAAAGCACTCCACGTAAAATGCGCAAGTATGTGATGCATGCTCAATAACCGTGTCACACTCAACAAAGTCATGTCACACAGAATACCGATATCTCCACCGTGCAATGCATGAACTCGGGTCCTACTGAGTGGTTGTGGGTCGTACCCACCCACAGTCACCATACTGAGTGTGCGTGGCCGCGCCACCGTACACCATCTTGAGTGTGCGTGGCCCCGCCACCGTACACCATCGTGAGCGTCCATGACCCGTACGTCACGACCCGCCATAAATGCAATGCACGTGCCATGAATGCAAAAACACAATCGCCTGAGGCCCCTGACCCATCCTCACCATCCTCCAGCACTCAAATCTGGATTCGTAAATTTTCTGAATATTAGAAAGTTGTTATTTATCATCCCCCTAATTTTCCCTTAGCTTGTATTAATTTTCTAAAATGTTCTACTAATTTTCCCTATTTCTTCCTTATTTAATTATATTTATTACAATTTATGTTTAATTTATTAAATTTACCAAACTTTAGAAATTAAGTAGAAATAATTTAATTTTAACCTTTTATATTTTCTGGAATTTATTTGAATTTTACTGGTATTTAATTATATTTTTATATACATTTTTTTAAGTGGTTAAAGGGCCGCCTTCGGTCCGACCCACTGGCCAGCCGGCTCGGTCCGTTGGCCGCCCTGTTCTGTGCCTTAAGTTAATTTAAGTTTTTTTATTTAATGGTTGTTCCACCAGTGGCAACGCGCGCTGTGATTCATTTTTCGATCCCAACCCCCATTTTCTTCTATTTCCAATCTATATGAACATATTCTAAGGCCAAAACACCACATTTTAAAGGTCCTAGTGTAACAGTTCCCCTTTTATTCAATTCTTTAAGGGTATTTTTTTTTGTTCCGATGCAATCTTACCACCAAATTCACACACATACAAGCACATAGTAGCCATAAAGAATATATCTCATGCTTTCCAACATATACAAAATTTACAACTTAAACAAATGAAAACAACGGAACAAATAAAGTATACCATCAAAACATGCATGAATCATACTCGTTTGAGGGGGAAGATGCACCTACCTTTTTGATGAATTAACTTCCTACGCAGAATCTCTTCTTTCCAACCTCGCTGACTTCTATGCTTGGTGTTGGGCAAATCATTCCTTTCTTCCTAAAGGTCTCGGATGGTTGCTTTGGAAAAGGACAAAAACTTTAACTTCCACACTTAACCTAGGAAGTTGACAAGTACAACTTGAAACACTTTTTCATTTACCGTTATACTTATTCGTTTACCCTTTTATTACCGTTTCAATTCCAACTTATCTCCTACATATAAGTATACTCATGTATATGCTCGCGCTCATACAGGTGTATGTACGCGCTTATACTTACATGTTTCACATCAACCCACTTTTCTCCCAATTATAGTTTCTTGGTCTCGGTTGATGTGTATACATCAAGCACATTTCAAAATTATAATTACATATATATTCATTTGCGGTATGTAAAGCAGCTACACGTTGTGTATTTTCATATTATATATATCTATAAGTAATATACGGCCAGTGGTGACGACCCAAGATTACATGATATTATCATTTAAACTCATATAAGTATATGTAATCACATACTTACAAATAGCTCAAGGAAAACATGTACAAATCCATTTCTTCGGCAACGTGAATCCATTTATTTGTGTAAAACATATGCTATCCAATAGCTTATTCAAAGTTATCTTTGCCAACCGGACATGTTTAAAGTGTGCTAGCATATAATATATAATATTGACACTTTTTCTTTTTACAATATATAGCCCATTTATTTTAAAAATACAACCGAAAGTTTTTCTTTTTTTTCCGAAAGCTTGTAGAAAATTTCCAATTACAGTAAATAACATGCAACGGTTAAAATCAAATGTATACAAATGATCAATAACATGTTTCATGGTATAGTTTAACCCACTTGCTTTTTTTTTGTTAATACAATTATCCAACGTACAATAGCGATAAGTATCAAAAAGGATGAAAAAGGAAAAAAAACACAAGTGTCACCTTTAATTAAATTGATACAATTGTACCACACATAAAGAGACCCACGATCCTTCATATTTTTTTTTCTCTTTTATCCCTACAATTCTGGGCTCCCATGCATCGGCATCAACAATAACCCACAGCATTTTATATAATATGTACATATGTGTATATATTTAAATCGATACATACAAGTAGACATATATACGTATTCATCAACCGTCTATGCAAACACAAATACGACATGCATGATCCGATTTGATCTGAAAATAACATTATGACGTTGGAAAAACATAACAAATATAATAAAAATACTTGCCTCGATCTCGTTTATACGATCTTTACGAAGAATCGATTTCAAACGGTTGAAGAATTCCCTTGGTTTTTGTTCTTATAACTGGCGACAACTTTTGATTATTTGGGGAAATAAGGAGGTTCACGTGTGCTGCATAATTGGGAGATTGAAGAAATTAAAGTTTGGGAGATATAAGGGTGGTTGTCGTTTATAGTATTAAGGTTAATAGAATCGAAGTTTGGTAGAAACTATGGTGGCGTCAGTATTGGTTGCTGTGGGCCGCCGTTTATTTTCTTAGGGTTGTAATTGTTTAGGTTGTGTGTTATGGTGTATAGATATAGATGGTTTAGGTTTTTTGGAATATTCCTTAATTGGTTAGGATTAAGATTTCCTAAATCATATCCAATACCCTAATTATCTTCTTTTCAATTACTTGAATTTAGGATAATACCATATTTTTATTTTCCCTTTTTTTTAAAACAAGCGGACATATCAGCTCGGCCTGGTATTTATAAGAAAAAACGATTTAGGGGGTTAATTGACAGTTCAACCACAGCCGTCGGATCAGATGGTTTGAGATTGTCACCATTAGATTAAAAAAACTGATGTCAGTTTAAACTGCAGTTGTTGGATCATATAACCGCTCAGCCTGCTCATCACAGCCCTTAGATCGCGATCCGCGTCTATTTAAACTACAACCTTTACAGTTAAGCTTATCCGATTTTCAAATACAGGTTCTAGTTTAAATTACGGTTAAGTGTCATATTTAAATACAACCATAGGATTAAACATATTTTTTTTCTAAAAAAATTTAAATAAAATTTCTCCAAAAAGATAAGGAGGTGCCCAAGTTGAACAAGCGGCGACGCGCGAGCGTGTGGCAATTTCATAGATCTTTCCTCCGATCTAAACTTCTTATGCCTTTAGGACACATCTAAAGTGACCATTCTTGCACTATATATGGTGACTAACTCACTTCATTTGTCCAATTTCATAGATCTTTCCTCCGATCTAAACTTCTCATGCCCTTAGGGCATATCTAAAGTGACCATTCTTGCACTATATATGGTGACTAACTCATTTCATTTGTCCAAAGTAATATATCCACAAAGTGATGATGTGTCTCTCCTTAAGGAAGCCACATCATCACTTTTGCCAATTTCTAACATATTTTACTCATACTTTGAGCATTAATTTTTTATTTACTCGATATCGTAATTGAGTGATTCCAAAGCCTAAAATCATGTACTCGTTACATAGATAGTTAAGGATTCATTAGTTTTAACTTGACAGTAATAAAAACTAATTATAATTAAGCTCAAAGTATATTACTAACCAAAATTTTCAACTTAGACAAATTCAATTCCTTCAATTTTCTCCAACATTAATTAACTTCTTGTTAGATCTACGTGGATGTTCAAATAAGAAGCAAGCTAACTTTTCCAAGAGACATAATATTAAGACTGTATTAGTCTTAAAAGTTACACCACCCACAAGTACGATTACCTCAAAGGAATATCCAGCTTTGTATGGCTAACATTCTTCTTCTCAATTTAACCCAAAAAAAATTCTTCCCAAATTTTGGGCATACTAGCACGAGACGAGATCCTTTCACTGATAAACCATAACTGAACCATCTGTTAGTCAACAACAGTCAACGGCTCAATTTCAGTAGCTCAACATTCAAAGTGCTGCAGTTCAGCAGTTCAGCACCTAAGCATGGCTGTTCGGCCTCAGCTGCACCTCAGTCTCGGCCTCGGCACCAACTTCAGTTCATGCTCAAATGTCGCACTTCAGACCGTTTCCACGGGATAAGGCCAAGTCGCGCACTTCGGCAAGGCCTAGTCACACACTTCGGCAGAATTCAGCTGTGTACCACAGCAAATGAACCTTGCTAAGATATTATTTCGTGGGATCCTCATACATAGATACTCTTCAGATATAGTGACCACAACTGGCTATTCTTCATGAACGCGCCAAAGTCACAACAGCCGGTCTACTAGTTACATCAACCAGGCCGACCTATTGATCACATCCGTCAGACTATTGATCACATCAGCAGACTTATTGCATCTTAGGCTCTCTGCCCTAAACAAAGCGTCTTCTCCAAGCTATTATCAGGGTTATAAAGCTGGAAAAAGATCTATAAAGGCAAGGGAATCAAGAAAAGGAGGGGGGACTCAATCTTTGATACCCCAAATCCAATTCATACACTCTGATCCTCGGCAAATACTGTGAGAACTTCCTAAATCACCTTTTAAATTATAATCTCAGTGAGATATGACTCAAACTGACTTGAGCGTCGGAGGGTTTTTCCTGGGGCCCCCCGGGACCTCTGACCTGTGCTTCCTTGTGCAGGATATTTGGCGCTATTCCAGCTACAACACATTTTCAATTCCAGTTAACTATCTTCGAGTTAACTGACGAAGCTAATTTGAGGTCATCTAGACCCTTGGTGGAAATCCGGTTTCATCATTTGGCGCTAGAAGGAGGGCCCCTTAGTCCCTTAACCCAGAAAAAAGCTACTCAAAGTTTTTCTAACGATTACTCAGAGCTTTTCTAATTATATTAGGAAGCTATTGAGAGAAAGATGAGTAAAAAAGATAGCCAAAGATCTTCTCAGCAACAAACTGATCAATGCTCTACGGAGCTAGGAGAATCATCAACTCTCATTGCCTTCACATATGAAGAGCACATACGAGCCATACGTTATGTGGCTCAAAACTCAGAGGTCTTCCAAGCTGTAGTGAGGAAGATGAAGGGGAAGGCATCTGCAGCAAAGTCCAGTGGGTCCCGTTCCAATAAATCTCGCCCACTGGATCACATGGAGTATTCTCCTACTCGGCCTGGTTATTGTACCAGGCGTCAGGCTGAGTTTATGGCCAAGGCGAGACGACCAGAACAAAAGCCTAGCCACCAGAGCTTGAGATGCAATCAAAAAGTTTCCCTGCCTTTCAAACATGGCAGGAAAGCTGACGATAAAGGCAAAGCACCGTTGCAGGAAATGTACTCTGTCAAGATTCGGTTAGGAGGCCGAGGAAAAGAAAGGAACTCTCTGCTGGCTTCAAAAGCTCATATCCTTTCCTATATGAGGAAAAAATCTCTGGCAAAGGAACCCCAGCCCCTGGCTGGACCAGTTCACAAAAAAACCACCAACTGTACTGCCTCTATCATCATGATATCGGGCATGATACAGAAGATTGAGCGTCTATCAAGTTGGGACACCTGCAACGCTTTTATAATCCGAGGTCTAGGCTCCACAACAGGCTAGACTTTGGTAGGTCCCCTCCAAATGAGAGTTGTAAACCTGGGTCTCATCAAGGGGGATACGGTTTCCTGAGCATATAAGGCTGGTATAACGGCAATAGTCCCTGATTCAATCGAATCAGGGCTTATCTCTTCTTGCGCTCATCTGGTATCTTCTGTCTCAGCCTTATGTTATCAAGGGACTAGTTTCTTGTATTCAACTGGACATTCTTATTTGGCATTCAGTCAGGAAATTTAAGTCACCATATGGTGCATGGATCAATAATTTATACCCATCTATCACCCACAACGAAAGTGGGGGCATACCCCAGCAGGTCTGGGAGGCTGAGCAGGTCTGAGCAGGATGGGACAGGTTTCCCGATATTCTTACCCCAGCAGGTCTGGGAGGTTGAGCAGGACTCAACATTATCTTTACCCCAGTAGGTCTGGGAGGCTGAGCAGGATGGGACAGGTTTCTCGATATTCTTTACCCCAGCAGGTCTGGGAGGTTGAGCAGGTCTCAACATTATCTTTACCCCAGCAGGTCTGGGAGGCTGAGTAGGTCTCCGCAGGATGGGACAGGTTTCCCGATATTCTTAACACAGAAGGTCTGGGAGGTTGAGCAGGACTCAACATTATCTTTACCCCAGCAGGTCTGGGAGGCTGAGCAGGTCTCAGTAGGATGGGACAGGTTTCCCGATATTCTTACCTCAGCAGGTCTGGGAGGTTGAGCAGGACTCAACATTATCTTTACCCCAGCAGGTCTCGGAGGCTGAGCAGGTCTCAGCAGGATGGGACAGGTTTCCCGATATTCTTACCCCAGCAGGTTTGGAGGTTGAGCAGGACTCAACATTATCTTTACCCCAGCAGGTCTCAACATTATCTTTACCCCAGCAGGTCTGGGAGGCTGAGCAGGTCTCAGCAGGATGGGACAGGTTTCTCGATATTCTTTACCCCAGCAGGTCTGAGAGGTTGAGCAGGTCTCAACATTATCTTTACCCCAGCAGGTCTGGGAGGTTGAGCAGGTCTCAACATTATCTTTACCCCCAACAGGTCTGGGAGGTTGAGCAGGTCTCAACATTATCTTTACCCCAACAGGTCTGGGAGGCTGAGCAGGTCTCAGCAGAATGGGACAGGTTTTCCGATATTCTTTACCCCAGCAGGTCTGGGAGGTTGAGCAGGTCTCAACATTATCTTTACCCCAGCAGGTCTGGGAGGCTGAGCAGGTCTCAGCAGGATGGGACAGGTTTTCCGATATTCTTTACCCCAGCAGGTCTGGGAGGTTGAGCAGGTCTCAACATTATCTTTACTCCAGCAGGTCTGGGAGGTTGAGCAGGTCTTAACATTATCTTTACCCCAGCAGGTCTGGGAGGCTGAGCAGGTTTCAGCAGGATGGGACAGGTTTCCCGATATTCTTTACCCCAGTAGGTCTAGGAGGTTGAGCAGGTCTCAACATTATCTTTACCTAAGCAGGTCTAGGAGGTTGAGCAGGTCTCAATATTATCTTTACCCCAGCAGGTCTGGGAGGTTGAGCAGGTCTCAACATTATCTTTACCCCAGCAGGTCTGGGAGGTTGAGCAGGTCTCAACAGCGGGATAAGCTCTCTGCATTTTCAACTCAGCAGGTCTGAGAGGTTGAGCAGGACTCAACAGTGGGATAAGTTCCCTATATTTTTCACCTCAGCAGGTCTGAGAGGATTGAACAGGTCTCAACAGCGGGATAAGTTCCCTACATTTTCAACTCAGCAGGTCTGAGAGGTTGAGCAGGACTCAACAGCGGGATAAGTTCCCTATATTTCCACCTCAACAGAACTGAGGGATTCAGCAAGTCTCCACGATGAGACAAGATTTGCCTATATTCTAGCTCAACAAAGCTAAAAGGATTGATGAGAAGGGGACAAAGTTTTTCCCACATCTTAAAATTCATCAAGACCCAGCAGAGCTGAAGAGCCAAGTGCAAAAGCTGAAGCTTATTACTTCGGCAAAAAGTAGGCATACAAAAGATACTCTTTCATTGAGCTGAAGGCAAATACTTGCAAACTATCTAAGTAGAGCAAGTAAAGCTAAAGACAAATATTTACATAAAGCAAATAAAACTTTGCAGTGCTGAAACACTTGCAACTATGGAAAAAAGAGCAAGGCTTTGCAGAACTGAGGATAAATATTTGTATTCAAGACAAAGCAAGCACAACTTCACATGTTGTGGATAAAAACAGTAAAAGAAGCTAAAAGAAGCCGAAGGGCAGAAGATGGATTTTCATTGAAACACAAAATCTATTACAAACTACAGAAAATCCTATTCTACTTTACAACTTCTTCATCAATTCCACTTTGGGACTAAGCACTTCGGTCTTCAACTACAGTTTTAGGACTATGGAGGTCAGCAAGCTCAGAATGCTCCTTATCCAGATCTGGACAGATTCCTTGACAGGCAACAATCACACAAATCCCTCTTCGTCTAGTGAAGCAATAAACAATTGCGATTACATTCTTCGCAGGTCATCTTCAAGACATGGTAGCAGTGAAATAAAGTTCAGGCAAGGGCAACAATGCGGCAAATAAAGCAGGACCGATTTATTTGTCCTATCTATCCTTGAAGTGCAGCAAAGTGAAACCTTTGCTGGAAAGGGACGTGTTGAAGGAGAATCCCTGTAAAGAAATGACAGGGGCGCTAAAGCGGAGGATATGACAGTAACTAAAAAAGGTTTGTTAGAAAGGCGCAACCTCCATAAAGGAAGATTGTCCCCATCGGGATCAAATTCTTCACGAAAGGACTGAACCTCACGGTCACCCTCCAGATTTTCTGGAAAAGAGGAGGTATACATGTTTTGGAAATGGTTACATAAAAAAGGAAGGATTGGATTGTAAGGAGGAACGCTGTGAGAAACCAAGACAGACATCAAAGACGGGGAAGTTAAATGGAGAATGCAGAATAAGGGGGAGAAATCGTCTCTATTTATAAGCAGGGGAAGACGAAAAGGCGCTCCTTTTTGTTTGAAATTCGAAAAGGCAGAGGTTCACGCATTTCCCTCCCTCGGAGAATGAAACCGTCGAAAAAGCAATAATAAGGTATCGAAAATAGCGCTTACATTGAAAGTTGGAATTGCTGAGCGCGTAAAAGGATAACTACACAATCAATGAAGGACTGCCACGTCACAGAAACAAGATGTGTCCGCCTTCGCAGTTCAGCGTAGCCACACAAAATCTGGGGGCAAATGATAAACCATAACTGAACCATCTGTTAGTCAACAACAGTCAACGGCTCAATTTCAGTAGCTCAGCATTCAAAGTGCTGCAGTTCAGCAGTTCAGCACCTAAGCATGGCTGTTCGGCCTCAGCTGCACTTCGGCAAGGCCAAGTCGCGCACTTCGGCAAGGCCTAGTCACACACTTCGGCAGAATTCAGCTGTGTACCACAGCAAATGAACCTTGCTAAGATATTATTTCGTGGATCCTCAAACATAGATACTCTTCAGATATAGTGACCACAGATGGCTATTCTTCCTTAACACGCCAAAGTCACAACAGCCGGTCTACTAGTTACATCAACCAGGCCGACCTATTGATCATTTTTTGTCAGACTATTGATCACATCAGCAGACTTATTGCATCTTAGGCTCTCTGCCCTAAACAAAGCGTCTTCTCCAAGCTATTATCAGGGCCATAAAGCTGGAAAAAGATCTATAAAGGCAAGGGAATCAAGAAAAGGAGGGGGGACTCAATCTTTGACACCCCAAAGCCAATTCATACACTCTGATCCTCGGCAAACACTGTGAGAACTTCCTAACTCACCCTTTAAATTATAATCTCAGTGAGATATGGTCCAAACTGACTTGAGCGTCGGAGGGTTTTTCCCGGGGCCAACCCCCCGGGACTTCTGACCTGTGCTTCCTTGTGCAGGATATTTGGCGCTATTCCAGCTACAACACATTTTCAATTCCAGTTAACTATCTTCGAGTTAACTGACGAAGCTAATTTGAGGTCATCTAGACCCTTGGTGGAAATCCGGTTTCATCATTCACCTTTCTTCTCCTCATCCAATTTCTCACCGTCCAATACGTAGCAACAGGAGGATGTGGTGAGCCTAGATAAGTGTCACCAGCAACTAGCATCATCATCCCTTTCTGCTGCTACGTGTCGGACGATTGGGTGAAGAGAAGAGGCGTGAGGAGATCTCATCCCTACTAGCATTACCTTTGTTCTGCCTGCTGAGCTGTTTCCTACTAGGACGAGTTCTACTTGCCATGCAATAAGTGCAGCATCAGGGAAGGCGAGGGCAATTGTGAGTGCTTTCGCAGTTCAAAATTACACGCAAGATTGCCAAGTTGGCAAGATCAAAAAGGCTATGATCATTTTGGCCTTCACTAACTTGCTGGGATATTGCTTTAATTTTTTGGTGCCTGAAACAAACAGGTGATCTCTTGAAGAAAGATCGGGTGAGCATAAAGGCGAAAACGAGACGCAAATGATCCGTACAGCGCCTGCGATTTCTCCGAAGTCTGCATGAGAGTGATGATTGGCAGAATGTATACTTGACAAGATTAGCGTTTTGTGAATTAAATATGGGTTAAATAATGAATAAATGAAGGTTAAACAAAACTCTTCTATATGAATAAAAATGTGTTCCCGGTACACTAAACTTCTGTATTTGCGCAAGGTTCGGAGATGGGTCGAATCGCTTCACGATCCGATGTATGAATGAAGATCCTATATTTTTGCAATTCTTGTGAATTAGAACTGCACAAATAAAGAATCCGAACATGTCTGCATAGGAGGGACACCTTCTTTCTGTTGAATTATAAAAGGAAATGAAGAAAACGGAGATACAATCACGGAATAACAGGGATGCAGAAGTTATTGCAATTAGTAGGAAAATTAGGGAAATTAATTGTAATTGATTCTTAGACAATTACTTACAATTTATGCAGAAAGTGTAGTCCTATAAATCAGGTGTAAAGTAGTATACGGAAATTCATTGAGAAATACAGAAAATTTGTTTTATCTTTGTTCTACATAGTATCAGAGCAGGCTTTTCTCAATCAAAGCCTACTGTGATTTCTGGGCAACTTATTGGCTCAGAAGTATATTCATCATAGCCATACTCATACCTTACCCTACCTTTGATCAAGTGATCATATCTGCCGAAACTGAGGCTCACCGCCACTGAGGCTCAGTTCATTTGTCTTCGTTGCATCAATATACCACATTCTCTGCCTTTGACCAAGACCAAGACTGTCCAAAACGCACCTGCAAAAAGAAAGCAACCATGTCACGAAACCCAGAAGCCAACAAACCCGAAACCTCTTAAAAGCCAAGTTATCTTGCTAATTTTGATTTCTCAGAACAATTTGCCCATTTCTTACAACAGAGCATGAATCTGTAACAACCTTCAGCCACATCTGCCAATCTTGTACTGAAAGTAAAACTTAACAGTACAAATTACAATCTTTGGAGCAGGCTAATGAAAATAGCCATAGGAGGCAAGGGAGATGTGCTCATATCACTGGAGTACCATCCCCACCCGCACCCACTGAGCCTAGGTACCAAAACTGGGAACAGAGCAACCAATTGGTGTTTACGTGGCTGATAGACAACATTGATGACAGCTTGGTCAACAATGTATCGAAATACTCGACGTCAAAGGCTTTGTGGGATGGATTGGCAGTCACCTATGGGTCTGGAAGTGACCCATTACAAATCTTTGACCTTCATAAGCAATGTTATACGATTAAGCAAGGGATCCGAACGTTAGAAGCCCTCTGGGGCCAATTTCAGGGCCTTTGGATGAGTATTGACTCCATGGATCCAAATCCTATGGAGTCACCCAATGATATTGCCATCTACACAAAGAAAATTCAAGAACAACGACTATATCAGCTTTTACTAGCTGTAGACGACAGATTTGCCGACACAAAAAAGGAAATCCTGAAACGCGACCCTCCACCCATAATGGAGACTGCCTATAACGAACTCAGGCGTTCAGATGTGCAACATGGAGTGTTGGTCCCATCAGAACAGAGTTCATCATCTGGGCCAGAGATTGGACACGGGTTGGTGATGAAATCACCGTCAGATTAGAACAGGAAATGGGAAACTCAACCTTCCCGCTCAGACAAATCATCACGGCGAGGAAGAGACGAGAAAGCCAAATTAGAATGCAGCCACTATAAAAAGAAGAGTCACAATTGGGAGAAGTGCTTCAAACTCCATGGTTACCCAGATTGGTGGGAGGAGTTTAAAGACAAAGCTCAAGCATCTGTTGCTCAAGCTGCCAGAATCGAATATTTAGAAAGTCAAAGCATCGAAGGAACAGAGAAAGGGAAAGGACCAGAAGGGAGCGCAACAGCTAATGCGATGGGAGGCGGCAGCGAAGGAGGTAAAGGGTTAGGGAAACCTAACCCTACTTCCTTTAAATACCCCCCTTTTCCTGAAATTGCACTCTGCCCCCTGAAGTTCAAAGTAATATTAGTCATGAATGTTTATTTCCGGAATATGGTACTGACACCCTTGCCCTTTCAAAAATTACACCTGTAGCCCATAACTTATTAGCTATGAAACCCAGACCCCTGAACTTCCAAAAAGTACATATGAGCCCTCACTTTCCAAACAACCCACTATTATGCCCCTAAACACTACTCATATGCCAGAATCATCCCTAAACCCAGAATTAACACAACCCTCCATATCTCAGTGTCATAATATACATGGGACCACACAGTGGATCTTTGAATGTGGAGCCACTAACTCTATTGCAAATGACCCTAATGACCTTGTTGACCATACTCTTCCAATCAAAACACATGTTGAAACCGCAAACACAGCCTCTGTCTTATTGCAGGCAGAGGGTCTATCACAATCACCCTAACCATTACTCTAAAAAAGCTGTCTTTATGTACCTTCATTATCCACAAAGCTTCTCTCAGTAAGCCATGTTACTAAAGAATTGGAATTTATTGTTATGATGTATCCTAACTTTTGTCTTTTACAAGACATTCATACCGGGACAATCATTGGACGTGGTACTGAGCGTCAGAGCCTTTACTTTGTTGATGCGGTAGTGAAACAGGGACGATCCAATCTTGCAACCGGAGCGGTCAATAGACAGGTGTGGTTGTTGCACCGCCGGTTAGGGCATCCGTCATTTAGCTACCTAAAACATTTATTTCCTACTTTATTTTCTTCCCAAAGACTTGATTTTACTTGTGATACTTGCCTCCGGGCAAAACAAACTCGGGCGTCTTACTCTGCTAATAATACTCGTGTTGGTCGTATGTTTACTTTGATACATTCTGATGTGTGGGGCCCTCACCCTATAATACCCCCCTTGGGTACCATTACTATGTTCTATTTGTTGATGATTTCTCGCGTATGGCCTGGGTCTATGTCATGAAACACAAATCCGAGGTCCACCAAAAATTTGTACAACTATATAATATGATACTTACCCAATTTGACACCAAAAAAACAAATTTTACGGTCAGACAACGGGGGGAGTATGTTGATACAAACCTAGGTCTCTTTCTCTAAGATAAGGGTATCATTCACCAAACTACATGTCCTAATACTCCAGAACAAAATGGTGTCGCTGAAAGAAAAAACCGTGTTATTCTTAAAATGGCCTGAGCCATGATGTTCGAGTCTCACGTTCCAATGAGTTTGTGGCCGGATGCAGTATCTACAGCCACCTATCTTATCAACCGGCTTCCTACTAAAATCCTCCAGCACCAAATTCCCATCCAGACCTTAGCCACTTAACATACTATCCCGTCCATTTGTACCCTACCGCCCAAAATATTTGGATGTACAGTCTTCGTTCACATTCCCAAACACGAAAGAACCAAGCTTGACCCATGTTTAGAAAAATGTATCTTTGTTGGATATGTTACCACTCAGAGAGGCTACTGCTATTATAACCCCCGGACTCGCCGAATTCATGTTATCATGAATTGTACCTTCCTTGAAGTCGAATTCTACTATACATCCCAATCTCGAGTTCAGAGGGAGAACCTAGACGATGGATCTCTCGATTGGTTGGTATTACCATCCACCTGTTCAATGAATGCACCAACAGGACAAGTAGGTGGCACCGACTTCATCGTAGCTCCCAACAATGTATCACCCATGGCGTCAGTACAACCCAAGGATCCGCCTCAAATGAATGCCACACCTGAGGTAACGGTTACATATACAAGTAATATACTATCTGTTCATTCTAATGATTCTGGCAATTCTAATTCTGACCTTGTCCTACACACCCCTACCCCAAGTGAACACACACATACCAGTGATCAAATCCCAGATATAAACATGCCTACTAATACGTCTTTTGAGCAACAGGTACGGGTGTCACCCCCAAGGGCGAAACGGGGAATTCCACCCAAGAGGTATTCTCCAGAGCGAGTGTCTAGAGCAACACAATATCCAGTGCATATGCCTATGGATGGAGTATCTGATATAGTCAAAAGCTTTTTTGTGTCACTCTGTTCTAAGAAAATTCCACGGACCGTTGATGAAGCTTGTGCAGACGCGATGTGGAGGGAGGCTATGCTGACTGAAATGACAGAACTGGAGAAAAACAACACGTGGGAAAATGTACTATACCATCTGGAAAAAGACCTGTTGGATACCGTTGGGTATTCACTGTGAAATACAAAGCCGGTGGAAGCATTAAAAGATACAAGGATCGTTTAGTAGCAAAGGGCTACACCCACACGTATGGTGTGGATTATTCTGAGAATTTCTCACCTGTGGCTCGAATAGATACTATCAGGGTACTTTTTTCGGTCACGGCAACTCGAAATCGGCCTCTCCATCAGTTTGATGTTAAAAATGCCTTTTTGCATGGGGATCTAAGAGAAGAAGTTTATATGGACCCTCCTCCTGGTTTTTCCGACAATTTCAAACCACGAGAAGTCTGCAAGCTAAGGAAAGCTCTGTATTGTCTAAAACAGTCTCCACGAGAATAGTTTGGTAGGTTCACCGAAGTAATGCAACAAGATGGCTACCACCAAAACAATGCCGATCATGCGTTGTTCATCAAACAGAGGAAGGGGTTGATAATGTGCTTGATTATATACGTCGATTGCATGGTGATCACAGGATATGATACTGAGGAAATATTGTTAGGTAATGTGACGAGATCACTGCAAAACGCGCAGCGGAAAAATAAAACTTGATCTCCGATTTCCTACCAAGGATCCATGTTGTTCGTTTAATTCGATGAAAGAAACTCAAAAATTACCTCTGTAGATTCGAAATCCGCAGATGGAAGAGGTGCGAAATCACGAACACCCTCTACCGGTATCCACACGAATGCTTCCGCACGAAGTGCTAGCTCTTGAACGGCGCGGCTGAGAAAACTCACTTTTCTCCAAAAACGGCTCTAGGGTTTTCTGTTGGTTTTCGTGTGTATTCTCTATACGAGATACACTGATATATATATATATATATATATATATATATATATATATATATATATACACATATATATATATGTGTGTGTGTGTGTGTGTGTGTGTGTGTGTGTGTGTATATGTATGTATATATATATATATGTATATATATGTATGTATATATATGTATATATATGTATGTATATATATGTATATATATATATATATATGTGTGTATATATATATATATGTATATATATATATAGACACACACACACACACATATATATATAGACATCAAAATCCGAGTCCTAATCGGATTAGTTGATACCAATCAAAATCCATATCAGATATGGATTCTATCAGGATATTCAAAATCCATATCAGATATGGATTTTTTCGTTATTATCCGATAATACATATATCATATAAAAACGAAAATAATAACAATAATAATTAATATCCAATATTAATATTCTTAATATTAAAACCGATAATAATAATAATAATAATAATAATAATAATAATAATAATAATAATAATAATAATAATAATAATAATTAATATCCAATATTAATATTATTAATCTCAGCCATACGCATTCTTTTGTATGACCCGATTGACCCATATTAATTGGCAGTTGATTAAATCTCTATTAAACCAACAAGTCATAATTGGCCTCTAGCAAGGCATTACGACTACCCAATTAATACGAGTACAGTCCAACTAGCCTAATAATAGCGCATGCACTAATCCCTTTGTCACACATATCTAGTTTGAACATAAGTCATGGTCAGCGTCATACTTATATTGTTCAAACATATGATTACTCGATCTCTAAGTGGACTGATAAAACAAATGATATTGATCACATTATCAATTCATATGAGCACGACCATGCATTTCACAGTCTCACTAATCGAGGGGCCCAAAGATATCTCTCTCAAAAGAGAGGGACAAATTCTATCTTGATTGTTCAATATCCTCCACATAATTTCTATCATATTCAATCATGACCTTTATTATTATCCAGTTACGAATAATGTTAGATCATGTCAAAATATAATAGTCCTTATGTTGGAAACTATGACAATCTCAAGTCTAAGGATTAAAACATGACTATCATGAGATTTACTTATGACGCTAAACCATGTAGTAATCTCATGATTGGTCTATCCAATACACTGTTCTCTAACAAATATCTATGAGATTGATTTGTATCATCATACACATAATCATCTCATGATTATCACATCAATACTCATACTGATTATAAATTATTTTATCTCTATAACAATAATGAATCAGGGACATATATCAAAATTGTGTAACATACTCACCAACAATAATGATAATAAAACCTCTTTTATTAATAATAAATGTATAACATAAACATCCAAATCATGGCCTAGAGCACATACACTAACAAATATCACGACTTTGTAAGTATTTGTTTACCAAATTCGGAATGAGGGACCTGAGAAGTCTGAAGTATTTTCTGGGTATTGAGGTTCTGAGGTCGGAAAAAGGGATTTACATATCACAACGAAAATATATCTTGGACCTTCTTGCAGAAGTGGGGATGCTTGATTGCAAGCCGGTGAACACTCCAATGGCAGCAAACCTAAAATGCAAAGCACTGATGGAGACGAAACAATCATTGCAGATAAAAGCCGGTACCAACGCCTAGTTGGTAAGTTGATCTATTTGTCACATACACGACCTGATATAGCTTTTGTGGTTGGAATGGTGAGCCAATTTATGCACAACCCTCAAAATCATCACATGGATGCAGTCATGCGCATATTATAGTATCTAAAACATACACCAGGGAGGGGCATTGTATTCCGAAATAAAGGACATCTAAACATTCAAGCATACACTGACGCTGACTGGGCTGGAAATATAGTGGACCGAAAATCTACTTCAGGGTACTTTACATTGGTAGGAGGGAACTTGGTAACTTGGTGAAGCAAAAAACAAAAGGTAGTTGCGTTGTCCAGTGTAGAGGCAGAATTTTGTGGAAACGTGAAAGGCATAACAGAAGTGCTCTGGATCCAAAAACTCTTCAAAGACATTGGTCTACCTGTTAATCTACACACACCGCTGCTATGTGACAATAAAGCGTCCATTAGTATATCTGAAAATCCAGTGCAACATGATTGGACCAAGCACGTAGAAATTGATCGTCATTTTATCAAAGAAAAGCTCGAAAGTGGACTCATTGAGCTACCATTTGTTAAATCAAAAGACCAGTTGGCGGACATATTAACCAAGGCAATTAATGACAGGTCGTTCGAAGAAATCTTGTGCAAGTTAAACGTTGTGGATCCCACCGTTCAACTTGAGGGGGAGTGTTGAATTATAAAAGAAAATGAAGAAAACTGAGATACAATCACAGAATCACAGAGATGCAGAAGTTATTGTAATTAGTAGGAAAATTAGGAAAATTAATTGTAATTTATTCTTAGATAATTATTTACCTTGTATGTAGAAAGTATAGTCCTATAAATCAAGTGTAAAATAGTATACGGAAATTCATTGAGAAATACAGAAAATTTGTTTCATCCTTGTACACTTTCTTCTTTTTCTTCAGCTTATTCGTCTTCTTTTGCCCTAGTATTGATGTAACGAGTAGCGCAATGTATTATTCTTACTAATTTTGGTTATGGCCTTTAAAATTTATGTGTGTTCTTCTGCAGAACAAAATCATAGGGCTCTTCTGAAAACGAATCCTCCACTAGAATAATCAAGGGATTTAAAAGATCAGGCTAACAATGTAAAGTCAATATATCTACTTGGTTTTCTAACGCAGACAAAATATATCAGCACGAATATAACATTTCAAAGGGTATACATTTATAAAGACAGATTATGAATGTCAGTTCAATCGACAGAGAATACTAATGGTGGAGAGTTGCATCAATCTTGAATAACCACCACCGCCAAAGAGGGACCAGGTTCTGTATACCCACAAAAGTTACAGCCATTTATCATGTTTCCAACTTCTCCACATATTTCTATTCCCTCCGCCCCAAAACGATATAAAAACGATATAGATTGTGAAAAATATAATGACTTCATTAGTTCATTCTCATTTATTTTTCACCGGCATTTTTTTTAAGTTAAGTTAAGAATGATGTTAGAGGCAGAGCATAAATGATCATGGCAGAGCGATACTTTACCTAATGACAAAAAGAGTCTTTTCAAAAACGTAGTCCTAAATTGAGTTAATTAATAATCATACACTAATTTACTTAGTCCCTTTAATGTAGTTTCCTATAGCATTTGGGGTTTACAATCTTTCCTCATGACTCTAGAATTAGTGGAAAAACTCAGGTTGCGTTAAACCAATTTGGTTTCATACCAGTACGGTAACCTACGGAAGCAATACAAATCCTAAGAAGATTCATGGAGAAGTATAGGAAGAATAAGTGTGATCTACATATAGTTTTCATAGATCTTGAAAAAACATCTGATAGTGTGACATGTAAACTGATTTGGGATAGTCTGGATGCATAATTAAAGATATGTATGCTAGGACGAAAACAACCGTTCGTATGCCTGTGGTGAATACATACTTCTTCTCGGTGGAGGTAGGCCTCCATCAAGGGTCCGTTTTGAGACTATTTCTTTTTGCAGTTGTCCTAGATGAGTTGTCAAAGCTGATTCAGAAGGCAGTTCCTTGGTGTAATACTTTTTGCTGACGATATTGTATTAGTCGTACAGATTAGCAGACATTGAGTATGAGACTAGAGCATGGAGAGGTGCTTTAGAGAGAAAATGCCTAAAGATTAGTCGTTCGAAGACCGGGTATCATCCAATGGTGAGAATAGACAGCTCACCATCGAGGGTCAAGTGGTACCACTAGTAAGAAAGTTCAAGTATATAAGATCGTTTGTAAAGCAAGATGGGGACTTAGATAGTGACGTAGCACACCAAGTTCAGGCAGGCTGGTGTAGGTGTTGGACGCCCTCAGGATGCTGTGTGACAAGAATTTTCTAACTAAATTAACAGAAAAATTTTATATGGTGGCAGTGCGGCTGGCAATACTATATGGAACAGATTGATGGGTCATCAAGAGGATATAATCGCAGAAGATGGAAATGGTAGAGATGAGAATGTTGAGGTGAATGTGTGGCATACAAGGCTAGACCGTATAAGAAATGAGGTATTTAGGGAAATGTTAGGGGTGCCTAGTATAGCAGATAATATAAGGGAGTGAATACTGAGATGGTTTGAACATGTCAACAGGAGTCAAACAACAGCGTTTGTCAGAGTAGTTGAAAGCCTCATTGTAGAAGGAAAGAGGAGTAAAGACAGGCCATACTAACTTGCGATGAGCGGATTAGGCATGACCTACTAGGTTTGCACATCTCTGAGGACATAGTCCAAGATAGGAGTTCATGAAAGCAGAGAATTAAGGTTCAGGAGGTTTAGACATGATATAGAAGCACCTTAGAATATATTTAGGGGCTTAGATACACCCTACACTTTAGCTTGACTTTGTACTTTTTGTCTTTGTCTTTGTCTGTCATTATTTATGCATATACACGGTTATAACTATTTTAATCAGAAGCTTTTTATTTGTGTTTAATAAATTCTTTCACTAGCACACCAGCATACCAATTGTGTCATCTATACAGGTACTTATAGTGTCGGGGGTCTCACTGGAAGCAAACTCTCTATCCTCTGTGATAGAGGTATTGTTTGTCTGTCTTTCACCCTCCCCATACCCTAGCGATAACTTTTGATTTCATTGAGATATTACTGAGCATGATTGTTATTGTGATTGTGGTTGTTATTGTTTAATAACTACCCGAAGTCCCCATGCTACGTGGGACTACATACATTATACACACACATTTACGTATTTATATAAATAAATAAATTTACATATATAATATATATTTATGTGTGTGTGTGCATATATGTAACTATACATATATGTGTGTGTATTACATGTGTATACATGCACGCACACACACACATATATACACACACACATACATATATATATACACACACAAACATACATATATACACACACACACACACACATATATATATATATATATATATATATGTATGTATGTATGTATATGTATATACATGTATGCATATATAAGTAGAGAGAAACGTAGACTATTTCACCACATTGATATTACCTACAGAAGTAAACAAATTTGCGTTTATTTTTTCTTTGTTTTTCTAAACATGTTTTTTCGTTGTTTCCGCCATTTGAAGTTCATAAACTAATTCCCTGGTTAAACTAAAAGTCTAGGAAAACTAATAATAAACATAAATAAATCAAAATATAAAATAAAGAACGCAACCAAGCCGTATGACGATGACTAGGCAACATAGGGAGTAATCATAGGGAGATGGTTGAACAGAAAAGAGTGAATAGGGAGGAGATGTAGGAAAAGAAATTAAGAGACAATTCATTAAGTATAAGATTCATTTAGTCATAAGGTTAATATAGTTAATTTATTAGATATTGCTGTCTTTCTCACTATTGCTCTGCCTTAATAACTAGCGTTAATTTAATATTATTCAATCAATCAATCGGACCTAATATATTCCAATAACAGCAAAAGTTATCTTTAAGGTCTGAAGAATATAAGCGACAGACAAACAATAACTCTATCTCGTTTTTCTCCATTTTGATGAGTAAACTACCAAGAACTATGATAATAAATGGTCTGGTTTTGGTCAATATACATTTGCTTTGCGCCAAGTAGTAGAATATCTGAACTGAAAATAATAAATAAATAAATAAATGTCTTAACACTAATCGATCTTGTAAAAAAAAAAGTCACTAAGTAGATGCCGATAGCAATTTTTCATGCATTCAACAGAACAAGAATATGTAATATGATGAATACACGTGTAGGTGTAAGAATGGACATATGTATAAAGGCTTGTCGGGAAATAAAAATTATATCAATTTAAACATAGACCAGGGTGTTCTCGATACACTACGTTCTCGTGTTTACATAAGGTCTGGAGAGGGGCCGAATGCTTCACGATCTAATATACGCAGTCTTAGCAAAAGATTGTTTCCGAAGCTTGAACCATGGCCTCAAAATCACAAAACATCAACCTAACCAGTTTTCCAAAGTCCGCCTTCAATTTGAACTTAGATTACTTGTACAAAAATGTATAATTAAATACGTAGGTGTCAATAATTTAGAAGAATCATGTGCCATTCATGGCTACTGTTGCTCACGTTTAAGAAAAGTCCACTACAATATTCCCTACAGTTGAGCATCATTTCTACATATCTTCATTTATATCTAATCCTCCTATATATACATCCACCAAGGGGTACAAACCCCCAAACAAATGCCAATTCATCTACATTTTTTTGGTAATATTAGCAGCGATTTATAACTTAAAAAGAGAAAAAAGGAACTGGTGATGGAGGTGAATAAAGATGGTAAGGTGAGGAAAATAAGGGTTCCGCCGGAGAGAGGGCATATCAAAGCGCAGATATTTCATGGTTTGGCTAAGAAGGTGATGATGGCTGCAACCACCGCCGACGTTCCGAGGAGAAATGAACCCGCCGTCCACGCGGGCTCGGCGTCCATGCATCAATCTGCTACTCCTCTCAGTGTTTAAATACAGCTAGTTAGTATGTAATTCTCAGATATATATATATATATATATATATATATATATATATATGTATATATGTATATATATATATATGTATATATGTATATATATATATATGTATATATGTATATACATATATATATATATACATATATACATATATATATATATATATATATATATATATATATATATATATATATATGCTGTATAAGGAACATACAGTCATATGCATATATGTGTGTTGTATAATTAAGGAATGACTATTTTATGGATAAGTAGGCTTATCCATCCTGTAACATATGGATGTATACTCATGGATCAAAATAGGCATTCCATATGTATGTATCTATGTATGTTACCCGTATGTATATGAATATACATACTATATGTGTGTGTGACTTTGGTTATGCCTTATATGCAGTTTTATATAATATATATGTGGGTGTATGTGACTTTGGTTATGCCTTATTTGCAGTTTTATATGGAAACGTTGCTTACTATCGAAAAACCTGTCACTGTTGATACACTTTGAAACTCTACTTATCTGCTTGCCTAATTTTAAGTTGCCAATCACTCAGTTGTAGGGTTTGAAACATGTTTAGGTCTTGTATTGGTGAAAAATCAAAATATGTTTAGGTCTTATATGATCCGTATTGGTGTGTGGTTATATAAAACAAGGTAAAATGAGACTTTGAATAAAGTAAAAAATTTATTAATCTCTTAGCATTCTTATTCATTAAGTATCTCAAATATGATCTCTCTTGATTTGTGATAATTGACGCATATAAACTGCTAATGACAATGAACGTCGTTAGAGAAATTATCACCCTCTGTTAGCTTAGATGACCTCTTTCAATCAATTACTAGATCTATAGCTTTAGACGATTGCCTATAAATTTATGTATCATGTCAGATGTCTCGATGATACCTACAATATAGTTTAGGATTCCTTTTGTGCCTTAGCCCTGTCAGGGGGAGGCGGATCTTCTCGCAATCTATCTTTTTTCATCACTGTAAGAATACATTCTTTTAAAGCTAATAGAGGTAACCCTCCTTTGTCTTTACCCCTCAACCGATCAAAGACGCTGTCTTTTTCTTTTGTTTCTTTCTGATCATCTTTTCTCGTATCAAGTTGACCACCTTTTTGATAAACTTGTTCGGCTTCTTTCAATCAATTTGTGTCCTCACCTGGAGCAAATTGACGAGTTTTCTCCAAACATGCTCTCAAAGATATGAGATTCTCCTCGACGAGTTAACAAAACAGATTACCTAGTCTCAAGCCATTTATAAATGCATCAACCATAACCCATCATTGCAATCTTTGACCTCCAAAGGCTCGTCTATAAATCCTTGCATATAATGGAGAATCGACTCTTCAGGTCCTTATCTCAAGGACATCAAATAGGAAGAATTTTTCACAAAATGTTTTGAGGGCACAAATTGGACTGTAAATATCTGTCTACTTGAAAGAATATATTTGACCGAGCTGGTAGTTCTTGAAACCATCTCCGAGATTTTCTTTTCAAATAAACTAAAAAATTTCTACATCTCAAAGGATCTGGTATATTTTTCAGATTTATTATTGTTTGAAATTGAAAGAGATGATTTGTCATATCCAAGGTGCCATAATAAATATCAGTCTTTGACATTTAAAAATTATCAGTAGCAACGATTTCGCCTATCTCTTCCGAAAACGGACTCTCTTATACAGCTTCAGTATAATCTTGCTATCCTAGAGATGGGTCTTCTCTAGGACTCTCATTGCGTAAAGAGGCTGTGAAATTCGATTTATATGCTTTGGTTGATGAAACCTAACTCTTAATGGATTTTTTCTGTGAGGAGGTACATCATTCTAAGGCTTTTTTCTCTGTCGCTTCTTGCATCTCTGATGTATTCATCTACTTGCTTGGAGGAATACTCATCAGATATCTGTTTTCCTTGACTATGTGGAAGATCATTATTTGCATGTATAACAACTATAGAATTTTCTGCTCTAACAGATAGCTGATGTCTCGATTTATGTGATGATGAGAGGATCCTTCTCCTTCGTATAGATTTGTTCTAACTATTTGTACCAAATTTAATGGAAAACAATTAGAAAAACAAGGGCAGGGAGCCCTTCCTCTAGCGCTAAAATGACGAAGTCGGATTGTCATCGGACCTTTGACTGTGATTTTGACTGGAATGATGTTGAATTTTTGTCGAAATCTGCAAAAATCAATAACATTATAGGTCCCAGAGTTTGTTCTCTGGAAAAACTTTCTAACGATAAAATCAGTTGTTGGTGATTTCCTATGTTTAGTTGTAAAATATAGAGAACCTGTCTCTTTGTGAGTGTTTGTGTAGCAATAATTATGCGTAATATACCCTTACTTTCTGTGAATGAAATGTCTTTATCATGTTGTCTTGGTCTTTGTATGTCGAACTTGCCAAGTGTTATCAGGTACTCTGCAAATTTTAATGCATATAGTACAGATGTCATTGATGAATGCTAAGTGTCATGATGTCAGAATTGAGTTGTCCACGTAGTAAAAATAATTTTACTTGACCTTCCTTCACGAAGCTTCACCTAGCTATTCTTTTATTAACTTACGAGTTGGTGCTGAGCTAGATCCTAACTCTCATACTTGAGTTCAGGTAGCCGACCTCTCAAGTATCTGATCTCTTATGCCTTCATTGTAGCTTACTTCATATCATCTCAACATTTTAGAACGACATGCTTTCTTAAAAGGTTAATTGATCCGATTTCTAAGGATGCAGACCTCTTTATATTTCCACAATCTCTAATAATACCAAATGTGAATACCGCTTTAAAAATGTCATATAGTGGAATTAAATATGACAAATAGAATCTTATATTTTGATGCTGTTTATGTATTGAGTTCTGAGACGTTGTAAAATATATCGGGTAACTGATGTATCTCAAGTCACAGTACAATTAAAAAATGTACCAAGAAATTTATTGGGGGTAAAGTAATTTATGGAATATCATGCGTGTTTACCACAAGCATGGTGACATTGCTTCATAGAATCGGCATATTTCACTATTACTATTGGGTTCAGATCTAGAGAGGCTCTCGGTGAGACAAAATATGAGGTCTTCAATAACGCGTCGGCACATGTAAAAACTGGTCAGCGGTTTCATTTTTTTAAAAAAAGACCAGTTTTTACACGTGGCGACGCATGATTGGAGACCTTACATTTTGTGTCTCACCCACAACTTCCCCATATCTGAAGCGATTACTACTGTGACTGCCTACTGATGAAGATGTTACCCGAGTCAAGTTTTACTGGACAAAGAAATTACTTGAAATGTAATCGTTGCAAAACGGAAATTTGACCTTCACTGAAGTTGTGTGGTTGATTCTTAAATTTTCTAAAATTTATAAATATAATGTATCAAAAATATGATTTGACAGTACAAGTAATAATTTGCATAATATTAGTATATCATTGTAAAATTTTCAAGGGCCGTAATTCGAGAATATCTTTTATTCAGCCAGATGATTGATTCATGCATAATTCCATTTTTAATAGAGTTAAAGACACTCTTCGTTGACTTTGAAATACAACAACATTATCCCATTACTTTAGAGCCTCCCGCCTATGGCGAGGTATGGTGTTATGGCCGAAGAAAAAAAAAGAAAATAAAAGATATATATACATATATATATAATATAGATATATATATGTAGTAGATATATGTATACATAAATCTTACCAAATAGGATAATAATAATGATAATAATGAAAAAGGTGATAAGGATAACAAAGATAATTATAAACTAATAGTGATTAGAGTCACATTAGGAAACCTAAACCAAAATCAAATGGGAAACCTAAAAATCTATCCTAATTCCCCCACCACATATACACATACACGCACATCATCAACACACGCATACACACACACGCACGGCTAGGGAGAGGAAAAAAAAAAGAGAAGAAGAAAAAGAGAGAAGAAGAAGGAAGGCGAGACCCCGAACCCAAGTTTTAGTCCGTTGAATTTATTGGTGTTATCGTCAATCGAGGTAGGTGCCTCTTCCCCCCTCAAACGGGTATAATACATGCATTCCTTGATGATATATTTTATGTGATTTACTTGTTTTAATTATTTATATTATAGATGTGTATTTGTTTATAATTGAAAAGCATGAGGTAACTGTTTACTTGCTGCTACGTATGAATGTGAATTTGATGGTATGATTGGATTAGGGTGAGAATACTCTTCAAACAACACAAAAGATTAGGGAATTACATGCTTAGGGAGGTTTAAAAATTTCGTTTTGGCTTTAGAATAAGATTATCTAGCCCGGTATAGGTTGGAATTAGGTTGAAAGTCGAAAAAATGGGTCTGACGGACGCGTTTTAGGGGGTGGCGCGTGGGGCCCACGCGCGGCCCCTGACGGCGCGTCCGGACACGTGATGACGTGTCCACTCCCAAAAGTTGCGTCTCGTTATAACGAGTCCAACGCAACTGGTTTGAGGTCAATCGGAGTTAAAACGAAGATTTTATGGAGGTTAGAAGAAAATAGAAAAAAAAATAAAAAAAAAGGAAAATACTGTTGGACCGGACCAGGCAGCAGGCCGGCCCTGACCGAAAATTAAAAAAAAAAAATCTGAAATTAATTTCTGAAATGAATAAATAATAAATAATTAATTAAAATTAGTTTAAAATTCCAGAAAAATATATTTAAATATCAGAAAATTCCAAATAAATTTCAGAAAATATAAAAGGTTAAAATTAAATTATTTTCACTTAGTTCCTGAATTTTGACAAATGTAAGTAATTAAAAATAATTAATAATAAATAGAATTAAATAAGGGAAAATTAGTAGAAAATTCTAGAAAATTAGTACAAGCTAAGGAAAAATAAAAGGAATGCTAAATAACCACTTTTCAATATTCGTAAATTTTATGAAGCCAGATATTGAGTGCCGGAGTTGGTGAGGATGGGCGTACGGGCCCCAGACGACTAGTGTTGAGTGCCGGAGTTGGTGAGGATGGGCGTACGGGCCCCAGGCGATTTTGTTGTTGCATTCATGGCACGTGCATTGCATTGGGAGTGGGCTGAGATGTATGGGTCTCAGACGCTCGAGTGAAGAGGACCATGGTGTACGGGCCATGAGTATGTGATTATGATGGATCATGGTGTACGGGCCATGGATACTTGGTTATGGTGGATCGTGGTGCACGGGCCACGGGCATCGGTTGGGGTGGATCGTGGTGCACGGGCCACGGGCATCCGCAAGGGTGGATTGTAGTGCACGGGCTACAGGCATCCAGTCAATCCCGGGATCATGCATTGCATATAGGTCTAGGGCATATTGCATGACATGATTCTTGTTGCGTGTGACACGTTAATTGAGCATGCATCACGTACTTGCGCATTTTTATGTGGAGTGACTTACTTACCGCATTTACTTTATCTTATGCATGTTATCTTATATTTATGTGCTATGTGTTATATCATGTTTATGTGCTATGTGGCTATATCATTTTGGTATGTACGTTTTGTATTTGTTTGAGGCGGGCATCTACTGGGTGATTTCTGTCACTCACCCCTACTTCCCAGGTGAGCCGGATGAGGACTACGAGCATATCTTCGTTGAGAACGGGACGGACATAGCAGAGTGGGCTGGTTGAGAGCTGCGGCTAGGATATGAGGGGACGCTGCAGTTGTTTTGCTCTTATTTATATTTTGAGGATTTCCACACACTACTTTACTATTTTATTTCCAGAGTTTTATTTAGCAATGTAATGACGATTATTGGAGTTTAATATATGTTATGGTTTACGTTTCCGCGAAAAATTTCTACGTCATTTTGACAAGTAAGAGATTGATTCGACGCTTTGTATTCTCCTTAGTGAGATACGGCGGGTGCACTGTTCCCGATGTTAGGGCTCGGGAGCGGGGCGCTACAGGTGGTATCAGAGCCGAGGCTTCAGATCCGCCTCGGAAACGCAGGATTAACTAGATCACTAGACATAAGTTATGATCTTTTGCGAAATGACAATTTTGCCCCTAATAAACAAAGTAGACTTAAGAGATGATTTTAGACTTAAGTTATGATCGGGTTATGGGAGGTGTGTGCCGATGGTGAGCTTTTCTTGTTTAATTACCGTTTTATAAGCGTCCAATCCTCCAACTTACTATTGATTAATCGGTATTCGTCTGATGAACTCAAATTTCGGATAATGCCTCCACGACTCGAGCCGACAGCTGGAAATAAAGTACACGATGGCGATGATCAGTATGGTCAGAGGACCATTCCTCAGGTCCTTGCAGATACCTTAGCCACGCTGACTACATTGGTGGCCCAACAGCAGATACAGATGGCTCACCTGCAGCAGCAGCAGCCACCACCAGCACCACCACCCCAGGGGGTTTCAATTTTTCTACCAGAAGATGCAGAACTGCCAGATACCTATGTTCAGGGGTACCACACGACCAGAGGAGCAGAGATCTAGCTCAAGAATGTGTCTGAGCAGTTGGGATTGATGCAAGTTACGGATGGCCTAAAGATTGATGCGGTTGTACCATTCTCAGAGGTGATGCCGAGCAATGGTGGCAGGGCATGGCACGCAGACTGACTCCATCACCGATATGGACCTGGTTCAGGGAGGAGTACCAAAAGCACTATGTTCCTGAAAGTGTCATTCAGAGGAGGATGATGGTGTTTCAGCTTCTGACGTAGGGGTCCATGACTGGGGACCAGTAGTTTGAGAGGTTATATGCACTTGCGAGTTACATGCCCGTTATCATGGATAACGAGAAAGCGAAGATGCTAGAGTTTAAGACCAGCTTGAGCTCTCGCCTTCAGTCATTGATCATCTGCAATCAGCCTCCACTTTTGAAGAGTTGCTGGAAGAGTGTCTTGAGGTTGAGGGTGATCTCGAGAGGGTTGGAGCGGTCGACCGGGCTAAGAGACCGCGAGAGGAGTTCCGTCTTAGGAGATAGGAGAGATGGTTAAAGATCTCATGCTGCCATCTGACCGGGCAATCTTTCAGATCACCACAGCAGGGGCAGAGATCGGCGTCTCGACCATTGATAATTGAGGGTCCCCCAACGACGGTGGCACAGCCACTCAAGGCAGTTGGATCGCCACCCTCAGTATGCATACAGTGTGGGCGTTTGCACATCGCTCAGTGTTAGAGAGCTCAAAAGGTTTACTGCAACTGTGGTAAACAGGGATATTACGCTAGAGAGTGCCCTACACTGGCATAAGCCCCTCCACTACATGGTCAGAAGCAGCAGAAAACAAAGGGGAGGACATTTCGGTGGTACGAGAATTTAAAGATGTCTTCCCTGATGAGCTACCAGGTTTACCACCGAGCAGGAAACCAGAGTTCGAGATCGATCTTATACCCGGAGCCGAACCAATCTCGAAGACGCTATACAGAATGGCACCAGTAGAGTTAACGGAGCTCAAGGAACAGTTGCAGGAGTTGCTGGACCGGAGTTTATCAGGCCTAGTGTCTCGCTCTAAAGGGGGCACCAGTACTACTTGTGAAAAAGAAAGACGGTAGTATGAGGCTATGCATCGACTATCGTGAGCTTAATAAGATCACGATAAAGAATAAATGGTCACTACCAAGGATCGATGATCTATTTGATCAGTTGAAGGGTGTCCGAGTGTTCTCGAAGATTGACCACCGATTAGACTACCATCAAGTAAGGATTAAGACAGAAGACATAGCAAAGACTGCGTTCCGCAGTTGATATGGGCACTATGAGTTTCTTGTAATGCCCTTTGGACTGATGAATGCATCTGCGGCCTACATGGATTTGATGAACACAGTACTCAGGGAACAGTTAGACCCCTTTTGTAGTAGTGTTCATCGACGTTATCTTCGTGTATTCGCCTAATGAGGAGACTCATGCTGAACACTTGCAGGAGGTATTGGAGACCCTCACAAAGAAAAAGTTGTAGGCTAAGTTCAGTAAGTGCGAATTCTGGTTGAAGAGTGTGACCTTCTTGGGCCACGTAATTTCTGAGGAAGGTATTTCGGTTGACTCAAAGAAGATAGAGGCGATCACAGAATGGCCACGACCTACTAACGTCACGGAGGTACGCAGCTTTCTTGGCCTTGCCGGTTATTATCGCAAGTTTGTGGAGGGATTTTCGAGGATTGCGGCACCACTGAGTCGACTGACTCAAAAAAAAGACTAAGTTTGTATGGACCTTCAAGTATGAGAAAAGCTTTGCAGAGTTGAAACAGAAATTGACGACTGCACCAGTGTTGGCGCAACCCTCCAGCACTGAAGGATTTGTCATCTACTGAAACGCCTCAAAGAGTGGGCTAGGGTGCGTGTTAATGTAGAGAGATAGGGTTAGTGCATACGCTTCAAGGCAGTTGAAGCAATATGAACGAAATTCCCCGACTCATGATCTGGAGCTGGCATCGGTGATGTTTGCATTAAAGATTTGGTGTCATTATCTATACGGTGTAAAGTGCGAATTCTTCACAGATCATAAAAGCTTGAAGTATTTATTCACACAGAAAGAGTCGAATATGCGTCAGAGGAGATAGCTTGAGCTACTGAAAGACTATGACCTGACCATCAGTTATCATCCGGGGGAAGGCAAACCGAGTTTGTAGATGCCTTGAGTAGAAAGTCTAATCACGTCAGACGGACGCCACTGCAGAAAGAGATGGCTAAATTTGATATTAACATTGCTGATTCCACTGCTACGTTTTGGCGACCTTGGTTATTACACCATCTCTGATTGAGCGGATTAAGGAGGCGCAGAAGGAGGATGTGACGCTCAGAGATATCCGAGAGAGGATGATGACCAGTCTGATTGAGGGTTTCAAGATTCATGACAATGGCAGTATCTGGTACCAAGGAAGATTGTGTGTGCCTGATGTTGAGGACCTGAGGAAGGAGCTATTGTAGGAGGCACACAACTCGAAGTTGTCGATTCATCCAGGCGCGACGAAGATGTATAATGACCGGAAGAAGCACTACTGGTGGAGTGGGATGAAAAGACACATTGCTGAGTTCATTGAGAGATGTCTCGTTTGTCAGCAGGTTAAGGCAGAGCATCAGAGGCCGGGAGGTTTGATGTTGCCATTAGAGATACCGGAATGGAAGTGGGAGTATGTGACGATGGACTTTATAGCAGGACTTTCTAAAACAAGAAACGGTAACGATATGATCTGGGAGATCGTTGATCGATTGACGAAGACTGCTCACTTCCTACCCGTGCCTAGTGATGTGGACCGTGCAAAGACTGGTGACATTATATATTGATGATGTTGTTAGCCTACACGGAGTCCCAGTCAGTATCGTCTCAGACCGTGATTCGAAATTCACCTCTCGATTCTGGTCAGCTTACCAGAAAAGGTTGGGGGCGGAGCTGCGACTCAATATCGCTTTTCATCCACAGACAGACGGGCAGTCTGAAAGGACCATTCGGACATTAGAAGACATGTTGAGAGCGTGTGCATTGGACTTCAAGGGGAACTGGGACGGTATGATCAAGCTAATTGAGTTTTCCTACAACAACAGTCACCATAGTGCCATCGGCATGGCACCCTTTGAGGCGCTCTATGGACGTAAGTGCAGGTCTCCCTGTTCATTGGGACGAGGTTGGCGAGCGTCTTATTACCGGCCCTGAGTTGGTTGAGCAGACTAGAGAGAAAGTAAAAATTGATACGAGATAGACTAAAGGTTGCTCAAGACAGAAGCAAAGCTGGGCCGATTCGAAACGACGTCCACTGGAATTCGACATGGGCGAGAAGGTTTACTTGAGAGTGTCACCTATGAAGGGGGTTTCGCGATTTGGTATAAAGGGTAAACTGAAGCCTCGCTACATTGGTCGATACGAGGTGCTCGAGAAGGTCGGTACCTTGGCCTACCGACTGGCATTACCCCCTACCTTGGCTCAGGTTCACAACATATTCACGTTTCTCAGTTGAGGAAATATGTTCCGGACCCGAGCCATGTTTTGGATGCGCCACCCGTTGAGGATCCGACCCGGACATTACATATGAGGAGACTCCTATCAGGATAGTGGATCGCAAGGACCAAGTGTTGAGACACCGAGTCATCCCTTATGTCAAAGTGCAGTGGACCAATCACACCGAGCGCGAGGCGACTTGGGAGCTGAGGAGCAAATGCGAGAGAGATATCCACAGCTTTTCGAATAAGGTACGTCAAGTTTCGAGGACGAACCTTCTTGTAAGGTGGGTAGGTTGTTATGGCCGAAGAAAAAAAAAGAAAATAAAGATATATATACATATATATATAATATAGATATATATATGTAGTAGATATATGTATACATAAATCTTACCAAATAGGATAATAATAATGATAATAATGAAAAAGGTGATAAGGATAACAAAGATAATTATAACTAATAGTGATTAGAGTCACATTAGGAAACCTAAACCAAAATCAAATGGGAAACCTAAAAATCTATCCTAATTCCCCCCCACCACATATACACATACACGCACATCATCAACACACGCATACACACACACGCACGGCTAGGGAGAGGAAAAAAAAAAGAGAAGAAGAAAAAGAGAGAAGAAGAAGGAAGGCGAGACCCCGAACCCAAGTTTAGTCCGTTGAATTTATTGGTGTTATCGTCAATCGAGGTAGGTGCCTCTTCCCCCCTCAAACGGGTATAATACATGCATTCCTTGATGATATATTTTATGTGATTTACTTGTTTTAATTATTTATATTATAGATGTGTATTTGTTTATAATTGAAAAGCATGAGGTAACTGTTTACTTGCTGCTACGTATGAATGTGAATTTGATGGTATGATTGGATTAGGGTGAGAATACTCTTCAAACAACACAAAAGATTAGGGAATTACCTGCTTAGGGAGGTTTAAAAATTTCGTTTTGGCTTTAGAATAAGATTATCTAGCCCGGTATAGGTTGGAATTAGGTTGAAAGTCGAAAAAATGGGTCTGACGGACGCGTTTTAGGGGGTTGGCGCGTGGGGCCCACGCGCGGCCCCTGACGGCGCGTCCGGACACGTGATGACGTGTCCACTCCCAAAAGTTGCGTCTCGTTATAACGAGTCCAACGCAACTGGTTTTAGGTCAATCGGAGTTAAAACGAAGATTTTATGGAGGTTAGAAGAAAATAGAAAAAAAATAAAAAAAAGGAAAATACTGTTGGACCGGACCAGGCAGCAGGCCGGCCCTGACCGAAAATTAAAAAAAAAAAAAATCTGAATTAATTTCTGAAATGAATAAATAATAAATAATTAATTAAAATTAGTTTAAAATTCCAGAAAAATATATTTAAATATCAGAAAATTCCAAATAAATTTCAGAAAATATAAAAGGTTAAAATTAAATTATTTTCACTTAGTTCCTGAATTTTGACAAATGTAAGTAATTAAAAATAATTAATAATAAATAGAATTAAATAAGGGAAAATTAGTAGAAAATTCTAGAAAATTAGTACAAGCTAAGGAAAAATAAAAGGAATGCTAAATAACCACTTTTCATATTCGTAAATTTTATGAAGCCAGATATTGAGTGCCGGAGTTGGTGAGGATGGGCGTACGGGCCCCAGACGACTAGTGTTGAGTGCCGGAGTTGGTGAGGATGGGGCGTACGGGCCCCAGGCGATTTTGTTGTTTGCATTCATGGCAACGTGCATTGCATTGGGAGTGGGCTGAGATGTATGGGTCTCAGACGCTCGAGGTGAAGAGGACCATGGTGTACGGGCCATGAGTATGTTGATTATGATGGATCATGGTGTACGGGGCCATGGATACTTGGTTATGGTGGATCGTGGTGCACGGGCCACGGGCATCGGTTGGGTGGGATCGTGGTGCACGGGCCACGGGCATCCGCAAGGGTGGATTGTAGTGCACGGGCTACAGGCATCCAGTCAATCCCGGGATCATGCATTGCATATAGGTCTAGGGCATATTGCATGACATGATTCTTTGTTGCGTGTGGACACGTTAATTGAGCATGCATCACGTACTTGCGCATTTTTATGTGGAGTGACTTACTTACCGCATTTACTTTATCTTATGCATGTTACTCTTATATTTATGTGCTATGTGTTATATCATGTTTATGTGCTATGTGGCTATATCATTTTGGTATGTACGTTTTGTATTTGTTTGAGGCGGGCATCTACTGGGTGATTTCTGTCACTCACCCCTACTTCTCCCAGGTGAGCCGGATGAGGACTACGAGCATATCTTCGTTGAGAACGGGACGGACATAGCAGAGTGGGCTGGTTGAGAGCTGCGGCTAGGGATATGAGGGGACGCTGCAGTTGTTTTGCTCTTATTATATTTTGAAGGATTTCCACACACTACTTTACTATTTTATTTCCAGAGTTTTATTTAGCAATGTAATGACGATTATTGGAGTTTAATATATGTTATGGTTTACGTTTCCGCGAAAAATTTCTACGTCATTTTGACAAGGTAAGAGATTGATTCGACGCTTTGTATTCTCCTTAGTGAGATACGGCGGGTGCACTGTTCCCGATGTTAGGGGCTCGGGAGCGGGGCGCTACATATGGGGAGGTCGGATATACACAACCATACTCATGTGTTAGAAACACATAGAGGTTGTTTTCCGATGACCCAGAATGAAAACTGCGTGTCGATCAACTGCTACTTCACAATATAAGAAGCGCAACCAATTTAGTGAGTTTATTTGCTTTATTCCATTATATTCCAAGTCAAGGAAGAGTGTGTCATTGACTTTGAAATATGATGGAATAAATCAAAATGACTCACTAAATTAGCTGCGTTTCTTATATTGTGAAATAGCAGTTGATCGACACAGCTTGATGCAATTTTCATTATGAGTCATCGGGAAAACAACCTCTGTGTGTTTCTAACACATGGATATAGTTGTTTACATCTAACCCGTCATACTCCGTCATAGACAGAAGTCTCTAAGGCAATGGAGAAATGTTGTTGATTGCCATTTTCGGTCCACTAAATCTGGCAAACTTTGCATTAACTGACTGAAAATTTAATCAACTGAATGTAAGAAATATCAAATAAGAAAAATATTGTTATAAACTCAAGCAAGAATATAATAGAGAAGGGAAAGGAGAAGAGAACTGGAGAACTTTATATCTCAATGTGTATCTTTCATATATGATATGTGGTCCTATTATAGGACTCAATAGAATGAAGGTAAACTTGGACAAACCCTTTTTGAATATCTACATCTAATCCGATATACAAAAGAGATACATAATACTTTAGATATCCACATCTACTATAATGTCTATCTCTATAATGTATATCAACATCAGGTTTATCTCCAGTATATTCATAACAAATATTATTTATTACCGTCTGCATTCGAATGATGGTCACCTTCTGTGGCGAGCTTAATCTATTTTATGAGTCATTCTTTACAAATACTACTCAAGTTAACGTTACATCGTGTCATATAGTTATAAAATGAGACAATTACGTATACACGTTATAATAGATAAATAAATATTAGCACAAATCGAAAAGTTAACAATACTGTGACCTTATTTATAACAGATATGTACTAACAAAACTTATAAAGTTGACCTTTTAAATCTAGACTTATAAAGCTTCTTGACCAAGTTATAAGAGGTTATAGCACCAGCAACCATCATGTCTTTTAGCTTGACACATGATTATGGGTCATCGGGAAACAACCTCTGTGTGTTTCTAACACATGAATATAATGTGTATATCTGACTTCCCATACTCCGTCATAGACGGAAGTCTCTAAATCAATTAGGTAATGTTGTTATTTGTAACCATCATGTCTTTCCCTTGCTTCTTCTTCTCCCATCTCGTTTCGGGTTGTAAACTTTAATTTGAAGGAACTTTACAAGAACTCTCAATTTGTTTATGTGGGTCAATAGTGGAATGAAATGGTTTGTAAGAAAATGTGGCCGTATAATTATTGTAGTTTACTATCGATTAGTTTTCAAGTACACACTCTTCTTTGATTTTGTAATATGATGAAATACATCAAAATTGACTCATTAAATTGGTTGCGCTTCTTATATTGTGAAGTAACAGCTCATTAAATTAATTGAGCTCTTATATTGTGAAGCAAACAGTTGATCGACACAGCTTGACGCAATTTTCATTATTGGTCATCGGGAAACAACCTATGTTGGTTTCTAAAAGATTGTGTCTCAACCAGTAAGGTCCCTGCCACCTCCGGTCCCACAGGAAGTGTAGGGATGTGAATCAAGAACCTGGTAGATTCAGACAAAGAGCATGTTATATACACGGTTTGACGCAATTTTCATTATTGGTCATCGGAAAACACTTATGATGGTTCTAAAGGTTGTACCCCAACTAGTAAGGGTCCCTGCCACCTCGATCCCACAGGAAGTGTAGGGATGTGAATAAGGAACCTGATAGATTCAGACAAGGGCGTGTTATATACACGGTTTGACGCAATTTCATTATTTGTCATCGGAAAACAACTTATGTGGTTTCTAAAGGTTTGTTTACCCCAACCAGTAAGGGTCTCTGCCACCTCCGTCCCACAGGAAGTGTAGGGATGTGACCTCTGGTCCCACAGGAAGTGTAGGGATGTGAATCAAGAACCTGATAGATTCAGACAAGGGGCATGTTATATACACGGTTTTTGACGAAATTTTCATTATTGGTCATCGGAAAACAACTTATGTTGGTTTCTAAAGGTTGTACCCCAACCAGTAAGGGTCCCTGCCACCTCCGGTCCCACAGGAAGTGTAGGGATGTGACCTCTGGTCCCACAGGAAGTGTAGGGATGTGAATCAGAACCTGATAGATTCAGACAAGGGGCATGTTATATACAACGTTTTGACGAAATTTCATTATTGGTCATCGGAAAACAACTTATCTTGGTTGAACCTGATAGATTCAGACAAGGGGCATGTTATATACACGGTTTGACGAACTTTTCATTATTGGTCATCGGAAAAACAACTTATATTGGTTGTCTAAAGGTTGTACCCCAACCAGTAAGGGGTCCCTGCCACCATCCGTCCCACAGGAAGTGTAGTATGTGAATAAGGAACCTGATAGAATTCAGACAAGGGCGTGTTATATACACGGTTTGACGGCAATTTTATTATTGGTCATTGGGAAACAACTTATGTTGGTTTTTAAAGGTTGTACCCCAACCAGTAAGGGTCCCTGCCACCTCCGGGTCCCACAGGAGTGTAGGGATGTGAATAAGAAACCTGATAGATGTCAGACAAAAAGCATATTATACACAGGGGTATAACATTATGGAAGCCCAAGCAATGGAATTTTACACAAATGACGCCGAAGGAGTCGAACTCCCAACCTCCCTCTTTCAAGATGATTACCCCTTGTCAGTTTCTATCAGCTAATGTTCTGGGGACACCTATGTTGGTTTCTAACACATAGGTATGGTTGGCGTATATCCGATCTTTTAATATCATGCTTAGACGGGAGGTAATAGGGTAATGTTAGTGTTGTTGTGATCGATAATTTTCAGCGCCCCTATGCTCCTTAGTTGTCGATATTTAAAATTCGTCTCAATCTTTGACCACTTTTGTACCTACAATTCTGGCAGGAAAAATTCGGATTTAATACTAATGTCGGAGTTATGACACGTACATGAGTCGTGTCATATCATATTTAAAGCAAATGAAGATTTGCTTATTCTGGAATTCATTACGCTACTGTTTATTGATTCTTATGGCAAGGAATGGTATAAAGTTTAATCGGAAGTGAGTGTTTGTATTTTAAGCGTTTTTAATAAAGTGCTATTTAGGAGCCTACAGAAGTAACGGATAAAAATAGTGACATTAGAATATACGAAATTCTCGGATGATATCTTTTGAGATATGTTCTACTTTTGAGACATCTTCTTGAGAAACACATCGTACGTCAAAAAATGTATACATCATATGTTATATGTATGTATATACATAACATATATGATAAACAGATTGGACATTGGATATTCTACTTTATTTCTTTACCATATACAGAAATACGTAACGTATACCAAGAAATGTTCATGGCATGTTTTCATCATCAATCATTAATCATACTCAGTATATCATAATAACAGTAAAAACTATTGTTAGGATGTAGATAAGGTGATCGGCAGACAAACAATACATATATCCAAGAAATAGAGAGTTTGTCATGCAAGTTTTATGATACTCAATAATAACTATTAGACGCTTATGGATCAATAAGATAAAGAATAATAACATGTAAACGGAGACGAATGTATAAACGGAAAGTCCGCTACAAATTATTATATTTTCTGTCATAGTTTGATATCTACTAAAATTTACTCAATCATCATCTTAAAATTGACAATGTTCATAATGGAGAATAACACGATTTGCTCGTAAATAACTAAGTAAAATGTGTTTAAATTTCAATATAAGCATCCATCTTTCTTTTTGTTATTTTATCCATGCCAAAAGGTACGGAATATATGCCAGTGGAAAAATGGACAGAAGAATAAGGAAGTGTCATTCAATTAAAGATTTACCAATCATTTATCCTATTCTTATACTCTATGTAAAATAAGATCTGAACCAAATTAAATATTTTTTTTTATCGAGTTGAATGAGAATTTCAGTATTAAGATGTTTTTTCCATTGAGTTTTTATTATGTACAAAAAATTTATATATTTACGGGATATAAAATATGATTGGCCTCTAAAGTATCAATATCGTTGCTTCATATTTTGACGTCAATGTTTATATTTGATAACCTCTTGAAAAGAAGTGGACTCATTTGTGGCGAATATGTCCCCTAGAAAAGCAGACTGAGCACTAGAACAACTTGAAGTATGACTGAGTTTGTGTAGATTCATGAAAAGGTCGGTTGCTTCGCAATCTGATGTACGCAGCTTGTTCTACACTTTGTGCAAGAGACTGTTTCTGCTGTTCGAATCCAAAACAGCAATCTTACCAGTTGCTCCAATTTTCGTTCTCAACTTAAAGTGTGAAAAGAAGTATGATAAAATAAAATACCTTAGAGCTGGCCGTGGAAATGTGCAAAGACGACGATGTCAAAAAGACCAGGGTTAAAACAACCTCATAATTTGTAAGATGACGTGGAGTAATGTCTAGTTCGTGTCTGGAATAACAAACAAGAACATATGACTAGTATATTATAGGTCATTGGCTGTATTAGAAAACGTAACAAACAACGAAAGTTCCTGACTTGTTTGTCATCAAATAAACCGAAATAGAAGTGTTAAGAAATAGTGAGTTCCGAACTATAGGTTCAAAATATTACAATGAATAAGTTCAAATGTATGGAACGATTCACTAAAACTGATAAAAAAAAACATATATATGTGAATTTTTTTTGCTCAAGCATAGTAAAAAAAAACTAACTAGGAATATGTGATTTTTTTATTTTTATTTTTTTTGGTCTAAGTTACTTTAATAGTGTAATAATGTGCTTCTCCAACCGCACTAAATCACCAAAATTGGTTCTCCAAACCTTGTCCAAGTTACTTTACAGTATTATAATACTGTGTTTCTCCAACCCTGGCACCCAAAACACCAAAATTGGTGTAAAAATCCCTCTAATGCACACGATATCTTTGAGAAATTTCAAAAAAAAATTATAGTTTAAAGAGAAAATCCAAAATATGGTATGAATTAAAAAAAATTTCGCAACAACTAGGATGCACATATATAGCGTTGTCCGAGATCCAAGAATCACCCTTAGACGGTATTGACAGTTGCATCTAAGAGGGTAAATAGATTTCGGATGCACAAAGGCTCTTTTGGAGACGTAAAACCACTCAGGCCCAGGACGACACTGACAGACGCGTCCAAGGCCTGGACAGCACTGTCAAGTACATCTGCGCCTTGGACAGCACTGTCAAAGCCATCTTGCATCCTGGATCGTAGACATCAGCAATCTGATGGATTTAACAACTCGATGGACAAGCAAAATGTACCTAAACAATTCAGTGTTATATGCTCGGATCCCACTTGTATTGTGGGAGATAGTCGAGCTCCATTTGTCGGATAAGGTCATACGTCAGTTTGGTAGGCACAGGAAGTGTTTGATCCCGTGATACAGGTCTTGTTCTGTATCAGAGCGAGAGACGGCTTGCCAAAGTTGATTGTCAGGCTCAGATGTAGCATTATGTAGACCAGTGGGCAAGACGATATGGTGCATATTGAATAATATGGGTACATGTTGCTTGCCGCTCGACTTGTGAAATTCATCAAACTTGAATTGTTGGTGTTTGTCATTCAAGACACATGAAGGCTTTAACAGTGTTGTCCAATGCTCGGGACGCATTTGCCAGTGCCGTGAAGGCCTTGGACGCACTGGCCAGTGCCATCCTAACTTAGATGGTTTTGCATCTCCAAAACAGCCTTTGTACACCCGAAAACCACTCACCCTTTTGGACATGACTGTTAGTTTCCAACCAAAGAAGATTTTTTGACACAACTGGCAGTACACTTGGACGGCACGGACAAATGCGTCTTAGTTGTTTCTAGAATTTTCTTAATTCGTACAATATTTCAGATTTTTTTAAACTATAATATTTTTTAAAATATCTCCGATATCCTTAGCTTCAAAATAGCGCCATCTGTGTCAAAAAAAAAAAAAAAAAAAAAATAGCGCTATCCATTTTGTGCTTCTAAATGGCGCTGCTCCAAGCCTGCGCTGCCTTGCCCTTTTTTTTCTGAATTTATTATTGTTACTATAGTCTATGTATTATTTTAATAGACAATACCATTTTAAATAATTATAATGTTTAACTAAATTAAATTTGTAGAATAATTATTTATGAACAAATACACTATAAATACAAAATATAACAATGAGAAATACATTACAATAATACAAAGTAGCAATACATGAAATATTTAATGCGTCAAATAATATACTACTATAAAAGAAAATGGATATACTAAATTGGAAATAATAGAATAACAAATAATAGATTTAGAATTTTTTAATCATAAAATTTAATATATGATCATTGGAGATAGATTTATAATTTAATACATCCGACCTCCTCATACCTCGTCATAGGCCACATATATGATTAAAATACAGTAGAGAGTAATATATTTCATTCTATTACATGCTTAAACGATCAAACTTCAATTGTATATTTTTGGTTATACCATTTTGAATTTGATACATATGTATGTTTCTTTGTTATATCTATCATTGATTTGTACACGTATCTTTTCCTTCCATTGGTTAAATGAACAGGTTTGTCAAAATAAAATATAGTACGTAAATGTTTTTTCCATTTATTAATTAGAAAGTCTTTCTACATCAAAAAGTTAATCAACTTCAAATTTTCTTTTCGTGAATTGTATCAGTTCACAAAATCATTAGTCTTTTTTCTATTCTTGGTTGTAATGACTCACTAAATTGGCTGCGTTTCTTATATTGTGAAGTAGCAGTTGATCGAACACAGTTTGACGCAATTTTTTACTATGGGTCATTGGAAACAAACTCTGTGTGTTTCTAACACATGAGTATGGTTACGCATATCTGACTCCTACCCCGTCATAGACGGTAGACTCTTGGTTTAAGGATAGTATTTTTTTAATATAAATAAATGCTTCCGATCGAAAAAGAATTGAAGAGAAGTAGTTTTCGTTTTACTATTTATTTTTGAATTTAGACCGGACCGGATCCTGCAAGGCAAACAATGAGACCAAAAATAAGACCGCGAATCCGGTGGCGTCACGTGTCTCATTTGACTTATTTTAAAAAAAGACCTTTTTTATACATGAAGAATAGGACACGTGGCACTACCGGATTCACGGCCTCATTTTTGGTCTCATTATTTGCCTTGCAGGATCCGTCGAATTTAGACAGAGAGATGAACAAATAATTCTCGGATGTGTTTACATAATAGAGGATATTAAATGATGAATCTAAGTAGACATAGTCTTTTAATATCCATAAAACTGATTTTCACACGTCTTATTTTCTTTTACCGTAGATCAAATTAAGTCTTGTGAAATCAAGTATAATATGTAGGCACCTAGGGGAAAAATTGTATCCTAAACTAAATGTATCTCATGAAAACCCATTATCACAACCGTGTCAATGTTGAATAAGATAAATGTAGATATCACGATACTTGTTTTATTTCCAATGAAGTTAACGACATACTTTTCCTATTTTTTGAAATATAATGAAATAAAGCAAAATGACTCGCTAAATTGGGTGCACTTCTTATATTGTGAATTAGTAGTTGATAGACACATCTTGACGCACTTTTCATTATGCATCATCGGAAACCAACATTTGTGTGTTTCTAACACACGTGTACGGTTGCGTACAATACAGATGAGGAGTGAGGGCGTTAGGGCTGTTCAACGAACCGAACAACTCGCAAACGTTCGAGTTTGGTTCGTATTCGGTTCGTTAATGGTCAGTAAACGAGCTGAATTCAAACAGCTGTTTGGGTTCGTTTACTAAAATGAGCCAAACTATTCGCGTACTGTTCGACTCGTTTAAATAGTTAAAAGGTTATCGAACCAAACTCGAACCAATTTTCAAATTCGTTTAGCTACACGAAACGAGCCGAAAAGTTTGTTTAACGAAACGAATCCGAATTCAAAAACGTAGTATTAATGTTTCAGTTCGCTAACCCGTGGAAGGCGTTATCCAAAAACATACATACATTTAACGATAATAAGAATGCTAATTTTGGACCATAAAATCATATCTCCGCGAATATCCTCGTGTGGAGTTGGGATGGACTAGGATCTGTACGGTACATCAGGATAACACCAGAGTAAAACTCTCAGATATTTTTATGATGACGTGGACATTATCTACGTAAATAATCCAAACCTTCAAGGCCAAAAAGGTCATTTGGTCTCCCGTACCGAAAGTTAAATTCCGAGTCACCCGATTTTTGCCAACCAATGCGGCGTGACGAAATCGACGGATTTCTACTTCTATTTTGATTTTCTTCGACTCCGAACCTTTAACTCCACGGACAGCTGGCCACGTGTCCCAGATCAGATCCAACGAATCTAGGTACACGTAGCTAACCTGCGTCCGTCTTTTGATTCGCTTCACACGTCATCAATTTACCTTACGTGTTATCCTACCTGTCATCTACGTGGCCTCTCTCTCCGCCTAGACATTGCCCACGTCAGAATTATAGTAGAAAACTAAAACTTGGAAAAAGATTTTACCTTCATTTTCACGTATCGAATATCCCGTTCTCTTTCTTCTCTCTTTCTCTCTCTTTCTTAGCATCCCTGCTTCTTTCTTTCGACCGGTGAAAAGAAAATCTCTTCCAATATATATTTTTTTAACTCACGAAAGAAACCCTAGAAATTCTTTGCTCCTGATTTGATATAATTTCGCAGTCTTATTGTTGTTAAAGGCCTATAATCACAGTAGCTTCGTGTTTGTAGGAACTGTTTCAACGCGAGCTGTGTTGTTCATCAGCGACGTTTAATAGGTAATTTGCTCAATTAATTTTTTTTTTGCTTTTTATTTTGGATGTTAGTCTTGTGATTGAACTTTGGTCGAGTTTCCAAGAATGAAATGTAGTCTTAATGTTTTGCGGTTGGCTGGAGAGGCAGGTGGTTGATTATAACAAGAGAAAGGTTTGAATGATATCAATATTTGGGTTTCTGATAGAGGAATTTGCTATCTTGAGAAAGACAATTACTCATCTGCTTGTTTTTCCAAGAAGTTCGTATTTAGTTAGCACGGAAGTAAATGGGCTCATTGACTTGGAGGTAATGCTACACTTTGTTATTCGTTGTTGATATGCTTGAATTAAGTGCAGCTTATGTTTTTGGAAACGATAATAATATTTGGTTCTTTTTGGTAGTTTCCTCTTCTTTGTCATAGTTTCCTGTTTGGTCTTTAGGTATCATTAATCATTAAAGAAAGATATAAGGCTGAACTGGATAAGGTTGGTCAATGGAGCCGATAATGTTCAGCAAGGAGCCTGTAGGTAAAGCTGGTTGGATTAGGTACTTAGAGCTGGATAGCTGATCTGCAGAAAAGGGAAAGATAGGGACGACGAAGTCTAATTTCCCAACAGACCTCTGAAGCTCAAGGCAGTAGGACAGTGAACGTGATAGGGGTGCTCTAAACTCTAACAGAGCTCTGAAGTTAAGAGGGTGAAGGTTTTCCACATAGCAACCGCAGAAGGCATTATGTCAAAGCATCTTTACCCTTCTCTGTGAAGATGTCCTTGAGAATAGTAGGGAGTGGCTATTGAATCTGTTACTTCAAATTGAAGGAAGCAAAGCCAAAAGGCTGCAGCCAAGGGAACTTACCTTTAATTTTTCTACCAAAAAGTTTGCAGCAAATATAACTTTTCTTGTCGGTATGCACTAGTAAGGTTTAACTGAAGAAAAGGCAGAGTTAATAAATAATTGGCCTCTACTGCGTCATTATTACCTTTTCTCAATGTGAGTTAGGCTAGTTTTGGATGATTGGTTTATGAGCTGCTTGTTTAACTTCGATTGGCCCATTTATTAGGTCATAAATAGAATCATGCTACCAAAGAGAGAGAAATTTAAAGATGGTAGAAAATGCTCAACATTTGGTACTTTTATTGGTGATAGATCATTGACACCATGTGCTACGTGGAAGCTATGTTCTTCCTACTAGTGAACTAAGTAGATAAGCTAAAATTTTGCATGAATTTTACAAGCATCCGTAGATTCTTCTGATTTCAATACATCTGTTTTTTCTTTTGTGTTTGCTTTGATTTTAGTATCAGGATGGCAGCTAACTTATTTTCCCCTTGTTTCTCCAGCTGCTGAGTCTCTTGAAGAGTTAAGTCTAAAGGTTTGTAGATTGAAGTTAACGCTATGTGCAACTTATTTAACTTAAAGATTTTCTTGCCATTTCAGTCTGGTTCCTTATTCGTCATTGGTCTTTTTTAATCTGGTTGATGAGTGTACGGAGGAATTTGGATGGTCAGCCAACTAAATTGTTGGTGGGAAGTAATCATGACCGCAAACAGAATAGCGATATGATTGTGACTAATAGAGTTACTGGTAAAGGACATGGAGGTTCTGAGGAAGATGAGTCTAGGAACAATGAAGATGCCAATCGAAGTCCGGCAGAGCTTGCGGAAGCACAGGCTTTTCTGCAGTCCCAGAAGCAACAGTGGCAGCAACAACAGCCTCAGCTTCCTCAAGGCTCAGTAGTTCGGTGGGACAACTTTCTTCCTGTAAAATCCCTTAAAGTTCTGTTGGTTGAAAATGATGATTCAACTCGGCATGTTGTCAGCGCCTTGTTAAGGAATTGCAGCTACGAAGGTGGCTAGCTTAATCCTTTTTCTATTCCTTGGATTTTAATCGTGGAGTCTCACGTATCTATATATGATGCCTGCTGCTAGCATAG
>AP025042.1:4396250-4467070 GCA_036186865.1 Eustoma russellianum | reverse complement strand
GAGTCTCACGTATCTATATATGATGCCTGCTGCTAGCATAGATACTGACACGGATACATACTTCTCTATAAGTCTGTGAAATGAAATTTGACTTGAAACTGTTGACATGGTCGAAGATGGCATCACTTAATTTAGCAGAAGTTTAAGTTTCTTGTAGTTAGGTTTGAGGTGGTACCAGACTTGTATATTTCTGGTTGTAAATTGTCTCTTTCATTTTACGGAATAAAGGTTTTACAGTTGGATCTACCCTGTTTCGGGTGGGATTCACCTTGCATTTTTCAATCTGGTTTTTAGTCATATTGATTGACAGTTGATGGAAGAGGCTAAACTAGTGATCTGCTGATTTTGACGTTTATGATCTCTCTTTCTTCCCGTAGGATCTTTGTACCTGGAGTTGGCATTTGCATAGTTTTTGCTTGTCTGCAACTTATGCATGGTGTTGTTGTTGTTGTTGTTGTTGTTGTTGTGTGTGTGTGTGTGTGTGTGATGAGTTATATATATGTGTGTGTGTATGATGTGTTATATATGTGTGTGTATGTATATGTGTGTGTGTGTGTGTATCTCTGCTATTGCTCCATATTTTATTTGTTTAATATTTTAGAACTATTGTCTGGAGGATGCCTTATGAATCATTAGTTATTACATGTTCTTGTCTGGATAATTGTTTGGCATATGTCACAAAAGTTGGCAACACTTTATATGTACTCTTATGTGGATATTTGTTCATACGTGTAAGGAAATTGGATTGCTTTCTCTTTGTTGAATATTACTGTTAGTGGTACCAATCGTCCATCAGCTCCAGTTCAGCTATACTTTTTGGTCAGATTTTCTTTCTATTTTTTTTTGTAAGTGATTTTCTTTCTAATCAAATTTGAACAGGAAATAAATTTACAAAGGAGATAACGAAGTTACTGGAGTTCTTGCTATTTTAAGCAAACTCATGTTTTTGAAGTGGTATCTGTGATTTCTGGCCTTATATAGACGATTTTAGTTTTCAGGTGTTATATTGGCAGGTTTGTTTAGTTTTCTTTTAAAGGATGGATGGGGTTGGTATATGGCATGACATGGTGTTTTATTATTATTATACACTTTATATTATAATTAATTATTCTTATCTCATGAAATATGACAGTGACTGCTGTTTCAAATGGTCTAGAAGCGTGGAAAATTTTGGCAGGTCTAACCAATCATATTGGTCTTGTCCTGACGGAGGTGGCAATGCCAGGTTTATCAGGGATTGACCTGTTATCCAAGATTATGGGTCACAAAACTTACAAGAACATTCCAGTCGTTAGTAAGTGCTTTTGTCCCCTTCACCACATCAGCTGTGCACTAAGTCTGTCTTCCTCTAGTCTACACACCATGATTTTCCCAGAGATTGTCCACACAGAGCATTGATTTACCTTTTTTCTCTTTTTGGTAGAATTTCCGGGAGTGTTAAAAGTAATCATTCTGATAATATTGTAACATAATGTTGGATTAATACTTTAAGGCCAGCATTATTGAGTTCTGTATTAATCTTCAATAAATTACATGTTAAATACACTTGTTTTGGTCCCGGTGTGGGAAAGTCTACAAGGACATAAAGACATAAAAGCATAGTTGTAAGATTCGTTTCGGCGATGGTACCGAAAAGTTATGCCGGACGGCACAGTACTGGTATCGATATCACCTCGGGTATCGGAAAAGAAAATATCGTATTAAAAATATTGGTTTACTGAATGTACTTTCTATCACATATATATTATAGCATTAAATCGATTGTAAATATATTGGACCAATACTATTCATGATAAAATTATGAATACATTATGTTGTTTAATGATATGAAAGTGAAAATAGTCACAATATGTTACTACAAGTATCAGATTAGGTTTAGTATTTGGAATGTCAATGAGTGTAAGAAAAAATAAAAGTTAGAAACTAAGAAGTTGTATTTTATACGTTAAGTTTTTACATTTTCAACATTTTTTTTTAAAAAAAAGAAGGTGCCACCCGAATGTTTACGAGATGGCCAGAATTTAATTACCGTCCTGTACCAATCGATATTTTCCGGTATTGAACGGTATTTAGACTGGCACTATACTAGACTCGTTTGGTAACGGCCAAGAGACCGGGGCGCTACATACCCTTGGTACCAGCCGGTGTCAAAACGAATCTCGCAACTATGCATAAAGTGGACAGAGAAGTACTTGTTATCCTTGATAGATGGTTCATCTGTACCTGATGATTTTTTTCTCCTGCAGTGATGTCATCAAATGACTCCATGAAAATAGTCTTCAAGTGTCTATCGAGTGGTGCTGTTGACTTTTTGGTGAAACCTATTCGAAAGAATGAGCTTAAGAACCTCTGGCAGCATGTATGGAGGAAATGTCACAGTGTAAGTTGTCTGAAAGTTCTCATCTTATCTTGTTCTTGAACTAGTTGAAAATGATTAGTCTAGTTTATGACGGAAATTTTTCCTGACAATCCTTGTTTACAGACTGATATGAGCATATTGGTTAAATAAGCACCTATTGTACCTTTTGAAATCTTTGCTGCTTGAGTTACCTTTCCTCCTTTTTCCGCTGCTGGTGGGTGCACGGTGCAATAGGCTTTACGTAAGGTATGATCTGATATGATTCTGATCTGTATGCTTTTTTCTGTTCATTCTTCAGTCCAGTGGTAGTGGAAGTGAAAGTGGCATACGAACTCAGAAGTCTCCGCAGTCAAGAAGTGTTGATGGGTCAGATAACAATACAGACAGCAACTCTGAAGAAGACAACGGAAGCACTGGCTTGATCTATAGAAATGGAAGCGACAATGATAGTGGTACTCAGGTAGTACTTTTGTCTAATACTTTGGAACACGTTGGGTCTCTTTCCTCAGTACCATATGCAGTTATCATAGAATTGTTTCTGCTAGTGCCTTCCGTTGACACTGGTTTCATCTAACACTGTTTCAGTTTCATTTGTTGGCCGTTTTTATTCTGTTTAGATCACTAGGTGGAGAGGCAAATCTTTTAGTCAGTCCCAACTAACATAGTCATGTTTGTACCGTCAGGATTCTGATAAGTTCTTGGAAATGTACCAGATGCCTTTATAGCATCTCTTTGTTTTGCGCATACATGAAATAACCAATAGTTCATCCCGGGATGTCTATTGTATGTGTACTGTCTTGTTTTTCTTAAATTCCCTTGTGCTTGTCATATGCTTCTCTTCTCATTCTTCGGTTGGATGGGATAAGACTTCTGGTAGGAAAGAAAAGTGATTGATTTGAGGTTTTACTAGGTTGCGGATGCAATGAGGTCTGGAGGTGGCGCACATGCATATTTACCAATCTTCATAACAACTATGTGAAACCAAAGGTTCCTTCCTCCTAGATCATCTATTGCCTGGACTGTAAGCAGACGGCACTACACATCCTATGATCTCATGAAGTAGTTATTGCTTCAGACCATGGTCGAATAGAAACCATGGTCGATTTTCAATTTGAACTTCTGACACCAGTGGTTATCACCATAGGGGAGTTTTAGTAAGTTGAGATAACCAAGGAAAATCGAAAAGACTAGACAATACCACTTGAAAAGGAATGATTCTTTCTCTGCTTGTATTATCCAAGGATGTCATTTTCCCTAAAAGCAGCGGGAATTTTATAATGTAGTTGGCACTGGGCAATCTCTCTCTCTCTCTCTCTCTCTCTCTCTCTCTCTCTCTCTCTCTCTCTCTCTCTCTCTCTCTCTCTCTCTCTCTCTCTGCCTTGTGAATTTCGGGACATGCGGTTATCTCTCTCCCTCTGCCTTGTGAATTTCGGGACATGCAGTTATACCACCTTGTGAATTTCGGAACATGTGGTTATACCTAGATATATATAGTTTCAGTTCCTTTGGCTCTACGAGGTATTTGGGCATTTGTTTGGTTGGAAGTGCGAGCACAAGTATATTCTTGTTGCCTTCTTTGCTGCATTTTATATTGAAAAGCAGTAAATACAAATAAGCAGATTACTCACTGGTCGGGGTGTGCATCCTAAATATTGCAGTGGCTTAATGTCCTGAAGTCACTTGGAGAGTGGCCAAAAAGGGTAGGGTCTCATGACAGAGCTTAATGTGCCTGAACACTGTACCAGTGCCTTGCAGAACCCTTTGCATCAGCCAATTCTTAGGCTGTTAAACTTATAGGAACAGCATATATCTTAAGCTGGAAAACACAGTGGGTAAATATTAAGGGTAAAAAAGATATAGAAGAAAGAACTCCTTTCCAACACATTGACAACACAAATAAAGGTACCATCCAGTTGTTGCTGCCCTCGCCTCGTGCAATGTGACTGGAATCCATTTTTATTTAATATCAACCTGAGCTTATCAATACAGGATTAGATACCAGATTTACACAATGTAGGTCCCATGCAAAATTAGGAAACTTATCAGGGATTAACATGCTGCGTCCCTCGTGTTTCCTTGTTACACTTCTCTGGAGCATCAAATTGCTTCCTGGAGACCCAAGAACAACTGTCAAGCTTATTCCCACGAAGTGGAGAACGTGACCTTATCATATATCGTTACTCAAAGTAACAGCATATTGCTGATATGTGTGCCTGTTTCGTGCACAAACTGCATGTATTGTGATTCATGAAGAATGTTGCTGCGATGCGATTTGTTATGCTTTCCTGCTAGAGAATCTAGTTTCTGCTTTTGATTCGATTACAATGTTTTGATTCTACAGAGTTCTTGTTCTAAGAGGGCCATAGAAGTTCACGGTCCTCAAATGGTCTCACAATGGGATGATTTGTCGGATCCACCTGATAGCACTTGTGCCCAGGTAATTTATTCTAGGCCAGAGGCACAGAGCACCAGTTGGCTGGCTACCCATGCTACAAGGAAGTTCCAGATTGAAGATGATGAAACTGGTAGGAGATATTTTTTTGTACATTATGATGAGCAGTTTCCCTCTGCACTGCAAGTTTTAGCTTTTCAGGATATCCTCGATGCTTCTTTTTAGATGATGCTGCAATGGGCAAAGACTTGACCATAGAGGCTCCTAGAAATTCAGATATCCAGCTTAGAACCCCCAGTGGTGAAGCACTGGTTAAAGTATTAAGCACTGGAATGGATCTACATTTGGAGATGAAAAAAGACACAAAAAGGCAAGGGAAAAGCATGGTGGATCACAACACTCAGATGGCAAAAGACGAGTTGAAGCACAATGATAAGAATGTCATGGCTGCAGTTACAGATGTGTCCATTCCCTGCCGTGGAAGTGCTCCGAATGAAGTTTTAACTGATCCACCAAAGGCCACAAAGGTCAAACACAGGGATCCGTATGACAAAAAGGAACCATCCCTAGAGCTCAGTCTGCAGAGGCTAAGAGACGTAGGCAGCTCTGGAACAAATTCTCAAGAACGCAATGTACTTAGACATTCAGGCCATTCAGCATTTTCCAGGTATGTAATAACACAACCGAGCATTATCATAAACCTCAAAGAATGCTAACAGCTTTTTTTTCCCTTTTTTGTTGCGATTTGCAGGTATAACAACACCTCCACAAGTAACCAGGCTCTGACTGGAAATGTGGGGAGCTGTTCTCCAGTTGATTACAGCTTAGGAGTAGGAAAGACTGAATCAATCCAGCATTTAAAGTGCAATTCAAGTGGAACTCCAAACCAGGGATCTAATGAAAGCAGCAATAACAATGATATGGGCTCTACTACAAATAAGGCTTCCACCAAGCCGGAATCTCTTAAAGACAATTCAGTACCCAGATCTACAGTGAGTGTCCATCATTACACTTTTCAGCAAGTGCAGCATAATCATTGTCCTTCCGATCAGAATATGATGCCTGGGGTTCAAGACACTATGAAGGCAGCTAGTAACCAAGCAGTGGGCATGCATCAGCAGGGCCAGGTGGAGCACCATCATCACCACCACTATCATCATCATCACCATCATGTTCACAGCAGGCAGCAACAACAGCAGCCCCTTAGTAGTGATGAATTGTCCTCCAGAAATGTACCTGGCGAAGCTTCACATTGCCGTCCATCCGACAAGTTAGAAATGGTTATTGAAGGGAATGCTGCTAATTATGGAAGTGGATCTGGAAGCAACAACGGGAGCAATGGGCAAAATGGGAACAGCCCTGCTGGGATAACTGAAGGGACAAATGTGGCAAATGATGGTATAGTACCTGGAACGTGTGGCACAGGAAGTGGAAGCAGAAGCGGCTTAGATCAGGAGCGATTAGCAATGCGAGAGGCTGCCTTGCTAAAATTTCGCCAGAAGAGGAAAGAAAGATGCTTCGAGAAAAAGGTAAGAACTGTGCAATAAAGCTTACTGTTGAAACGTTAAGATATTCGGACTATCAAAACATACAAATACGCTTGGCATATCTGGATGCGATGCATACATATAAACTTTCAAATCTAACATTATCTAGCCAAGATAAAAGCTATCATCTAGTACTTATACAAAATGGATCTTGCAAAAATAGAAGTATCTCATATAAGAGTCTAAACATATGAGTAAAGACTCTATGCACTACATCTTGAGGAGAAGGTAGAATGTCTTCAAAAATCTTGTGATTAGTCTGTCATATCATGTAAATGGTAGCCGCAAATGTCAACCGTATAAACTGGGATCGAACTTATTTCTTTCGAGCGTGTGTTTTCAACCAACGGAATAATGAAGTAGAGGAAGCTCAAACGGGCTTGGATCTCCTTCCATATATTCCTCGTGGATTGGCAATCAAAGAAATTATGATGAATAGTCTCCGAGGTCATGAGGAACATGATGGATCAATATCTAAAAAGCTCAAATTCGATTTAGTTTTGACATCCAGTCCAAAGTCGTCATCCAAAAACAAATGAATGTTTTGGAGATGAAAGAGCTCAAACCATACTAGCCGAAGATCTTCTAATCCCTTTTCGTCTTAAATCCTCATATACATCTGTCGGAGAAAATTTCTCCCACTTGGCCCAATTTTCAAAAGTCAATTTGGCCGAAACCATATCACCAAAATTTTCCAACATCAACTTCCTAACGTGTATCAACTTCTTTAATAATGGAGAATGTGATGGCTTCAATTGCAAGCCTCAAAGTCATCAGAAAAGCATAAAAATGGTTTATCCAGCATACCCTAAAGAGAATCTTTCTTCTTGTGTATATCCCAAATATATTTAGCAAGAAATCCTAAGTTTCAACTCTTCTATTCAATCATTCCCAAACCACCTTCATCTTAGGCTTACATATAAAACTCTACGAAATCTAAGCTCTCTCTAGTGTCCATATTCTTACCTCATAAAAAAGACCCACTAATCTTTCAACTTGCAAAAGAACATTGGAGGGAATGAGAAGAATACTCAATTAAAAGCCATGAATTTCTTGAAAAACACTAGTGAACAATTCAAGCCTCCATACGAACAATTCAAGCCTCCATACATAAGTAAGATACTTGGAGTTTCAAAGAGAGACAGTCGGTCAAATTTTTTGAGAAATGTACCAAAATAAGAGAATTGCAAGGCATGAGCGGCAACAGACGCACCATGATATTGGAATGGCATAGTGCCAAATGACAGCCACGTTATCTCTCTAATCTCCTCCAAATCCGCTACATCTATACTTGCACAACATAAATCCATTTTGAGCAAATGTGCCTGCAAACTGGATACATCACCAAACTCTCTCATCATAAGTTGTGAGTTTTATCAAAGGTGACACCTCTCCTAGAAAACAAAATAAGGTCATCCACAAAATCTAAGTGAGTAATCTTATGAACATGACACTTATGATGAAAATTAAAAATCATCATTTTCACAAATGTCTTTCATCATCCTAGAGAAGTACTCTATGCCAAGAACAAATAAAAAAGAAAAAATGGGATCTCTTTGTCTCAGCCACCGTTTTTCTTTGAAGTAACCCTTCAAACCCCTCTTAATAGAGATAAAATAAGAGGTAATGGTAACACATTCCATGATTTATTCAACAAATTATGGAGGAAACTTAAGCCCCTTAAGAATAGCCTCCAAGAATTCCCAAGAGGCCAAATCAAAAGCTTTCTTAATGTCCACTTTGATCATATACTATTATGTGTTCTTTTCCTACCATATTGTCTTATAAGCTCTTGTACTCATCAATATATTTTCCGTCATACTCCTTTCATTCACATATCCGGCTTGTGCATCATCCACCGACTTAACCAACATCTTAGAAAGCCGATTTGCAATGATATAGATCATATTACAATAAGAGATGGGTCTATAATCTCCTAGCTTCATAGCATTAGCGGATTTTGTAATCAAGACTATAATGGCATGGTTAAGTTGCTTCAAAAGCATGTCATTTTTTTTAAAAAAAAAAAATCTAGGATGACACCAACAACTTCATCATTCACCACATCACAAAACTTGATAAATAAATCCAAAATATCCATCTAGACCTGGGGATATCGATACCAAAGATAACCTCCTTAGCTTCATGAGAAGAAAAAGGATGAATCAATATAAGTGAAGTCTCTTCAGATGATAGAGGTCCACGATTGAGAACCTCAGCACAAATAGGAATAGAATCGATCTTTGTGCCCAATAGATGATAAAAATCCAAGAAATCTATGGCAATCTTCTCTTTCGATGTAGCAATGGAATCATCATCCCTCTGAATGGGAAGAACTCTACTCCTAGCTTTATTCTTTTTCATCTTAGAATGAAAGAACTTTGTACTTCCATCGATCAACCATATAAAGAGGTCTTTTGCTTGTTGAGAATATAATTTTCTTTCACATTCCATAAGATTGAAACTATATTAGTTATGAGTAATCAACCTAATCGTCATTTCTTCATTAACACCTTGTCTTTGAAAAACTACTCGAAGGTCCTCTAGAGTTTGAGACCCTTGAAGAAGTATGGGAGAATTTAACGGCAGATCGATTGTTTCCATAGAATGAATAGATTGGTTCAACATGTTTCTTTTTTGATCCATTTCAGGTGAGATACCAGAGCAGGAAGAAGTTGGCAGAACAGAGACCACGCGTAAGGGGGCAATTTGTGAGACAAGCAGTTGGCGAAAACATGTTCAAAGACAAAAGCGACAATACAGGTTCCTGACACTACCCCTTAGCTTGACTGCTTTAGTGAATATTACGAGTGTCCAAGGATACTGGAAAGATTGGCATCTTAGTTGGAAGAATCTTGTGGGAATATGAGGGAGTTATGTTGGCATATATGTGGGAATTGGAAGTATCTTTCATGACAGGCACTTCTTATAGTTCAGTAGCATGTGTTTTCTTGTGGCTTTTCTTATGCTGCTGACTGCGGATTTCCTAGTGATGTAGGATCTTATATTAGCCTTGTGCAGTTTTGTTGATATCCTTTGTTTAGCTACGGTTACCATCTGTATCTTGTTGCTCATTTCACTGTTGTTTAAGGGAATGGTTTGGATTTTCTATCTTATTTATCTTGATATCTCCAATCATATCCTGCTGTATAAGATCAAGCTATGGCTACATATTATGTATTCTATATAAAAACATGATGTTTGCAATAGCTTTTGATGTCAGTAATTGGAATATACTGGATATGTGTTGTGTTGTGTGTGTTAAAAACATGATGTTCTGAGTAACAAGTTAGAAAGCTGAATAGAAAATGTTCACATAAGAAATAGATTATGCATACATATATATATGACATGATGAGTGATTTGGAGGAGAATGCATGAATTGAGTGCAAGAGTTCAGATCACACGGAATGGAACGTTTTTACCTCTTCTTGGGGAAAATAAGATGCCCCTCAAGGGAAGTCCACGAGCCTATAAAATGGGGTTTTCTTGGCCCTTTGTGTTGTGAAGGAATTCAAGTCATCCAGATTTGTTTGTTTGAACAGTTTTTCTGTATCATTTATTTAAAGTATGTTTATGCATTAAAAAACATTTGAAAAAATTACGGAAAAAAAAATCAATCGAAGTATACGGAAAAAGTTCAATGAAACAGTTGAAATATACAGATCCATATGTATTAAATAAAAGCTTAAGACGAAGGATCAAAGAAAAAAAAAAGGGTGGGTGGGGAGCTTGGGGTCTATGTTTTTCATGAATCCATTAGCAAAAGAATGCGCATTGTAATTTATACTACGGTTTCGTTTTCTAATTGACTATTGTTGTTCCAACACCGGATCCCAGTGTATAACTTACCGTATTACGATGACGCTTATATGATCTTATTTAAGTAAATCTTATTATAATCTCGTATTTAACATTTTTTCTAGACCATGCTAATCTGTCGCTACCACCATTTTACAGTGTATCTGACACTAAAAGAAAGTGTCTTCCTGTTTTCTAATAAGATGTAAATGTATAATTATTTACCTAAATACGCTCAACAGGTTTCTAGATATAATCAACAAGTCTACGTATGTGGCCGATATAACGTATATGTCACGCTTTTTCTACAATGTAAACATTAAAATCTTAACCTTTAAAAAAACTATAGCAACATATCGGGATTATGGTCTCCTAAACATCATAATGATTATGATCCTAGTAAATATGCACCATATTCATTTTGAGCACGAAAAGTATGACACTCTTATACGTGATGTCTGTGTAAATCAATAGTTCACTATATTAGGGTGTATATATATAATCCCACATCACCCACAACTTAATACTCTTTACGCGGTTCAGGGTTTATTGAAAAAAGCGAAAAATTTGTGCTACGGGACAATTTAATTTTATTATTTGTATCTGAAACAAAATTCATCCCAAAGTATAGCTAAGTGAAATTTACCCAAAGTAAAAAAAGCCCTATAACCTAGACAGGAAGCCCAAGCCTGAAACGGATCTATTCATGCCCATGGGAATATTTTTATATCTATTTTCTTACAATCCCCAATTTTGCAAAGAAGAGAGGAGTGAATATCTTCATCTTGGGTATTTAATGTGAAGACAAATCAAGAGTCAATTAGATGTGTTGTTCGACAAAAAAAATAATAAAAAAACACACACATATATAGAGAGACAGAGGAGGTTGTTATTAACAAATAGTGAACTTCACAAAATTTCTCTCGTCGTGGATTAAATGACAACACAAGTAATTGGTTATGACAAAATGTGTGAATATTGTGCAGTTTAACACATCAAGTAAATATAGTAGCGTTAAAATATTAACACACATGCATACAAACATACACATATATGTATGTGGGTGTATATATATCTATGTGCACGCATGTATGTGCTTGTGCATGTATTTGTGTATATGTTGTACATTCCAGTTTTGTTTTTACAAAAGCATGCTCGTTCCAAAAATGGCAAATCCAGACCATCTCTATTTACGAGAAATAACATATTATTATGGGCAACGGACTAAAATGAAAAAGTTAGACACACGTACGCAGGGATATACATGATAAAACAGAAAGCAATTTGCCTTCCCTCCTGATATCGGATTTCCCCATCCTCAATCTCCTCACCCCACTCATGACCACGCGATACGTGGCAGTAGGATGGGGTGGTGAAGCTAGATGCAGGTGACCCTCATCTAGCCTCACCACCCCCTTGCTGCCACGTGTCATACAGTGATGCGTGGGGTGAGAGAAAATAGGTGAGGGGATCCTATCCCCCGTCCTTGTGCACTATACTATCATATCATTGGTTTAACAATAATCAATCATGATTTAAAAATAAATTCCATTGGATCATTTGAAAAAAAAAATTTATTTCCAATAGAGTCAATGACTATTCTTTGACTTTGGAATATGATAGAATAAAGCAAAATAACTTATTAAATTGGTTGTTGAAGTAACGACTTATTAAATTGGTTGCGCTTCATATATTGTGAAGTAGCATTTAATCATCAAGATCATTATGAGTCATCAAAAAACAACATCTGTGTATTTGTAACATATGAGTATGGTTGCGTACATCCGACCTCCATACTTTACAATAAACAGGACCTTCTAAGACAATAGTATAATGCTGCTGTTGTTGGATCATCTGAGAAAAATAGTTCTTTTAAGGATATGAGTATGCATTCCGCTTACATGTAAAGCTTATGTATCACACGCGAAACTTAAAAAAATATCATTTCTGACAAACTAAAGCTAAGACTGCATGTCATGAACCGTGCATATACATAAATCTCCATTGGAAATGCGATCTGCACACTCAATTTAATTCCCAAAAAAAAAAGTTATAAAATATAGTCAGATGTAAATATGTTTGTACATACACATACAATCAAGAAACAAGTCTGCAGAATAATATACTTACAGTTTTCGATGATAAAAGAGACAAAGGCTTGTGGAGGATAGATTCTTGATCTCAATGCTTCATCAAAAAAGTACGTTTTATGCTTTCTGCAACAGAAGCAATTCTTACTTAAATCTTCAAATGGGGCGGAAAAAAATAAAGAAAAAGAAAACTAAGATGATGGATGGGGGAGGTGGATGCATCCCAAAAAAAAAAAAAAAGAAAGAAAGAAATGAAGATGATGAAGAGAAAGAGTTTGGTTTTCAAAGTCAGTTTGAGGAAACCGAAAAGGGAGGATTTTCACATGGTGAAATACAAAGCCCTCGTGACCTAAAACACCGGTCCTTTGCTGTGTCTTTTCTTGTATTTTTAAGAATTTATTGAGATGAGTACCAAGTGACCACGTTTTTCTTTTAACAAAAGTTTTTGTTTTCAATTTTCTTTAACTTTTTTTGTTGTGTAAAAATTCATTAGCGTTCATGCAAATATCTTAGTGGGAAAAAGAAAACAAGAAGGAAAAACAAAAACCATGGTCCTTTTGAATAAGTCAATTCACATGTTGATTACACAACATATCCTAACAATCGATTTGTATGGAGATACTTAGTCCTAAATTTGAATCTATTGAACCCTTTTAATTGGCTGGACCGAAAGTGCGTTGATTTATTTTACGGTTACATCTGCGGTTAAAGTATGACAAGCAAAACTACAAGTGTGTGTGTGTATATATATATGTGTGTATGCGCGCGCCCCTAACCATGCACATCAGATGCCATACCAGTAGCTAAAGGTTCTGGTTTTATGACAATATTTGAAAGGTGTTCCATGTGGAGTAGGATAAATCTTTCTGTGCTTGAATATATATCCACATGATTAAGAATGACTAAGTAACAGCCCTAACAAAGGTAAAACAAAGAGCAACAAAATACGTTATTGGTATACTATGCTTCTGCGTTTGCGTAAGATCCAGAAAGAGTTAGATCGTTTTCCGATCTGATATACGCAATTTTACTCTACACTTTGTGTAATAGACTGTTTTCGCGGTTCAAACCTATGACTTTGAAGTCACAAATCAGCACTCTTACGAGTTGCTCTAAAGCATGCCCTTAGGCAAAACACTTATGTAAACATAGCAGCTTGGTATGGAAAATAGTAGGACGAACATAGCAAGAATGTCAACATAATCCTTACAAATTGTGTTGTCTAGTTGTAGCAGCAGCGTATAAAATTCTAAGACGAGATTTTATAGAAATTTACTCTAATCATACATTGTATATGTAAAAAATACATAGAAAGACATAGGGCGCAATACGGTAGAAATACAAGTGGAATACTTGTATATATTATAGTTGATATAGCTCATGTATATACACATTAGTGTAGAGTAGATAGACTATACATCACTATTCAAGTGATGGCTCACTAATATAGCCGTTGAAACTTGACCGTTGGAGTGATAGTCATGGGAACATTTTAGATGAGTGTGTTGCCTTCTATATAAGGTATCATTGTGTATTTCTAATCTAAGGTTGAAATAATATTGTTCACCTTCCACATGTCTCTTCTCCAATTCCTTCAATTGTTTCTTTAGAATTTCTACAGATTTGATGCGCCATTAACAGCCACTTGATTCAGAGATACATCATCAATCATGATTGTGATGTCCTTGTTTCCTGCAGTTAACAAAGATGACTCCACCATTTCCTGAACTTCCCCATATAGGCCTAGAAGCTTATCTTCTGTTACTTTTTCACCCCCTCTCTAGTAATGAATGAAGATTAGCAAGAAGAGAAAGCACAACTATGAGTAAATTCACATGCATAAAGATGCTAATAAGAAAATCAAATAATTCCCAGAAAAAGCACGCTTCATTTGAATATCCACCAAGGTTGTTTGTTTACATGTTTTCGATTGAAGGAACAGAGGAAGATATTATTCTATAGCAAGCAGCAACAACGAACAATAGAATATCATCCCCACTAGGTGAAGAATAAGGACTCGGTTTACATGAGGTGAGCTTCATATCCAATTAAAACTTTGAGGTGAGGTTTATATCCATTCAAAACCTTAAAGAATGGTTGGTGGTATCTCATTCTTATATAATCCATATATTTTTCTCAAAGTGGTCAGTATGCGACAATATTGTTGTTAGGAAATAAATAATTATCTTAGTTAGATAATTAAATCAATGATTGAGATTTGTAATTAGTAGACATAATTACAGGGATTGATTGATTGTAATTATGGGAGTAGATTGATTTTGTTTACCTTGTATAGAGTAATATCAAACGTTTAAGTAAAGGAGACTGTGTACGGGAAAAAGTGTGAATGAAATATACAGAGATGCTTAATTAACATGGTATCAGAGCGGGTTCATCCTACTCCGATCCATTGAAATCGTTTTTTCTGAGTATAGGCTCAGTAAAAATACTCATCATTGTCTTTTACTTACCTGATTTCGGCCATACCCTTTCCGGCCATACCCATTCTCAGCCGTTTTTTGGCTTTGATCAGTGCAGAAGATTACCATTTACCTGTCCACAGAAAAACAAACCATGTCAAATCATGAAACCAGTGAACCAAAAACACCCAACCTTGCAGATTTAGCTATGCAAGTGGCCAGCATTTTACAAAACACGCCACCTAGACCAACTCCGAATACAACGCAATCATCAACAGTACCACTCCATAATGAGAATTTATTCATCTTAGTAAAGTTTAATGGAAATAATTATGCAGTGTGGGCACCATTGGTGCTTCGGGCTATCATTGGGAGGGGAGGAGACACCATCTGACAGGCATCCCTCCTCCACCACAACCAACGGATCCAGATTTTTCCATGTGGAAGCAAGCAGATAATTCGGTGTTCACGTGGATAATTCAGACAATAGAGCCTGTCTTAGTAGTGAATGTTACCAGATACTCCACTGCAAAGGCGTTATGGGATGGATTGGCTCTCACGTACGGATCAGGGAATGACTCACTCAGAGCCTATGACCTTTATAGGCAAGCCAGTTTAGTCCGCAGGGAGGAGGGAGTATTGAAGCATGTTGGAGTCGGCTGCAGGATCTATGGGCAGCCATAGATGCACAAGAGCCAAACCCTATGACATGCACTACATACATCAATATCCACAATCAAAAAATTAAGACACTGAGGTTGTATCAATTTTTGACTGCAATTGACGAAAAGTACAACACAAAGAATAATGATTTGCTGAAGAGAGACCCATTAACCTCACTGGAGGCAGCTTACAGAGAAACACGCAGAGCAGAGGAGAGGTCGGTTGTGTTACAGAGGATCCCCTTAGAAAAATCATCACAGGGATAGGTCATGGCCTGGCAACACAGACAGTGTCCATCAGAGGCTATGGTCAAGAACAGGGGCGAGGGGCTGCACAGGGGAGAGGCCGTGGAGCCTCACGCTCCAGGGGACCACTGAAGGTGGAAACAAAGAAGCCTTTATGTACAGTCATTGTGGCCAGAGGAGACACACCAAAGAAAACTATTTTCAGATAGTGGGCTACCCTGATTGGTATGAGGGAAAAAGGAAACAGAATGAAGGAGGCAAGGGGAGAGGAGTTGCGGCAGCAGTTGCAGAGCGGAAGGAGGAAGAAGGAGAACCCTCAACAAAAGCGGCCGCAACTGAAGGAGGTACAAGGGTTGGGGTCTATTTATTCCCTGTTTGGAAGAAATTACCACGCAGAAATTGCACCATGTACCTCTTTAGTTTCACATTCTACGGGTCCAGCCATTCATGTTTCTAAAAAAGGATCCCTTCACCCCTTCAGTTTCTAAAAGTGACTCCTTAGCCCCTCCAGTTTAAAAAAAAGATGTTTTAACCCCTCAAGTCTCTTGGTTTCCACTTAAATACACCCCATGTCTCTCAAAATATCCATCATGCCCCAGATTTCACCAAAAATATTCTCAAGACCCTCATAAAACCCTAAATCAAATTACATCCTCAGAAGCCGCCCATCTTCTCTCTACTACCACAAAACCCACTTGGATCATTGATAGCGGTGCCACTGACACCATGACAAATGATCCCCATGACTTTACCCAGTGGACTCATCCTACCAAAACTCATATTGAAACTGCCAATGGGACCCTTATACCAGTCCCTAGAGGTGGTACAATCTCAATCAACCCAAACATGCACTTACACAATTCCCTCTATGTGCCTGGTCTTTCGTCAAAATTATTATCGATTAGTCAACTTACCCGTGACTTACATTGCTTTGCACTTATATACCCTACTTTTTGCATGTTATAAGATATTCGCTCGAGAAAGATCATTGGGCCTGGCACTGAGAATGACGGACTATATTTCGTCACAGACGTGGTACAACAGGGCCGGTCCAATCTTGTCACTAAGACCGCTCAACAAAGACTATAGTTATGGCACCGTCGCCTTGGTCACCCCTCTTTAGGTTATATGAAAGTTTTGTTTCCCTCTTTGATTCAGTCTGGACTTACTTTATCTTGTGACACATGTTTTCGTACTAAGCACACCCGCTCTACTTATAGACCAAATAATACACGTGTCAAACAATTATTTAGCTTAGTGCATTCTGATGTGTGGGGTCCTTCTCCACATTCTACAACTCTTGGTTTTCAGTATTTTGTTACTTTCGTAGATGATTTATCACGCATGACATAGATTTACTTTCTTAAAAATAAGTCTGATGTGTCCTCTCAGTTTGTTCATCTTTATCAGATGGTTAATACCCAGTTTCAAACTAAGATCCAAATTCTTCGCTCCGACAATGGCGAAGAATATATGAATCATAACCTAAAGTCTTTCTGTCTGGACCATGGTATTTTACACCAGAATTCTTGTCCCCACACACCCGAGCAGAACGGTGTGGCTGAACGGAAGAACCGTATCATACTTGAAATAACCCGAGCAATGATGCTCGAATCTAATGTTCTTAAAATGTTTGGCCTGAAGCCGTCGCTACCGCCGCTTATCTTCTATTACCTACCAAAATCTTGGATCACTGTACTCCCTTATCCTTACTTACTGCACACTCAGAGGTCATATCGGCTCTTACACTACCACCCAAAATTTTTGGGTGTACCGTGTTTGTCTATATTCCATTGTCTTAACGCACCAAACTTGATGCGTGTGCAAACAAGTGTCTTTGTGGGCTATGCTATGTCTTAGAAAGGGTATCGGTGTTATATCCTCGTACTCGTCGCATCTATATCACCATGGATTGCACTTTCCTTGAACAGGAGTATTTCTATTCTGCCACTTTTGGGTCTCAGGGGGAGACATATGGTAAGACCTACGACTGGCTCTATAATCCTGGTCAAATAGAGGTGGTCCTAACAAGGCAAGTAGGTGACGCCGACTGTACTTTACCTAACGGAGATATAGTCTTACCTTCCGAGTCTATCAGTGTCCCTCCGGCGAATGTCCTACACAATCAGGTAACCCCATCACCAATCTTGGCCTCATCTACTTCTGATATAACTAATACTATTGATAACCCCCTAGTCCAGATCCCGTTGTGTGTGAAAATATTCAGGGTAATGGTGTCATTTCAGCAGATCAGGATAGAGTGCTACCACCAAGACAAAACAGGGGAAAACCCCAGTGAGGTACTCGCCGAGTAAAATGTCAAAATGAACAATATACCCAGTAAAGGGAGCAAAAGGGTTTCTATCTTCAGTATGTGACACGATAATTCCCAGCATAGTCGAGGAAGCTATGAGTAAGCCCGAGTGGTGTGCAGCAATGAAAGAAGAGATGAATGCTTTGTACAAAAATAACACCTGGGAAAGAGTCAGCTTACCATCTGGAAAACACCCGGTAGGCTGCCGATGGGTATATACAATCAAGTACATGGATGATGGAAGTATTGAGAGATATAAGGCAAGGTTGGTTGCAAGAGGGTATACTCAGAGTTAAGGCATTGACTATACAGAGACCTTTTCACCAGTAGCGAAGCTTGACACTATAAGGGTTCTTTTCTCAGTGGCAGTTACTAAGTCGTGGCCCCTTCATCAGTTCGATGTAAAGAACGCTTTTCTTCATGGAGAATTGAAAGAGGAGGTATACATGAGTGCACTTCCTAGGTTTGTTGATGAATTTGCTGAGAATGAGGTATGTCGACTAAGGTGTTCTTTGTATGGACTAAAGCAGTCTCCTACGGCCTGGTTCGGAAGGTTCACAGCTTTTATGAAGAAACAAGGTTACAAAGAGAGTAATGCTGATCACACACTATTCATCAAAAGAAAAGGGTCTCAAGTAACGTGTCTTATAATTTATGTTGATGATATGATTATCACAGGAGACGACTTATAGGAAGTGATAATACTAACACAACAGTTGTTCTCGAAGTTTGAAATGACAGATCTTGGAGAGTTACGATATTTCTTAGGAATTGAGGTTAACCGGTCAGAACGAGGGATATTCAGCTCTCAGCAAAAATACATTCTGGACCTGCTTGCAGAAGTTGGAATGATAGACTGCAAACCTGCAAGAGCTTCAATGTTGGTAAATCAGAAGTTGGAATTTGAGGAAGGAAGGCCTGATGCAGACTGTGGAAGGTGCCAACAACTAATTGGAAAGTTAATATATTTGGCGCACACTCGTCCTGATATTTTGTTCGCAGTTGGCCTTGTGAATCAGTTTATGCACAATCCCCAGAGCCATTATATGGAAGCAGTAATGAGAATTATTCACTATTTAAAGGGGACAGCGGGACATGGTATTTGGTTCAGAGATAATGGTCGTTTAGACATCCAAGTATATATAGATGCGAATTGGGCAGTGAGTTTGATAGATCGACCTTCTACTTCTGGGTACTTTGTTCTGGTGGGAGAAAATTTAGTCACGTGGAAAAGCAAGAAACAGAAAGTAGTAGCCTTATCCAGTGCTGAGGCAGAATTCCGAGGGATCGCAAAAGGGATAATGGAAGTTTTATGGTTAAGGAAGGTGCTGATTGAGTTGGCCCTTAAAGTCTCGGTGCTGGAAAGTTGTTTTGTGATAATAAAGCATCGATTAATATTTTAGAAAACCTCATGCAACATGATCTAACAAAACATGTTGAGATAGATCGGCATTTCATAAAAGAAAAGATTGAAGATAAAGTGGTGGAGTTACCGTTCATACCGAGTGAAGATCAGTTAGCAGATATCTTAACAAAGGTTGTGGCTGGAAGGGCGTTTGACGAAACGCTAGTCAAGTTGGGCATTGAAGATTTTCCTACTCAACTTGAGAGGGAGTGTTAGGAAATAGATAATTACCTTAGTTAGATAATTAAATCAAAGATTGAGATTTGTAACTAGTAGACGTATTACAGGGATTGATTGATTGTAATTATAGGAATAGATTGATTGTTTACCTTGTATAGAGTGATATCAAATGTATAAGTAAAGGAGACTGTGTACGGGAAAAAGTGTGAATGAAATATACAGATTTCACAAATCACCATTGTTGCTTAATTAACAATTGTCAATACCTGATGTGAGACAATATGATCAATACCTGCCCTCATGTGGCAACGTAGTTTGACTCACTCACGCGTCTTAGAAGTCCTCCTCAATCACAGACCACAAGCCAAGCATGAAAATCTGGATTTCCTTAGAACCCGCACTCAAAACAAACCACAAGACATGCCTGAACATCTGGACTTACTTAGAACCCGTCCCCAATCACAAACTACAAGCCAGACATGAAAATCTAGACTTGGTGAGGGAAGACAATAAATGGCCAACCACGGGTCAGGTAAGGTGTGAGTCCACATCTTAAACCTGTTCTGACACCATGTTGAAAATTGGAATTACATGAGATAAGACTCATATCCATTCAAAACCTGAATACAATGGGTGGTGGTATCTCATTTCATATAACCCATATATTTTTTGTCAAAGTGACCGATGTGAGACAATATTCTCAATACCTGATGTGGCACAATATTCTCAATAAGAAGCACGTCATAACGTGTCATGTGCCTGATTAGGCCCAAGTAACCCAGATGTTTTCTAATGCTCCATTGCATACTTTGTTGTTGCTTAATCGATCAATGAACTTGTTGGTTTTAAGAAGGAAAAAAAGAACAATGATCAGTTATTAGTCATCATATGCTTAATTACAATATAAGTTCGATATAAAAATTACTTCGTGAATTTTCATTTTAATTTATTCCTTCCGGTCTTAGTCATCATATACTATACTTTGCGACATGTGCATCTTAAGAGGCACAATTAAGCACGAAACAGGAAGATACTCCTCGTTAAAGAAAAAGATAGGAAAGATAACTGTGCGATAAATGAAAGAGTCAAATCTACAATTATTTCATTAAACTTTGATTCTATTGGTTCTCTATTTAATATTATCAGAAAGATTTATCGTTGAAGTTGACTACTAATATTACTGAACAAATGAATAATCAATGTCATCAAGCTTCTACATGTTCCGATCTAAATACATCATATTTACCTCCAAAGTTTATAATTCATCGTAAAATTCATAATATAAAGTTTCTTGTAATGTATTTTACGTCCATGGCTATCAAACTTCTACATGTTTCAATCTTAATCTAACATCATTTTTTTTATCAAAATATTATAATTATTTGTAAAATTATATCATGAAGTTTGTGAACCCATTAGTAAAGAAAAAAAAAGCATGTAAGGTATACTCAGTTCGTATTCGTGTTGAGACGTTATTTCAATAAAGTTGTATGTTCGAACCGAGATACGTACAACATGAACAATAATGCTATTTGGAACTATGGACCAAAGACCTGAATCCGACCCACTTGGTGCTAAGTTACAGGTCCAGCTTGATGCGTGCTCCTTCGTGGGTTCTGGCAACACCATGCAAACTTAGAAAGCCGATGAATTCATGATTTGAAACATCAACATAGCTCCATAAGACTGGAATGGTAGGACCTGCCAAAGTTGGCATTTTGTATAAATGAGAAAAAAAAAAAAGGTGTACAATGAAAAATTTAGGCTGTACCCCAACCACTAAGGACCCCTGCCACTCCGGTCCCACAGAGAAGTGTATGGATGTAATTCAAGTTTCCAAGGCATACTAGTAGAAGTTTGTCATAGCACAGGGACATCACAAGGAGTCAATTGGCACCAAAGGAACAACCGTCGGGCTGGCATTGCAGCCTATCAGATCATTCCACGGGCCAATATTGCTTCCACACTATGCAGCTAGCCTAGAGAGAGTTCAAACATTCTTACCTTCTGTAAGGTTCGAACCTCCGGCGTTCCTTTCGAAACCCCTTATCTAAAATAATTGGAATATGTCCTGGGTACGTACAATGAAAAAATTAGTATATTTACTCTTCCCTCCTAAAAATCCTAAAAATATAGGGAAAGTTGTCAACTCTATCAATATTTATTTTTATAGGAGCAAACAGGGTGGAAGTGTTATTTGATTGGTACGTGGAATAATTCCTCGTTTGGGAAAAGGAGAAGATAGAAAAGCAAATGTTGCCCAAAAGCGACACACCAGCATAAAGATATATACCGAAGAATAGCAAGTCCTCTTGTCTGAAAATAGAAATTTCTTTCACTAATTTTTCTCTCTCTTCTGTCTCAAAGTTTCAATCTTGGCCTGCTTTTTGCTCTCTCTTCTTTCTTTTTGTTGAAGTGTACTGCAGCTAGCTGCTATAGTATTTTAGACTTGCAGGAGGAAAAGAGGCAGGATAAAAACAAATGGGATGGTTCCTTTGTACCGGAAAATCGAAGAAGATAATTAAAGGGATCCCGCAAAATCAGAAGAGGCCCGATGATCATCAGATCCCATCATCTATAGGTATTTCTCAAGAAAATGCAACCACTTTATATCAGTGTACTAAACATTTAGATAGCTTTTGATTTTCTTTCTTCTTCAAATTGTGGGTGTTGGGGGCAGGGGGTCTTCTTTTTGGCTCGGTATGTGGTTGATGCTTCGTTCTTAATCTTTTAGTTTTGTTTTTGTTTTAGGTATCTTTGGCTTTGAGCTGTTATTTTCGTGTTTTGACTTTGATTATGATTGCTAGAATGGGTCATTTAATCATGTACAGCTGCAAGAGTTTCTGCTTTAATCCTTTTTTTATGAAGTGTGTTGCAAAATGGATTTTATTCACAACCATTGCTGCCCGAGATTGTAACAAAAAAATTAAAAATTCGTGATATTATTTGCTTTTTCTTTTATTTCGTTCAATATTTTATGTGAAAGAAAGCTACCTGAATGAAATTTGATATGTGCTGTTTGATCATCAGTTTCGCTGGAAAAAAGGATCAGTAACCATGAAAGTGCTTAAGATATTGGGATGTTTGAACATTTAAAATGTATTTCAACCTAAAGATAAATAATCTCTTCTTGATAACCTCTGCAGTATGCATATTACAAATCATATTTGAAGCATTTCAGGATATCAAGAGCTGTATAGAAAAGATCAATGTGTTAGGGGAAGTAATGAAGTCAGAATTTTCTTTCAATATTGGTTGGGGGGCAGGTGTAGGGGGAGATGGGCGTGGAAGAAGAAGGATTAAAAGACTTTGAAAAGCTGGAATGCATGTACTCTTCCTCGGCAAAAAAAGGAAAAGAAATGAATGTAACTAAGAATGTGCATTTGATTAAAAATATGATATTTTTAGACTTAAAAGTTGTGTTGACATACATACATACACATACACACATTACATATAGTGTGTGTGCATTTATATGGACGATATTTTTAGAAGTTTCCATGTTGCTTATACGTGCCAAACTGTCCTACAGAGCATTCCATTCTCAAATATACTTTTAAGCTGCTAAAGGAGATATCTTGCTAATACCAATCATCCAACTGCAGTATTTGTAGAATCCATAAAATAATGGCTACTCAAATCAACTGTCATTTTAGTAGTGTACAGAGTCCCAGCATCATGTACTTATCGCTCATTAAGTAGAAAGTTTTTGGCTAATTTTTCTTTCCCCTGCCTCATTTTCAATTTCCAGATAAGTTCAAGGTGAATCCTTCATTTGATGTAAAAAGGGAAGCTTCCAAGGATGGAGGATCCGGCCATATTGCTGCGCACACATTTATGTTCCGAGAATTGGCTTTGGCAACTAAGAACTTTAGGGCTGAATGTCTCTTGGGGGAAGGAGGATTTGGCAAAGTATATAAGGGTCTATTAGAGAATAGCAATCAGGTGGGTGGTATTCTTGTTGTCAAGGCCAGTAAAAATTTTGACTGATGTAAGACTGCCTATATAAAGCTTTATACACGCGTTTCGCTGATTCATGAAATAATATGGTAGTTAGACTGATTACTAGGTGTTCACTATGTTTGAAGATAAAATCCTCTTGTCATTTCGTGCTGCAAAAGATATAAACTGTCAATTTTTTGTTGAGCTGAATAAATTGCTAAGAGCACTATTTTCATGTAACTTACACTGTAATTGTGTTGATGAAATTTTCATGAACATTCTTTGTGGCCCCAATGGAACATTTGATATGTTGATAGATAGTAGTTCATGCGGATCCTATGTAGATTTTTTTTTCGATATAGGGAACTCTATACATGTCGGCAAGCTAGAAAGCTATGGAATTTGGAAACTTGTTATTTTCCCCCTGTAGGTTGTAGCAATCAAGCAACTTGACCCCGATGGCTTGCAAGGTAACAGGGAATTCCTAGTTGAAGTATTGATGTTGAGTTTGCTTCACCACTCAAACTTGGTCAATTTGATTGGTTACTGTGCTGATGGAGATCAGAGACTTCTTGTTTATGAGTACATGTCATTGGGATCACTAGAAGACCATCTTCATGGTATGTTTTATTGCAACTCACTGATAAATACTTTTTTTTTTCTTGAGAGAGCCTTATCGCATTATAAGCTTGTAAATAGAGACAGTTACAAATTTTCAAAAAGAAAATTGTCAATTACAATTTCATTCTCTAACAATGATATACATGTATGTGCAACCTCAAAACCACGGCCCACCTCGTGGATATCCTTGCAGTCAAACTTGTAGCTCAACCTTAATTCTGTGATAACCGAATTTGGTGTCCATGAAAGCTCAGTGTATATGAGTAGAAGTAGCAATACATGCATCAAGATCATGCATCTTAGTAATATGCCACTATCACCTTTCCGCATTGAGACATGGCTAGAAGCTGAAGCATTAGATTTCTCGTGTAGAATCAGATGTGAGGAATGTTTAACATCATGACTTGTGTGTTCCAGACCTATCACCAGATAGAAAGCCGCTTGACTGGAATACAAGAATGAGAATAGCTGCTGGTGCTGCTAAAGGCTTGGAGTATTTGCATGATAAAGCGAACCCCCCTGTTATTTATCGAGATTTAAAATGTTCTAACATTTTGCTTGACGAAAGCTACTATCCCAAGCTATCTGATTTTGGACTGGCAAAATTAGGCCCTGTTGGCGATAACACTCATGTATCTACTAGAGTTATGGGAACTTATGGTTATTGTGCTCCAGAATATGCAATGACAGGACAGCTCACGCTGAAATCTGACGTGTACAGCTTTGGAGTTGTTCTTCTTGAAATCATAACAGGACGAAGAGCTATTGACAACTCAAGAGCAGCTGGGGAGAATAATCTTGTTGGATGGGTAAGAGAACTACAGCTCCAGATAATTATTCTTTTAGGTCCTTTTATCTTGGTTCTCTTTTTGATGTCGTGATCAACCATGTTCAGCAAAACTTTCGTTAATACAGATGATGCAGTGGTATTGCTTCCACATTCTAAATACTATAATGGAATATCTCTACTAGTTGATTATATTAGTGTTCTTTGTTGAAAGAACAAAAAGAGAAGATAATCACTATACCAAAATTTGCACTTGTTCGAGTGAATTTTCTACAGGTTGATAGCATAACCATATGTCAGGTTGGGTTTATCCTTGTGTTGGTGCTCACCTGACCTGCCGAGCTGGGCTGAGCTCGGCAAACCTGCCAAGACTAACTTGGACTGACCTGCTCTCGACCAACCTGACCTGACCTGAGCTGGGCTGACTTGGACTAGCATGCCTCCTGTTAGCATTGGCCTGATCTAACCTGACCTGCTGCCTGCCGAGCCGGGTCGACCTGCCGACCTGCAAGCACAATCTCAGATAGAGATAAATTCAAATCCGATCAAGCCCTATCATATCTTTATACTTTATGTATAAGATAAAACTAATCAATATAAGATACTTGATTGTGAAGTAGCAGTTGATCGACACGCAATTTTCATTATGGGTCATCGGGAAACAACCTCTTTGTGTTTCTAACACATGGGTATGGTTGCGTACATCCGACCCCCCATACCCCACCATAGACGGAAGACTCTACGGCAATGGGGTAATGTTGTTGTTGTATATCTGCAATCTCTATATGACATTGTGCTTGCAGCTCGGCAAGAAGCAGGTCAGGTCAGATCAGGCCAATGTTAACAGGAGGCATGTTAGTCCAAGTCAGCCAGCTAGGTCAGGTCGGTGGAGAGCAGGTCAGTCCAACTTAGCCTGGACAGGTCTACCGAACTCAACCCAGCTTGGCAGATCAGGTCAGGTCATCACCAACACCTTGGCATCTAGTTGACAAGAAATGTGACACCATAAGGATACTTTCCCCTTGAAAATGAGGGGCTAAACATAACTCGGGAGTCGGACTTTATGTGAAAAGAAGAGCTCTTTCTTACAAACAGATGTCAAAATGTTGTAAATTTTTTGTTAAAGAAAGCTATCTGCATCAACAACATTTGCCCCGTCATATGTGCTTTGAACTGACGTATTTAAGTTCATTAAGATCACCTCACTTCACGTGATTTCTCTTTTTGCATGTGATTGAATTTCCCTGGGACAGAGCTACTCACAAATTTTCAATGGGACAGCAAAGATCTTTTACTTTGTACTTTTTCGTTTTTGCCTTTGTCTTTCATTATTTGTGTATATACACGATTATGACTATTTTAATATCGTAAGCTTTTTATTTGTGTTTACTAAATTCCTTCACTAGTACACTAGCACATCCTATTCCTGTTATTGTGTCATCTATGCAGGTACATATAGAGGCGGAGGTCTTACTGGAAGCAAACTCTCTATCCCTTTGGGATAGAGGTTTTGTCTGCTTGTCTCTCATCCTCTCCAGACCCTAGCGGTATCTTTTGCTGTCGTTGGGATATACTTGGTATGGCTGTTGTTGTTGTAGCCGTTTATAGCCTTGGTTGTTATAACGTTGAAACTTTCAACGATACAATTTTGATTTGGAACGGAAAAAAATTGAGAAATCACTTACGGTAAGAACTTGAATTTGAGATATCACTGGAAGCAAGAGATAGAGGTATTGTATGACTGCCTCTCATCCTCCCCAGGCTCTAACGGTAGCTTTCGCTGTCATTAGGATAAGGTGGATATGATTGTTGTTGTTGTAGTAGAAGTTTATAGCATTGGTTGTTATAACGTTGAAACTTTCAATGATACAATTTTGAGTTGGACCAAAAAATACTTGAGAAATCACTTAATGGTAAGAACTTTTGGTTGATGTGCATTAGGTTGTTTTGCAGGCACGACCCTTGTTTAAAGACCGGAGGAAGTTCTCGCAGATGGCAGATCCGTCGATTCAGGGCCACTACCCAACTAGAGGATTGTATCAAGCTCTTGCTGTGGCTGCAATGTGTGTTCAGGAGCAGCCAACAATGCGGCCTCTGATAGCAGATGTTGTAACTGCCCTCACATATCTAGCTTCCCAGGAATATGACCACGAAGCCCAGCGCTTGCAAAGACCCCGAAGCTCTTCATCCACACCTAGAGCAAGACGCCAATATTGATTGCAGTTTTCCAGAAGCCTGATCCAAGTTGACAAACTAAACTAATCGAAGTTTTTTATCACTTGTTACCATGCCATTGATCTAACTCCCCACACCCCCCCCCCCCCCTAATATACTTTTTCCCAGCTGGAAGAACATGGGCTTGTATTTTAGGTTGCATGTATATAATTGTATATGTTTTGTCTGCCCAGATGAGATTCTTCTTGTGTTATTTTGTTTCTTAGGTATCATGTGGATTAATTGCTTCTTTTGAGCACATTTTCTGGCTTTTAGACTCGAAGCCTTGTGGAGATTCGCAAGCTTGCTTGGGTTGAATCATGATGAATTCTTGTAATTTTGGACTTTATCATAGAGGTTGAAGAAAAAGGTACAACAACATTACTCATTGCCTTAGAGGTCTCGTCTATGGCGGGGTATAGGGGGTTCAGATATACGCAATCATATACATATGTTAGAAACACAGATATTGTTTTTCGATTGCATCAAGTTGTGTCGATCAACTGCTATTTTATAATACAAGAATCGCAGCCAATTTAATGAGTCATTTTGTTTTGTTTTATTATATTCCAAAGTGAAAAAATAGTGAGTCTTTGACTCTATTAGAAATAGAATAATTGGAAGGAAAAGGTAGTCTGACATAAATACGAGTGTCGTAAGAACTGTGCGAGTAATGTTAGGTTTATGATAGTTTGCTTTGCCTGTGTCTTGGTTTGAGAATCCGTGTTCATAGGATTTTATAAAAGATGTAATGATGATGTAAATCATCTCTATTAATTAGTTTTTTTTAAAAAAATTTGTTTTATTCAGTAAATTTATAAGAGATTAAATTAAGGCATTCGGACAATTCGAATTTCACAAGTAGACCGCCAAACTGGTGGTAACGACAGCATGATGGTATTAACGGGTTATGTCTTTGTCGGCATAGTTAGCTCTTTCGTTTTAGACATGTGGTATCTCTAAAACATATGGAATAATCAGTAGTATCATAGTGGGCTCTTTCGTTTTAGAAACTTCGAGTATGATATGATACGTGAAACATTTATTATTTAGGTTGGATTAATATCATTACTAAGTCTATTGTTTAATGGATTTTATCATTACTAAGTCTATTGTTGTAATTAAACACCACCGTAAAACGGGTGGAAGAAAAGTGAGATCGAGGATTTCAAAATGAAAACAGCCATTATTTGTTCAGCCCATGTTTAGCAGACGTCTTTGCGCAGTAGCAAAGAAGGAAAAACACATTGATCAGTCCAGAAATAGCAGTTCATCTCAACAAAGAAACCAGGGTTGATACATACCATTATCCTGGGGCTCACGCTACTTTCTCATCTAACTCACTGAATAAGATAAAGTTTCTTTCTTGTGAGTTCTCTCAAACCTATGTCTTAACGTATCTTGATATTGATTCAAGGGATAATGCTTTGACTAGTTCACAAGCAGCAGTTCATATCATGGAACCTTGAAGGATGAAATAGCTTCAAAGGATCCTGGGTTCGACCCGAACGGGTAGGAGAGTGGCTACGCCATAGAAGGATTTAGAGAGAGCAAGTTACAGGAAATTCTTGGAAAGTCTAATCCAGGGCTCCTCGTCGCCATAAGTGAATCAGGTTGCAATATGTGACTTCCCCATTCTGCCCTTTCTTCCCGCTCTGTTGTCACATATTGGTCCAAGGCAATGAGGCAGCTCTCTGGCTTATACTTTCCGGCAGGTGCTATAGTTTAAACAGAAAAACAATGGCGTGCAGCATTAGTCTGAATCTGATTCTTTCATTGCAACATATATTCATAAGCAACACTGGAGTTTGTCTCATGATCAGAAAGATGATTTGACTGTGTCATGATCAGGAAATGGATTGGATCCAAATGTTAGAGTAACTGAAAAGGGTTCAATTAGGGAGAAAATGGAATTGTCCTTCAAGTAACATCTGCTATAAACAGAGAAATATTCCCATTATTGCAGGTCTTACCTTGTAAACAACTAATCCAAGCTTCATATGCCAATCAACGGAGACAACTTCTTTACCATGTTCTCTTTGCATCTTCTCAGCATAATCATCAACTTCACGATTCATGATGAAGATCCATAACAAAATCATGAAAATATATGCCCTTCTAAGTGACGGGGATTCATGACGCCAATTGGGCCAACTGGGTGTGAAATGGGTGGGTTCTAAAATCATCCTACACTAGATATTGTTCTCAAGAAGTATCTGAACCTCCTTTTAGAGAAATCACAGGTCCGCGGAAGGAATTGCAATTACTAATCAGACGGGAGTCTAAGAACAAGACTATAACTGTGATGTCATCATGGAAATGCCTTCTGACTCCTCGATCAATCCTTTTCAGGTCGGAATATCTCATTTCCCTTTTCTTTGCTGCTTCTCGGAGGGCAGCTTTGATCAGATTCCTTGCAATGCCCTGCACAAGCATGCAAATATATGGTCAAAAGCCTCAGCTACTAGTTCAAAATTTTATTAGATAAAGTTCACAACTAGCAGCAGTCACTCTACGAGCATAAACTAGGAACAATCAATCGTTAAAGAGAGGGATCAACCTAGGATCTGACAGCTGAATTGCACATAATAGTATTATCTTAACTTACAAGGTAGCAAGCATTTGAAAAAAGAGAAGACAAGCGAGGTGACTTGTTCAGGAAATTCATCGAGGTAACTACTCCCATGTCAAGTGGTCCCAAAGGTAAGTAAGTTCAAGTACCTAAGATCATTTGTACAGCAAGATGAGGACATAGAGAGTGACGTAGCACGCCGAGTTCGGACAGGTTGGTGTAGGTGTAGGGCGGCCTCAGGGGTGCTGTGTGACAAAAATTTTCCAACTAAAATAAAAGAAAAATTTTATAGAATGACAGTGCGGCCGGCAATGTTATATGGAACAGACTGTTGAGCCATCAATAGGACATAGTCGCAGAGGATAGAAGTGACAGAGATGAGAATGCTGAGGTGTATATGTGGACATACAAGGCTAGACAAGATAATAAATGAGGTATACAGAGAAAAGTTAGGGGTGGCTAGTATAGAAGATAATATAAGAGAGGGAAGACTAAAATGGCTTGGGCATGTCAAGAGGAGACAGACAACGGCGTCTGTCAGAGCAATTGAAAGCCTCAATGTAGGGGGAAAGAAGAGTAAAGGCAGGACCAAACTGACGTGGGATGAGCAGATTAAACATGACTTAATAGAGTTGCACATCTCTGAAGACATGATTCATGATAGGAGTTCATGGAGACAGAGGATTAAAGTTAAGGAGGGGTAGACAGGATATAGGAGCACCTTAGAGCATACTTAGAGAATTAAATAGTCTCTACACTTTAGGTTGACTTGCACTTTTTTGTTTTGATCTTTGTCTTTCAACTAGTACATATTCCTATTATTGTACTATCTATGCGGGTACATATACAGCCCAGGATCCCACTAGAAGCAAACTCTCTATTCATTGGGATAGAGGTATTGTTTGTCTGCTTCTTGCCCTCCCCAGACCCTAACGATAGCTTTTGCTGTTGTTGGGTGGGTATGATTGTTGTTGTTGTATGATCTTGCAGTCTAGATCGGATATCAGCACTCATCTTAATTATGAATTGCAAAACTTTTTTTTTTTTTTTTTGTAAGTATCAATTGCAAAACTGATAGCGGGGAAATTGAATAAACTCAAACACAAACAAATTGAAATCCTACATTGCGTGGACACGTGTGAACAATGTCAACCACCTCCTCGTTAGTAAGATGCTCCCAGAGGCCATCAGATGCAAATACAAGGAATTGATCTTCGGGGTGGAGCCTCTGTACATGTATGGAAGGCTCGGCTTTAAGGATAGGTATCTGGAAGGAATCAGGCAGCCTGAACTTTGGCAGCAAGGGTGATTTATTGAACTCTGCTCTTTTCAGGTATGCATCACCAATTGATCTCGAAACCTGAAGAAAGAAAATTCATGGATACTTGCATAAGATCCCAACGAACAAGATGCCTGGTCACATTGTAAGTGTAGAAATATAGTGGTTCTGAGAAAATATGATCAACAAGTTCTGCAGAGAATAACCATAAAATTAACCCAACTCCAACTACATGTATGCAAACTAAAAACGAATTATTGATTAAAAAAAAGATGAAACTTCTCCAAACAGAGACCATGAAACCTTGTCCTGCTTTGCACATAGTCAAGTAATGAGCATTTCATCTTCCCTGGGCATTTTTCATGTTTCTGGCTCTTTTATGCTCGATTATATTCTCAGTGTACTAACATATATAATGGAATAAAGCAAAATGAAATGAAGGACACTCTCTTCCTTGACTTTGGAATATGATGGAATAAAGCAAAATGACTCACTAAATTGGATGTGCTTCTTATATTGTGAAGTAGCAGTTGATCGATACAGCTTGACGCAATTTTCATTATGGGTCATCGGGAAACAACCTTTGTGTGTTTCTAACACATGGGTATGGTTGCGTACATCCGATCCCCCATACCCCGCCATAGGCGGAAGCCTCTAAGACAATGGGGTAATGTTGTTGTACTAACATATATATTTATTTCCTGAGTGCATGAGTGGCATATGTGTTTGCAGAGGCAGGATTGCCGCAAGGCAAAAAGGTATGGTTAACAGTCGAATAATTGCACTCCTAACAGTAATTGTCGCAAGCATGCTGTTTTCATTTGCATTTTTGGATATTCAAAACTAACCACACAGGAACTTTGAATAAGTGCATGCTCTGATGGAATGAAAAATGTTTCCCAGAACGGCAAGAGATACCAGCCAAGAGAACTGATTATTTCCAAGATCATATAAACTGTTTTTAAAATTGACACCCATGTAAATAAGCACCTGATTCAAGTATAGTTCCAACTTTTACATTGTCATTTTTTTAGCAACTGTTCTAAAAGAAGGTTTGCACATTGTTCTGCATCCACTTCTACACAAGGGTCCATGTATCTAAAAGTTACATAATTGGTATAAAGATTTACGTATAATACACATGTACTATATATGTGTGTGTGTGTGTCATGCATACATTTTGAAAGGGGAGACAGATTAACAAAAGAATGTGGTATATTACTCACCTGAATAATACCCTTTACACGCCAGACCTGGTGCTTTAAAACTACAATCTGCGGATCATCTGGGTGCAATGATTGCAATTCCTCCCTAACGCATTCTAGACTTGCATTGTGTTCAGCAGATAATTGTATTGCTTTGATCTCTTTAACAGACTTTTCAAGCCTTCCTAAGACCACACGAGAATCGCCAGCATTTGCTATATATAATACACCACTGCATATTACACCCACCAAACAACACGATCCCACGGAAGCAATTTGTGGTTTACATTCCCACTCTTTTCTCACCAAAGAAAGAAATTCCTCTTCTGTCGCTAAATAAGCTCTGGTTATAACCTCTGATGACATCCTTTGATTCTCAGAAGTGAATTCTGCGTCACAAACGGCTATCGAGTGAGTTAACATGCAGTACCAACTACCAAAAAAGTGAACATATGTAAACACATGCATCTGCTTTTAGGAGGGGATAACGGTTAGGAAGTATACTTTTCAAATCGGAAGGTGCAATAATGCACTAAAGTTCCATATGCACTGATGCACCGAAGTTATATAGCCCACTAAAATGATACGTGCCAATCAAACCCACAACTGGTTGAAGCTTGGTACGATTAGATCATACATACCGGACAGATGAACATCATAGAAGATGGGGGGGGGGGGGGGGGGGGGGGGGGGGGGGGGAAGGAGTTTTAGAAGAAGCTGAACATATCACTGAAAGCATTGCAGACGAGGGAGGGAGGGGAGAACAAACAAACAAACAATAGTATGAAACAGGGGTCCCTTCAGGAACATTGGATAAAATTGGAATAGTAAAAAAAACAGGGCATACACAGGAGAGATAGGCAAGTGAACAGAAAGGAGACGTGAAGTGCCCCATGCATACAGACAGAAACACAATCAGGGTGGTCGGAGGAATGAGAGGGCAGGAGTCACAATCCTGAGAAATGGATTTATTTCTTTTATTTAAGATAGATTACATGATAAGACACTGTCATTTATCCAAAAAAATATGTTCAATATAATAAATCTGGTTTCCCAAAAGAACACAATCTTGGTGCTTTTCTTTGGACTCCTGAATCACTAAGCATGCGCCTTGAGTGGGCTTTTTCTTGCAAGCTGGAGAATAATTTAGTGATATAAGAAGCGTGTTGCAATAAAATTATTAATTTCACATTCACTGGCAGTATTAACATTTTACAGCCTTTCTAGTACGCTAACCCACATCCTAACATTCAAATAGAAAGATCCTACAGTGATGAAAGAAATACAAGTACTGGGTACGAAATACCCTTTTTTTTTGTAATTGGGTACGAAATACCCACTTCTCCATCTCTTTCTTTAGGTGTTGTAAAGATAATCAAAGTAAAAGTATGCATTTTTAAGGGATAATTTCCTTTATACCGCTGTGTTTAGACGTAATTACCCTTAGATCCCCTCTAGTTTAAAATTCGACCTTTACCTTTCGGACTAAACTGGAAACCAAAGTTTCTGGTCAAAGTTCACAAAAAGTATACTTTTAGTCCAAAACCACATGGGTGTAAAGGTAAAAGGTTTTAAACCACAAGGGTGTGAAGAATCATATGTCAAACCACATAATGTTACAAGGTGATGGTTTTTATTAACTATTACTGGAAACTTTGATTTCTAGTTTAGTCTTAAAACACAGAGGATCTAAAGATCGAATGTTAAACTAGACCGGGGTCTAAAGGTAATTACACTTACACAAAAGAGGTGTAAAAGTAATTATCCCTTTTTTATGGAAAATGGTTGCAGTTAGACCTAGCTTTTCAAGGACTTTTTGGTTGATTAATTAGTTTCACTTTACCGCAGGTGACTTATTCCATAATACAAGATGGTGATAAGTTCATATAATGAAGTACCCAAATCCTACCCAGGGAATCCCCACTCACCACCCTTACAAATAATAATTAAAAGAAAAAAGGAAACATGGTACACAGTACAATGAACCATGAGCTTACTTAAACTCTTAAGCTTCTAGTATATATGTATACATGTATGTCTGTGTGTGTTTGTGTATAAATACATATGTATGTGTATGTGTAGATATATATATGTATATGTGTACATATGTATATGTATAGATGTATACATGTGTATACATCTATACATATATGTGTGTATACAAATATATGTGTGTGTGTGTGTATGTATAGATATATCTGTATACACACATATATGCATACACACACACACATATATATCTGTATACACACATATATGTATAGATGTATACAGACATACATATATGTGTGCGCGTGTGTGTGTGCGTGTGAGAGTGTGTGTGTTTGTGTATATATGTATACACACATATATTATAGATGTATACAGATATATATATATATATAGATATATATATATATATATATATAATATATACATATACACACACACACATCTATACATATATGTGTATATATACATATACGTGTATATAAGACATTGCATAATCATCCGGACACTTTGTCGCATCTCTTCGATACGAATACAGTAACGATCATACCTCTACCACTGCCTTAAGCCCTTGATCAATTAGTGAGGCATTTTAAACCTACATCTTAAATCAATGGGGCGCCTCTCCATCTTATACTATCTATAATTAATAATTAGATCAAATATAACAATTCTATATAAATCGAAATCGAAAAAAATCCTATTTGAATTAAAATGAATTGAAACTAAGAAATAGGATTTTCGAGTATTTCTTGATAGTTACTTAGAGGCAACAAAGGCTACAAATCTACGTATCTTTTCTTTTTCTAAGTTCAAGAAGTCTAAGAGTCTATAGAACTAAGAGCTCGTTCACCTATGTGTGTATATATACATATATGTGTATATATACATATATGTGTGTATATACATATATGTGTGTATATATGTCTATACACCTATACATATATACATCTACACATCTATACATATATGCATACATCTATACATATATGTATATCTACACATATATGTGTATATACACATAGATGCATACATCTATACATATATGTATATCTACACATATATGTGTATATACACATAGATGTGTGTGTGTGTATATATACATATATACATCTATACATATATGTGTGTGTGTATATATACATACATACATCTATACATATATGTGTGTATACACATACAGATATATATATATATGTGTGTGTGTGTGTGTGTGTGTGTGAGAGAATGTTTAGAACAAACAATGGGCTTACAACCCAATGGCTGAAACTTCATATCCAGAGAAGCACAAGAAAAGTTCCTTCATAGACCAAACAAAGAATATTTTATTCAAGAATAAGCTAAAAATGCATGCCTGCAGATTAAGTGTGATTTCAGTTGAGAATAAAGCCTAGTCCTCTCCACTAATGAAAATTTTCAGTCCTCTTTCCTTGCTCTCTTTCTCAGGAGAATATGCTTCCTTTACTATTACAGGAACAACATCACCTGAGTACTTATTCTATACCAACTCGGATGCTTCTTTTACTATTATAGGAACATCATCACCTGAGTACTTATTCTATGCCAACTTGGAAGAACCACTATCCTAAATTTCTGTTAATCTGACATAATATTTTCATTTATACCAGAAGGCAATTAGAATATGCTTGCAATTGTTGGAAGCATCCCTAGATTAATAGTACAAAATACCTGCTCTTCAACTTCTTTTAGATTTTTTTTATACACATGCACACTAGAGAATGAGGGGATAGGATTTGACTGGTTGATACCAGAAAATGCAATGAGCTTTGCCAATAGACCCAATTTCAAATCCTTCACCACTTTTCAACCAGACATAAGATAACCCCCCATTGCATAACAACCACCCTGCAACTTATTGGTGGATGTTTTTAATTTTTTCCTGTCAAAGGAGCAGGGAAGGATAGGAGACATCATGAAATAAGAAAAAGACGCAGAACAACGCATGAAAACTGTATTCTTGTACCAAATTCTTAGCATAGAGTTACAAGTACACATCTATAACAGCTAGCTTCACCTTTGATGGATATAGCCATACGAACTTAATAGAAAGCAATAAGGGATGATAATGATAAAATATGGGGAAAATAAAGTGGTAATAAGAACTTCTAGCAAAGAAAAGAAAGCATACTCTTAACATTCTCAAAAAGACGATTGCTTATGAACTGGGAAGCCTCTGGACCAGCATGGCCATCATAAACTCCAACAAAAGTCCCTTGAGGGCCTGTCTCAACCAAGCTCAATGGCCCTGATTCAATTTCACACTGATCTTCCAAGACATTATTTGCCTGAAGTACCGCGGCTGAAAACTCCCCATAAACATGTAGTCCCAGATCCTTATACCACCACAAACCATCAACTATAAAGCTAGAATCTCCTGATGAACTGCTATTTTCGCCTGCATTCACGACCGTGGGCTTCCAGCAAGGGTATATAATCTTTCGTAATGTAGCAGTCACCATCATTCACATATTATGATCACTTCTACCCAAATAAACCAGCAATCAAAACCGAAACTTTTTTGCCCCAAAATCCTAAGCCCAGTTTTGGACCCACTACTCTATCCCTTGTAACCAAACCCACGTCAAATATTGCGGAGTTTAACCAGAATCTGAAGAACGTAGACACCATTAATCTGTAAAGATTCAACAAAATGCAAAATTTCGATGAATAAATAATCAGGAACGCGGATTGGCGCATGCACAAATCTCAATCCCTTTTTTTCACAATGATAATTGTTATAATTGGAATTGAAGGCGAAACCCTTTTGAAATTACAGGATAAAAATGCAGGAAATCGAGAAATGTATTCTATAAACTACCTTGAAAATTTAGAAACTCCGAATTGCAATTATGAAGTCAGATAGGGAGCCCATATCTCTGATCATTGAGAACAAAAAATCCAAGGCCGAAAAAGAAAATTTGGCGAAGATGGTGAGAGGGGAAGGTCGAGAGAAAGAGAAGAACACAAGAAGAGAGATGATATTGTTATTCTTTACGGTGAAGAAAGAAAAAATATTTAAAGTACAGAGAATAACAAAGGGTCTTGATGGGCATTTCTCCCTTTACTTTTGTGATGTCACGTTCAGAATTTTTACACATCCTTTTTTGAGAGCAAAAATTTGAATTTCAAAAGATGGGTTTTTAATGTGTCGTTTGGTTCGTACTTGTTTATCGAAATAAAAATTGAAATGGGTATGACAGGGTATGAGTTTGAAGAATATGTGTTTAGGCCTAAAAGTGATAGTTGTTTGGTATTAAATTGTAAATGGATATGATAGACATTGATGGTGTTTGAAATGTATCGGAATTGAAATCTGTATCGAATGTGGACGGCTGGAAAAATTTGACTGGCCTGAATAATGACCAGCGGACGGCAGCATACCCCTCATTTCCCTATATTGATAGACAAAGTAGCTAGTATGTCAAAAAACGATATCCATTACCAAATACTTGAATATTAAACTGATACTCATACTCATTTCTCCAAACAAACAACTTTAATGGATTTGGATTCCTCCAAACCCATTCTCTTAATCCTAAACCCCCAACCAAACATCTTAAACACACTCGTGAGATACAAATCATCATGTATGGAACAACAGCATATACCTAGTATATTCTAACCGACAGTAAAAGCTATCATTAGGGTTTGGAGAGACTGAAAAACAGTCAAACAATACCTACCTCAATTCAAAAGATGGGTTTTTACTACTCTTAAATAGACTCGGGAGATACAAATCATCATGTATGAAACAACAACAACAACTCATGCCCAGTATATTCTAACGACAGAAAAGCTATCGTTAGGGTCTGGAGAGACTGAGAGACAATTAAACAATACATCCCTCAATTCAAAAGATGTGTTTTTACTACTCTTAAACAGACTCGGGAGATACAAATCATCATGTATGGAACAACAACAGCACATACACAATATATTCTAACGACAGCAAAAGCTATCGTTAGGGTCTGGAGAGTGTGAGAGACAGTCAAACAATACCTCCAACTCAAAGGATAGAGAGTTTGCTTCCAGCGAGACCTCCAACTCTATATATACATGCATAGACAAATAACGAAAGACAAATAATTAAAAAACAAAGATAAACACATTTCTGGATTGAATGATTTTCTAAAAACGAAAACTAATATTTCTGGAGCAAAAGCTCAATACCCCTAGACCTGTGGGCCATCACCGCCTCAGGCCTATAGAGCTTCGTACAAGATGCAAATCAAGAACTCAGCGGCCTTCTAGGTTGGCAAACCCATTACAAGGTGACTACTGCAAACCGAGCCAACAACCCTCTAACTCAATTGGGTCAGATACAATGTCTTCAATATTACTGACACAGATAACAATATTGCTCCGACAACATTATTACACCTTATTTCATTCGAATACGGTGATGTTGTCTCTCATATTCAGTCTTTTGTAAGTGTATATAACAAGATTTAAAACTCGCATATTATGACTTTAAATTCAATTTTGCATATTTGGTAGCAAGACAGACATACATACATCTATATATATATATATATATATATATATATATATATATATATACACACACACACACATATATATACACACACTAATGCATAGCAAGGCTGGTTATGGGTGGTTTTGTTGGGCGAACTAGAACTCCAGGGTATGGGTGTGTTTTAGGAAACCCAAAACCTTGTTAGCAAAAGGTTAATCCCAACTCCAAGGGCCCCACACCCCGGTCCGACGAGTCAGCTGGAAAGATGTAAATCAGGTAATCAACGGTCCGCTAAGAAGAATGCACAGAACACGCAGACTCACACTAAGGGCTCACTCTCAAGACTCACATTGAAGTCTAAAGATAAGACACCTTAAACCCAAAACCTGACCCGTCATGAAATGTGTTTCGATATTTTAACATCCATATATACAAGGAATACGCTCTAAATATGGTTAGAGTACATCAGATTTTCATCGGAATTTAACTGTCATCTCCAATGACGCTATTGGCTTTTATTTCTTACACAGACAAAAAGAAGTTTTTGAACATCATTTTAAGCAATTTTAGCAATTTCATTTTGAGGGTACCTAATATGAGACATTGCACAACATATTTCACACAATATTTGTTTTAACATACCTGTGGAATGTTTCTACACCAATATATAACGAGAAATTTGTAATTTAAATTCGCTTAACAAACTCGTTTGTTCTACATTATTATGGACGTCGGGAAACCTTTTTAAATTTCTATAATGTTAGAAATCATTATGAGATAAAAATAGGGGCAAAAAATGGTTCATGCCATTTATGGGAGAAATATTTTGTGACATCGTTTTTCTTATATTTTATTTCATTAAATATGATCTTCTTACATACATTTAGGAAGATGGCCATTACCCCCTTCTACATGGACAAATATAATTCTGATTCATACTCCGTATATCCTAACAACAGCAATAGCTGCCGCATCACCAAAACGGTTCAGTGTTTGATGATAAAATGCATCATGACCAAAGCTGATAATTTGGTCACAACAAAATGCACAGCTATTAAGTTGCTAAATTTTGATATGAACTTGATCAAAACTCATCATAGGTAACCTGATATGTTTCAATAGCCAAAATAAAAAATTTCACTCAAGATATAATTTCATATAATGAGAAGCATCTTTCGGAAGAAGAGAAAAAGATAAATCGCTCAAGAAATCCCTTAAGCAGAAAAGCCGTAATAAGATATCCCCTCCCCCCCCCCCCCCCCCCAAAAAAAAAAAAAAGGCTTATTTGCATATGAACTAAGATAGGAGTAATAGATTACAGGCCATTGGTCTTCGAATTAGAACATTACTCTAGAAATATACATATTTGAATCAGGACATGTATAACGTAGATACTATTCTACTATCTGGGCCACATTTGAGACATTGTTTTAGAAAGATGTAAGTTCGAACTAAGACACATGCAGTGTTGGAGTTATACTGATATATTAACCTAAATGCTAAATAAATGAATCCAATCCAATTGAGTATTGGGTTACAAACCTGATGTGCAATGGACTACTTGCATGAGTTGTCATATAACACAGCCAAATAACTGAATCCGACTTAATTGAGTATTAGGTTACAGACCTGATTTGCAATGTGTTCCTTCTGTGAGTTGTACGGTAATACTTTACTAATCTAAAAGACTGACAGATTTCTGATTTACCTCCTTCATGCAGTTTTATAGAACTGGTACAGTATGAACGGTCGAGACCTACTTCTGCAATTGATATAGCAGAATTATGGAAAACGAAGGTTTTGTCGCCGGTGGAGGAATTAGAGAGTAAAAATTAATCTTCTAAGACCTTTGCTGACACTAAATATGTCTTCCTTTACGGGGCAGGTATGTACTTTTACATCCATATATATATATATATGTGTATATATATATATATGTATATGTATATATATGTATATGTATATATATATATATATGTATATGTATATATATATATATATATGTATATGTATATATATATATCTCACACCATGATGAGATCATGTACACGTTCATGTTACTCACATACCTTGTACGCGTTACAATCACAAAATTCCTCAACTTTACTTGAAAAGCGTGTGACTACTAGAATTTGTTAAAAGAAAATTATAGAAAAGAACGTGGATGCGTATAAATTTTTTTTTAATGGGTTGTCCCGAGGTATCCTCCCAGCCGAAAGCCAGAAGACTAATCATCCGTCCCTGCGGTCAGCACACGAACATGTCAAAATACTGCAAGATTGTAGAAAAATGTGTAACCTCCATGAAGTTGTCAAAAAGGTAATGGATTAGAAAATCCAATGCGGTTAAGTCTCTTCTAACCAGAACCAACCTTAAGTAGACCTGTTTAACGAACCAAACAGTTCACAAACTGTTCGAGTTTGATTCGTGTTCAGTTTGTATTCGTTCGGTAATGTAAACCTTGCCGAATTCGAACAGATGTTTAGATTCGTTTACTAAAACGAGCCGAACTAATAGAAAACTATTCGACTTGTTTAAGTTATCGAGACGAACTCGAACCAATTTTAAAGTCTGTTTAGCTAAACGAATTGAGCCAAACAATTCATTTAGCTAAACGAATTGAGCCAAACAATTTTGAACTCGAACCAATTTTAAGTCTGTTTAGCTAAACGAATTGAGCCAAACAGTTCATTTAGCTAAATGAATCCAAATTCACAAACCTAATATTCGGTTCGGCGCGGTTCGTTAACACCCCTAACCATGAGATAGTAGAAGATCCCTTACCTTTATGCCACTATAAGAAAAGAAAACAAGGAGAACACAAAAAGAAAACAAGGAGAACACAGGAAAACGAGGAAAGCAACTTTCTTCTTTCTTATAGGTCCACATCTTAATTTTGTAAAAAGGATTAACCATTTCTTCATTTTCCCCCCTCCAACCCCATGCTAAGAGTATAATTCATATGGCCAAACATACTCATTCTTGCTAGTTCTTTTTTATCAAAATATTCATTCTTACTAGTTTGACAACAGAGAATAAATAGGCCATCTTAATGTTTTTCTTTTAAGCTTATACGCATCTTTACTGCACATAAACAACAACAACATTACCCCATTGCTTTAGAGTCTCCCGTCTATGGCGAAGTATGGAGGGTCAGATGGACACAACCATACCTATGTGTTAGAAACACACAGAGGTTGTTTTCCGATGACTCATAATGAAAATTGCGTGTCGATCAACTGCTACTTCACAAAATAAAAAACGCAGCCAATTTAGTGAGTCATTTTCTTTATTCCATCATATTCTAAAGTCAAGGAAGAGTGTGTCATTGACTCGATTGCTTTATTTCACATAAAACAATTTGTAATTCATTCCATCTAAACATGTGAAAGAGGAACAGAATGACTACTGCCTCTCAGAATAGGGTCGAGCAAAAGCAAACTGCTCAGCAAAAGGGGGACTTAGTAGCCATCTTGACAAAATTATAATCACCGAATCCCACCACAAAATTTCAAGTATCAGATAAGACATTACGGAAACTTCACTAGGCCAACAATAGACAACCCTACTTATGAGGTTCTTGTCCACGACCACGTCCAACCCTGCCACGACCTCTGACAACAAGTGATCTAGCACGACCTCTGCTTGTTAGGGAACCAAACATACCAGTTTGTCTGAGAGAAGCTCTTTCTCTTGCGCGCTGGTGCAAGTTAATTGTTGTAGAGCTCTGATTAGCCGGTGATGTCTGTTTACCTTCTTCATTGTCGGCGGTTGAACTTGGGTCACCTTGTATGGAACTTGCAGAACTTGGTTCACCCTGTTTGGAAAGAGCAGATTCACCTGTTGTTCTAGTTGGTGATTTATCAGGACGAACCGCAGATTCTTCAGGGATCTCAGTTATGTCATCAGATTTACCTTTGGTAGGAAGCACAATGGGCTGCTCCACACCATCGTTTGCTTTAACAGAGCTCTCATTAGTATCATCAGTTGGGGACGGAGCTAGAACCTGGCATTGGTCAGATTAAGTTGTCGAACACACACAAAAATGACTGCCACAATATAACATCTAAGAACATTCAAAAAATTGTTAATTTTTTTTTGTAAGTTAAATTTCATAGATGGGCCAGAATGGCAAATATACAATAGTACATACGACTAAGGTGCATAGCCGATGCAAAAGTTTCAAACGAGGCTTACAAAAGTGAGCTAATCTAGTGCCAACCTTTAGCAAAAAGTGGTGCAGTATGACCACGTTTCAACTACTAATTTACTAAGCTAGTACATAGAGCTAATGAGTAACTTGCTCTTCTAAGCAAAGCAGGTGCTTGCAATTGTATCCGCAAAAAAGCTAAATAGCACAAAACATGTTTGAGAGGCTACTTTCCAAGCCCAATCTTTTGTCAAAAGCTTCTCCTTCTTGAAGTACGGCAATTCCCGGTGAAAATTGTACATTATGCACAGTAATTTTTTGGTAAATTTTAGTGTAGAGTTAATTTAATAGATGTATATACATAATATAGAACTAAAATTTGAGTTCGGTCATATGGCCTTAGAACGTATTATCATAGACCAAAGTTTAGAAATAATCTACCTCCCCCAATTTCGTTCCTTCAATGTTGACTGATTCTTCTGGAGTTCCTTCCCGATTGAAGGATTCTTCATCAACTCCTAATGGATTATCGGCTCCATCTGCAGGCTCAAATTGCATTTCCCCAGCTTCAGGGCTTTCCATGGTATTAGATATGTTATCCCCACCTTCAACATCCCCAACATCTGGGATCAACTCCCCCTCCTCCTGCTCATCATCTCCAGTTTCTGTACCTGGCTGCTGAAACAACCAATTTGTAACTTGTCACCCACAAACATAAGAATTTCTATTTGATCCTAACAAGTCTATATTACTCTTCATTTATATAAGTACATATGAACGTACACAAACACATCCAATCATAAATTTTACCAAGTAAATTTTCCTTAAAATTTTAAAAGATCAATCACCTTGCTCGAAGTCTCATCAGAAAGAAGACTTTTAGATTTCTGCTCTTCTTCTTCCTGCGCACTTGGATCAATAGTTACCTCTTCTTGTCTCCCTGCAGTCTCTGTACCATCAGGCTCAGAATCAGCATTCTCCTTAGAGCCACCTGCAGGATCGATGACATCCTCCATTGCTTCCTCGTTAAAAGGGGAGGCGGCTTCAGCATCCTCCACATTAGCAGGAGACTGTGCTTGACCAGTTTCTGATGGCTGCCCTTCTTCAACATCTAGAGGAGCCTCCAGAGGTTTACTCTTCTTCAGTATTGGTCCAGAAACGTCAGCACTAGCTTCTCCGGATACATTCATGTCTTGCGCCTCTGCAACAGATGAACTAGAGGGCCGCTTGCGCAAGGTTGACACAACTGATAATGGCAGATTTGCCTGAGTGTCTGAAGGCTTCGAATTATTGTCTGGGGCGTCCTGTTCTGACATGTCGATATCACCCTGAGAATCTTCAGTATTGGTTATACGGGGCCTGACTAGTCTCCTTCCAAATCTACGCGCTTCAACAGTTGTCTTAGATACAACAGGTTTCTTCTCTATTTCCCCCGATTTTGCTGGGGAGACGTTTGCAAGTAAGGATGCAGCTGATATGGTACTTGGGGCCATTGCAGACGTCCCTTCACTCATAAGGGTCCCTACAGATGAAATATCCACAGATGCAGATGACTCAGCAACTGACGAGCCAGGCCCAGCAGCAACCGGTTGGGCAACACGTTCAAAATTGTTCACTGCCTGATGGTAAGCAGAAGCAACGTCCTCCAAGATAGAGCCAGCAAGGAAGTTAATTTCGGCAGGGACATCTGATTCACTTTCCTTCCCCTGCTTTAGCTTCTCAATTTCATCTGTAAGCATCTTTAAACCACTTTTATGCTTATCAAGTTCGTCCAACAGCTTCGATCTTTCCAGAGCAACATTTTCATAGGAGTCGCTGATTGTCTTCCTCGTCTTTTGGCGCTTTTCTTTCTCACTTTTGAGCTCCTCCTTCTCCTTCTTTAATTCTTCTCTCAACCTCTCTACAACTTTCTCCAAAGTGTGTATTCTAGTGTCTTTTTCTTTCTCCTTCTCTTTCATTGCCTGCTCTCCACTGACATCTACTGTTCTTTTTGCTTGTCTTGCATCTTCTAACAGCTTTGCCTGTCTTGCATCTTCCAGTTGTTTTGCTTGTCTTGCATCTTCCAGTTGTTTTGCTTGTCTTGCATCTTCCAACTGTTTCGAGAGGGCCTGATTTTCCTTGAATAAGTCTTCCTTCTCTTTTGACAAGTTCTCTGTCTTCTTCCTGAATTGAGTAATTATTCTCCTCTGCTTCTCGATATCTGACTTTAAGGAGGCCTCAACTTGCAAAGTTTCATTTATCCTGGACTCCCTCTCAGTCAATTCCATTCTGCTCTTGGAAAGATCCAACTCTAAATGCAATATCACATCCTGCTTCTCAGAGCAAAATTTGTTGAATTCTTCAAGTTTAGCTTCCTTTTCTCTTAAACTGACCTCCATCTGTTCAACAGTTGCTCGAAGACGAGTATAATCTTCAAGATCAACACTCTTGCATCTCTCCAGTAACTCAGCAACTCTCTTCCCCAGCTCTTCTTTCTCCAATCTTTCCTTTTCAATTTCTTTTTTACAAGCTTCTACCTCAATTTGCTTCTCCTCAAAACTCTTGCTCAAATTCTGCGATTCAATCCTCGCGGTATTAAGAGATTCACGGAGTTTCTGGCATTCCTCAAAGTTATGCTTGTTTTCTTCTCTAAGCTGCACGTTGCTCTCACGAAGCAAGTTGATTTCTCTGACCTGAAGTTGTAAACTTTTGAAATCTTCTTCGCTGAACAAAAATGCCTTAGAATTAGCTCGGGCAGCACTAAGTGATGCTTGGGCCGTCTCTGCAGACTTTAAAGCACTTTCCAGCTGGGATTGCAATTGAAGTTTTTCCTGTTTCAGCAGAGAAATTTCAGTTTCAGCGATTTCCTTCGAGCGGCGCAGATATTTCACAACATTTTGTAACCCATCATCACCACCAGAAAGACCATGAGAAGTGCCCCCAGAAACTCCAGAAGAACCGCGGTCCATTTCAGCCAATTTAATGTTGAAAGCCTCAAGCTGGCTATGCAAGATCTTATTCAGTTCATTCACTTCATTATACTTCCTATCAGCATCATTTTTCAGAACTTCCAGCACTGACTTCTCTGTCTCCAATCTCTTCTTCAACTCATTGCTCTCAATTTTAAGCGAATCCGCCAATTTACGGAGCTCAGATGCTTCCCCTTGAACTTCTGCCAATGTTTGTGATGTTCTTGTCAACTCCTGAATTGTTTCAGATTGCATAATAACCTGTCTCTCATAATTAGCTTGAGTGGCGCGTGACTTTTGACGCTCCATCTCCAAGTCCTCCTTAACAGCAGACAGTTGAGCTTCCATTACCGCAAACTCAGACATCTTCATAGAACATTCCTCCCTCACGCTAGCAATTTTTGCTGAAAGAGTAGCTACAGCTTCTTCTTTGCTTGCAATGGCAGAAGCTATTTCCTGAGTTTTGAGATTGCATTTAACTTCAAGTTCATGAAATTGTGTTCCAAGAGAAAGAAGCTCTGCTTCAAGCAACTTCTTAACCTCTTCTGCTTCTGCTTTCAGGTTCTCGTGCGCAACTTCTAGCTGTTTGAGTGCAGCATCATTTGCCTGAGCTATACTCTTGTACTGTAGCATGTGCTCCTTGTTAACTTGTGCTTCCTCTCTCAATCTGTCTACATCTTCTTCAGCAGTACCAGAGTCCGAAATTATTTTATCGGACGAAGTAGCGGCAACATCTTTCTCAGAAGCCTCAACAATTGAAGATTTAAGCTTCACCAACTCAGTGCAACGGATCTCGGCAGCAGAAGCCCTGGCTTCAGCAGCAGCTAGAGCACGCAAGGCGTCAGATAACTCTTTTCGCATTTCTTCTACTTGCTTCAAAGCACTGGCCATGCCACTTTCCCTTTCAAATGTAAGATTTCGAGCATTCTCACGCTCCTCATGGAGCTCCTTCTTTGCAGCAGCCCATTCCATCTCAACTTGCTTAACGTACTCTTCTTGCTTTGTCCTCTCTGCACGTCTGGCCTCTTCACGAATCTCATCTGTGCTCTGTATAGTGTCCAAACTGGCCTGCAAACGATGAACTCTCTCTGTCAGACTACGAATTTCATCCAAAGCTCTCTTCTCAGAATTTGACAAAATCTCCTTTTCTTGTTTCAGAAGAGAGATCTCAATAGCCGTACTACGTGAAACCTCCTGAGCAGCTTTTACTTCTTCCGAACTTTCCCGCACCTTCCTTTGGTAATCAATTATCAGCTGTGAGAACTCCACGTTTCTTGCCCGGATATTATCATATTCATCTTTCTGATGCTCGAATTCTTTCATGTATCTCTCAAGCTTTTCCCGAGCTAATTGCACCTCAAAAGTCAATTTGTCTCTTTCAGTGCGTATTGTTATAATATCATTCCTGGCACGCCCAAGCTCCTCCTCAACTTGTTTCAGACGATCAAGGGCCTTTTCCTGGGCCTTACTTGAGTATCCTTGAGAACTTTCTTGCAAATCCATGACATCCCGCCTTCCCTCTTCCATCAAAAGTAGACGAGGTTGAGAAAATGAACGAGATTTCTGCTCTTCCTCATACAACTTTTTGTACATCGCCACTGAGGTATGGAGCGATTCGATCATTTGTCCCTGTTCTTCTGCCCGAGCTAAAACCTGTTCCATTTTACGAGCCGCTTCCTCATTATGCTTCTGTAACTCTTTCTCGTATTTCTCCTTCAACTCTGATTCTCTGTTTTCAACTTCCTCAGAAAGGTTACGTACAAGGCGTCTAAGCTGCACATTCTGTTCAACTAAGCCAGTAATGTCCTTGAAGGGCAACAACTGTCCAGGAACAAATTCACTGCCATGATCACTAGTAACTAATGCATCAACATTATCAGGACTGACAAATCCAGAGCGCAACTGTAAATCTCGACATTCCTTTAAAAGAATAGAAACCTGCTTTTGAAGGTCAACAATCTCACTTTCTGCTGCAGCATTATCTCGTTCATACCTCCTGATACCAAGCTTTAGATCCTGAATCTGTCTCTGCAAAGTAGCTTGTTCATCAACAGAATGTTCCAATTTTTGGTTTAGTGAAGAGTAAGCCTCCACCATTCTCTCGTGCTCTGCACGTTCCTCCATGATCATAGCTGCTTTATCTTCTATTTCATATAGCACCCGCTCCAAAATAGCTTGAGATTGCTTCCTACCCAGACACTCATGTCTCAAAGCATCAACAGCTTCTTGATACTTGGAGTACATAGTCGCCAAACTCCAACCATCGCGAAGAAGTGAAGCAGCTAAAGCAGTTCCAGAAACACCAGCAGGTATAGTGGGCACAAGCATGAGATGATCTAGAGCCATATCACTTGAATCAAGTGGTTGGATCAACTGTTCGGTAGTAAAGCTACCCAGAGAAACCAGGCTTTGCTCATTCTTTTTACTGAGTTTCTCCAACTCTTGTTCACACTTCTCCAATTTATCCTTGAAAGATTGAGCTTCCTTTTCAACTTCTTTTCTTTCTGAGACTTCCTTCTCTAGCCTCTCCTTACTGTCATTCTCGATCTGATGCAAACGAGTTTCCAAAGCCTTGATTACACCCTCAAGCTCTCCACCCTTTTTGGACCACTCCTCTGAACTCTCCTTGTATAATTCCATAAGCTTTGTCAATGTCGATATTTTAGCAGAAAATTGTTTCTCGGCCTCAGCAGCGGCGTCCTTGGACGAAAGTAACTCCTGCTCTAAGTAGTTTAATTTCGATTCTAACTCTCTCACTCTATCCTCCTTCCAAGCCAAAGATTTAGCACTTTCATTGCACCGTTTTTCAGCATCTGCAAGCTTCGCAGACATCTCAGTCTCAAGTTCCCCATGTACTTTACGAAGCTTCATGAGACTATCAAGCCTAGATTTTAACTCATCATTAAGCCATGAATTGTGCCTCTCGAAAAGCTCTTTCTCCTGAGAGAGACGAGCCCTAGAAGCCTCCGACCGAGCAAGCTGAGACTCCAAATCAGAAATGCTAGCCTCCTTCGAGGCAGCATTCTCAGTCAAACTCACAATCTTATCAAGATATCCCTTGATAGTAGCATTCTTCTCACTGATCTCCAAATCCTTCTGCTCCAGCAATTCCATCAACTGTCTCTTCGATTTGTGCAGCTCCGACACCTCCGTCGACAACACCTGAATCTCTCCATCCTTCGCGACGGACTGGACATGAATATGATGCTTCTGAGCCCGGACTTCTGTGAGCTCGGAGCCGCGTTCATCAAGAGCGGCGTTCAACTGTGCAATTTGGGACTGAAGTCCGGAGACCTCCGATGTCAGCGTGACGTGTCGCTGCTCGAGAAGAGAACAGGTTTGTTCAGCGGTGATGGAGGCGGCATCAGTCTCGGCTTTCACTGTCTCCAGTTGGTTGAGGAGTCGCCGAATGAAAGCATCCGCCGCCTTCGCGACAAGAGACGCGTCATGCGAGCACCTCTCGTATTCTTCCTCCGACAAGAACAGCGGCATTACAGAAATCCGCGAAACCTCTACGGTGCCCTAACAGTTCGCCTGTATCTTTGGCTGAGTTCCGCCGGTCTCCGCCCACATTCGATTGCCCTAATTGATTTATGGGAATTTACACGAGAGCACTACCAATTTTTCCGATGAGAAAATGGGAATTGAAAGAGTCGGGAGAAGACGGAGCGGGCTTTTTAACTCGCTGCATAAGGCAAATTTCATACGTAAAAGATGTTCTTGCCTTCGAAGAGAAAGAAAAATAGAAATTATTGTGATAGGTGGGTCTGGACTCTAGACATATATACGTATATTCATTATTATTATGACAGTTAAATAGTAATGTGACATTAATATGCATAATTATCATAGATTCATCATTATCAAATCCAAATTTGTGATTTTTTCGGTAATCATCTAATTACAATTAGTCAATATTATTGTTAGTCGATACTGGTGTAAAACGGGGAGTAAAAATTACAAATACCCTTGTCTTGCATTTTTACTATAATTACATTGAAATCAAAATAATAGAATGATAGTTGAAAGATATTTATGATAAAAATCATTATTATAATGATATTACTCATGCTGATAAGGTGAGAATTAATATAGACATGTGTCAACAATTTTATAGACTATTGAAGTGTAAATGGGTTGTTCAGTTAGTTAACTCTTTCAGGATACCGTTCGTTTTAGGATGCCGAGATCCATAAGAGATCATAATGAGGCCAGCTACAATTAATGCATAAGAAAACGACTACTTAAACTCAAATATGAAAGTTATTCTAGTTCGACACCGGTTTCCTTCTACATAAAGAAACAACTTAGTGAATGAGCTCAATTAAAATTACTTTTCATTACGTGGACAGTTAAATTCTGACATCACAACACTCGACGCTCACCCAATGACACCTTATTACTGTAGAATACTGGTATAAGTGTAGTATAAAGATACATTGTATATACTCATATATCTATATAGTATATGCACATACACATACGTAGCATAAATACACTTGTACACGCCCTGTATACATAGTTTATTCATTAGTTTGATGGGTTGGATAATGTAGCCATTAGGAATCAAAACTAGCTGTTGGTAGATTCAGCTATATGTGGCCTCTTTTAGCTGCCTCTATATAAGGCATTTCATTATACATTTAAAATTTAGTTGATAACTCACTTTTCTATATTGTATGAGACCTTAGATTATGAGATAATTTATAAAACAAAATGGTGATGTCTTCATTTTCTTCTTCTTCTTCTTCTGAACATACAGATGCCATCTCTATTCCTGAACAAATGTCAGGAATAGGGTCTGATGGTATCGATGCATTTGATGACTCTTTCATCATTACAAGTCACTAACTCAATAGAGATAACCATCTTTCTTGGTCTAGAGGGTGGAAATATTTGTGATAGGTAAGGGCGAGGATGAATATTTGTATGAAACTGTAACTTTTCCTTTTAAAACTGATCAAAAAATTAGATTGTGGAAGTCTAAAAACAGTATAATAATGTCATAGCTAATAAGGTACATGCTTCCTCACATTAGTGATGACTTTATGATGTATGAGACTGCAGATAAAATATAGGTTGTAGTCAAAGAGATGTATTCAAAATAAGACAATACTTTTGAGCTTTATGAGATTGAAGCACATCTTCATGAAATAAAGCAAGAAAACTTAACATTAAATATATATTATACACTGTTGACAAGAGCATGGAAACAGATTGATGTATTTGAAGTACATCAATAGTCTTGTGCCTTTGACTCCCAGCTATACAAATCTATTACTGAAACTATACGAGTATTCAGATTTTTAACTGGATTGCATCCGTATTTTGACAGTGCAATAAATAGAATATTGAGTACAAAACCTCTACCTATTTCAAAAGCAGCATTTGCTGAGATTAAATATGATGAGAACAGAAGAAAAAAATGTAATGATAGGTACTGTTAGTCATAATCTAGCATCAAAAACTTATGCATTGATCATTGAAAACTAGCTTCTGATATAACAACCTTAGTAATCAAGAGACAAAATAGTGAAGGAGGAAAGCTCTTTTGCAGATACTGTTAAAACAGGGCATTTAATTGATGGTTGGTGGAAGTTACATGGCAAGACAGGCGAAGAAAATCAACTAAAATCAAATAACTCTTGAAAATCTACATCAAGACTAACATCTTTTGAAACCGGATTTGCTAACATAGCACAGAATACAGTCCAAGGATCTTTAAGAGAACTACAAGTCTCAACATTTTCCACTAAAGATGAAATAGAGGCTCTACTCCAGTTATTGAACAAATAACAAATTGGCAGAAGCAAAATACAATACAAGCTGCTAGGACAATCTATAAACAATATCATAGAGTTAATGGCTACACTCATGGACAACAAAACACATCGATTGTTGACTCAGAATTCTCAGATCACATGACAAATAATGTAACCTTCTTTTATATTATCATATTTTCTCTATTCCTAAACAAGTTAAGATTGCTAACAGATCCTTAATGCTAGTAACTAGTATCGAAAAAGTTAGAATCAGCATTATAATGATTTTAAATAATGTATTACATATGCCTAATCTTAATTTTAATATGTTGTTGGTATGAAAGATTACAAGAAATAATAATTTTATAGCGTGTTTGTCATCATTTGAATACTGCTTTCAAGACAAGCGAATGAAGAAAATGATTGGCAATGCTAAAAAAAGATCTCTTTATTATTGAAGCTAAAAATATCTCTTTAATGCTATTAATCATACAGTCTATACGTTGTAATATATGGATGTGTCAAGTATTTAATGGGTAGTGATCTTTTAATTCGTGTTAAAATTTTATAGTAAATGTTATCTGTTTACTGGAGGTGACTTAAAACACATATGATACAATGCATAGTTTGTACCATAGTATAAAAATAACATTCCAATAAGTGATAGCTCTACCAGTGACAAAAACCCAAATAAAAGATACTCAACACAATATGCATCTTGGTTGGACCCATGCCTATGCTTTACTATCCTAAGAGGATGATGAATATCTGATTTACATTTTTCACGTAACTCTATGGGACAAAGACAGTAGGGACCCCAAAGCATAAGTAGTCCTTTGCGTTTAGAGAGAGATACTCACCGGTCAAAACTTTTCCCGGAAATGATGAATAAGCTTTTCTTTCTCTTAGCGTCTATGAACTCACACGACTCCAGAAATGAACTTGATTAAAAGGTGTTCTCGATGGATTAGGCTTCCACATTTGCATATGATCCGGAGAGGAGCCTGATCGTTTTGTGATCTGATGTACGCAGCCTTATCCTACACTTTGTGCAAGAGAATATTTCTGCAACTCGAACCCATAACCTCAAAGTCACAAAACAACAACTTTATCAGTCGCTCTAAGCTCCGCGTTTCCAGAAATGAACTTGGTTAGCTAGACCAAAAAGAGAGATGACTTGATTTGTGCGTTTTCTACCTATCCTTTCCTTACTCCTTCATGGTACGCTTGAGTGGTTATATAACTTATAAAGCCCAAAGATTTTTCGGTTGTGTTCAACTTGCAAAGGCAACAGATATTGGGTCCAAATTTGTTACAAAAGAAAATCTTATAATGGTTTGTTTTTTGGACTTAAAATATGGAGGTTTGTCTTTCCACTGTATATCTCATGTAGTGGTTTAGTCATGTTTCTATATATTACGTATATTATGTATCTCTATTTCTATTTTCTATGGAGTGAATGACACATTCTTTTTTGATTTTGACATATGATAGAATAAAGCAAAATGACTCACTAAATTGGTTGCGCTTGTTATACTGTGAAGTATCAGTTGATCGACAGACCTTGATGCAATTTTCATTGTGAGTCATCAGAAAACAACATCTGTGTGTTTCTAATGCATGAGTATGGTTGCGTACATCCGACCTCCCATACCCCGCTATAGACTGAAGTCTCTAAGGTAATGAGTAATGTTGTTGTTGTAGTATATTATGTATCCCATGGTGATATGTATTATACCAAATATTCTTTCTTTTCTAGTAAAAAGTATTCTCTTAAATTGAGGATAGTTTGAAATATGCTGACATACAACGATCGCATACTATTTTTGCGTCTATTAGCTGAATCCGGACAATAATGCAGGAAATGCTGCATGAACAGATCATCATATCCACAGATGTGCAGTTTAAGGTCAAGAGTCACAAATTACCTGCTGCCAAGTTAATACCTCAACCGAATGATTTGCCTATTGGTTTGCATCTGCTGAAAAAGTCCACCTTGAATGATCCACCAATTCTTGATTAAAAAAGAACTTCGCTTTCTTTAGCTCCTTTCCAGGTTTTCCTCAAAATCTTTGGACAAGAAGAATTTTATGATGTCCTGTTTCTCAAAATAGCATATAGCCATGCAAGCATCAAAAGGCTCAGAACCCATTTGGATCATGAGCTAAAGATCAGTAAAAGACAAATCTTTTGCCTTCCTTTCTTAAAAGAAATGGATGATTTGTTAGGGAAAATAGATTGCAGATCAATGTATGATTCCATTGTAATGAGACTTCTGAGATCCGCTATGGACAAAGCTCATGAACAAGTTCAAAACATGAATGGACCTATGGAATTCCTACATGAAAGATCCAAATTTTACGAGTTCGCATCGATCCTAGTTGAAGGTGGTCTAAATATTGTTGAAGAAGAGCCAGACATTCATGAATCCAACCGTGATAAAATCGTGTCTGACTTGATCGAAATCAAGAATTGGCTCCATGGACGCAATGAAGAAATGAAGACATTGATCATAGAGAAAGATAAAGAACTAATGGAGAGCTTAGAAAATGAGTTAAGGCTTAAGCATGCATTGGAGTTAAATGAGAGAGAACTTGTTTATCTAAGAGATAAACTCGAGGTAGAACGTACAAAGAGTAACAGAATTCACGATTTTCTTCATACCAATCATGATAACATTCAGGAGGATGATGAAGCCAAAGCAGGGGATCAACATGTGTTGGATATGAAACAAAAGTTGGAGATGGATCGTCGCAGAAAGTCACTTTCAAATGTATCTGACAGTGAGGTTTATTTGAGAATCTTTGATGAGGATAGAAGTCCTGGAGCAAGATCTGTGGAAGATGAGCTTCATAGACATGAACATTTTTTCGACATTAGACCCTCGAGTCGAACATTTAAATCAGGGAAAAACAATAAAATGGTTCAGCAGATGAGTTGTGACATAGCCATTTTGAAGAAAACATTAGGCCTTGCCTTTGGGAGAATGCAGAATGCTAAGGTTCTTCCTCTTGAGAACCAATGGAGGTGGAGTATTGAGAAAGATACAGTTCTTGATGTGGTTAGAGGATTTGTTATGGATATACAACAGATTCTCAATGCTGAATTTAATAACAGAGGCTCTCAAATAGTAGAATTTGTTTTAAGGGAGAAACTGACTGATGATCTTAGATCCTTGCGTGATGAATTAAGTGCATTACGGGATCAGAATTTGGTATCAGTGAAGACTAGTGAGCCTCTAAACGGAGAATCGGGTGAAGAACATGTAGACCATGTTGCTAGAATGATAAAGAATCATAAGAGGATCATGCAAAAGCATCAAGATGAAAGGAATTGGCTGACAAAAGAAATTCTTCTATGGAAAGGGTCTTCAGACTTCAGTAGTGTCATGAAATCTGATGAGCTTGATAGTAGAATACTGAAAACAATTACAAGATTGGACAATCTTATCGCATGTTATGACAACCAAATATATGAACAAAATGTCCGGGATGAGATAAAGTTTCCACCATCAGTTGTTCATGAGCAATCCAGTGATGTGATCAGTGATGGAAAACTAGATGAACTGGATGAGTCTTCTTCATTGGATATGCAAGTGAAGTATTTGGAGAGGTCCATAAGGGATGAAATATATTCAGTTTACTTGCAAGAAGCAGTGGAACAATGGAAGCAAAACATGGAATACAATTCTGATGACTCCCGTTTGAAGAAATGTCTACGTGAACTTCCTTATGATGAGCTGAGAAAAGGCACTGCAAATGACTCAAATCTGCTGATAAGAGAATCAGAAGTGGAGGCCTTTGGCCGTGACGTCTTCCAGGAGTCGATGGAAAGACATATAAGGGAAGATATCTATTTGGTGTACTTGAGAAACATGTCAAGTGCATGGAGAACAGAAAGAGAAGAATATGAACTTGAGATGATCATCAGAGAAAATATTCATCAACTTGTACTTGTTGAACAAACGAAAGAATCCCATGAAATTATTAGATATCTTCACTCTCTTGAAAAGTTGGATATTCAAGCAAGGGAAACTCCTATTGACAAGACTGATGCTTTGACGAATCACTACAAGAAAGGAGGACATGTCATAGCAAAAGGAGCACAAAATCATGAGAGCTTGAAGTTTGACAACGCACGTATCAATGGCACTGCAGGGAGTGACAATTTTGGCATTGCAACTGATCCTCAACAACTAGTTGATCATCCTAAGCAGCTAGATTCTGGTTTGGCAGCTGATATAGGGAGAAAGCTTAACAGCCCACAAGCAGTAAAAGAAGCATTTGTACTGGATCCTTGTGTTTTCTCAGAACTCATGGGATTGGAACAACGAATCGACGAATTTCAGATATTGGTACACAAGAAGATAGACACTAAAAGTTTGAGGTGTGTGAACGCATGTGTATAGATTAGGCTCTTACATAGATCCTAGTCACGAGCATTTGAGTGACTGTCCTAGCACTTAAATTTTATGTTAAAACAATGTAAAAACTGACAATCTGCTTACAGGGTGGAGGATCTGAAGAACCAAGTAGCTAGACTCTCTCAAAGTATGGTCTCCTTAAGGCAAAGAAAAGTGCTCTACAAGAAGGCTTTTCTCAACAGATGCATGAATTTGCAGTTAGCAGAAAATGAGGTAGCTTTGAAATCAATAACAAATCTCTTTGACCTATGTTGATCTTAAGTTGTTTATATAGTCATGACCTCTTAATTTTTTCTTGCTACATCAAATAATTCATTTTGTAAGACTGTCTCTGCAGGTTGATTTGCTAGGGAATCAAGTGGATAGACTTCAGAGCCTCCTACACAATATCTACCTCATCCTGTCTCAGGACGCGCTGTCAATCAATGTCGTGGTAACCATACATGTGTGCATCAATCATAGTATATAGTCTATAAGCAAGTGTATTTCAGCCATATTTCTTCATTCAAATCTCTTTCTCAGTTCATGGCGGTTGACTGCATGATTAACTAGTGGATGCATATCTTGCAGCTATGGGACACCCTGAATTTGATCAAGAAAGAGTTGGCTGCATGAACTTGCTTATGCAATATATATACATACACAGGAAGCTGAGACATAACCTTAGCTATTTTGGTTGGCTGGAAACGAACAGGAACTCAAGTGCCTCTTGTTGTTAGAACATCATACATCTACTGTTCAAATGCACACAATTCAAGAGATTTAAAGGGAGATGTATCATTCTGTGATGGCCTAAAAGACATAGTAAAGGTCATCCCTTTTCTCTTGTATACTTCTTCTACTGGCTCAAGACACTCCAGTTTCAGATCCAACTAAAAGTGGCAAGGTCACCAAGATCAGAAAGCCAAATATATATCATAACTTTTAGATCCTTTCCCTCAGGGAAGAGAACAATATCGATCAATCAATCACATCCAGTATATCTCAACGGTAGCAAAAGCTATCGTTAAGGTCTTGGGAGGGTGAGTGGCAAGCAAACAATACTTTTACCCCAAGGGATAGAGAGTTTGCTTCCAATGAGACCACCGGTTCTATATGTACCTGCATAAATGATACAATAATAGAGATATAATGTGCTAGTGTATCAGTGAGGAGACCTGTTATACCAATGACCACCATGGTAAGTGAACAAGAACCTTCTCATTGAATCTAATCATCAAGGTTCCTGAAACCTTCAAGGAACCATGGATCATAAACATGAAGGACACACAAGAAGTAAACAGTATCATTCATAATCAAGTTGGATTGTTATTGCATTCTTACAAGGTTAAGAAAGCAAATCTACCACCAGCCCCCCCTCTCTCTCTGATAATACAAATCATTATTTAGTCTACAAATGGAAAATATCTCTTGGATGCTTGGTCAGTGTTCCTCTTACTGTTCGTCTTCAATTTCCTGAAGGAGCCGCGTCAATGTCACAGTTACAGATGACCACCAAAGAGAAGACTGAGACCAAGTGCAGCTGCGGTCGGTGGCTTTGACAATTACAGAACTCATGCAAGTTCACTAGCGCAGCTTTCAATATGCAAATACTCAAAAAGTGTATCTATTGCCCATCTAAGAACACATGTGCTTCCTTTAGAAGTGCTTGTGCTTCTTCCCTTCTCCTGAAAAAAAAAATTAAGTAAAACAGAATCAAATGTAACCAATTTGCAGCAACCTTACTGCATGTCTCATCTGACATTTTGGGCTATGACAAATAAACAGACCATTCAGATCAAAACAAGCACAGATAGAACACTACCTAAAAGACAGAATACTCTATGCACGAAAAAAAGCCTGAGCCATAGTATAATTACATACAGCAATGCCTTTTTCCCACCATGTATGGTCGGAAAAAGATAGAATACTCCATGCACGAAAAAGAAGCCTGGGCCATGGTATAATTGCATACAACAATACATTTACCTATTATATAGAGTCGGCTTTATAGATCAATTATTTTTTTTTACAATTTATTTATTTGATTTTTGTGACTCATAATCTCACCGTCTCATAAACCTAATACATATAATGTGTGTATTCAGAATAGTCTCTTTAAAAAATGCCTCTTATCTTAACCATGATTTCGACCTAAAAATCTAAAATTTTCATGTAAATCTTATAACACATCGTATACATGAATCAACTGACCATAACCATATGTTTTCCAATAAAAGAAAACAAATCTGCGACAAAAAGAAAGAAAAGATAGACCTGGAGAAGAAGGAGAAGGAGAAGGAGAGCCGCCGAGGATGAACGGAAGAGAGTTTTTGGGGCCGGAGGGCGAAGAGGGTTTTTAACCGATGAGTTCTTTTCTAGAACACGATGAGGACAACGGAAAAAGAATCTGATATCCTGTAAACTATTATTAATATTTACATAATCTATCTAGTTTAAATCAATTAATTAATTATAGATGTAGTAAAATAGTTATCAAAATAGTTTTAATTAAATTACTTTCCTAAATTATCCAAAGTTAAATTAGGATAATATTAATATTTTTTTAAAATTTGTTTTAGAAGACATTAATCATCTTATTATTACTCAAATTCAAAACTGAATGACAAATGCACATTTTTACTTGTCCGTAACTTTTCTTTCAATAATATCCCGCGACGCAAGTCTCTCTCTGGTCTGCAAGTCCAAACCTCTCTTCCAACTTCCTTACTTCTAACGGTATTCTCACCCGGTAAATTCACGATTCTTTTCTTCCTTCTCTCTCGATCTTTTCTACTTCTTTGTGCAACTACAATTTCATGATTCTAGTTTTGATTTTTATAATTCGCTTATAGACGTTTTTGGATCCCCTCTGAATAGATCGTAACTGCTGGAATTATTGGATCTGGACTTCTGCTTATCTTATTGATCTCTCCTGTTTCTGGATTACTTTAGTTGCGTTATTTAAACTCTTTTTGTGTTCCTTTATTTATGTATTTATAGTTTATAGTTGATCTGAGCTTTATGGACTTGGTTTGATATCGGAGTCTCGTAGCATCTCCATGTGCTTTAAAATCTTCGAATCCAGATAGTGGATCTATGTCAGATGTATTAGTTTGACGAGAATTCAGTACATATGGTATGATCCTACTAAGTGCGTTGGAAGATGATTTAATGAACGAGGAGGACTTATGTGTATTTGAGTCGCTGAGGCATATAGAAGGCTCTAGAGTTTGAGTGTGGGATTGGGGTGGCCCAGATGAATCTAGGTAGGAGCTCTTAGCTTTACCTATTTCCTTGAGAATTTATGTAGTGATTCTTTTATTAACTGGCTAACCAGAAAACTTTTGATAAGTGTGTTACTTCTTAAACATGTGATTCTGTATTTTTGCATAATGTTTAAAAATGAAAAAGCCGTAATGGCATCATGCCATGGTTCTGTTCTTGACTGCAATGCTTAATCATGATCTAACAATAGCTAGTGGATATGGCCGGGGAACCACAGAAGTCCAGACTCAAAACAGAGTGTTTATACACACACACACACACACACACACACACACACACACACACACACAGCACTCACACACACATATACATATAACTCACCTTCGTTTTTGGTGTATGCGTGTATGTGTGAGGGGGAGGTGTTTGTGCGATCTGTTAAAACTCACCTATTCTGATGTTTACTCTTTTCCTTTTTTTTTTCCTTTCCATTTGATGTATTGCTTAGACTTGTGAACTGGAATAAAGGAAACAGGAGTTTGATTCATGTTGACTCAGTGGGTGATTCAATTAACAGTGTCGTTGGAAGCGTTCAATTGAAAGGTCACTTTTGCTGGTTGTATAAGTAAGTTTTGCCAATTGGCTTTGACATTTAGGAGAATGCGTTCATAGCTATTTCTAGGACAGATTGGGATACATGCTGACGAACTTGTGGGCTTGAAATGCTAGATGGGGAAAAGGACAAAGGGTTCTTAAAGAGAAAGAATGCCTTAATCTTCATAGTTACACTATGGGCTAGAAATGCTAGATGGGAAAAAGGACAAAGGGTTCTTAGGGAGAAAGAATGCCTTTACCCTCATGGTCACAAACTTGTTGCTAGAAATGCTAGATGGGAAAAAGTACAATGGGTTCTTAGAGGAAAAAAATGCCTTGATCTGCATAGTTACAGACTTGTTGGCAGGATATGTTATTTGCGAGAAGGAAAGAGGGGGGTGGGAGAAAAGAAAAAGGGGCAAGAAAGAAGCAACCTTTTTGGGAAGGAAATGACGCTCAATACTTTTGACAAAATGATTTACCTGGTTTCTCTGTTAGTCTCAGGTCCATTGTTCTTTAGCAGATTATTTTGTAAGATCACCGTGGATAGAGTACATTTTTTATTATCATTATTCTGGTTGGACCTTTGTTTGGTGTTTCAGGACATGTCCTTTGTAAACTTGATTTAACTACAAGTTAATCATTCATCCTGATGGTGCTCCATAAGAAAATATCTACTTTCTTTTTGCTCCCTTTCTTTCCCTTCTGTCTGTGACAATATTAAGGAGACTCACAACCATGGTTAGTACCAAATCTGAAGCTAGCACTTGTCTATTGCAAGATTTCCCTCATTCTGTTTATTTGTGTGACCATGTAGATAATCTGCAAGCTTAGTGCTTTCCAGAGAACTGTTGGAAGTTTGGACTATTTCCTTATTCTACAATATCTTTTTGATGTACAGATCTTCACTACACATATAATCATTTTTGGGCTAAAATTTTATGTCCGTTTTGTTTGTTTCTATCTGTGTGGTCATGCTGTGGATTTTTTGAATGTCCTTTTACTTCCTATGTGGCGTCTATTCTTGTACTTGCACTTTAATGTAAATCTCATGTCTTCATATTGAACCAGTCCTGCGAAGACTATTTTAAGAATTATCATTGGGTTATTGTCTCTTTAAGTATCATCCGTTTCTCACTAATCGTTTTTGTTTTCTTCGTATGCTATGCAGCTGCTTTGTACTTTTCCTGTAGACTATATGGAGTCTAACAGGAGCCCAAATGGGATTCAACTTCTATTAGCAGCAGAACAGGAAGCCCAACAAATTGTGAATGCTGCTAAAGCAGGTACTTATGTTGGTTCATAAGAAACTGCATTTCACTCATGAGATTTGGCTTCGTGCAATTTTTTCACTTGTAGTCTTTCTTTGCTACTGTTACAGTTAGTATTTCAAATATCACATTTGGGTTCTGGGCTCTGGCAATATAGATATAGCTTTTAAGAACATTTAGGGACTGGGGTTTGAGATATAGCTCTTTTTTAAGATATAGATATTTTTAAGATATAGCTTTTTTTTTAGATATAGCTTTTAAGAACATTCAGGGACTGGGTTTAAAAATCAATAAAGCGCAAAAAAATGATTGGACCTTATAGCCGACCCAACATAGTGGAAAAATGCTTGAGTGTTGTTGTATAGCTTTTAAGAACATGTGTAAATGATTTGTTTTCATACAAACTTGGGACTGGGGTTTGATTTACTGCTGGAGTGAAACTGAATTAAAACTTTGGCCTTTTAGATGGGAAGGTATTATCTCTTAACTAAACTTTTTTTGACTGTCACCCCTGTTTGGGAGCCGATTACATTCTTGATTTGAGTCATCTGACTTGAGTTTGGATTCGAGTAGTTTGGAATTTTTACTCAATAAATATTTTTGCAGAGTTGGTGTAACTTATGGCGAAAAAGTATAACCAGTCCTCTTTGGCTGCACTATTTTCCAAAATATTTTGGAAAGTAATTTTTATCTAAATCTTGTTTATAATCATGAACTGAAACATGTCAAAATGACAGAAGGACTATTTCCTCTTTGGCTGCACAACTGTGTTGGCCACACTAGAAAATGTGCATGACTAATGGTAATTTTTTTGCATTGTGCAGCAAAGCAGTCTAGATTAAAACAGGCCAAAGAGGAGGCCGAAAAAGAAATCGCAGGTTTCCGTGCCCAGATGGAAGCTGATTTTCAGAGAAGACTTGCTGAGGTAAATGCATAAATATAGGGTATAGTGGTTTCACAATTACAAGGATTGCCAGATCAGACTTGTGGCTTGGATTACTTGGAATATAAGATAATTTGGTTTCCGGATAGCCAAGGATTTTAATGATTTTGAAAGTAGGGTCCAAATATGCTTACTAGTATGATCTACTTGTTTTTGGTGTCCGTCAATACTGCAGTATTGGGCTTGACATGTTATGCCATATTAATCGTTATAGTTATATGATTAAATTTGTTAATTTGTTCACTATCCTTTCTGTCCGTGTTTTCTAGGGAAGTTGCCTATCTGTAAGTTGGAGAACTGTTTGCGTTACCGGTCTAGCAAACCTTGAATTTCTTTTGAATCAATCGTATCCAGCTTCTTGTTTGTACTTGCATAAATTCAGGGTATAGAGGTTTTATGCAATTACAAGGATTGCCAGCTCATGCTTGTTGCTGTAATGACTTGGAATATAAGTTATTTGGTTTCTGGATAACAAGGATGTTAATGGTTTTGAAAATAGGGAACAAATGTGCTTAATGGTAGGATCTACTTGTTTTTGGTGTCCTTCGAAATCTTGCTTTTGGGCTCGAATCATTATGCCCTATTAAACATTATAGCTGTATGATTACATTCTGTTCTTTTGTGCCATACTAATCCTTTCTGTCAGTGCTTTATGGGACCCTTTTTGTGAGTAAGTTGGGAAACAGTCTGCGTTACTGGGCTACTTAGTCTTGAATATTTTTACAAATGAGCCATTTCCTTCTTGTTTGGTGCCTCTTCTTCCCTAATGAAGTGATATTGACCTTGTTTTTCTACAGAGTAGTGGAGACTCGGGCGCTAATGTGAAGCGACTTGAACAAGAAACTGATGCAAAGATTCAACATCTTAATGAAGAGTCGGACAGAATTTCCCACGATGTTGTTCATATGCTTTTGAGGCATGTGACTACCGTAAAGAACTAAAATTGTGCGATCTTTTGGCTGGCCAACTGCTCAAGGTGTCTTCTTCTTCATGTATGATGCTTATTGTGCAATAGTAACACAAAAGGCAAAATATCAAATTGTTTTCTGGCATTATGCTGCATCTTTTACTTTGGGACCTTTGTGAAACAACAGTATGATCATTTCTAGCTATCGCCATTTTTTTCCGCTGTACGGATATAATCAATTGTGTTTGTTGAATCACGTCAAGCAGTTGTCTTGATTTGAAGTGACAACTCTGCTCATATATACCATTGTTTTTGTAATAGTATGGCATGACATACCTTAACGGAAGAAACTGCGAGTAGTGGTGTGTACTCTGTCTTCATCTCCTGCAATAACACATCTATCTATGTTCAGAAACTGATTACAGGATTGTTTTTAGGAATAAAATTTGTTATGTATTGGTTACTAAAAGGACGTTTCCGATGCATTAAGCTCTCGCAGTGTTCGGGGAGGGGCCAGATTGCTTCACGGTCTGATGTAGGTAGCCTTATCAAACTCGTGGCTCAAAAGTCACAAAACAGCAATCTTACCAGTTGATCTAAGGCCCACCCTCCATTGTATTGGTTACTAGTATGTGCTTAAACATTATTTTAAAAGGGAAATTCGACTGTGTGGTGCCCCCAGCTTTACTTATTTTTTGATCATATGCCCGGGAGCTTCAAGACATTCTTGATGCATCTGGGGATTGCAAAAAAAAAAAAAAAAGGAGGATAATGATTCCCTTGAACAAGACGCATTCTATAACTAATTAAAGCGGTTAGCAACGCAAGTAGCTGAGGAGCATCGTGCTGGCAACAACTCTGGCCAGATAACGATAGCATTGTCTTCTGTCATAGTCCCATGCATTCTAACTCTGGCCAGATAACGATGACATTATCCTCTTCTATAGTTCCATGCTTTCTAAGGGGTTGGAACAAATAGATTAGGCTAAACCTTCAAACCTACATATCTTAATGTTGATTCAATAAATCCGGTTAAACGCTACATACTTTCAACGAACGTGGAGGTATGTAACTCGCCCTCCATGTGAACTTGGGAAAATTTTCTGTATTTCATTTCTCAGTATTCTTTTCATTACAGTATACCCTATTTGTAGCTGCTACACTCCTTTGTACAAGGAAAATAAATCAATCAGAATCAATCTACAATTATGTTGATTGAGCTATCTACGCTCCTATGATTACGGGAAATATTACAACCATAATTACACAATCAAATCACAATCTTTCCATTTCTAACACTCCCCCTCAAGTTGAACAGTGGGGTCGACGATGTTCAACTTGCGTAACGCATCCGAAAAAATCCTCCCATTTATAGCCTTAGTGAGTATGTCTGCCAGTTGGTCCTCAGAGCGAACAAACGGTAATGTGATAAGTCCAGTATCCAGCTTCTCCTTGATAAAGTGTCGATCAATCTCTACATGTTTGGTGCGGTCATGTTGCACTGGGTTTTCTGATATGCTGATCGACGCCTTGTTGTCGCAGAAGAGTGGTGTAGGTTGATTAACCGGTAGGCCTAAGTCCTTGAACAGTTTGTGTAGCCAAAGGATCTCAGTGACTCCCTTTGCAATCCCTTGAAACTCTGCCTCAGAGCTTGAAAGAGCCACAACCTTTTGCTTCTTGCTTCTCCACGTGACCACGTTTCCTCCCACAAGAGTAAAATATCCAGACGTAGACTTTCTATCTACCACGTTCCCTGCCCAGTCAGCATCAGTGTATGCCTGGATATCAAGGTGTCCATTATCCTGAAATACAATTCCTCTACCAGGGGTATATTTTAAGTAACGTAAAATGCGCATAACAGCATCCATATGATGTTCTTGAGGAGAATGCATGAATTGACTTACTAAACTTACAGCAAATGCAATATCAGGGCGAGTATGGGACAAATAAATTAACTTACCAACAAGTCGCTGATACTGACCTTTGTCTGCAGGGGGAGCACCATCAATCACCTGTAATTTATTATTCAACATCATAGGGGTATCACAGGGTTTACAATCAAGCATACCTACCTCCGTAAGAAGATCGAGGATGTACTTTCTCTGTGAGATGTAGATGCCAGACTTTGACCTAAGGACCTCTATCCCGAGGAAGTACTTGAGACCCCCGAGGTCCTTCATTTCAAACTTAGTGAACAAGTACTGGCGGAGACGAGTCATTTCTTCCTTGTCATCTCCAGTGATTATCATGTCGTCTACGTATATGATCAGGCAAGTCACTAGTTTCCCTCGACGCTTTATGAACAATGTATGGTCTGCGTTACTCTAGGTATACCCATCTTGTCTCATCACCTCAGTGAACCTTCCAAACCAAGCTCGGGGAGACTGCTTCAACCCGTAGGGACTTCTTTAATCGACATACTTCCCCCTTTCCAAACTCCGTCGAGAACCCGGAAGGTGGTTCCATATAAACTTCTTCTTTTAGATTACCATGAAAGAACGCGTTCTTGACGTCAAACTGGTGAAGAGACCAGTGTCGAACGGCAGCTACAGAGAACAAGACTCGGATGGTATCAATCCGGGCTACGGGCGAAAAAGTTTCAGAATAATCGATTCCATAAGTCTGGGTATATCCTTTTGCCACTAGCCTGGCCTTATGCCTTTCTATGCTTCCATCTGCCTTGTACTTAATGGTGAATACCCATTTACATCCCACTGGGGTCTTTCCCTAAGGTATGACGCACTTTTCCCAGGTTTCATTTTTCTGAAGAGCATTCATCTCATTTAGCATGGCTTCCTTCCACTCTTGTACCTGTAAGGCTTCTTTGATGTCTTACGGAATCGTCTCCCTGCAGATAGTAGCAAAGAAACCTTGGGCAACTTCTTTTACCCCTTCTCTGGAGTCATTCAGGGGGTACCGAGATGTTCCTGATATTCTTTCTGGGGAGTAGCGTGCTGGAGGTACTCCACGTTTGGCTCTTGGTGGCAATACTCGTACCTGCTGTTGTTCCTGCAAAATGTTAGTGGGACCTATAGGGGATTCTATAGGATAGTCTGAGTCAGGAAGGATATTATCTGGAGCAATATTACTATTGTTATCAAAAACCATAAAATTAGATTGCTCATTATCGTCCTTGTTAGTACTTGTGACATGCCATTCATCCCAGGTTGATCATTAGGTGGTGGTACGAAGTCAGCAAGTGGTACCTTATTGGGAGTAGTAGCACAGTCGGCGACATCTACTTGCCGTGTTGGAACTATCGCAGAACAGTTATCGTTTGACAGCCAATCTAGGGTTCCATCATTGACATAGGGCTCCCCCTGAACCCGAGATTGGGTGAGGTAGTAAAATTCAGTTTCAACAAAGACGCAGTTCATGGTGATATGTATGCGGTGGGTTTTTGGGTTATAGCAGCGATAACCCTTTTGGGTAGTAGCGTAGCCAACAAAGATGCACTTGTCGGCACATGGGTCAAGTTTGGTGCGTTCTGTTTTGGGGGTGTGGACAAAGACCGTGCAACCAAAAACTTTTGGGGGAAGGGTACATATCGAGGGGATGGTATGGTGAGTGGAGAGGGTATGTAAGGGTGTTTGGAGATTAAGGATTTTGGTGGGAAGGCGATTGGTAAGGTACGAAGCAGTGGATACAGCCTCCGGCCAGAAACTCATCGGGACATGAGACTCAAACATCATGGCGCGGGCCATTTCTAAAAATACTCTGTTTTTCCGTTCGGCCACCCCGTTTTGTTCAGGTGTGTGGGGACAAGTAGTTTGGTGAATGACTCCGTTTTTGTTTAGAAACTGCCCCAAATCCCCATCAATGTATTCTCCCCCATTGTCAGATCGTAGAATTTGTATGGAGGTATGAAACTGATTTTTGACCATATTGTAAAACATACAGAATTTGGTGGCTACTTCAGATTTATTTTTCATAATGTATAGCCATGTCATTCGAGAAAAGTCATCCCACAAAAATAACAAAATAACGAAATCCCAAAGGGGTGTTGTAGGGAGAAGGTCCCCATACATCAGAGTGAACTAGAGAAAACGGACGATTGACACGAGTATTATTCAAAGGATAAGTTGCCTGAGTTTGTTTAGTCCGGAGACAAGTATCACACTGCAAGGGTTCAAGTTTTGAGGTAAATAAGGAAGGAAATAAATGCTTCAAATATGTAAATGATGGATGCCCTAACCGGCGATGCCATAACCATAACTGCCGAGCAACTGTCCCGGTGGCAAGATTAGACTGTCCCTGTTGCGCCACCACATCAACAAGATACAACCCATGGCATTCAGTACCACGCCCAATGATCTCCCTGGTATGAATGTCCTGTACAATACAGAAGGATGGATACATCATAACAACGCAATCTAATTCTTTGGTAAGTTGACTAACATATAGTAATTTTGTAGAGAGAGCAGGCACATATAAGCAATTTTTGAGGGTTATTTTTGGGGTAAGTGTAATTGTGACTGCTCCATGGACGGGAACTAAGGATCCGTTTGCGATTTCAACACGGTTTTTAGTCGGTGGTGTGTGAGTCAGGAAGTCTTTTTGGTCGTAGGACATTGTATCAGTAGCACCACAGTCGAAGATCTATGGTGATGTGCTTTTGGTATGACAACTTTGGGAAATGGGGGTTATTTTGCTATTTTGGATGGGATGAGGGGTAGGAAGGGAGATTTTTTGGTCTTCAGGGGTAATTTTGTGATGTGTGGAAAATTCAGGGCCTTTGGTGGAATTTATGTTAGGCAAGGGGTGCAGGCTGGAATTTTCAGAACAGTTAGGGGTCTTTCTAACATTTTTAGGAAGAACAGGGGTACCAGTATTAAATACCAAGGAAGTAGGGGTATAAATAGACGGGTTAGGGTTTGGAACCCTAATCCACTTACCCTCAGCCACTGCACCTGCGGCTGTCTCCCCTTCGCTGGTTCTGCTTCCTCCTTGGTTCAACTGGAGTTGAAGGCTCTGCTCTGGGCCTCCTCCTGCGTTTTCTCCTTTGGGTCTGCTGCTTTCTCCATCTCCGGTGGCCTGAGTGGCAGTGGCCTGAGTTTTTTTCTTATATTCGTCCCACCACTCCGGGTAACCATGGAGTTTGAAACAGTTTTCTTTGAGGTGTCCCTTTTTCTGGCAATGTGTGCATTCGATAAGGCTTTTGTCTTCTCCCCGCCGTGATGGCTGGCCTGAGCGGGGAGCTCTGTTGCTTCCTTTGTTTTGTCCGCTTGGCCCTTTGGCTGTGAGTCCTTGTCCTATTCCAACCCCCAATGATGGTGACGGTACTGAGGGGGTTAACTTTAACAAAGTATTCTCTGTTTCTGACCTTCGCAATTCGCTGTATGCGGCTTCTGCTGTGGGTCTTGGGTCCCTCTTTAGTTTCTCCTTCTTGGTGGTGGCAAACCTGTCATCCACCGCCATTAAGAGTTGGTATAATCTCTGTTCTCGTATGTATTCATTGAATCTTTGGATATCTCTGGGACACTCCATAGGATTAGGGTTCCTATGGTCAATTGTCCGCCAAATATTCTGCAATTTGTTCCAGCAAGTGTCCAGTGAGTCAGATCCTTGCCTCATTGTATACGCCTGTTTTTGGAGATCGAAAATTTGCAACGGATCTATCCCAGATCCGTAAGTCACGGCTAGGCCGTCCCAAAGTGCTTTCGCAGTTGGATAGCTTGAAGCACTGTGTACAAGGCTCTCCTCCATATTATCAATGAGCCATGTGAACACCAGTTGATCATCCTGCTCCCACTTGGGGTAGTTTGCATCGGTGGGCAGGGGGGTGGAGGAACCCCTGTGATATGGGTGCTCCTTCCCCTGCCCATGAGGGCCCTTCTCATTAGATTGCACCACAGAGTAATTTCCTGAGTTCAGCTTTATTTTGATGGTTAAATTTTCTGAGATGGCCGAAGAAGAGGCAGGTTGTGGAGTCGGGTTCATTTTATTCTGCAGAAACTTGGCAAATTCTGCAGATAAGTCAAAGTTTTCTGGTATTTTTGGTATTTTTTCAGATGATTCTGGGATTGATGGCAGGCCTTCTGGTATATTTGTCATCTTCTGATATGGTTTGGATATGCAGGTACAAACACGGTAAGGACTGAGATTATGCGCAAGAATCAAAGGTAAAGGTCCAGGAGTAAGGTATGTAGGCAATGAGGAGGTGCAAATCTGAGCCTCTCTGGTAAGAACGATGCGATGCTTGACCGCGAGATAAGGTTATGGCGGTGATGAACTTATTTTTGAGCAACACCGTTGAATTCACCAGAGCAATTCCTGCTATGATACCATGTGAACTTGGGAAAATTTTCTGTATTTCATTTCTCAGTATTCTTTTCCTTACAATATACCCTATTTGTAGCTGCTACACTCCTTTGTACAAGGAAAATAAATCAATCAGAATCAATCTACAATTATGTTGATTGAGCTATCTACGCTCCTATGATTACGGGAAATATTACAACCATAATTACACAATCAAATCACAATCTTTCCATTTCTAACACTCCACTCGCTCCAAGTATGGAGCTCTTCTATAATCTCAATGCATTCTACGGAGTTGGAACAAATGTCAACATTTTCCGTTGATAGTCTCGCTGGAAAATGTCAACATCCTATTGTTGTTGTTGTTGTCGTCTCACTGGAAACAGACTATATCCCTTAAAATAAAGGTATTGTTTGTCTGCCTCTCACCCTCCTTAGACTCTAGCGATAGTTTTTGCTGTCGTTGTGATATACTACCCCAGACTCTAGCGATAATTTTTGTTGTCATCGGGATATACTGGATATGATTTATTGATATTGACTGTGCGCAGTCGACAAACTTAACCACCGGATCAGTTTAATGATCGGGTCGGGGAGTAATGAAAAGGGCATATAAGAACACCCGCGAAAATGACATCCTGAGATCCATCAACCGTTTTCAAGGCCTTGTTATCAACTCATTTTCCATGATGTTGATGTTCACTACACAAATGATGGTCAAGATGAGTGGAGTGTATGCATATTTTATCAACACAGGCATAGTGATTACGAGAGCTGGTGGCTAAATCCAGAAATGGAAAATGAAAAACGACTATTTTATTCAAAAGATATAGTAAACAAAGTTGCCATTTTCTTCGTTTGTAAAAAGGTGGTACAATCAATGAATTTATTTCAGCTAATTAGAAAGCCGTGTATGCTTTGATTTCTAGGAATTGCCATGATAGTGAATGGGATTTGATGCATTTCTTTTGATTTCAATGGTATGGATCGTCCTTTTTGTCTTGTCTCGTCACTCTCAAAGATATGTAACATTTTGGAACAAAATTTCATTCTCTAATCTATGGGTTCACGTCTCAGCTCCAAAAAGTATTTGTGAAGAATGTAAATCAGGAGTCAAGCGGCCTTCTAGGTTGAATGAAGACTTACACAGTGACCCACACGCTCCTGCAAACTAGTCCTTCGACCTAGCAGCACTGAAGTACTCACATTGTGCGTGTCACTGAACTCGAATTCTTGACTTCTTGAAGCAAATTCCAACTTGAGTACCAACTGAACTATGTCATGTGGGTAAGATATCTAAAATCTACTCGTATCTTCCTTGATGGCAAAGCTAAAGTAAATGCCGATGGAGAATTTTCCTTCATCTATCACAAGCTTCTTTTATGTAATATTAATGTCATGGAAATGGACAAATCAGCCGACCCTTTGTGGAATTTTGCTCAAAAAATATTGTGTCATAAGAACCTATCATCTTGAAAGCAAATGGTTGATTCTATAATTTTAAAGGTCCCTACGTTTCATCCTCAAAAGATTTTTGTTGATGATATAAATCAAGTTGTATTAGTAAGATTCTCGATCGATTTGATCGAATTTTAAAATTCTCACTATTCAGAACAGTGTTCGATCAAGATCTTCTCGCCTCCCCCGTTTGGGCTCTTGCTCGAATCGGAACCTTTATGCGTTGGTAGGCTTTCGACTCAATCTAATAGCCTACTTATCGGGCATCAATAAAAGAGAAAGTTTTCGCATGGGCTCTGAAGATGATGCAGAACCGATGCGAGAGGGAGAAGCGGGGATTTATAGCTGTCAAGAACCAGTGGAAAGGAAAGAGTTG
>AP025042.1:4315053-4395053 GCA_036186865.1 Eustoma russellianum | reverse complement strand
TGGTTTGGTTTAATTCCAAAAACCTCCCCTCTCGTTTGGAATTATACATTTACCTCCTCTATGGTTTGGGCTAAAAAGGCACCGGCTAATTTCTGGCATGTTTACCCCCTGTGGTTTTGTCAAAAATTGGCCGGTGCGTTTTTAACCCAAAATATAAGGGAGATAAATGTATAATTCCAAACGAGAGGGAATGTTTTTAGAATCAATCCAAGCCACAAAGGATCTAAGTGTAATTTTCCCTAAAATTTACTATCTTCATATCAGTTGTGCTACGGCTGAAACCTGTCAGTAACTAAGTTTTTTTTTTGAATGGTTACAAGTACAACTATCGACTTCCTATAGAAATAGTTTTTTATAAGAAAAAGAAAGAAAATAAAATTAGATTTCATACCGACGAACATGATCTAAGTTTTCGTGTCTTGAGTTTAAATGGATGTAATAAACAAAATTAGCAAATCAACAAGACATAAATTTTGTAAAGAAAGGAGATCTTTGATAACAATTATATATCACCTGTTATACTACATAGAAACATGTTATATGTATTAAACTAACACATTAAATAAAATTAAACTAATACATATATTATGATCTCATTTAATATAACACAAAAATGACAAAAATGATGAAACAGATTTCTTCTACTCTTTGGCAAGTCCTTGAAAAGCATACGAAAAGCAAAGGTTTTCCCTCTCTAACAAAAGAATGGCCAAACAGAATAGGCAAGTTTGCCCCATAACATATTCCAGTTGGTAATCGGGTTGGGATTTGTTCTAAGATATCAAGAGTTTGAATCCAGAGATGAGCATTGTTCCTCTGCTGTTAGGCCAAAGGTCTGGTTTGTGGGAGATACCTTGTGTGGGTAACTGCATAAGATCTCACCCAACATAAAAAGACGCTAGACTCCTGATTTACATCTTCCACACATGCTTTTTGGGGCTGGGGCGGTGGAGACTCGCGAGAGGGGAGATTTCACTTTTTCTCCAAGAATAGGCAAGTTTCTTTGCACTAAGACTTAGAAAATAGAAACAGCTAACTAAGCCTTTATCTCTGGGTAAATGTTTTCTTTTCTTTCTTTCCACTTTTCCCATTTTAAAAAAGCGATTTTAAAGACACACGTAGTGTGGGTGTTTCAATTCTGTTTGGGTCAAAACTCTAGTTTGCAGTGGACATCTTGTGTATGACCTCTCCAACCTAAGAAAACGCTGAGCTTCTGATTTACATCCTTCACGATATTCCTTAGGACTGAAGAGTAGAACCTTCAGAGCCATTATATGGTCTTTTCCTCCAAATAATGTGTATGTTTTGTTATTGCGTACATGTTTACGTCTAATGGTGTTGGTTTCGTTAAAATTTAAAACCTATATATTGAAAAAACCAAATAAAATTTTGATCAATAAATAAGTAATAGACATTATCATATTTTGTTCTTTTAATAAATGCAATATACACTAATTAGATAGGGACTTAACATATCAACATAGATAAACATATTTAAAATACAAGACTTGGATCCCATTTGTTTATCTCTTACTATTATATTATTTTTTCCCTTTGAAAACAACCTAGAATTTATTATGTAAAAAGACGTTCTTGGCGTACTAAGATCATGTGTTTGATGTTTTCGTAATTCGAACTTGTAATCTCAAGATCACAAACCAAAAACGTTATCAGTAACTCTAAAGTCCGCCTACCTATAATTTATTATGGGTAAACCCAATATTTTGAAGTGTCATTGCCCATTAGCAATTGCAGTCGCCTCTTGTCCCCTATCGTGGGATCCACTTTTCCAATGGCTTTACATGACTTGAAGATATGTCCCAGGACATAGCCTGATGGAAATATGTAAGAGATAATTATCTTGAAAGACGGAGGTTGTGATTTTGAATCCCTCCGAAGCCATTTAAATTCCATTACTTAGGCTTCATAATACTGTACCCATGTATATAACATGTATTTTGTTCAAATCTATCAGGTTTCTAATTTACATCTCTATTCTTCCTATATGATCAAAGTTGACTTGACTCTTAGTGGTTGGGGTTAAACCTATGAATTGAAGATCCTTTTGAAGGCCCCTTATACATATTCAGGAAGTTTCACCAAACAAGGGAATTTCTTTTGTTCATTCTACGACGTAAACGGACCAAAAGCTTGATTAATCGTGTAATTTAGAACTTTTTCTTTCTCATTTTGTTGTTCGATTTTTTTTATATATATTTTCAACATGTCACTTGTATCGACTTAAAAAATATATAATTCTCACTTGTAGTTAGCTTGTGAACATACTGTGTGTGTGTGTGTGTATATATATATATATATATATATATATATATATATATATATATATATGCACACACATACACGTACTGTATGTGAAATCATATGCTAAAACAAATATGCACTTATGTATCTTGAGTTATTGGTTTTGTGAGAAAAAGTCGATATATTACGTTAGTTTTGACATGATTGTCTCTACCGATGTAAAATTTAATATAAATGTGTAATTTACACATTATGATATCATAGGTTTCTCATTTTAAAGAATTAATATTGTATTGACAATATTAGTTCAAAAGGAAACACAGTAAAATCATAATGTTATAATTGGTATATATTTAGGATTGTATTTTAACATTAATTTATCCTGAGATAAACTCAAAACCAGCCAGATTTCTAAGATACTCAAGAATAATAAAGTCATTAAGTTGCATTTAAGCTCGGACGTGTGAACTATTATTTGCTGCAATGCCTTCGTTTGTCGTTTTTGTTTCCTTTTTTTTATTGATGTATATTTTCATTTTTGCTAGACATATTTTCATTTTATTGATGTATATTTTCTGTTTCCTTTTTTTTTATTGATGTAATACTGTATGAGTTATTAGTACACGCCATTTTATTATTAAGCATAAATCTTAGCAATAAAATGACCGTTTCTGTACCTATATAATAATAAAATATAATAAACAGTGACGTAAAAAATATTTAATATAAAATTGAAGGATGGATTAGTGCAGCTCCAAGCCGTTGCGGACGACGGAGTCCCCAATCGATATGCCCCTCCGCCCCCCGCCCCCACACGTCTTCCCCCCTAAGTTACAAGAAAGAGAATTAGGGCTTCTAATCACTGAAAACAAACTCTCTATTCCAAGGAACAGAGATATTGTTTGTCTATCATTTATCCTTCCGAGACCCTAACGATAACTTTTGTTGTCGTTGGAATATACTGTATCCGGATGATGATGATGATGATGAATCACGATCAATTTTGTGATTTCAGATCTGTTGATACAACACTAGCTGATCGTTTTGTGATCGTCAATTATAAGTATTTATAAAAAAAGATTTACAATATAAACGTGATGTTTAATGATTGACGGTCACCGTTACATTGCTAGGTCATCACATGATCATTAATTTTGCATTCTGATGCCTTAAGTGGACCGTTGTTTTCCTGTACTTTTGATTTGACTCCATCGGTCACAACTACTATTGTGAAAAGTCTTATATTTAACCAATATGTTTGGCGTGGTGGTTCAGCACCTCGTCCTTTAAGTATGTGGTTGGGGGTTCGATCCCCGTTCATATGAATAGAGCAAACCATTTGGTCAGTCTCCTACCACTTCGTGTGCTGACCGCAAGGACGGAGGATTAGTTTTCTAGCTTTCGGCTGAGAGGATACCTCGGGGCAACCCATCAAAAAAAAGTATTATAGTTGACAACCCAAAAAAAGTGAGAAGTATTGTTGCAGAAGATTCACAATGTATGGAGACCTCTCTTCCTCTCAATTCAGTATCCACCGCCCGACACATGGCATCAGAAGGGAGTGATGAGACTAGATGAGGGTCAATATGGATAACCCTCATCTAGTTTCACTACTCCCTACTGCTGACACGTATCGGACGGTGGACAGTGAGGTGAGATGAATAGATGTGATTATATCTCATCCCCAATGTATGGGGATAGGATCACCTCACCGCAAGGGGGTGTGGTGACGCGTGGCCGCGCGATACGTGGCAGCAAGGGGATGGTGAGGCTAGATGAGGGTGCCTCTCATCTAGCCTCACCACCCCTCTTGCTGCCACGTGTCGCGTGGTCACAAAGAGGGTGAGTAAAGTTGGGGTGAAGAGATCCCAACCCAAATGTATGAGTCATATAGTGCATCTCAATGAGGCTTTCCTCTAGTCAAAGTCGATAAATTAAAGATCAAACGACTGGGATTTTACTATTTATATACGTAAAGAAGAATTTATTATTATAACGACAAATATTGACTTTAATAATGACATATATAAAAAAAATAAATCATAGTTCATAATTACGGTCAACATTATGTTGCTTTGATAAAAATTAAATAAAATGACACAGTATATGACGATAGAAATTTATATACTCAACATTTTCCAACATATTTTGATTTTCGTCTCTTATACTTTTTATTCTAATAAAAATAACTTTTTCTCTAAAACATTGATATTATTTTTAAATACTGATTACATCATATTGAAAATGAAGTTACAAGTAATAAAAACGGATACCATATTAAATATTTTGTGTCTTCAATATTGACGGTTTATTGTGTTAGTCAATATATTTACATCAAAGAATTTTGTTTCATCAATGGTCAAAAATAAATTGCGAGATACAATCAATGTATCAAAATCCATAAAATATGTATTTATTAAATTAGATGCATATTTATCAATTACCATCAAACCAAACCATCAAAACGAAACTAAACATTAACTTTATCAAAAGTCAAAAATACTGACAATAATCACCATACCAAATCGATAGATGATGAAGATTTTGTAGATATCATTCTTGATGGACTTGGTTAAGAATACAAGGGATTTCCTATTTTACCATGTTTATTGTTAAAAAGTTTACTATTCTTTTGTTTTTCAATAATTGATTGAATGACAATATAAAGCAACAGTGACGAAGTCGGATCTTCACTTAGGACCACCGAACGATCATAGCATTGAAAATAACGATCGTTGTCAAAGAAGTCCTGCAAGATTCAATAAAATTAGAGGTTCTGAAGTTTTACTCCATGGCAAAACTTTTGACAATCAAGTCAGTTGCACGTATTTTTATATTTGGAAATGTTGGATGGGATGTGGAAATGTTGGATGGGATGTTCGAACATACCTGTTGAAGGAAGTCATTTTTTCCTTTTATATGCTTTGAGTGGGCCAATGCATGTTTAGGAGCTATGAGAGAGTGTCATGTGTCCTGTTCTACTTGTGCATGATACACATATGGTATTACATGTTGAGTTACATGTCTACGCTTCTGGCGTGACAAGAGTATGTTTAAGTTGCTTGTGCCGGCTGACTAGAAAGGCATTGGGTATCGGGTCCATGACTGAGGTGCCCGGTGCTGTCAAAGTTGCAGTTGCGGCCGAGACAAAGGTAATATTTGATGTGACCAGCTGAAGCTGAGGTGACCAGCCTTCCATGCCTATGTCCGAGAAAGGTTAATGCTGACATGAGATATTGGTTGGCGCCGAGGAGACGTCAAACGTCTCCTAACCCTTGCCGACTTGAATGTGTACTTGAAGCTAACGTGAACTATAGACGACCTACGTTCCTGGAAAGGTCAGATGATGCTGACTGTAATGGATCGAGTTAGTTATACTTATCGACTTTTTGAGTGATAGTTTTGTTCTCATCAAACATGTTAAACATTTTTTCAAAAATTATGTAAAGGGACCATGCGAGGTTGGATGACTGTATAGTCTTCATTTTTTGAATTATTAATATCATGATGTGCTTCTAGTTCTATGTCAAGTAGGCCTATAATCAAACCGAGTAGCTCGATGGATTCGGCTCGTTCGGCTCGGGATCGGCTCGAGCTCGGATCGAGTAGGGGATAACCGAAACCGAGCTTGAACTATGTTCGGTGTTCGATTATTATCCGAACGAGTTCAAGCCTAGCTCGTGAACAACTCGGCTCGGCTAAAATTAAAAAAACACCACAGCCCTGCCCTGCCCTTAATTCATTTCGCGATTACAATTTCCCAAATTACAATTCCTCTTCCACAGACCACAGGCACAACGTTTTTTCCCTTTCTACGAACCAACCTTCATCCCCCTTCACAGCAAGCCGTAAATCACCGTCGGATTGTTCCCACCTCCGACGTCGACTGCAATTGCACCACCAGCACTGCTAACCGCTATGATTCAGGTTCACATGTTTCTTGCTTTTGTGATTTTTCTGTTAAGCTTTTTAGGGTTTTGTAGGTATTTGCAATTTTGCATATGCATTCATCATTTACCTTCATTTGTTCTTCAAATAAACATTTTGTTTCTGTTATTATGGAGATTTAGGTTTTTGAGGAAGAGGTACACTAAGAGTCTGAGACACACCAGTCAGGCAGTCACCAAAGCGAGGCAGAGGCCAGAGGGGCGAGGGGCCGAGGGCTACTTGGAAGTTGGAACTTGGAAAATTGTTTAAACGGAACTTGGAACTTGGTATTATCCAAAATTCGTTTTGATTGTCTTCACTCTTGACTCCGTTTTTCACTGCTGTGTCTTACTTGATGTTGATGAACCTTAAGAGCATGTTTGTTTTTGCTTACTTGATGTTGGAGGAGCATGTTTTTATACGGCTAACTTATCCAAACAGAAGCAAATGCCAAGTTTTATACCTTTTGAGTTTTGAAGATCTTAGTCTTGATTGCTGGGAACATTAAAGCAGTGTATTTGATTCTTGATGCTGTAGTCAACTCAATTTTAAGCATTGGATGAAATCTTGATTGTGAGGAAAGCTTTCTTGCAGTTTGACATTGTCCTAATAGAAAATGATTGTGTTTATTTCTTCTGGATGCTGATATAATGAGGGCTGATGCTTAAAACTTCAGCATATTTAACCGTTCGAAGACTACATAGATCTTAATTTGCTTTAGTCCTTTACATGTTTTATCTAAACTTAAACCTTAGGTCGTTTGAGTAGGTTTAATATCTTGTCAGATTTACTCCTTGTTTCCTTTATTTGAATGGATAATGCCCTTTCTTCTGGTGTCTTTGGTTCATTGCATGGCAAATTTGCATCTTGTTCTATTATCCTACAAATGGTAGGGAAACTATATCCTCTGAAGATCTCTCTGGTTGTTTTTACAGATTACATAATCATGTCATCACACGACGTGCAAAATGTTGATAGTATTGAACGAGAAATTGATAACACTGATGTGATGTCAGAAGATGAAGTAAATAGCCCCCAAAGGAGGGGTGAAGAAGCTGTTGATGTTGAGTGTGAGGAAGGATTTGAAAAGAAGAAGAGAAAGAAAACCTCTAAAGTGTGGGACCACATGACAGAGGTTGTGGTTAATGGCGTGGATATGGTGCAATGCAAGCATTGCAAGAGAAATCTTAGGAAGAATAAGGACGGGACTACTACACAATTTAGTCGGCATTTGAATAGGTGTCTCGGTGTTTGAAAGAAGGATGTGGGCTCTTCTGGAAGTACGCAACAGATTTTGCAATTTAAAGATGGAGGGAAGAATGAGGAGAATGACCTTAGCAATTTCAAGTACGATCATGCTAAGGTACGAGAGGCTGTAGCTCGTATGATTCTTATGCATGAGTATCCATTCAATTTAGTTGAGCATGTGGGGATCAACGATATCATGAAGACTGCTTGTCTATGGTACATAAAGATTAGTAGAAATTCAGCGAGGGAAGATTGTTTTACGGTTTACAATTTGGAAAAGAAGAAGATGATGGATACATTAAAACAGGTTGGTAGAGTTGGCATCACCACTGACTTGTGGAAGTCATGTCAGAAGACACAATACATGGTGGCGACGGCACATTTTATTGATCCGGATTGGAAGTTGCAAAAAAAGGTGTTGAATTTTTGCAATGTGCCACCACCGCACATTGGAGAGTTAATTGCTGAAGCTTTAGCAAAGTGTTTAAGCGATTGGGATCTTAATGACAAGCTTTCTAGCATTACGGTGGATAATGCTTCCTATAATGACAAATGCATAAGAAATTTGAAAAGAGATTTCATGTTGCGGAAAGCCCTTCCCATTAGTGGTAAACTGTTTCATGTGCGTTGTTGTGCGCACATACTCAATTTGTTGGTTCAAGATGGATTGGAGGAGATCAAGGACATTATTGACACAGTTAGAGATGCAGTGAAATATTTGAATGCGTCAGAGTCTCGTCTTCAAGGTTTTGGCAACATTGTGAAGCAATATAATGTTGCTAATAAAAAACTAATTTTGGATTGTCCCACCCGATGGAACAGCACATACATGATGTTGCCTGCTGCTTTACCTGTTAAAGTTGCCTTCGGGAGATATGCTGGTGTTGATAAACGGTTTGAGAAGTTTGCACCATCTATGTGCGAGTGGGATAAAGTCGGTGACGTCTGTGAATTTCTGAAGCTTTTCTATTCCATAACCAATACTATTTTTGCTGTTGCATATCCTACCTCGAATATGTTTCTTATAGAATTAGCTCGGATTAAAAGGTTGTTGGATGAGAAGAAGCATGATGGCTCTGATAGTATCAAGGAAATGGCTAATGTGATGTTAATGAAGTTTGATAAATATTGGGGAGAATGCAATGTCTTGCTTTCATTGGCTGCTCTTCTTGATCCTAGGCTGAAGAAGGATATTGTCACACATTGTTTCAAAATTATTTTCAGGGAAAATTCATATCAAAAGCATGTGGATGACATGGTTGCGCTGCTGAAGGAATTGTTTGAAGAATACAGGGTTACAGATGCAAGTTTAAGTGCGACAACACTTTCGTCGTCAGAAAGAGGTTTGAGTGTTGCTTCATCCAGTGGTGTAAGTAAATCCGGAATGTGTTGGGAAGGGCTTAGGGAAATCGATGATCTAAGCGACGATGAATCATGTGGTACTATTTCTGAGGTGGACATCTATCTGAATGAGAAGAGATTAAAAGGCGAACAAGATTTAGATGTGTTGTTGTGGTGGAGAATGAACAGTGGTCGATTTAGTATTCTTTCTAAGGTTGCTCGTGATCTTCTGTCCATTCCGGTTAGTACTGTTGCCTCAGAGTCTACCTTCAGCGCTGGTGGACGCATCATAGATGATTACCGATCCAGTCTATCAGTGGAGACGGTGGAGATGCTCTTGTGTGCCGGCGATTGGGTACGACAAGCGAGGAATGCAAAGAAGGTAAATTATACTATTATTTGTGTTTTTGTTTACTTATTATCTTATAATACTTGTTGTAAATATTCGTTATTTTTGTAGACGGACACGGATGATCGGTATGCATGCGAGATTACATTATCGGATTGAGAATGAATATGTAAATGCAATGTAAACACATTCTTCCTTTGCTCAATTGCTTGTATGCTTTATTGTTTTTGATTTTTTTCAGGTAAGTCATAAACTGTTTTTGTTATTTTAGTCTGGTGTTGTGGATGTGGCTGTGGCCTGTGGGCAATGAGCCAATGACCAATAGGCATGGTAGTGGAGCTGTTTCGGATTGGCGGCAATGCTCCAGAAGTATATGCGTGCTGCTAAACCTGGGTGAGTCTGATTGTATAGTCTTTTTTAGGCTGGTTGATTTCACGAAGTATATGCGTGCTGCTAAACCGATGTGGATTCAGTAGGTTGATTTAGAGGTTCTGAATGTCTGAAGGGAGTGTTTGTTTTGACTTGGGATAGTATAAGATCATTTGATATCTCTTGAGAAAATGCCTAAGGTATTTGTGACTTTGTGTTCATAGAAGCATTTAGAAATTAGAATCATTTGATATATTGTCGATTGTGGATTGGAAAATTGCTGTGTTTGTATTTTCTAATGTAGAATTGTGGATTCACTTGACGTATGTATTTCTGATTAGAAAGTTCAAAGTTGTATTAATACTTTGTTCTATTGGGAATCCTGTATTTGCTAATTGATGGAAAGCATGTGATTTTTGAATGACTAGAATGTCATGTTGGGAGTTGATTGTTGAAGTTGATGGAAAGTGAAAATGGAGTCGGTGAAATGTGAAATAGGTTGAAGCTGCTGGAATTTTTTTTATGTTGCCGAGCTTAACGAGCCGATACCGAGCGGTTCACGAGCCGAATACGATCGCTTAGTTGCTGTTCGTTTAGATTACCGAACGGCTCGGCTCGTTCGCCTATATAAACGAACCGAGTTCGAACTTGTCAAAACTCGGTTCGCCCGGTTCGATTACAGGACTAATGTCAAGTAGCCAGATGCATTAAGTTTTGGTTACATTTATTTTCTCCTCTCTTTTCTACCTTATAAAGATGCTTTCTTTGGACATTACCTACCTTATAAAGATCCTTTTCTTTTAGAAGCTGTCGCTTCTTTAGCAACGATACATGGCTCTAACGTGGCTCCACATATTTTTCCATTTCAAATGTATAAAAATTGGGATGTATGTATTGTTTGTTTGCCTTTTACTTTCTCCAGATACTAGCAAAAGTTTTTGCTGTCTTTGGGATATACTGGGTATGGTTGTTGTTGTTGTTTAGTGATTATTATCACGATTTGTATCAAAATATATTTTTCGACAAAAATTTAGCTGTCTTTAATTTTTTTAAACGATAAATATAGTATTCCTACAAAATAATAATAATATTTATAAAGTTCCGATATTTTACATTTATTATCGGTTCATATTAGTAATGTATTATATCAGAAATATTAAGTCGCACAAGTCAAGGCTAACATAATTTAAAGATTGATTTAAGTCAAATACTTTAAATAGTGATTGTAATGGTGGACATATGTTAGTTTCATCGTGTTAGTAAAAGTGTACTCTTTTTCATTTTTACTGCTAAAGATAAAAGATGCTTGAAACTAGAGCTATTATTTGCTAGACCTATATGAGATTTTTTATTTGGCAGACCTATTATTTTAATCGGAAAACAACCTTTGTGTATTTATAACACACGAATATGATTGTATATATCTAACATTTTATACTTGTCATAAACGGAGGCTTTAAAACAATAAGGTAACGTTGTTATATTTGACAGACATATATGAGATTTCGTTTAATAGTCAAAAGTTAAGATCCGGGCTGACAAAAAAGGGATTTGGTGAATCCAAAAAGGAAAAAAAAGAGAGAGAGAAAAAAAAAAGTGTGGAAGCAAATATGGAAACTAACATTTGCAATGGCATACTATGTTTGGAATTGCAGAACAGTTGTCAACATCGCCAGTGTTCACACAGCAAGTTGGGACAAAATAGAAACAGAATCAAAATTGGTCACCCACTCACCTATTCATGAATTTTATGGCATAATATAATTAAACATTAAATTTGCATCTCTCTAATAACATGGTCTAGGATAGGAGTGTTGTGTCATATACAAACTCAGATTTATTAGAGAACGAAACTGACATTCTGTACAGCACAGGGATGAGCCGAGGCTAACACAGTGAAGAGCCGAGGTCATCACAGGAATGAGCGAAATGATGAGTCGAGGCCATCACAGTGATGAGCCGAAGTGATGGGCCGATGTCATCACAATGATGAGCCGAAGTGCCATCACAGTGATGAGCCGAAATGATTCGCCCAGGTCATCACAGTGATAAGTCGAAGTGATGGGCCGGGGTCATCACAGTGATGAGCGGAAGTGTCATCACAATGATGAGCCGAAGTGATGAGCCAAAACAGAGATGAGCTCAACACAGCGATGAGCTCAACACAAGGATGAGCTCAACACAGAGATGAGCTCAACACAGGGATGAGCTCAACACCAGCACCGAGGCGAGTCCAGAACTCTGTCATTAAGACGAATTGATCCGGTATACTGTGCCCAACCGAAAATATCAAACATCTCCCAGGATACAATGGCCAACAGTTCCAACGAGTGACACTTCTACGTAAGAACTCCACGAACCTGACAAGTGTTATGACTTCTCGAATTGATGAAATGCAGCAACAGTGTATGCAGTATGCAGCAGCATTTTATGCAGAATGCTCGTATGTAGTAGGAGAAGAGAAGGAAAATTTCTGTGTTTTTCCAAAAGCAGTGCACTGCCTCCATTTATAGAGAGAAATCTTGGAGGTTACGGCACCCCACGACTGCACTGATCGGCCAGTAACCCCCACGTTCACCACGCACCCCACGACTGTCTCTGATCAGTCATTAACCCACGACTGGTAGGAATCAGTCTGGAAAAATTTAAAAGAAAATTTGTCCGAAAAGATAAGAATCGGACGGGCGAGCCACAAGCCACAAGCCACGAGTCGAGTCGAGTCGAGCCGGCCAGACTGGCGGCGGCTGCGGCGTGTGTGTGTGACACTTTATAGGTCTTCTCTCCGGTCAAATACTTGTCACGCCCTTAGGGCACATCTAAAGTGCCTCTCCTAGCACTATATTTGGTGACATTTTCCCTTCAATTTGCCAATGTGGTATATTTGCAAAAAGGTGATGTGTCTTCTTCTTATGAAGCCACATCACCAATTTTCCAATTTGCAACCAATTTTTATTTCCACTTTGAGCATTAATTTCTCATTCATCCGGTATCGAAATTGAGTGATTCAAAAGACTAAAATCGTCTACTCATTACGTAGATAATTTAGGATTAATTAGTTTTTATTTTTGATTAACGAAAATTAATCTTATTTAAGCTCAGAATATGTTGCTCACCAACTTTGGACAAACCCATTTACAAATTTTCCTCCAACAAGGAGTTCATAGAGGAAGATAATTAATGTTAAGGAGGTTTAGACAGGATATAAGTACACCTTAGAGTATACTTATGACTTAGATATTCCTTACACTTTAGATCGACTTTGTACTTTTTGTTTTTGTCTTTGTCTTTCATTATGTGTGCATATACATGATTATGTATTTTAATACCTTTCTATTTGTGCTTTTTAAATTTTTTCACTAGCACACTAGCACAACATATGTCTATTAGTATGTTTTTTTATGCAGGTACATATAGAGTTGGGAGTCTCATTGAAAGCAAACTCTATATCTCTTGGGATGGAGGTATCGTTTGTCTGACTCTCACCCTCCTCAGACCCTAGCGGTATCGTTTGCTATTGTTGAGATATAATGAGTATGCTTCTTGTTGTTGTATTTATGCTTGCTTTTATGCTTATCTACACTTTATTTTAATTTTTTTAATGTATTTAACAAAATTACCCTTATTTAATATGTCAACATTGCTATTTCCTTTTATGCTTATCCCCCCCCCCCCCCCCCCCCCCCCCCCAAATTCCCCATCTCCTCACTCGATTATCCTCATCTTCTTAATTCCAAGATTTTGCTTTCATTGTTTCCTCCCTCGATTTGAAAGTAGTTGAAGAAATTAATCGTCAATTTTTTTTAATTAAGTTAATTCTTTATTTCAATAAGAGTCATCAGAAGTATCGATTGATTCGTCTCCCTTTCCATTTGTTGCCAGATCTCTTCGTCACCTAAATCTTTTAGTTTTCTTTTTCTTTCTTAACTTATAATGAATCCATTGCATAATTCTGCAAAATTATTACCAATCAACCATTTCGAACGGTTTGATTTGTGCCTTTTACTGAGAGGCTGATTCAAAAAAGAAACATCTTTATAATTAATTTGGATCAATACATAATTCTGCACAAAAAAAAATCAATTTTCTGTAAGAGTTTCACTGAGAGGATCTATTCTTCTTTCTTTTGCCAGGTTTTCGTCATGGAGATTTCAATTTATCTATTTCTCTTTGCATGTCTGTGTTTTTATTTTAATCCTTCAACAAGGTTATGCAAGGTTTCAATGGGCGGTTGAGATCACAATAGGCAAAAAGTGAGCTCTCATATTTTACCTCATTTTTTACCTCCTCTGATCCCAACCGGTTCAACGGGAGGACCCATGATAACCGTGTTAAAAGACATTCTTTTAGTAAAAAGAAAATTATTTTCTCAATTCACTATTGCAAAAAGTATTTAGAGATAATTTTCACTTTGATGATGTGGGTTATTTTCTGACAAAAATTTCTTACATGTTTTAGTACCGAAGAGCGGGACTTAGAGCAACTGAAAAGGTTGCTGATTTGTGATCTTGAAGTCACAGGTTCAAGCCGCAGAAACAACTTATCGTACAAAAGCGTAAAGTAAGGCTGCATACATTAGATCGCAAAGCGATCCGACCCCTCTTTAGACCCTACACAAACACAGAAGACTAATACACCGTAAACTTGTTTTGTTACCGATTATGATTTGCTGAATGATTAACAAATAAAAGAAAGAAAAAAGGGAGCGAGTAGTTTATTTCAAAGACATTGTCACATTACACAAGGACTATTACAACAAGAAGAAGAACGCTACTCTATTGTCTTAAACACTTCTGTTTATGGTGGGATATAGAGAGGACGGATATACGCAATCATAACTATGTGTTTCTATTTTCCGATGACCCATAATAAAAATTGCGACAAGATGTGTCGATCAACTATCCCTTCATAATATAATAAACACATCTAATTTAGTAATTCATTTTGATTTATTCCGAGAAAAAAGTGTGTCATTGAATAAGGACTATTCTTGTCAAATAAGTATATTTTTTTTTTTTTTAAAATAAGGTGTGGATAAGCATAAAAAGAAGCGGAAATAGCTATTCGCCTTATTTTGTTTATCAAATTCATAAAGATTTAAGTCATTGGCATGTTTTAAAACCATAAATTGCGGATTTTAACCGGATGAAATCTGAGGAGGCCTTATATGCGTGACGCCGCGTGTACAAAAGAGTCTTTTTAAAAAAAAAAGAAAAATAGTAAACAGCGGACGTTTTTGTACATGTGGCGTCGCGTGCTTGGAGGCCTCATATTTTACCTCATAATAGTCCTCCTTGATCTCATCCGGATTTTAACTGACTGAAATCAAAGCAGTATAGTATTTTTTTTCGTTCGGTTATGTCCTTACGTGTTTGTGGTTCATTTCGATGATTATAGTGTCTTTACATTTTATACTTTCTGTATGAATGCACAAAAATTTGAAATTAATGACATAATATCTTAGAACAATATATAGTTTTTGGATTATTTAATTAAAAAAGTTTGACCTAACCTACACGTAGCGGCATTGAGGTGACTTAGTCTTCACTTACTATTATTTTGCTGATCAATATAAAATAAATATTCAGAAATTAATCACAAATTTAAGGTTGGAAGTATCTTCGTTATAAAATTATTAATTTGCGGCTGACCTTTTTCTTTATTTCTTCTTTTTGGATGATTATGATGGTTTATGAAGATATATTATTCCAAACTATTCATTTTTATAAAATATTATTGTTTTGCCTTCTACCGCCCTTAATTGTTTATCCATACTCAAAAAGTTAAAGTATAATATCAACAACCACTATTGTGATATTTATTATTTTTATATTATAGCCTAACTAATTTGTAGATAGATATATAGAGATAGAGCTTATCTTGTTAGTTGATATCTCCTCCTTGATTGTAGATATTGGTTGTAACATTCTACTTGTATATGTACACCATACATGTATTGGAATGAAATCATCAGAATTCACATTTCTTCATGGTATCAGAGAATATCAAATTTCATTCCTAATTTGTCATCGGTTCCTGGAAAGTCGTCGACGTCTTTGTCCACTATCGTCGATCTCAGTCTTGTTTGGTTAAGTCACGTGGGTTTCTTCCAAACATCTTGTTTGTTTTTTTTTTTTGTCGCTTACGTCTTGGACGACATTCATTTGTCCTCACCAGTCGGTTTTTTTTTGAGTTCCATTCGGTTGTCTTCTTCGTTTGTCATACAATCGACTTCCGTGCACAAAGTCGACATTCTTGGTTGTTCGACTTTTCATAGTCGACATTTGTTTTGTTCGACAACCAACTTCAGCAATCTATTTTTATTATTTCGTCACAAACAAAGTTGACAGCAGTTTTTTTATTATTTCGTTCATTTTGTCAAAGCGACTACATTTGCGGCTACATTTTCAGCAGCCATTCACTTCAATCATCAATTTTGAAGATATTCAATTTGAATATTCCTTTGACATCCAATATTTTTTGTGCGGTTTTGTCTTCATTCAAAGTCATCAATTTGCTTTTTCTTGTTCATCGTCAAATACATTCGATTGTTTTCTGTCATGGCAACACAGTCCGTTGTCGCTAATGCTGTCGCAGCATTGTCGGTCGAATCATTGTCATCCAAAGCTGCTGCCCATGCGTCTACTGCAGCGGGTGTACCCTCTTCTTTTGTCGGTCTCACGCTTGCTCAACAACATCAGTTGACTCAGTTTGTTGAGCAATTAAATGGAGGTAACTTTAGCCAAAATGTTCAGGTGGCAGGCAAGACAGATTCGGTTTCGTCTTCGTCTTGGCTTTTTGATAGTGGAGCCAATGCACATATTATTAATGATCTGTCGTTATTTACTACTATTGTTACTGACAAGGTTGCAGCTACAGTCCAAATCCCTGATGGTACACGTGTGGCCGTGCGTGCCATAGGGATAGTCAAGCTTTCGGATTCATTCGTTCTGCATGATGTTCTGGGAGTTCCTGAGTTTGCATTTAATTTGATTTCTGTCAGTCGTTTAGTGAAAGATCTGAAGTGTGCACTGAGTTTTGGCCCGGATTTTTGTGTTGTGCAGGAAATGCCGTCGAGAAAGCTGATTGGAGTGGGTAGGCAGCATGATGGTCTCTATCAGCTTACACAGTTTTCGGCTTCTCCTGCTCTTGCAGCAATAAAGTGTGATGACACCGTCTGGCATCGTCGAATGGGTCATCTTCCTTTTTTCAAGTTTCGTTTTATTCCTTCTATTGTTGTTTCTGCTAAAGACATCTTTTGTGATGCTTGTAGTCGCGCCAAGCAAACTCGTTTACCGTTTCCTGTCAGTACTATCGTTTCTTTGCAAGCATTTGATCTCATCCATTGTGATATTTGGGGGCCTTATAAAACGCCTAGTTTGTCTGGTTCACATTATTTCTTGACCATTGTTGATGATTACAGTCGTAGTACTTGGGTGTATTTGATGCGTTCTAAATCTGAAACGAGTCGTTATTTGCTACATTTTCTTAAATGGGTTCGTACACAATTTAATAAGTGTGTCAAACGGGTTCGTAGTGATAATGGGTTGGAATTTACGCATGTCTCTTTACTTAATTATTATTCTGATCAGGGTATAGAAGCTCAAACTTCTTGTGTTTACACTCCACAACAAAATGGTGTTGCTGAGCGTAAGCATCGTCATATTTTAGAAGTAGCCCGTGCTCTTCGTTTTCATGCCAGTTTACCTATAATGTTTTGGGGGGAATGTATTCTCACTGCCGTTTATCTCATCAACCGTATGCCAGTTACTATACTTCAAAATAAAACGCCATATGAACTTCTAACGGGGTGTTTGCCTAATTACTCGCATCTTCGTGTTTTTGGTTGTCTATGTTATGGTTATACTTATCATGGTCATCGCGACAAGTTTGCTCCACGTTCTGCACCTGGCATATTTCTTGGTTATCCTCATTCCCAGAAAGGTTATAAAATATTTGATTTGTCCAGTCATAAGATCTATGTTAGTCGTGATGTATCTTTCTATGAAACTGTGTTTCCATTTGCTGTTGCGTCTTGTTTTGATTCATCCCACAGTTCTGCGTCGGGACTCATCGGACCTTCTACTGGAGTTCCAGTTGATTCGGTAGTTGATCCACCGCCTCCTACTCGTGTCGAGCCTGGAGTTCCAGTTGATTCGGTAGTTGATCCACCGCCTCCTACTCGTGCCGAGCCTTCACACCCTTCGGCAGAATCTCCCTCAGTTCCAGCCGAATTCGAGTCTTCTACACCTTCGGCTGGTACCAACCAGCCTTCTTTTTCGTTTCCTGCTTCTCAGTCTACCCGTAGTTTGCGTCCTCGCCAGTTATCTCGTCGTCTCACTGATTTTGCAGTTGCCTTGCCTCCTTCTCTTGTACCATCGGCGGCCCCACCTGCTCCAACGGCGAACTCTACGGTATTTCCCTTATCTAGTTACCTTTCGTACGCTCGTTTATCTGACACTTATTATGGTTATGTCGCGGCCATTACCAAAGGGGATGAGCCAGTTTCTTTTCATCAGGCAGTTAAGCATGCGCATTGGCGCGAAGCCATGCAACAAGAAATATCGGCTCTTGAGGCAAATAATACGTGGTCTGTTGTTCCTTTACCACCTGACAAGCGTACCATTGATTCTAAATGGGTGTATAAGATTAAGTATAATCCTGATGGCACTATTGAGCGTTATAAAGCACGTTTGGTTGCGCGTGGTTATACTCAGGTTGAGGGTGTTGATTTTCATGAGACTTTTGCTCCAGTTGCGAAGTTAGTGACGGTACGATGCGTGTTGGCCGTTGCTGTTGCACGCGGATGGCATATCCACCAGTTAGATGTCAACAATGCTTTTTTGCATGGAGATCTCACGGAAGACGTTTATATGCGCATTCCACCTGGTTTTTCTCGTCAGGGGGAGCGCCTTGTTTTCAAGTTGCAAAAGTCTTTGTACGGTTTACGTCAAGCTTCCCGCAATTGGTATGCCAAATTTACTTCGTCTCTTATGGCACTAGGTTATACTCAGTCTTCTGCGGATCCTTCGTTGTTTATGTTATCCATTGGCTCGTCTTTTGTTGTGGTGTTAATTTATGTTGATGATGTCATTGTGGCGGGCAATGATCTTGCTCGCATCACGGCGTTAAAATCCTATCTTGATCATAAGTTTAAAATCAAGAATTTAGGGCCGCTCAAATATTTCCTTGGTATTGAGGTTGCTCGTTCCGCGTCTGGTATGGTTCTAAACCAACGTAAGTATGTTCTTGATATTCTAATGGAATGTGGTCTCCTTGGTTGTCGTCCTGCTACCACGCCAATGGACCAAAAGGTTCAGTTTTCAGACTCAGATTCTCTTATTGATGATCCTGCATTTTATCGTCGTATTGTGGGTCGTTTGCTTTATCTTACTGTTACACGACCTGATATTTGTTTTGCGGTTAATACTCTCAGTCAGTTTATGCATATGCCTCGCAAGTGTCATCTTGATGCAGTTTTTCATCTGCTTCGCTATCTCAAGCGTGCGCCTGGCCAGGGCCTTTTATTTTCGGCCGATTCTTCTCTTTGTCTTCAGGCATATTGTGATGCTGACTGGGCTGGCTGTCCTGTTACACGTCGTTCTACTACCGGCTATATGATATTTCTTGGTTCGGCTCTTGTTTCTTGGCGATCCAAGAAGCAACCTGTGGTTTCTCGTTCGTCTGCTGAAGCTGAGTATCGTGCCATGGCTCATGCTTCTAGTGAGATAGTTTGGTTGCGTCAGTTGTTAGCTGATCTTGGGCTCCAGATTTCTGATCCCGTTGATCTACATTGTGATAATCAAGCAGCATTACATATTGTTGCTAATCCTGTTTTTCACGAGCGCACAAAGCATATCGAGATTGATTGTCATTTTGTTCGCCAGCATTACTCTGCCGGCCGCATTCGTCCTCGCAAAATATCTTCATCTCATCAGCTTGCAGATGGCTTCACTAAGGCGCTGGGCCCGACGGCATTTCAGCAATTTTTGGGCAAGTTGGGCATTGTTAACATTCATGCTCCAACTTGAGGGGGAGTATTGTGATATTTATTATTTTTATATTATAGCCTAACTAATTTGTAGATAGATATATAGAGATAGAGCTTATCTTGTTAGTTGATATCTCCTCCTTGATTGTAGATATTGGTTGTAACATTCTACTTGTATATGTACACCATACGTGTATTGGAATGAAATCATCAGAATTCACATTTCTTCAACCACAACATTACTCTATTGATTTAAAAACTCATGTCTATGACAGGGTATAAAGGTTCGGATGTACGTAACCATACCTAATATGTTAAAAACACACAAATGTTGTTTTCCGATACTGGAAGCAAACTCTCTATCCCTTGGGACAGAGGTATTGTTTGCCTGCCACTTACCTTCCTCAGACTGTAGCGATAGCTTTTGTTGTCGTTATACTGGATATGGATGATGATGAAACGTTCTTTTCCGATGACTCATAGTAAAAAATAGAGTATAATATTTTTAATCTAATTGAATGTACACGAAATAAGTGGTTCACCCAACTTTTTCAACTTAGTATAATGTCACAGATTTCGTCGAAATCGGTGTCACGAATAAATAATTTAAAGTACGATATTTTTGTTTTCCAGTGAACAACACGTAGAAACGTTTTGTAGTTCATACTTCATATAATGAAACCAAAGACTAAATTTTCTTTTATCATTTAAAGCATCAACTTTTGTAATTTAGTTAGCATTTCCTTAACCAAAATGAACTTTTATATGATAATAATTTCAATTATAACACTTTTTAAATGGAAAAAAAACAAGCACACATATAATAATAGTACCATACCCAGGAGAGTGCCAAAGACCTACGGTGGCATGGTACCGTTGGGTAGTTAAATAAATTGCCATGCGGTATCATTAAAACACAAAGCAAGAATTGTGTAACAATAATAGATTAAATTGGTATATTTATGATAGAACTCAAAAGCTTAGATTTTAGCTGATTTTATCGTTAAAGGGATTTTAGTAGAAGATGAACAACAATAAGAAGAACAATAGACAATCTATGTGGACGTATTGTTTTTCGAGATGACAGTAAAGCAGGTCTCCTAACTATAAGTCTTAAAGGAGAAGAATTCGAATATGTTATGAAATTTGATTTTGAAACTACCAATAATGAGCCGAGTATATAGCTCTGATAGTTAGTTTAAGTCTTGCAAGAAGGCTGGGGCTCAAAATATCGAATTGCATAGTGATTCTCAACTTATTGTAACTCATGCCAATGGAGATTCCTCTCATTATTATTTACAACGGTTACTTTATCAGAAAGAGGCATGTCAGATACGTGCATCGCGTTGAATTGTTAGAGGATTATTTCCGTTATGAGAAGATGCGCCTTATCAATTAAATTTTTAAGGCAGATTTGAGGACATTTGATGAGGAGAAAATTATTACTGATAAGTGTCATCATTTATGAGTTGCTAATCAAACAAACAAGTGTAACCAGGTTGACACTAGTTTGTTAGTATGTGGCTATAAATGTCAAAAAGATGTCCCCGGTGCATTAGGCTCATGCGTTTGCGCAGGGTTCGGAGAGAGGCCAAATCGCGTTGCAATTTGATATACGCACCATTACCCTACATTTTGTGCAAGAGCCTATTTCCGCTACTCGAACTCGTGACCTCAAGGTCACAAAGCAGCAACATTACCAGTTGCTCTAAGGCCCATCCTATTATGTAGTTATACATGTCAATAACATTTTATAGTCACAGATTGACAGAAATATTTGATAATGATTAATTAGTAGGAGGTCAACTACTGAAATTATAAGATTAAAAAAATACTTCAATTATTTCAGATAGATATCGGTTTGTTAGTTTATAAAGGAAAAACTCGTTGAAACTTGATGAAGAAAGTTCAGCTAAAGTTTCGATACGTGACATCTCAATTCTGACATCACGACACTTGACGTTCATCCAGCGAATTTGTATTACATGCATTAAAATAAACAGAGTATCTGACAAGACTTGACAATTTCGACATGCAAAGACCAAGACAATGAATAAAAAATTACATTCACAAAAATTAGAGGGTTCTTCATGTTAATGGATATAAAAAAGTCAAAAAGAGACATGTTCTAGTTATTTTCATCATCAACAACAACACCACCACCACATACCAGTATGTCCCAACGATAGTAAAAGCTAGTTTTAGTTTTTTTCAAATAAATATAAAAAATCATTTTAAAATTGACTTGACCATCAAAAGATTTTTTTTTTGAAAAATACAACTAAGAACATGTAACGTTATTTATTGTTGTAAATTTTATCAAATATTTCAATATAATTCTACTCAACGTCATAATCAAAGTTTTGATGGCCAATACCGCTTCGTCACCCATTATACTTTCTCTTTTTGACCCCTTTTCTACAAGCAAACGCCCGCGCATTCACACAAAACTGCTGAATATTCATCGATTGTATTCTTATCTGATTCTGTTTATTCGCTAAACCTTCTTTTTCATATGGGCTGAGCCGAGGCTGATTGAATTTGATTTGTCTGTTTTTTTTGAGATGTCTAATCTTCATTCTCTAGAAATGCAAGAGCCCAGCATCGATAGCGATAAGTTAAGTTATGAGATTTTCTCAATCCTCGAAAGCAAGTTTCTATTTGGTTACGATGATCAGAAGCTTTGGATTCCTAAACAGATTTCTCCTCCGCCGATTGAAGAATTCAATAGAATCGGAGACGTCGTTTCAACGTCGCCGAGAGTCGAGGCTATTCCCGGTGGTGGTGTGCAGTCGATAAAGAATCAGAGAGGGAAAATATGTATTCTTTCTATTGACGGTGGTGGAATGAGAAGCATCATAGCTGGAAAAGCCCTTGCTTATTTGGAAAACGTTTTGAAGGTGAAATCCGGCAATCCGGACGCCAGAATCGCCGATTATTTCGACGTAGCCGCCGGCAGCGGCGTCGGAGGTATTTTCACGGCCATGCTCTTCGCCACGAACGATCATGAAAATCATCGTCCTATTTTTCAAGCTGACGACACGTGGAAATTCCTCGCCGACCAAGGGAAAAAACTCTACCGCTCCGGGAAGGGAAATTTTCTCAGCAAAATATTACGCGGCGGTGCTGCCGGCGGCGGCTCCACCAATTCATTGGAAAAATCAATGAAAGAAGCGTTTGTTGATAAAACCGGTCGGAGCCTGACGTTAAAAGACACGTTAAAGCCCATTTTAATTCCCTGTTACGATTTGTCCAGCACGGCGCCATTTTTATTCTCCCGGGCCGACGCGCTCGAGACGGACAGCTTCGATTTCCGGCTGTGGGAGGTTTGCCGAGCCACGTCAGCCGAGCCGGCGGTGTTCGAACCGGTTGTTATGAAATCAATCGACGGTCAAACTCGTTGCGTTGGGGTGGACGGCGGCTTAGCCATGAGTAACCCAACAGCGGCGTCTATAACGCACGTGCTTCATAACAAACAAGAGTTCCCATTTGTCCGTGGTGTGGAGGATATTTTGGTACTTTCACTCGGCACAGGTCAACTCCTGGAGGGCAGCTTCGGTTACGATGAGGTAAAAAGCTGGAAGGCTAAGGACTGGGCTAGACCGTTGGCTCGCATATGTGGAGACGGCTCGGCTGAGTTAGTCGACCATGCCGTTGCCATGGCTTTTGGCCAGAGCCGCAGCAGTAATTACGTCCGTATTCAGGTGCGCACATTTTAAAATCGAAATTAGATATATGCTCAATAATTCGATGTATAAGTTGGTGTATAATTTACTAATTTTAAAAAAAAAGTTTTGGCTGGGACATGTCGGTCTTGTCAATTAGATATGACTTTATGTTGGAATATGATGAAACAACAACTAATACCTATTATATCTAGTATATCTCAACTACATTAAAAATTATCGCTAGGGTCTGCGAAGGGTGATGAGCAAGCAAATTCTAGTGAGACCCTGGCTCTATATGTACCTGCATATGTGACACAATGATATGTATATAGTGTTGAAATATGATGAAATAAAATAAAATGACGTACTAAATTTGTTGCTATTCTTATATTATGTAGTACCAATTTATCGACACACGTAATTTTCATTATGGGTCATCGGGAAACATCCTTGGTGGGTTTCTAACGCAGTGGTATGATTGCATACATCCGACCTCCATATCTCACCATAACTGGGATAAGAAAATAGGGTAATGTTGTTGTTTATGTTAGTTCTTGTGAATTAGCAAAAGGTATAGTACATATACTATTTTGCTACCCTTTATGGTAATAAGGGTAACTACTAAGTGTTGACTACATGGGGTGGTGCTTATCTTTTGATCACATGAATGTCGCTAGCAAACTCCAATCTACGTATGCGTACGTGCATGTTGACGTATGCATGAGTCCTATGAATTTATTTGCAAGGGGATGAAACGGGATGGGGTTGACGTTTGGGTACAAATTGAATAGGATGTAACAGGCTGTTTTGTTCATTTGCATTTATTTACTATTTAGCTCTTTGTGGTTGTTCGGATGGGGAAGTTTCTGTGTATGTAGTGATTATTGCCTTCCTCTAGAAGAGAGTATAACCCTGAACAAACGAATATACACACACACATATATGTATACATATATACATACACACATATATATATATGTATATATATACATTAATTCTTTCTTAAGTTTGAGGGCCTCAAAAAGTAGTGAGCAAATTAACTGTGAAGCCCGGGATTTGGCCTTTTTGCCACTAGAAAAATTAACGGTGAATAATATTGTCAGTTGGCGGAGTGGGACAGACAAGGAGACACAGGTTGGTTAGACAGACATTTTGTCCTTTGCTGTGTGTGTTCTCCTGTTTTGCTCGTCATCTTACTGATTGCCCATTTCTCCTGTTCAAAACACTTACTGAACTACCTCTGCTTAGCCATCACTTGAGATCCTATTTGAAACAATTAGAAATGCTATCGTAGTTAGAGACATTTTGTTTACCTTAATTTTTCTACATCATCCCTTAGCGAGGCCTAATACACATACCGTTTTGGTTTACCAGTTTGATCTTGTATCTTCTGGACAAGGAAGGTGTTCATTATATGATCATTTTAGCAATTTACTTGCTAATGAAGCAGAGTAGAACAGTTCAAATAAGTCACTGTCATCCCGAAAATCTTATCATAGATTTCCATATTATATCAGTAACTTCTTCTACCAAGTTTTTTGTTTTTCTGGCAATTTCATCATGACCAAAAGTGCAACAAATGACGAAATGCAATTTGAACGACTGTAGGATTCTCCACTCTTATTGGTATTGTGAACCTCAAGCAAAATTGATTGCTTTAGCTATTTCATTTGCAATGATAGAGCAAGTTAATTGGGTACTAAACATGCCCTCAGGCTTCAAGTTTGATCTGGACTTGCTATTTTGTCTTGATTGGCAAATTGATTCCCAGCTTGTAAGTCTATTTAGACATGAAATTTCTTGGTTTGGCAGAAGGAGAAAAGTTCAATAACCAGCAGGCGAGCTTTCTTTACAAGTCTTTATTACCCTGGCTAAGAGAAAAAAAGGTATCATGATTTGAGAAAATTTAAAACAGTGGTGTCTTTCTCTTTCAGGGAGAGTGGCTAGGGTGTATATTATTACTGATAGGTACCAAAAAAGGGGGATGTATATGGTAGTTTTTTCTATAAAACTGCCAAAATATCTCTCTCTGTATGTATTGGCAAGCTGTAAGCAATTATGGCTGCAGTCTGTGCTCCACTTGTAGCACCTGAAGGGGTCAGGGGTCAGGATGTGGTTTCTCCTTTTTTACCATTTTTGTGCTACAACTAATTGTACTCAAATCTACCTCTGGGTAGGGTTCTTTTTGTTACCACATTTTCACAAGGTCCTTCTTTGTCGGTCACCAAATTGCCCACTCTGAGTCTTCTTTCTGGCTTTTACAGCTGTTTTGATTCTTCTGGGATTTTCAGCAGCTCCTCCTCTATGTGTGTTCTTTTACCAGCCGAAAACAGTTTGTCATCTCAATAGTTACTATTTAACCAATGGGATATGTACAATAGGGAATAAATATCATGGAAGCCAAGTGCTTTTACTTGAACATGGGCTCAGTCCCTTTTTGTTTATCTCTTACTCCCTTTTAAAAATATTTCCTAGCTTGACTTGAAATAACATTAAAAAATAAACTATGTGCACGTCAAATTAGGACAATATTTTTGAGATGGAGGGACTGTATTGTTAGGGCCTAGCTTGTAGGCATTCTGTTTTTTATGTTTATATCATTTGAAAATTTGCATGTTATATGAGTTACTAAAACATACATAGGGATATGAAAAAGATGGGGTACTTCCCCTCCATCCTTTGGGATACATAAAACACCAGTTTGAGCCATGAATTACTTAGCTGGCTCGGAAAAGCATAAATTCGAAAGTTCTTGTTTATGACTCCTTAAGTCAAAAACTTGGTTGGAACTTGATTTCATGATCAGTTATGACAAAATAGATTTCAATTATTTTATACATGATATTTTTGAAAGCAAAACTTGTGAAGCCTGTTAACTGATTTGTTGAATCATCAAGTTTTATTGGGATATCAAGTTTTGTTGGGAATAAAGTAAAATGACTCACTAAATTGGTTGCATTTCTTATATTGTGAAGTACCAGTTGATCTACACAACTTGACGCAATTTTCATTATGGCTCATCAGTAAACTAACCTCTGTGTGTTTCTAATATATGAGTACGGTTGCGTACATTCGTCCTCCTCATACTCCGTCATAGGCGGAATCTTTAAGACAATGGGATAATGTTGTTGTTGTTGTTGGGATATCTTAGAGACACATGTGAGTTTGATCACAAACTCATCATGCAAAAGATCTTTTTGGAGCTGTTTACGAAGGGATGAGATCTCCTCACCGCGCGGTGAGTCACCGCGCGGCTGAGGACGCGACACGTGGCAGCAGTAGGGGGTGGTGAGGCTGGATGCGGGTTACCCTCATCCAGCCTCACCACCCCCCCTTGCTGCCACGTGTCATGCGGTCACGCACGCGGTGAGGGGGATGCGGTGAGGGGATCCTATCCCGTTTACGAATGCTTGATTTATTTGTTTTTGTTAGTTGGCAACCTACATTTTGTTTGACATAGCTATGTTGGGACCAATGAATAGGAAATCATAGACAACTGATGGTACACTTGATTGAGCAATCTTACAAGTACCCACATTTGCTAGTACTTCAAAACATTTTACCATGTGAATTATTACCATGTGAACCTTTTGTCTCATAGCTTCTATATAACAACAATAACAACATTACCTCATTGTCTTTGAGGCTCCCGCCTGTGACGTGGTATGGCGGTCAAATGTACGCAAGCCATGTGTTAGAAACACACAGAATTTGTTTCCCGATGACCCATAATGAAGTCAAGCTGTGTCGATCAACTGCTACTTCACAATATAAGAAGCGCAACCAATTTAGTTAGTCATTTTGCTTTATTCCATCACATTCCAAAGTCAAAGAAGAATGTGTCTTTAATTCTATTGTAAATGAAAATGGTCTCATAGCTTCTATAATGATTGTAAATTGCAGTTTTTGTTATTTATTTAATTATCACACATATCCCTGTTCTTGGTGGAAGCAAGTTGTAAACTTGAAACTATATTGCAATGTTTGTAGAACTACATTTTGTTTTCCAATCTTACTTTCAGTTAAATAAAAAGAATACTATGTGAATGACAGGCGACTGGATCAGGGATCGGCCTGTGTGGAACGAACATGGACTCAGACCCGAGCCCTGAAAATGTGAAGTTGCTGGTTAGGATAGGGGACGAAATGTTGAAGCAGAAAAACATAGAATCGGTGATGTTCAGTGGGAAGAGGATGAAAGAGCAGAGCAATCTGGAGAGACTGGATTGGTTCGCGGGAGAGCTAATACAAGAGCATCAGAAGAGGAGTTGCCGGATAGCTCCCACTGTTGCATTCAAGCAACCTGTTTCAAAACCTGCCTCTTAAAATTATCCTTAATAATACTTGAAGCAAAATGCTTAGCTTTGTTGCCTGTTGTTTTTTTTTATTATAACTATTTTAGTAGATGGGAGTGAACCCTTTTGTATTTAGTTTTTTCTTTTGAGCTTTTGAGTCAAGGAACAGTGGATGTACTTGATTGACTGAGGCCTAAAGGCCATAATTTCTACTAGGATCCACCCATTATGCTTGACATTTGAAATATATGATTCTTTTGTCATTTTATTTAATTTTGGGCAAGTATTTCTTTTGGCTTTGGAATGGCAAGATTTACTGGATGAGATCCTAGGAGGCTAAAACTGAGGTAGAATATGAGTCATCCAATCACGCGTCGTCATGTGTAAAAAACAGTTTTTTTTTTTTTTAAAAAAATATTGCAGCACCTATTTGATTTTGTACACGTGGCGACGCATGATTGGAGGCCTCATATTCTAATTCACTTTTAGCCTATTAGGATCTTATTAGAAGTTAGAACTTAGAAGTTTAGAAGCCACGATAAATAAGAGTACAAGTTTTGCTCTGGGTGAAGTGTTGGCTTTTGTGATGTCGCTATCTTCCTGTTCTGGGAAAAGTTCTGTGGTTCATGTTGTATTTCGTATTATTGTCCAATAAAATATCCCAACCAAAGAAGGCCATGAGGAGCCTCAATTAAAGAGATTTACCACTGTTGATCCAGAATTTGGAGTTGTTTTGTGACTTTGAGATCACACGTTCGTGCTGCGAGAACAGCCTATTGCACAAAATGTAAGGTAAGGTTGACGACTTCAAAAGGTTGTTTTGTGACCTTGAAGTCACGGATTTTAGCCGCGGAAACAGTCTCTTGTATAAAACATAGGGTAAGGCAGCCGACATCATATCGCAAAGCAATCCGGTGCCTTTTTAGATCTTGCAAACGCAAAAGACTAGTGCACCAGCCACGTCTTTTTATCACTGTTGCTGTTATTGTTCTTTTTTCGTTTTACTTTTTATTGGGGTGGCGGTTGGGTGGGTTGGGTTGAGCTGGGGCTGGGGATGGATGTTTGTGATGTGATTGGACGAATTTTCTCAATTAAACATGTTGAAATTAGTGTCATTCTTGTTCTGTAATTTTTGTCAGACGTTAATGTATGTTCCATTTTTTCTATTTTTATTGTCCACCTGTTTTATTCATCCAAGCGTGAAACATAGATAAATAAACGACCAACACAAAAGAATAAGAAATACAGAAAAAATAAGAACAAAGCACAGATCGTTGAACATGTTGAATTTCAGCAACGCATAATGGAATAATGATTCAATTAAAAGAGCAAAATAAGGTTAATTATTGTTGGCAACTAATTGAGACATCACCTGTGGAAATTGTTGAGAATCCCATATTGACTAATTTGAGAAAAAATACATAGGTTATATGAAGATGAGGTTCCACCACCCATTGCCTTAAGGTTTTGAGTGGATATGAGCATCACCTCATGTAAGCCAAAGTTTCAACATGGTATCAGAGCAGGTTTAAAATGTGGACTCACCCCTTGCCTGGCCCATGGTTGGCCACTTAATGTTTATGGGTCTCACCTCAAGTAAGCTCAAGTTTCAACAATGTTGAGAATCCCACATTGGCTAACAATGTTGAGAATCCCATATTGGCTAACCAACCACTTAATGTTTATAGGCCTCACCTCATGTAAGCCCAAGTTTCAACAATGTTGAGAATCCCACATTGGCTAACAATGTTGAGAATCCCACATTGGCTAATTTGAGAAAAAAATGCATGGCTTATATGAGGATGAGGTACCACCACCCATTGCCTTAATGTTTTGAGTGGATATGGGCCTCACCTCATGTAAGTCCAAGTTTCAACATGGTATCAGGTTTAAAAATGTGGACTCACCCCTTGCTTGGCCCATGGTTGGCCACTTAATGTTTCCCCTCACTCAAGTCCAGATGTTCATGCCTGACTTGTGGTTTGTGATTGAGGGCGGGTGTTCATGCCTGACTTGTGGTTTGTGATTGAGAGTGGGTTGTAAGACGCGTGTGTATGTCAATCCATGTTGCCACGTGAGGGCGGGTGTTGAGAATCCCGTGAGGGCGGGTGTTGAGAATCCCACATTGGCTAATTTGAGAAAAAATGCATGGGTTATATGAAGATGAGGTTCCACCACGTATTGCCTTAAGGTTTTGAGTAGATATGAGCCTCACCTCATGTAAGCCCAAGTTTCAACCGAAATCAATGACAGAATGCAATAGTAACTAGTTGAAAGAAGCAGGGGAATCAAATGGTCGTCAATGTGTATAAAGACGTCCATACACAAAGTGACGATGGTTATAATGATGCACATCTTTACAATGGAGTATAACATATGATTATCTCATACAACTTATTTTTTTATTAACTTATGACCGACTACTAAAATGATAATTAAATGATCAACGACTAAACATGCTTTTGGTTCGAAGCCAAAACGTTATTCTTACAATATCATGAATTGTTTGTCTGTCTCCCACTCTCTCCAGTTCCTAGTGATAGTTTTTGTTGTCTATGGTATATAATGGGCATGTATTCTTGTTGTAACATAACTTGTTAGGAATTGAACCAAATTGTCAAGCGCATATTTGACCTTTGGCAGATGGGTCCGTATGATGTAAGTACTATAGTAAGACTTTGAAAAGGACGGAACTTTTTCTTTTGGTGGTGAGGATTGTCCCTTGGTGGTCGTTTTAGGGTACCCTATCAATGTGGGTACCTAGACATACCACTGTCCGGAAATTTAAAACAGATTATTTGACTTGCCCCTCGCCCATCTTTTGGAAGGAATCTCTTTCCCCACTTTTTCCTTACCCCATTCGTTACTATCCGAAAGGTGATAGTAGGGGTGGATGGTAAAACTAGATGCGGGTGACTCTCATCTAGCATCACCACCAATCTCTGCTGACACGTGTCGTGTGGTGACAAGAGGGGTGAGGATAAAGCGGTGAGGGAATCATAACCCATCTTTTTCAATTGATTTTACGTCTTGCTTTCTCCTCTTTCATGAACTATTCGGCTATTCGAACAGCTATTCGAGTTTGTTTACCATAATAAACTGAACTATTCATGAACTATTCGGCTCGTTTAAATAGTTAAAGTGTTATCGAGCCGAAATCGGACCAAATTTTAAAGTTCGTTTAGCTAAACGAACCGAGCCAAACAGTTCGTTTAGCCAAACAAATCCGAATACGAAAATCTAGTATTCGGTTTGGCTCAGTTTATTAACACCCCTAACTAGTTGGGTAAAGATCTATCAGAGTGGCTTTCATTTTCTTACTCATCTGTTAATATCTTATGACACATACATGAAATTGAATATACATCTTATTGAATAGGTTGGAAGATCTTTTTTTCTAACCGCCCTAAGTCTTCTACTCGTGTAGTTTTTTTTTTAAAAAAATGTGATTGATACAATAAAAAAAAGGAAAAAGGTTAAATAGAAGGAACAAACACCAGGTGAGGATAAATTATTGTATTCTTTTGATTTTTTAAACTAAACAATATACAAAGTTGAAGTCCTCCAATGTATCCCTCATCCAAATTCTCTCACCCCACTCTCCACAGCACAACATGTGACAGGTGAGACTAAATGAAGGTCACCGCATCTAGCCTCACCACACCTCTCTGTTGTCACGTGTCGTACGGTAGAAAATGGTGTGTGAGAATTTAGGGTGAGAGGATCCAAACCCCCTCATTTAACCCTTCTTTTCAAAAGAGGGTAAAATAAGTTTGATGCAAGACTAAAGATGGAGTTTCAAAAGTAAATGTCATTATGACCATTCACTAAAGTATCTTTAAGAAATAATTTGGGTTAAATAATTTTTTGGGGGCTGCTTTTTTCCATAGCACAAGCAGTAAAAGGCTACAAGCTATAGGTTAAAAGCGTGTTAAAAGGGACTGATGGCATTTTTTTGGAAAAGAAGATAAAGCATAGGGGTCGGAATCTCCTCACCCTAACTTTCTTCACTTCCTTTGTAACCACGCGATACGTGGCAGAAAGGGGGTGGTGAGGCTACCCTCATCTAGCTTCATCACCCCTTTCTACCACGTGTCGCGGGATCACGCGTCACTGCACCCTCTTAGGGTGAGGTGATTCTATCCCAAAGCAGAGAGACAAAATTTTATGTCTTGACTCGACATAAATCAAAGTGAGAGTTGAGACTATGCACTTTATTCTTTTTATCCAACAATTTATAATTTATTGACTCACCGGTCATTATGGAGATTTCCAAAAAAATATTATAGTTTCAATAATAAAAATTATAAATGTGGTACGGATTAAAATTTTTTTTTAAACAATCAAGACGTACCGACGAACGCTTCCAAAGGCGATAAGCTTTCAGTAGGCCTGTCAAAACTTACCAGATATCCGACATCCAAATTCGAATTCGGCTGTCCGAATCGAATATGGTAAGAGCTGTACATTCGTTTCACCGTATTCGAATTCGTATCCGAATAGTATTAGAAAAACAAATACGAATATGGTATAGTCATTACCGTATCCGAATATCCGTATCCGAATAGATATTTTTAAAATTAAATAAAAATATATAATAAAATATATAATAATATATAAAAAAATATGTAAAAATATGTATTTTTAAAATTTTAAAAATATATATATGAAAATATGTATACGGCCGCTATACCACTGTTGTAAATTTGCTGATTTCGAATTCGGATATCCGAATTCGGATATTCGAACAAATTTGAAATAGATATAATACGGATTCGGATATCCGGCACCGAATTCGAATCCGAACAAATTCGAATTCGGATGACTTCCTAAATATCCGTCCGGATTCGGATACGAATTCGGATATAGTTAGACAAAAACGAATTCGAATACGGATACTGTGTTACCGTATTCGTTTTATCCGTTTGACATCTCTAGCTTTCAGCTCATGTAGAGTTATAAAATGTCGTCATCATCCGTACCCAGTATATCCCAATGACAACAAAAGCTATCGCTAGGGTCTGGAGAGGGTAAGTGGTAGGCAAACAATACTCTGTCCCAAGGGATAGAGAGTCTGCTTCCAGTGAGGCCCCCAGCTCTATATGTACCTGTATAAATGATATAATAATAGATATATGATGTGCTAATGTGTTAGTGAGGGAATTCATGAAATACAAAGAAGAGGCTTTCGATATTAAAATACACATAACGTGTATATGTGCATGTAATGCAAAATAACGGTAAAACATAAATAAACAAATGCAAAGTCAACCTAAAGCGTAGATAGTGTCTACACCTATCTATGTCCCTAGATATATTCTAAGGTTTCCCTATATATGATCTATACCTCGTTAACCTTAATCTTATGTCCCATGAATTCCTATCTTGTACCATGTCTTCAGAAAGATGCAAATCTAGTAAGTCGTGCCTAATTTCCTCATTAAACGAATTGCGCCTTAGGTGTCTAACACGCTTGCATTCATAATGGCGCCTTACACTTTTAATTTTTTTTCCCCTTTCTCATTCTATGTAATACACCATGCTAGCCATACTTGGTCCCCCCTCTGTGGGTGACAGATGTAATTTGGTAGTGTGAGGATAAACGTATACTGTTAGGGTCGGGATAGGATCACCTCACCGCAAGGGGGTGCGGTGACGCGTGACCGCGCGACACGTGGCAGCAAGGGGATGGTGAGGTTAGATGAGGGTCACCCTCCCTCATCTAGCCTCACCATTCCCTTTTACTGCCACGTGTCGCGTGGTCATAAAGGGGGTGAGGAAAGTTGGGGTGAGGAGATCCCAACCCGTTAGGGTCACATTTTGGGGTTTAAATATGAGGAAATCAAGTGGTGATTAAGGACTGATTGAGGCTGATCATGGCATTTTCAAATGATGCACTTTCCTTCTTCTAGTTATTTGATTTGCTAAAATAAAGCATATGTCTGAATACATGCAAGTATTTTAGGAAAGTTGAAGATTTTGTCTTTATTATCCTTGTAAGCAGACGCTACTTAAGACAATGGAAGAATGTTTCAGAAGCGGAGGAGACGTGGAATGTAGTTGGTATGATATATTACCTTTGATGAGGGAGTGAGTTCTCCCCCACCTGTATGGCCCCTTAGCCAGGTGAGATGTAAATCGAGAGATGTGCTCCACCGGCAGCCCTGCAAAGGGAGAGAACACACAAGACTCAGCCAGCCCAGAGGCAACACTTGTAATATTTCAACAAGGATTGTCTCTATACGGACTCGAACTCGGGACGTCGGGGTTCTAGCCTCAACCCTTGATATATTACCTGCAATGAGGATGAAAAAAGAAAAAATGAAAGTCGTCATTCAAGATGAAGCTATAATTGTTTGGAAAATTTTTCTAATTTTATCGTATTTGTAGTTTTTTTTTTAAAATAAAACTATAATATTTTTTTTTGAAATTTCTTCCATTCACTAATTTGCCGTACACAAATGAAAAAAAATCGTTTTAGAAAAGATTTTGTTCAGGGAACGTAATCCATTAGTCTGCTAAAAGTATAAGATGTGTCCAAAAAACACAGAAAATATAGCCTCACATATAGCATGTTGAATGAACAATCCAATGAAAACTTTTCCAATCCTTTTACACAGATTGTAAGAAGAAGGAAAACACTGAATAAGACAATTGATTTTGATATAAAAGGCTTTAATTTGTTTTAAACAAGGAGAAAGTAGCTAATTAAATTAAGTCTCATCTGTAGATAATGCCCGTGATATTTTTCACAACATCATTTGGAAAAATATTCTGAATTTGTAGGGTAAAGTAAAGGCAAACAGTTGAAAGCATCTTTCATTTTCTTTGGTGCAGGCGACAGAAAGGGGAATGGTACTATGCAGGTAAATATAATAGAGGCTCGTTTGTATAAAAAGTTCTCAGTTCGAATCTTGACTATTGAATTGTAAATGTTTGGACCCTGTCATCAGCTCCTTATACCACAGAGGATATGAGGGCATACATCTTGTGACACCAAATCCTAGATCTCTCTGTTAGAAGGAAAGATTGACTTACCATAAGAAGAGGAATCAAACCATTAATTGTAAACATTCTCAGCAGCGTGATTATGGGGATTTAGCATAATTGTAAATTATTGTAAATTGATTCTTTCCTTGTATAGGCAACTTAGACTGCTACAAATAGGTGTATACACAGAGGAAGAAAGTACGAATGAAAACACAGAAATTCTTGAAATTTCATAGTTCTTCGTCTCCATACTAAATTATTTTGTTCTAGATTACATGGTATCAGAGCAGGAAGTTATCCTCTCTGTTTGATATAATCTTGGCTCAGATTTTATCTCATCATCGCCAGTGTGCGTTTACTGTGTCTTGGCTCAGATCTTAAGTCATCATTGCCAACGACATACCTTACCCTTCTCTATCAAGTGTGTCAAGTATTCATACCAAATCAGACCATCCAGACCGCTGGTTGATCAATCCTGTCATAAAACCGTGCCCATCCAACCTGCAAAAGAAGCATCATCCATGTCAGACCACGTTGAAAACCAACCAGAAACATCCGAGAACATGCCTAAATTCCTAGAGAACTTTGATATTTCTGCAGAATTTGCCAAATTTCTGCAGAACCAAATAGTCCCAGCAACACAAAATCCCATCCCATCCACAGCCGTTTCTGAGAATTTGGTACTAAAGGTAAAATTAAACTCTGGTAATTACCCTCTATGGTGCAACTTAATGCGCAGGGCCCTTTTAGGTAGGGGAGGAGCACCCACATCACAGGGATTCCTCCACCCCCTACCGACAGACCCAAACTATACCTAGTGGGAACAAGAAGATCAACTTGTTTTCACTTGGTTGATTGACAATATGGATGAAACCTTGGTAAACAATGCATCTAGCTATCCAACCGCAAAGGCACTTTGGAATGAATTAGCTATTACTTACGGGTCAGGAGCCGACCCGTTTCAAATCTTTGACCTACACAAACGGGCTTACACCCTGAGACAAGGAACAAGCTCGCTAGATGATTGCTGGAATCAACTGCAAGGCCTGTGGAGGACAATTGATAACAAAAGTCCGAACCCTGTGGAATGCCCCAGGGACATTCAAAGATTCAATCAGTTCATCCAAGAACAACGATTATACCAACTTCTGATGGCAGTAGATGATAGATTCTCTACCACCAAGAAAGAGATCCTAAAACGCGATCCTCGACCCACTGCAAAGGCTGCATACGGGGAGTTGCGCAGATATGATACAGAAGATAAACTGCTGAGACTCACACCCTCAGAACCATCATTAGGTGTGAGCCTAGGTCAAGGATTAACGGGCAAAGGGACTGGAAGTCACAACAGATCGAGTTCAGAGACTCCCCGGCGAGGGGGAGCTCGCCAATCCTGCTCAGGACCTCCATCACGGCGGGGAGATGACAAAGCATCACTGGAATGTTCTCATTACAAGAAAAAGGGACATGTTAAGAAAAAATGCTTTAAGCTACACGGATTCCCTGAGTGGTGGGATGAATTCAAGAAGAAAAACCATGCATCTACTGCGCAAGTCACTGGAGAAGGTGACCACAACAAAAAGGAACAGTCTTTAGCCGGAGAAAGAGGGACCAGAAGCGAAGAACATCAAAACTGGGCAGAAGGCGGCAGGGGAGAAGACGAAGCCTTCAGCGCCGCAGCAGGAGGTATTGGGGTTAGGGTTTCCAACCCTAACCCTCTTCATATTTATAACCCAGAAAGTATTTACATTTACCCCCAGTCCCTGCAAATTTGTTATCCACTAATCAGACACCTACTGTTCTTGATAATTGTATACAGGTCCATAGAAAACCCAGATGTGACAATAGCGTCCTCCAGAAACCTATTAAATCGCCTCAGGTCCCTCAACTTCAGACACCTGACTAGTTTGACCCAAACCTTACCCATAATGCTGCAAACACCCCATCACTTCACATTAATTCCTCTCAGGCCCCTGAAATTCCTAAAACGGCCCTTCTTGCCCAACAATTGACCAATATACATTCCAAATGTCACAATACAAATTCCACTGGACCTTGGATCTTTGACTGTGGCAGCACCGACACTATGTCCTATGACCCAAATGACTTCCATACTCATACTCCACCAACCAAGAAAAATTCGAAACAGCCAATGGTACTTCTGTTCCCGTCATTGGTGGCGGCTCTATCACTGTCACACCAAATATTACCTTGAAAAACTGTCTTTATGTACCTGCATTATCTACAAAATTACCGTCTGTTAGTCAGCTTACGAAAGAACTAGATTGTGTTGTACTGATGTATCCTTCTTTTTGCATCTTACAGGACATTCATACCAAGGAAATCATTGGGCGTGGTACTGAACACAGTGGGCTGTACTTTGTTGATGCGGTGGCGCAACAGGGACAGTCTAATCTGGCCACCGGGACAAGTACCCGACAGTTATGGCTGTGGCATCGCCGACTAGGTCATCCATCTTTTGCATACCTAAAACAATTGTTTCCTATTTTATTTACTTCCCAGTCCCCATTCCCGCAGTGTGATACTTGTCTCCGGGCTAAACAGACTCGGGCGTCTTACCCTTCAAATAATACTCGTGTTGATAAAGTTTTTTCATTAGTACATTCAGATGTGTGGGGACCATCTCCATACCCTACTCCCCTTGGTTATCGTTATTATGTACTCTTTGTGGATGATTTCTCTCGCATGACTTGGATTTATATCATCAAAAATAAGTCTGAAGTATCCCAAAAATTCCGTACCTTTTACAACATGATCCAAACACAATTCCACACCTCCATACAAATACTCCGTTCTGACAATGGGGGTGAATACTTTGATGGAGAGTTACAACAGTTTCTTACTACTCATGGGATCATTCACCAAACGTCATGTGCACACACTCCTAAACAAAATGGGGTAGCAGAAAGGAAAAATCGAGTACTATTAGAAATAGCTCGCGCCATGATGTTCGAGTCGCACGTCCCGATGAGTTTTTGACCGGAGGCTGTATCCACTGCCGCATACCTTATAAACCGTTTACCCATAAAAGCCCTCCAACTACAAACACCCCTCCACGTCTTGTCCACCCAACATTCCATTCATTCCCTATGTACACTTCCCCTGAAAGTGTTTGACTGCACAGTCTTTGTCCATAACCCTAAACCTAACTGCACCAAACTCGACCCTTGTGCCGACAAATGTATATTTGTTGGTTATGCCACTACCCAAAAAGGTTACCGCTGTTATAATCCTTGCACCCACCGTATACACATTACCATGAACTGCACCTTTGTTGAAACAGAATATTACTATCCTACCCGATCTCGGGTTCAGGGGGAGCCCATTACTACTGGTGGAACCCTAGATTGGCTGTCACTCTATAATGACTCGGGGACCATTCCAACAGGGTCAGTAGATGGCGTCGACTGTGCTATAGCTTCCGACAAAGGAACGCCCTCTGTCGAAGTACACCCTGATGATCAAGCAGGCATGAATGTTCTGTCAGAGGCAAGAGACGATAACGGTAACAAACAATCTACTCTTTTGGATTCTGATAACAGTAGTAGTACTCCTGACCATATCCCCACTGTTTCCCCAGATAATACTGTTCCCTCAGATAGTACTAACAACACTTCCGAGTTTTCCATGTGTCCTACTAATACATTGCAGGAACAGCGGGTATTACCCCCTCGATCAAATCGGGGAATACCTCCAGACCGGTACTCTCTAGATAAATTATCCAGAACCTCTCGATATCCCCTTAAATGTCCCAGGGATGGTGTGAGTGATGTTGCCCGAGGATTCTTTGGAACAATCTGTTCTGAGGACATTCCGAGGAATGTGGAAGAGGTACTAATTCGACCAAAGTGGAAGAGTGCCATGCTCAATGAGATGGATGTCCTCCTAAAGAATGAAACGTGGGAAAAGTGTGTCTTACCTCCTGGAAAGAGACCTGTAGGGTGCAAATGGGTATTTACCAACAAGTACAAATCAGATGGGAGTATAGAACGACACAAGGCTCGACTGGTAGCTAAAGTATATACACAGACATACGGCCTTGATTACTCTGAGACATTCTCTCCTGTAGCCCAGATAGATACCATTCGAGTCCTATTCTTAATTGCAGCCACAAAACATTGGCCACTACAGCAGTACATGGGGATTTAAAAGAAGAAGTGTACATGGATCCACCTCCAGGTTTCTCTACAGATTTTAGAAAGAATGAAGTGTGTCGACTAAAGAAATCTTTGTACGGACTAAAACAGTCATCCCTGGCCTGGTTTGGGAGGTTTACTGAGGTAATGAAACAGGATGGATACATACAAAGCAATGCAGACCATACTTTATTCATCAAACAATGAGGTAAACTGATAACGTGCCTAATCATTTATGTGGATGACATGATTATTGCTGGTGATGACAAACAGGAAATGACTCGACTCAAAAAACATTTGTTCACTAAGTTCGAGATGAAGGACCTTGGAGGGCTCAAGTAATTTCTTGGAATAGAAGTACTTAGATCGAAATCGGGAATTTATATTTCACAAAGGAAGTACATTCTGGATCTCCTAGAAGAAGTAGGAATGTTAGATTGCAAGCCCTGCAACACACCCATGGCAATAAATGATTGGCTACAGGTAATCGAGGGTGCAACCCCTGCAGACAAAAGTCAGTTTCAGCGACTGGTTGGTAAATTAATTTATTTATCTCATACTCGTTCAGACATTGCTTTCGCTGTAAGTATTGTAAGTCAATTTATGCATAGACCTCAAGAACATCACATGAATGCTGTCATGCGTATTTTGCGATATTTAAAACATACTCTTGGCAGAGGAATTTTATTTCAAGACAATGGCCATCTCGACATTCAGGCCTATACCGATGCTGACTGGGCAGGAAATCCCGTGGGTAGAAAATCCACCTCTGGATACTTCACTCTTGTAGGAGGAAACCTGGTTACGTGGCGAAGCAAGAAGCAGAAAGTCGTTGCTCTGTCAAGCGCTGAAGCTGAATTTAGAGGGATCGTAAAGGGGATCACGGAAGTACTATGGCTACACAAGTTGTTCAAGGACCTGGGTCTACCCATCAATCAGCCTACACTATTATTCTGTGATAATAAGGCATCAATCAGTATATCCGAGAACCCAGTGCAGCACGATCGTACAAAACATGTAGAGATTGACCGACACTTCATCAAGGAGAAACTTGATACAGGACGCATAGCATTACCCTTTGTGAGATCTAAAGACCAGCTTGCTGATATTTTGACCAAGGCTATCAATGGAAGATCCTTTGGTGATATTTTGTGCAAGTTGAACGTTGTAGACTCCACGATTCAACTTGAAAGGGAGTGTTAGAAGGAAAGATTGACTTACCATAAGAAGAGGAATCAAACCATTAATTGTAAACATTCTCAGCAGCGTGATTAGGGGGATTTAGCATAATTGTAAATTATTGTAAATTGATTCTTTCCTTGTATAGGCAACTTAGACTGCTACAAATAGGTGTATACACAGAGGAAGAAAGTACGAATGAAAACACAGAAATTCTTGAAATTTCATAGTTCTTCGTCTCCATACTCAATTATTTTGTTCTAGATTACACTCTCATCTAAAAAGTAACTTGATTTACATCTTTTATGAAAATACTTCGAATCGAAACGATAGGACCCTCGAGATGACCTTTTGCATCCACAGTAAAAAGAATAGAGATGTCTCCTATATTTATTGGACATTTTGTCTAACTCATGGCCCAACTCTCTTTCTCCTCACTGCACACACCAGCGTCCATCACGTGTCATCCATCTATCTTCATACTCTTCTTGCTGGTGATCTTTCATTCAACCTTACCACTATTCTGTTACCATATGTCGCTGGATTCTTTTCTCACACATCTTCTATTAGTAAGGAGATCCAAACCCTTCATGGCCGGCATTTGTCTGACGTCATTCCATCTCAATTTCTTTTGATTTTAGAAATTTTTTGAGTCCACAGGGATTATAATCATTCCAATTTCGCTATCTTATTGTTTTTTAATTCCAAAAATGGACGATCTTGCTCTTTGTTGGTTTAGTCAATTGATCCACTTTGAATTCATGGACGTTTTGGTCACCATCCAACTTATAACATTGGTCTAATCATATTTGTTGTCATTAGTTGGAAACACGTCTTCCTCCCTTGGAATGTCATAATCATTTATGTTCTTGTAGAAAAAAAAATACCTCAGTCCGACGAAACAGTTGAGAGGATGTAAATCAGGTACTATGCGGCCCGCTAAGAGAGAGACACATAAGGGGAGACACAGTGTCCACAAACCTATAAGGAGCCCATCTTCAAGCTCTTCCGTTGGAGTCCGAAGATGTTGCTCCCGCACTGCAGGCTGCGGGACTCGAACCTTGTACTTTATAACAAATCTACCTCTCTAGAACCAACTGAGCTATGCTGTACGGACATCATTTATGTTCTTGTATTCTATGGATGGTTGGTGTGCCTATCTTGATGTCTAATCGTGGACCTTCTATAATTATAATAACCGTAAACTCCTGTCATTGTAGATATAGTAGACTCCTCAAATAATAAGTTCAAACCATAGTATCTACACGTCACATTAATAATTTTCGTGGCGGGTGGCTAAGGAGGTGCACGTTCTCCGGTTAAGATTTATTTATTTTTTTGATAGTATGAACTTACTGTGTAATGTAAAACGATGTTACGTCTTTATTAAGAAAAAGAAGATGATGTAGTTTTATGAATTATAAAGTATGACATATAAGTGCTATAGATATGTTTAGAGTCCATCTTCAACGTGTCTATATATGCATCAATGTAAAACTTGAATTCCTTCTGCTCTTTGAGGTTGCTGACTTGATTTAAGATCCTTTAATCACATAAAAGTCGGTTTTAGAGCAACTGATAAGGTTGTTGTTTTGTGATTTTACTGCATAAACAGACTCTTTCACAAAAAGTATAGAGTAAGACTGCGTACATCAGATCGCGAAGAGATCCGACCCCTCTCTCGGCCCTGTTCAAACGCAGAAGGCGTGCACCCGAAACGCCTTTTTTTAATCACGGAAAAGTTTTCTAGTGCTATTTATTCAAAGCTACTAACGAAAAATCAAACAAGTTATGTATAGTGTGTTTTTGATGTCTTTAGGATATACTGAATATGATTATGGTCGGTTGTTGTCGTCGTCGTCTAACCCAACCCATCTCACGTACCGCTGGCGGTCTTCGACACCATCTATCAACTCAACACAAACCCAGAAACTCTTTGCATCTTTCAGTTTTGGCGTTTACAGGTTTAGGTAATAATCTAGTCTAATCCAAAACTTACTCATAAAAAACGGACCATATTTATGTCAACCTGCATGTTGATCCACGGAAAATAATAATAATTAACGAATAAGACCACCAAATATTATAAGTCATCTACCAATCTGAAATAATCTGAATTTTCTACATGATTATTCAACTCGAACATAACTCGCAAACGTTTAACCGGTCTAAATTCACACATAAAAATCTAAACCGGTCAATCAAGTTTGTGTTGACATTTTAAAATACAATAACTCAAACACACATCTTATTCGTCATCTTCAGTATGATAATATAGATGTTTCTATCCTGTGATGGTGACATTTGTCTTGCAGGTGATTGGAAGAATCATTTTTTTAAAAAAAAACCGCGAATCACGTGAAATTTTTTGTCTTCTCAAATGAGAATATTTTGGTCAAGTCAAAAACGACATTATTCTGCAAGTAGATGGTAAATGCTATTCGTTATGCAATATTCTTGTACTGAATTGGCAAGAATTGTGCGAGAGGATTAATTCGAGATACGTAAAATGCGTGGCACGTTGATTAAGTATACACGAATTAATCATAAGATGGACATTATGTATGATAATTTTATATGTCACATGTGTCATGTAGTGATATTAATTATTGCGTAAAACATCCACACGTTAAGTGATCATCGAGTATGTTCGTGGATGTATAGTGTGGTCTAAAATGAAAACCTCGAATACGTAGAAAGTAATATGGTTAGATACCACGATGGATGTGCTCAAAGTGCAAAGACCATAAAGTGTACGACGTCTGGTCCCCGAGGGGCGACAACCCATGTGTGGCTAGTAGATAAATGTTGGCACATAATATTAAATATTAAATAACATTAAATATTAAATATTAGATAATAATATTTATTACTAAATATTAAATAATATTTAGTAATGGATAAAGATCACTTGGTAATATCAAATCCTCAGGTCTTTGAGATGAGAAAAGCTCTCATCCATAAACAAAGAAGGTTTGGTTTCAGACACAACTCTGAATTCTATATCCGTTAGGATTCTTTATTTTATCCCTTTATATAAAGGAGGAGGATCTTCATCTCCTCACAAGACATAGTTGCCGTCAGCCTTGAGGGATACAGGGGAGGATGTGTCAACCTTTTTCTATAAAGTCCACATTGTTTAGCCTCTCCATCAGGTAAAAATAGTGGATTATTGAATCCGTTCAAGGGGTGCATCAACAATTTGTGGGAGGTTGTGAATCCTTGGATCATGCGAGATTCATCAACAGCAGGAGCATTACATGGTGGACAGATTAACGTCAAAAATTGAGCAAGATAAAATTCTGGATTTTGTTACTTTGTCGAGTGATTCGGTTAAACGGTCTTATTCAGGGATTTTTAAATAAATCCAACAACACGATCTTTAAAACATCGTTCTTGATACATTAAGTTTCTGCGTTTGTACATGATACAAGAAAGGGCCGGATTGCTTCACGATCTAATGTACGCAGCCTTACTTTACACTTTTTTGTGCAAGAGGATGTTTTCGCAACTCGAACTCCTAACCTCAAGGACACAAAACAACAACCCTATCAGTTGCTCCAAAGCTCGCCCTCAATCACACGATCTTTCTACTTTCTAAATAGGTATGGTTCCATATTTAATATCTTACCCACCTTAAAACAATCCACTAATCTATAAAATTTTGTTCTCCGCATATTTTCCCGTTCTTTTGAAGTCGCTAAGTAGATACTTTTTTTCTTGTCAAAGAAAAAGGAAATAGATTATAAAAAAAAACATTGTGTTCAATGCTGGTCCCGGTTGGACACCATTCTTAGCAGTAGGATCCACCAATTATGCTCGAATTCTGAAAAAAAAAAATGTGATTTTGTTGCTATTGTTTTTTTGTTGTCCTTTTTGCTTTTTGTTCTGGTATTAGAATACTGTAAAGCAGACATAAATAGGAAAAAGACTAGTTCCCAACAGTAGGTATGAATCTGTTGGCTTATTTGGTGTCATTGTCTTCCTTTGTAGGCATACAAAAATCATCCCTGTACATTGTGTTAATATTTTGAACGAAACAAGCATTTAGCACCAAGCTGGGGGTTGATGGCGGGCCTTGAACCAACTGTTAAAATTGTTATTTTGTGACTTTAAAAACCGCGGAAATATCTCTTGCACAATGTGTAGGATAAAGCTGTCTGTGTAGGAGAATTTCACAGAGTAATAGAAAATTATTATATTTTGAGCATTCAATATATCGTTCAATAAAAATATAAACAAGGACTATGGTTTGTATACGTTATGCTAAGTTATTCGATGATTTAGGGTAAGCCTACTAACTAAAAATTCCTAATAATGAATCTTTAATTACCCATTACAACTACCCTCTTATAATTTTGACATATACTAATCCCTTGCTAATTTTACATGTGGCTTCGTCAATTTAAAATGAACGTACGTGCCTCTTATCTTTTCAATATGTGGTTTATTTTTATTGGTAAAGTTATACCAATTCAGCTCGTCAACCTAGCCTAATCATAATATATTACTCTATGTCTTAAAATATAAATCTATATTTCTATTGAGATGTTTGAAAATATAAATTGTACTTGCTTTAAATAGTAAAAACAACACATAATTTTACTTACTTGTGCTCATTAAATACATCTCTTTTTTAAACAAACAACTTATTTAAAATAGGCCAACTTGAAAACAATAGCAAAAATTAGTATTTTAATTAATTTTTTCAAATTGTATATCACTTTAACAAAAACTTATATTTTAAAACAGAATGAAAACGTTTCCTCGTCATCTCATATACTACCGTGCCATTAGAATTAGGGACTTTCTACCTTAGACTAGCCGAGTTTGGATCCCCCACCCAATTTTCCACCGCACGACACGTGGCAGCAGGAAAGAATGGTGATGTTAGATAAGAGTCACCTGCATTTATGTTCATCATACATCCCTGCTGATACGTATCGTGCGGCGAAAAAATAAGTGAGAGGATTGTGGTAATGTGATCCTATCTCATCCCTATAACGCAAAAATGCAGCCGATTTACCATCGAGTGCATTAAATTCACTGCATAGAGTGATTATGTAGATTTTTTTATCCTCTCGACGCCTGTTCGAATCTCTGTAATTTAAAAAAATAATAATAAATAGCATGGGGTTATACTATTTTATGTATATAAAGTACAAAAGACGAAGTGAAATTTCACCACATCGTTGAGTTCAAGAGAAAAAGAGGACTGCTTGGTAAAATTGATTATTGAAATATATGTAAAATATGCAAGAAGACAAAATTCTTCTATTTCTGTATATCAAAAACGTTTTACATGTCTATCCTATAAATACACTTTACCGCATATGTATACATGGAAGGCAATCAATTCTACCTCTAATTCCTCTCTATCCTATCAATTACAATCAATCAGTATATTTACATTTATGTCAAAAAATATCTCAGTCAATCTTTGTCATTATGGTATGATTCACCACACTCCCCCTCAAGTTGAATCGTGGGGTCACCAACGTTCAACTTGCACAGTGACGCCTCGAACACTCGTCCACAAACAGCTTTAGTAAGAATATCAGCAAGTTGGTCTTCAGACTTTACAAACGGTAACTCAATGATGCCGCCTTCCAGCTTTTCCTTGATAAAGTGTCGATCAATCTCCACGTGTTTAGTTCTGTCATGCTGGACTGGATTTTCGGATATACTGATCGCTGCTTTATTATCACACATCAGCCAGGTTGGTAGATACACCTCCAGTCCGAGTTCTCGGATTAATTTCTGAAGCCATAATATTTCAGCAATGCCTTTTGATATCCCACGGAACTCAGCTTCAACACTTGATAACGCAACCACCTTTTGTTTCTTACTTCGCCAAGTGACAACATTTCCTCCCACGAGTGTGAAATACCCTGAAGTGGATCTTCTATCAACTGGATTGCCGGCCCAGTCTGCATCAGTGTATGCTTCAATGTTCAGATGTCCATTGTCTCGAAAGATGATCCCTCGCCAAGGTGTATATTTTAAGTACCTCAGAACCCTTACAACAGCATCCCAGTGATGACTCTGGGGATTGTGCATGAACTGACTTACCACACTTACAGCATATGCAATGTCGGGTCGGGTATGAGATAGATATATTAGCTTTCCGACTAGTCGATGATATCGGCCCTTATCAGTTGGAACGCCTCCATCTACCACCTCCAGTTTTAGATTCTCAGCTGTTATGCCCCGCACACTCCGTAGGTTAATAAAAAGGCCAAGAAGGAATTAAACGGAGTTTAATGATAGTCAACGGGAATTAATGACGGTCAACCATAACTAAATACGAATTAAATAATAGGATTAATGATAATTAAATGAAGGGATAAATATTAGAAATTAATTGTATTTAATTTAGAATTAAATAATTAGATTTATCCTTTAAAATAGATAGATAATAGATATAATTTAGAAACACCAAACTTTTCCCCTTTCCATATAAAAACTGACAGAACGTCAGTTTTCCCATTACGCAGAGAAAACCGACGCTCATCTCCCCTCGTAGGCGATTCCTCTCCTTCTCCAGCAACCCTAGGAGAACTCTCTCAAGATCCTCAATCCAATCTTCGTTCGTCTTTCATTTCTTCTTCGAGTAATCAAAGGCAAGTAATCTGTTTATAAGTTTTTACGATTTGCGAAAGAGAAAGGGCCTATTTTGATATCAATTTGGATCACCATGCAGTAATTTCTCTATGTGAATCTATTTGTGAGATCTATGTGTTTTGGTTTGAGATTTGGCCATTATATGTTGAAATCTTGTTCGTTGATTGTTGTTTATATGAGATCATGTAAATCCCAAATCCCTTGAACCCTACCTTGTTGATAATGGTGGTTGAAGGGAGGGGAGAGTGAAAAGATGTGATCTTTGGGTTGATTTGATAAGTACTTTGAGTGCTAGGCTTGAATCCGTGAATCGTATGCTAAAGATGTTGTCTTGGGTGATTTTAGGATGGATTGATAGTGGGAAATAGGCTTGGAATGGTTTTGAAGGAAGTTGGGGTCGAATTGGGGGTTAATTCTGCAGTTTCTGCAGAAAATTGCAGAATGGTGTTCTGGAACGGGGACGTCGATCGATCGACGTCAGGGTATGACGTACGTCGATCGATCGACGTATAGCAAGTGAGGGTATGACGTGCCTCAGAAGGATGTAGATCGATCGACGTAGGATGAGTGAGAGTTCGACGTACCTCAGATGAACGTCGATCGATCGACGTAGATTGAGTGAGAGATCGACGTGCCTCAGATGGACGTCGATCGATCGACGTCAGGGTATGACGTACGTCGATCGATCGACGTCAGGGTATGACGTCAACCAGTTTTGTGGGAAAGCAATGAAAGAAAGAGGGAAGCTAGGGGATCCTTTGGGTGACCTTAGGGACTTCTTAGGACCTGATTATGACTAGTCTAAGTCTTGGGAACATGACTTAAGATGGTGAATCAAGTTTGGAGAATTTGAAGGGTATTCGAATCGGAGCTCAACGTGGATGACTTAGAAGGGTTAGGAGATGAACGTACGAGGTGTTTTTGAGTTCAATGAAGGAAGGAGAGGGATACTCGCATTAGGTGTGAACTTTAGAATCGGGACTAAGTATTGACGAGCTTGTCGAAGCTTAAGTATGATGTGTAAGTTAGTATCTTGTGTGTTGCTTATACTTGCGCATGTGTACATGAAATTATGAATGTGACTTGCATACGAGAACGAGAAAGGTGATTGAAACGAGGAGTCTTGCATCATGGCACGTGCATTTGCATATTGTTTTGAAAAAGAGATGTGCTTCGGTACATATTTGCGAAGGTGACCTGTGATGTAAACCGGGATGGAAATATAAGCCGGGGCGCATTGCAGGGCACAAAAGGCTGTAACGCAAACCGGGATGGAAATATAAGCCGGGGCGCGTTGCAGGGTATAAAGTCCTCTGCAATGTTAATCGGGATGGAAATATAAGCCGAGGTGCATTGCAGAGTTTTACGAGATCTGTGATGTAAACCGGGATGGAAATATAAGCCGGGGCGCATCACAGAGCATACGAGCCTGTAACGTAAACCGGGATGGAAATATAAGCCGGGGCGCGTTACAGGGTAACGAGTTACGAGACCGGACATTGTGACATGCATTGCACTGATTTGAAAGGAAATGGCTCATGCATTTGTGATGGTGTAGTGTAGTGCATATTTTGACATGCATCACGAGAGTCAATGTGGTATGGACGTGCGTGTTATTTGATAGCCAATGAATTGTTATTTCTGTGCGAATTGTTGTACTTGCTTTATTACGTTATTCGCCTATATGTATTTGGAAGTTTACAAGACATGTGCCCCACAATTCCCCTGATTTATCTATTACTCATGTCTTGCCATGTGTTGATCCCGTATGTCTTATAAGCGGGTTACTTGCTAGCGTTTTCGCTAAGGGTACTGCTCTTTTTGTGCAGATGAGCCTAGCTATGACATGATTTTCATTGAAGACGACGGCGAGTGGGCTGAGTGGGATGCTTAGAGTGCCTAATGGCGAATAGTCGAGACAGATGTTGTTTATTTCAGTTATTTCATGTGTTTGAAGGTTTGAGTTGGTGAACATCATGATTAGCTTGTTGGGATTTTAGTATTCTTGATGTACGAGTTGACGGTTGACATTCGTTAGATACATGTTTCCGCTTTTACTTTCGTACGTCACTGATGATGTGTACACGAGAGATGAGACGTCTTGTAGTCTTCTCAGTAAGCTACGACGGGTGCACCGGTTCGGATTCCGCTGTCCGGGTCGGGGCGCTACAGTTGGTATCAGAGCCTAGGCTTCAGATCTACCTCGGAGACCTAGGATATGACATGTAGAGTCTTAAGTTAGGATTTTCACCTTAAGTTGATCTTTAAGTCTAAGTATGCAATTTCAGATTTAAGTTTGATTTGGGATGGGTGTGTGTACGAGCGCGATTAGAGTAATCAAATAGATGTAATCATTGTACCTTACGAACTACGCCTTGTACCCCCTTATGGATTTCAAGTTTTATTTTTGGAACTACTCGACACTAATGAGCGTGATCTTACAGGAAATGCCTCCCAGAAGAGACAATCAAGGAAACGGTGGCAACGGGAACAACGATAACCCTCCACCACCACCACCCCCAGTTTTAGTACCTCAGGCGCTAATCGATGCTATCACAGTGATAGCACAAGGAGTGGCGCAACAACAGCAACAACCCCCTGCGCCAGCACCACCGCAGCACGGCATAAGGTACTATATTGGGGAGATGCGCAAGATGCACGTCCCAAATTTTGAAGGGACAACTGACCCAGAGGTGGCTGGGTTTTGGCTTGATGAGATAGAGAAATGCTTCAGGCTTGTACAAGTGCCTGAAGAACACAAGGTGGATGTAGCCACACCTTTTCTGAATGGCAGAGCGAATGCCTGGTGGAACGGCATTCTAACCAAGATGACACCTCCCATCCAGTGGAGTCAGTTTGTGAAGGCCTACAAGGACTACTATGTGCCTGAGACCGCCGTTCTGGAAAAGATGAGGCAGTTTGACAGGTTTGAGCAAGGGAGAATGACTGTTTCCGACTATGCGGATAGGTTCCACGCCTTGGGAAAATTCACACCCTTGGTTTTGGAAAACAACAGAATGAAAATGCTAAAATTTGAGGAAGGACTGAACCCCCGCATACGGACTGCGATAGCGGGGTCAAGCTTGAAAACTTTTGAGGAGATGCTAGATGCCTGTTATCGCGTTGAGAGTGACATGCGTAGGTCACAACCAAGAGAGGCTCGGGAAGAATCGAGCAAGAGGCCAAGAATGGAGCAAAGTGGAGGTAGGCCCGGATGTTAGGTCAAGATTCCTAGAAAAGGACAAGCGGGGTCGGTTCAAAGGACACCGCAGACAAATCAACCCCATCGCCAGGCACCCGCGGAGTGTCCACACTGTCATAGGAGACACGCAGGTGAGTGTTGGAAGATAACTGGTGCGTGCTTCAAATGTGGGAAAGCAGGCCATAGGATCAAGGATTGCCCCGAATGGGACCCTAAACCTCAAGCCGGAGCAGGGCCAGCCCAGCAGCAGAAAGGCAGGCCCAATGCTAGAGTCTACGCCATGACAGATGCTGAAGTCCAAGAGGACGCAAACGTGGTGACAGGTATGACCTAAGTTAAATAATAGTCGTTTAAGTTGAACTTTAGTCCCTTAAATTGATGATTGAATATGTGTTATGTGAAAACCTCTATGTGTTACCCTCTTATGATTAGGTGTGATCTTAATTAACAAAGCACCCGCGAACGTGTTGTTTGATAGTGGAGCTAGTCACTCCTTCATTTCTAAGCGATTCGCCAAAGGGCTCGACTGTTTACCCGAATGGCTTGAGAACCCATTTAGAGTGCAAGCAGCCGGCGAGCAAGTGCTGGTATCTCACCACCAGTACAAAGATTGTGAGATGGAGTTGGATGGGAAGTTATTCTCGGTGACCTTAGTTCCAATCCCGATGAGGACTTTGATGTCATATTGGGCATGGATTGGCTAACCAAAAATCATGCCAATATTGATTGTAAACTTAAGCAAGTGACCCTCAAGGACCCTGAGATGAATGACATCACGGTACAAGGAAATGTCAAAATAACTAAAGCTCCAAAGAAGATATACATGACGGCGATTAAGGCGTTTAAGGCTTTGCAAAAAGGAGCAGAGGGATATATGGTGTATGTTGTAGATGCTCAGCAAGAAGTTTCCTCCATAGATCAAATACCGGTGATCAATGAATTTAAGGACGTATTTCCGGACGACTTACCGGGAGTACCGCCATCAAGAGAAGTGGAGTTTGAGATCAACTTAATACCCGGAGCCGAGCCTATATCTAAGGCACCCTACAGAATGGCTCGAGCTGAACTTAAGGAGCTGAAGGGGCAACTTCAGGAGTTGTTAGACAAAAAGCTAATTCGCCCCAGTGTATCACCGTGGGGAGCTCCAGTTCTATTTGTAAAGAAGAAAGATGGCAGCATGAGATTGTGTATTGATTACCGCGAGCTGAATAAGATTACTATCAAGAACAAATATCCCTTACCAAGGATCGAGGATTTATTTGATCAGTTAAAGGGAGCTCGTTGGTTTTCAAAGATTGACCTTCGTCAAGGGTACCATCAATTGCTTGTGAAAGCGGGAGACGTCCCTAAGACCGCTTTTCGGACTCGATACGGGCACTATGAATTTTTGGTGATGCCTTTTGGATTAACTAATGCCCCAGCGGCCTTCATGGACTTGATGAACACCGTATTTCGAGAGCAGTTGGACCAATCCGTGGTGGTGTTCATCGATGACATCCTAGTCTACTCTCCCAATGAGCAAGTACATGCTGAACACTTAAGAGTGGTGTTGCAAATCTTGAGGCAACAAAAGCTCTACGCCAAATTCAGCAAGTGTGAATTTTGGCTAAGAAGTGTAGCCTTTCTTGGTCACGTGATTTCGGAAGATGGGATCTCTGTGGATCCTAAAAAGATAGAAGCCATCACCGAATGGCCAAGACCCACCAATGTGACCGAAGTCAGAAGCTTCCTAGGCTTGGCAGGCTACTATAGGAAGTTCGTTGAGGGATTCTCAACGATAGCAGTACCATTGAGTCGACTTACGCAGAAGAAGACTAAGTTCGAATGGACGGCGGAATGCGAGAAGAGCTTTACCGAGCTCAAGAAGAGATTGACCACAGCCCCGGTGTTGGCACAACCTTCCGGCACCGACGGTTTCGTGATCTATAGCGACGCGTCTAAGAAAGGACTAGGTATGTACATCATTACAATTAATGCAGTGTATATACCTATGCTAGTCTTAAACTAACGTTCTGTTTATAGGTTGTGTTTTGATGCAAAATGAACGAGTCATATCATACGCGTCAAGACAATTGAAACCATATGAGCAGAACTACCCGACGCATGACTTGGAGCTCGCAGCTGTGGTATTTGCCCTTAAGATCTGGAGACACTACCTATATGGAGAGAAATGTGCAGTGTTCACGGATCATAAGAGCTTAAAGTATCTATTCTCGCAGAAGGAGTTGAATATGAGACAAAGGAGATGGTTAGAGTTACTCAAGGACTATGACTTGACCATCAATTACCATCCAGGCAAAGCCAACAGAGTGGCGGACGCATTGAGCAGAAAGTCTAGCCACGCAAGACAGTCTCCATTGGAAAGAGAGATCGAAGAGTTTGACCTTGAATTGGTAGATTCGGTGACGAATGTCCTTACAGCCTTGTCTATCAGTCCAGACTTGGTAGACAGAATTAAAGAAGTACAGTATGAGGATCCGGCACTGAGAGAAATCCGAGACAAACTAGCTGCGGAACCAGTAAAGGACTTCCAGTTGCGAGAAGATGGAAGTCTATGGTTTCAAAACCGGTTATGCGTTCCAAGTAAGGACGAACTCAGGACGGAATTGCTCCAAGAAGCGCATAACTCAAAGATGTCAATTCATCCCGGGAGCACAAAGATGTACAAAGATCTTAAAAGAAACTATTGGTGGATGGGGATGAAAAGATCAATTGCGACACATGTCGAAAGGTGTTTGGTATGCCAACAAGTCAAGGCTGAACATCAACGACCTGGTGGCTTGATGATGCCACTAGAGATTCCAGAATGGAAATGGGAGCACGTGACGATGGACTTCGTAATGGGACTACCCAAGACCCGCAATGGAAACGAAATGATTTGGGTAATTGTAGACAGATTGACGAAAACGGCTCATTTTATAGCCATGCCTCATGGTACCTCGTATGAAAGATTATCCAATATCTATGTGGATAACATTGTAAGCCTACATGGAGTCCCCGTCAGCATCGTATCGGACCGTGACCCCAAGTTCACCTCTAAGTTCTGGAGAGCATTCCAGAAAGCTATGGGTACAGAGTTGAGAATGAGCACAGCATACCACCCGCAAACGGATGGACAATCCGAGAGGACCATCCAAACATTAGAAGACATGCTGAGAGCATGCGCCTTGGATTTCAAAGGGAACTGGGATAGCATGCTGAAGTTGATGGAATTTTCATACAACAACAGCTACCACAGTGCAATTGGCATGGCGCCATTTGAAGCCCTATATGGACGTAAGTGCAGGTCCCCGGTTTGCTGGGATGAAGTTGGAGAAAGAACCATCACTGCACCCGAGTTGGTTGAGCAAACAGTTGAAAAGGTGAAAGTGATACGAGAGAGACTAAGGGTGGCTCAAGATCGCAGTAAGAGTTGGGCTGACACAAAGAGGCGACCCTTGGAGTTTGAGGAAGGTGAAAAGGTCTATTTACGAGTTTCACCCACCAAGGGAGTTGCAAGATTCGGAATGAAGGGCAAGTTAAGCCCTAGATATATTGGCCCATACGAAGTGCTTAGCAAGGTTGGGGAGAGAGCATACCGATTAGCCTTGCCTCCGAGCTTATCCCAAGTCCATAACGTATTTCACGTATCTCAATTAAGGAAATACGTATCGGACCCCAGCCATGTCCTGGAAGCATAACCATTGGATGTTAAGGAAGATGTTTCATATGAAGAACATCCAATAAAGATTGTGGATAGGAAGGATCAAGTCCTGCGCAGACGTGTGATTCCGTATGTCAAGGTTCAGTGGAGTAACCATACGGAGCGCGAAGCCACGTGGGAGCTTGAGGAACAAATGAGGGAGCTCTACCCACACCTCTTCCAATAAGGTACGCCAGTTTCGAGGACGAAACTTCTTATAAGGGGGGAGGGATGTTATGCCCCGCACACTCCGTAGGTTAATAAAAAGGCCAAGAAGGAATTAAACGGAGTTTAATGATAGTCAACGGAATTAATGACGGTCAACCATAACTAAATACGAATTAAATAATAGGATTAATGATAATTAAATGAAGGGATAAATATTAGAAATTAATTGTATTTAATTTAGAATTAAATAATTAGATTTATCCTTTAAAATAGATAGATAATAGATATAATTTAGAAACACCAAACTTTTCCCCTTTCCATATAAAAACTGACAGAACGTCAGTTTTCCCATTACGCAGAGAAAACCGACGCTCATCTCCCCTCGTAGGCGATTCCTCTCCTTCTCCAGCAACCCTAGGAGAACTCTCTCAAGATCCTCAATCCAATCTTCGTTCGTCTTTCATTTCTTCTTCGAGTAATCAAAGGCAAGTAATCTGTTTATAAGTTTTTACGATTTGCGAAAGAGAAAGGGCCTATTTTGATATCAATTTGGATCACCATGCAGTAATTTCTCTATGTGAATCTATTTGTGAGATCTATGTGTTTTGGTTTGAGATTTGGCCATTATATGTTGAAATCTTGTTCGTTGATTGTTGTTTATATGAGATCATGTAAATCCCAAATCCCTTGAACCCTACCTTGTTGATAATGGTGGTTGAAGGGAGGGGAGAGTGAAAAGATGTGATCTTTGGGTTGATTTGATAAGTACTTTGAGTGCTAGGCTTGAATCCGTGAATCGTATGCTAAAGATGTTGTCTTGGGTGATTTTAGGATGGATTGATAGTGGGAAATAGGCTTGGAATGGTTTTGAAGGAAGTTGGGGTCGAATTGGGGGTTAATTCTGCAGTTTCTGCAGAAAATTGCAGAATGGTGTTCTGGAACGGGGACGTCGATCGATCGACGTCAGGGTATGACGTACGTCGATCGATCGACGTATAGCAAGTGAGGGTATGACGTGCCTCAGAAGGATGTAGATCGATCGACGTAGGATGAGTGAGAGTTCGACGTACCTCAGATGAACGTCGATCGATCGACGTAGATTGAGTGAGAGATCGACGTGCCTCAGATGGACGTCGATCGATCGACGTCAGGGTATGACGTACGTCGATCGATCGACGTCAGGGTATGACGTCAACCAGTTTTGTGGGAAAGCAATGAAAGAAAGAGGGAAGCTAGGGGATCCTTTGGGTGACCTTAGGGACTTCTTAGGACCTGATTATGACTAGTCTAAGTCTTGGGAACATGACTTAAGATGGTGAATCAAGTTTGGAGAATTTGAAGGGTATTCGAATCGGAGCTCAACGTGGATGACTTAGAAGGGTTAGGAGATGAACGTACGAGGTGTTTTTGAGTTCAATGAAGGAAGGAGAGGGATACTCGCATTAGGTGTGAACTTTAGAATCGGGACTAAGTATTGACGAGCTTGTCGAAGCTTAAGTATGATGTGTAAGTTAGTATCTTGTGTGTTGCTTATACTTGCGCATGTGTACATGAAATTATGAATGTGACTTGCATACGAGAACGAGAAAGGTGATTGAAACGAGGAGTCTTGCATCATGGCACGTGCATTTGCATATTGTTTTGAAAAAGAGATGTGCTTCGGTACATATTTGCGAAGGTGACCTGTGATGTAAACCGGGATGGAAATATAAGCCGGGGCGCATTGCAGGGCACAAAAGGCTGTAACGCAAACCGGGATGGAAATATAAGCCGGGGCGCGTTGCAGGGTATAAAGTCCTCTGCAATGTTAATCGGGATGGAAATATAAGCCGAGGTGCATTGCAGAGTTTTACGAGATCTGTGATGTAAACCGGGATGGAAATATAAGCCGGGGCGCATCACAGAGCATACGAGCCTGTAACGTAAACCGGGATGGAAATATAAGCCGGGGCGCGTTACAGGGTAACGAGTTACGAGACCGGACATTGTGACATGCATTGCACTGATTTGAAAGGAAATGGCTCATGCATTTGTGATGGTGTAGTGTAGTGCATATTTTGACATGCATCACGAGAGTCAATGTGGTATGGACGTGCGTGTTATTTGATAGCCAATGAATTGTTATTTCTGTGCGAATTGTTGTACTTGCTTTATTACGTTATTCGCCTATATGTATTTGGAAGTTTACAAGACATGTGCCCCACAATTCCCCTGATTTATCTATTACTCATGTCTTGCCATGTGTTGATCCCGTATGTCTTATAAGCGGGTTACTTGCTAGCGTTTTCGCTAAGGGTACTGCTCTTTTTGTGTAGATGAGCCTAGCTATGACATGATTTTCATTGAAGACGACGGCGAGTGGGCTGAGTGGGATGCTTAGAGTGCCTAATGGCGAATAGTCGAGACAGATGTTGTTTATTTCAGTTATTTCATGTGTTTGAAGGTTTGAGTTGGTGAACATCATGATTAGCTTGTTGGGATTTTAGTATTCTTGATGTACGAGTTGACGGTTGACATTCGTTAGATACATGTTTCCGCTTTTACTTTCGTACGTCACTGATGATGTGTACACGAGAGATGAGACGTCTTGTAGTCTTCTCAGTAAGCTACGACGGGTGCACCGGTTCGGATTCCGCTGTCCGGGTCGGGGCGCTACATCAGCCATTGGGGTTCTACATGGTTTACAGTCAAGCATTCCTACCTCAGTCAGTAGATCAAGTATGTACTTCCTCTGTGATATATAGATCCCTTGCTTAGATCTCAAAACCTCAATTCCAAGGAAATACTTCAGATCTCCCAGGTCTTTCATCTCAAAATTTGTAAACAAATATTCTCGAAGTTGTGTCATCTCCACAGCATCATCCCCTGTAATGATCATATCATCAACATAAATAACCAGATAAGTTACCTTACCTTCTCGCCGCTTGATAAACAAGGTATGATCAGCGTTACTCTGACGATATCCACTTTGTTTCATCGCCATAGCAAATCGTCCAAACCAGGCTCGTGGAGACTGTTTGAGACCATAAAGAGCTTTCTTTAACCTGCATACCTCCCCTGACTTAAATTCTTCCTCAAAACCTGGAGGTGGCTCCATATACACTTCTTCTTTGAGATCTCCATGAAGGAAGGCATTTTTTACATCAAATTGGTTTAATGGCCAATGTTTGGTAGCAGCGATAGAGAAAAGCACCCTGATTGTGTCTATCCGAGCAACTGGAGAAAAAGTTTCTGAGTAGTCTACTCCATAGGTCTGAGTATATCCTTTAGCCACCAGGCGAGCTTTGTGTCGCTCAATACTGCCATCTGCCCTGTATTTGTTTGTAAAGACCCATATGCACCCTACGGGTTTCTTACCTATTGTCAGAACACATTTTTCCCAGGTTTGGTTTCTTTTAAGCGCATCCATTTCAACTTCCATTGCAGTTCTCCATTCAATGGTTCCTTTTGCTTCACTGACTGTCCTCGGTACCTGTTCTGAACAAATAGATGCAAAGAAACTTTTAGCAGTATCAGTTATACTACGTTTTGTATTGATAGGATACCTTGGTTTTTGTGAGTGTCGCTCAGGTGTATAGCGTTCTGGTGGAACACCTCTCTTTGTCCTGGGGGGTAATATGCGCCCTTGTCCCTGTTCATTAGTCATGTCATTACATTCCATATACAAGCTTGGATTGTCCAAATCATCAAGGTCATGCATACTCTGAGGTGGAGACACATTATTAGAAGGTAGATTATGAGTAGAATCTGGTATAGTGTGATTAGGGAGTGGGGTAACTATGTCAGAGTCATTATTACCAAGATTAAATTGCATAGTATAATTCTCACCAACTGTTACCTCTAGTTCGGTATCCATCAGAGGTTGATTACCAGCATGTACTGAGGTGTCAGACGGTACTATATCGGTAGCAGCAGCACAGTCGGCGCCATCTACTTGCCGTGTTGGAACTATCTCCGAACACATGGGTGGTGACAGCCAATCTAGGGTTCCATCAGAGGTCTCCTCCTGAACCCGAGATTGGGGTAGGTAGTAGTATTCAGTCTCAAGAAAGATGCAATTCATGGTGATATGTAGGCGGCGGGTTCGGGGGTTATAACAACGGTATCCCTTTTGCGTGGTTCCATAGCCAAGAAAGACACACCGTTCAGCACAGGGATCGAGTTTAGAACGGTCGTGTTTGGGTGTATGGACGAAAACAGTACATCCAAATATTTTGGGTGGTAAGGTAAAGAAGGAAGGAATGGGATGTTGGGTGGAGAGGGTGTATAATGGTGTTTTGTGATTGAGAATTTTTGTGGGTAAACGATTAAGTAAATAGGAAGCTGTGGACACTGCCTCCGGCCAAAAACTTTTCGGGACATCGGACTCAAGCATAAGGGCCCGGGTCATTTCCAGAAGGATACGATTTTTTCTTTCTGCCACTCCATTTTGTTCAGGAGTGTTGGGACAGGATGTTTGATGGATTATTCCATTGGAGAGAAGGAATTGTTTGAAAGTCCCAGCAAGGTATTCCCCCCGTTGTCAGAACGTAATATCTGGATATTGGTATTGAATTGAGTTTTGACCATTTGATGGAAGTGTACGAATTTATGATATACTTCAGATTTGTGTTTCAAAAGATAAAGCCATGTCATGCGATGTTTTAGGTAAGTAACTGATGGATGCCCCAAACGGCGATGCCACAACCACACCTGCCTGGAGACTGTCCCGGTGGTAAGATTAGACTGTCCCTGTTGCACCACCGCATCAACATAGTACAATCCATCACGCTCAGTGCCACGCCCATTAATCGCCCTCGTATGAATATCCTGCAAGAGGCAAAAGTTGGGATACATTAGTACGATGCAATCTAATTCTTTCGTAACTTGACTAACAGACAATAGTTTTGTAGATAAAGTTGGAACATAGAGACAATTTCGTAGAGTAATTTGAGGGGTAATGACAATTGACCCACTCCCTTGAACTGGAATAGATGCTCCATTGGCTGTTTCCACAGAAATCTTGGTAGGTGAGGTATATGTGATAAAGTCATGGGGTTCATAAGGCATTGTGTATGTGGCTCCACAATCAAAAATCCATTGTGGGGAACATTTGGTGGTATAACATAGAGAAACATGTTTAGATGGATCAGGGATGGAAATCTGGGGTTCTGGTTGTAATTTGGTTAAGTCTGAGGGCTTATTTGCGATTTCTTTATGTTCCTTTCCTGAAATGGACAATTCTGCAGGAATATGGTCAGTAGTGACATTTTCTAATAAAACAGGGGCGTCGGGAGTAATAAAGGGTGTGCTGAGGGTCTTATTAATAACTTCACAAAAAATAGGGACTTCGGGGGTAAATATCGAAGTGCTGGGGGTAATTTAAAAAACTCACATTTTCAGGGACTACTGGAATAATATGATGTTGGGAGGAGGTATTTAAGGAAGGGTTAGGGTTTACAACCCTAACCCCGTTACCTTTTTCTGCGGCTGCTGCCGCTAGGTTTGCTGACCCCGCCGCTTTCTGTTCTTCCCCGTTGCTGCCTTGTTCAGCTTCGAATCCATCTCTGTTCTTGGTGCTTCCTTCGGTGGTGTTAGCAACCATCTTGGCCTGTGCTTTTTTCTTGAAGTCCTCCCACCATTCCGGGAAGCCGTGTAATTTGAAGCATTTGTCCGCAGTATGCCCCTTTTTCCCGCAGTGGTTGCACTCGAGGTAAGACCTATCTCCACCACGCGATGATGCAGTGGCTGAGCGTGGTGGTTGTTGAGTATTCTTGCCAGTGCCGTGGCCTCGTCCCTTCCCCTTTCCAGTTGGTCCACGATGGGCTGTCAAACCATAGCCAACCCCTTGTGATGAGAGATCTGAAGGGGTTCCTGTTATCACACCGTCCTGAATCTCAGCCCGCCGGAGTTCGTTATATGCGATCTCTGCAGTTGGCCTGGGTTCCCTCTTTAGCAGCTCCTTCTTAATGTGGGCAACACGTTCGTCTACTGCTACTAAAAGTTGATAGAGGCGGAATTCTTGTATTTTTCTGTTGTAGGTTTGGATATCCTTTGGTGATTCCATGGGATTTGGGTCCAAAGTGTCAATAGTCATCCAAATTTCTTGAAATTGGTTCCAAACGGATTCAAGGGTTCGATTCCCCTGTTTGATGGTCGCCGCCTGTTTGTGGAGGTCATAAACTTGTATAGGATCTCCACCTGATCCATACATGATGGTCAGTCCATCCCACAGTGTTTTTGCTGTGGGATATTTGGATACACTATGGATCAAGCTTTCTTCAATGTTGTCAATTAGCCAGTTGAGGACCAGTTGATCCTCCTGTTCCCACCTGGCATATGTTTGGTCCGTAGGCAGAGGTGGTGGGGGTACCCCAGTTATATGGGTACTTTTTCCCCTGCCCTTGAGAGCCATCAGCATTAACCTTTTCCAGAGACTGTAATTATTGCTGTTTAATTTTACTTTGAGCACCAGGTTGCTTTCGGCTGTTAGAGAATTGGTTATATTCAGACTCTGTTGGAGGAATCTTGCGAATTGTTCTGAAAAATCAAACCCAGTCGTATTTTGAGGTTTTGTTTCAGAACTTTCTTCCTCAGTATCAATGTGGGCTGACATAATTTTGGTTTATGGTTGCAGGCAAGAGACAAACAAAAAAAACTGGAACCTGTGCTTGGGGCAGCAGGTAACGGTAAGAAGGGGTAAGGTATTTGATCACTAGCCAAGGCTGTGAAAGGTAAAGGCAATGATGAACTCAAATTCTGAGCCAAAGAACAACAAACACACGGTAGTGTAGTGGGCTAAATTGCCCGCTCTGATACCATGTCAAATATGCAAGAAGACAAAATTCTTCTATTTCTGTATATCAAAAACGTTTTACATGTCTATCCTATAAATACACTTTACCGCATATGTATAAATGGAAGGTAATCAATTCTACCTCTAATTCCTCTCTATCCTATCAATTACAATCAATCAGTATATTTACATTTATGTCAAAAAATATCTCAGTCAATCTTTGTCATTATGGTATGATTCACCACAATATAAATTTATTTTGCTTTTCTATTTAATATAATTTACATTATCTTAGAAAATTAAGAAAAACTTATAGTATTTTTAAAATGTAACGACGGTATATTTGGTAGGTGAAAATCGAATCCAGAAACGGAGCGGGATCTCCTGACTCTCCCCCCCCCCCTCACACATGGGCGGTAACAAAGGACTGCCCGCTACTTCACAGTCCGGAAGGTAGTGAGTCTGAATGGGGGTGCTGCCACGTGGCGAACGGTCACAAAAGGGTGAAAGACTGGGCTGTCGGTGGATCCGGACCCTCCAGAAACTAAAGACCTTCATCCGAAATTGTACACAGGTGTAAGACTATTTTGGAAGTTTGCGAAAAGAAACGCTTCGTTTCGAGTTGTTGTTGTTATTATTATTATTATTATTATTATTATTATTATTATTATTATTATTATTATTATTATTATTATTATTATTATTATTATTATTATTATTATATGTGTTTATGGAAATCACAATTACCACAGTGCCGTTACATGGTGCAGAATGAGACAATAAATTATTACGATACGTACAATTAGTCAAACAAACTAGTATTATTGTAATAAATTAAAATATAGCATTCAAATACATCTTTTTACTGAATATGAAAAGAAATCTGCACTTGAAGTTTGAATATGATACTTCATGATTTGGGGCTCAGCACTACTAAATTTTACACACCCCACACACACACACACACACACACACACACACACACACACATATATATATATATATATATATATATATATATATATATATATATATATATATATATATATATATATATATATATATATTTTGTGAAACAGCATGTCGTGTTATTGCTCAGTGACACTCTTCCAGTATATGAGAACACGTATTATTCTTTCAGCCACCCGATGGGTACTCTGTGATGGATCTATCTTTTTCAGCTGTCACAATTGGCAATTTCATGTAAATGCGACAGATTAAACAAATATGATACGTAATAATATATATTAAATCTCAAGCGATAGAAAAAAAAAAAAAAAAGGTAAAGGCTATCCTCTCGATCAGGACATAAAGAAGGGAGAGTTCTTTCAACGCAAAGGTGATATATCATGACTTCGAGTCTTCTTCAAAACTTCAAAGTGTTTCGAAAAGACGTAAATCTGGTTATTCAACGTTTTAAAATTTGATGTTTACAAAATATCTGAGTCCATAATTACTTTAATATAAAGAGTTGATGACATGACCAAAACATCTATACTGTGGCTACCAAAACTCAAACTGCAATCTTAAATGTAATTTATTTTCTGAGTATCAATTAAAACAAGAAAGGGGAGTTCTCTAGCCACTACTACTGATGTTATAACATCAATGTCGCAATTAAGTCGATGTAATTGACAGATACAAATCTGAATTCGAAAATATTACACGTGTGTAAAAGGATGTCATGACTTATCTATCGTGCAACAAGTCGAAACTGCGTCCACATAAAGAAGTATAAAATCCTACAATCGAGTCCAGGAGGCAGCATAAAAGGTGAGCAAACATCTTCAATACAATGCATAGTGACAAACTGAAACAATAATACTATGGATCAATTATGATAATAAAAAAAATAGTGTAGCGTATTAAATATATGTTTCCTCTCGTTCATCTAAAAGTACTACTGCATATCCCAACTCATATTTACTAGCATTTTAACTTTTACAATTGTTTGTGAGACATAATACTTTCGTCAATGTATTGTTTCTATAAGTAAAAAAGAGAGTAATATATTCAATTTCAGAATCATACACATGCACACACTTTTCGAGTTTGAGCTTGTTTAGGTTAACAAACAGCTTGGTTCAACTCGTTTAATATGTCGAGTCTAAAGACCTATTGCAGTTCAGCTTGATAACGTTATAACTTCTTAAAACAACATGACAACCACCATACCATGTATATTCTAACGACAGCAAAAGCTACCGCTAGAGTCGGCAAACAATACATCCATCCGAAGTGATAGAAAGTTTGCTTCCAGTGAGACCTCCGGCTCTATATTTACCTACATAGATGACACAATAATAGACATATGGTGTGCTAGTGTACTAGTGAATGAATTTAATAAACACAAATAGAAAGCTATTAAAATAGCCATAACCGTGTATATGCACAAATAATGAAAGACAAAAATAAAACAAAAAATGCAAATTTAACCTAAAGTTTAGAGAGTATTTAAGGCCCTAAGTATACTCTAAGGTGTCCATATATCATGTCTAAAACCCTTCAACCTTAATCATCTCCCTCCATGAACTCCTATCCTATACCATGTCCTCAGAGATGTGCAAATCTAATATGTCATATTTAATTGTCGATTTCAGTTTTGCTTGTTTGTGTAAACAAATCCAATATGTTCGAATTATGCTCGTTCATTTAGAATTAGCGAACAAACTCAAACGAAATACAAATCAAATTCAAATTATTCGCAAACAGTTAAATTTGATAAACACAGTTAAGAGAAGTTGATGATCTATAATCTACGAAGACTTGGTCGTAAACCCTAAGCCACTGTAAAATGTGAAAATAACAGACCATTATCAAACTGTAGTGAAGTGGTACAATTTTTAATGACCAAAAGGGCTATAGTTAAAAGGACTAATTGATTTTTGGTTATTTAAAGTCCGTTCTCAAAATAATGGTTAGTAGAACAAATATCACTAGCATTTGAAGTTGATGAGTGGTCTTAGATATGATTGCTTTTTCAATACTGAATCGCACCATCTTAGAGCAAAGTTGAAACTCCTCACCCGGTCTCACCGTTCCATTCTCAAAGAATATGTATGGAGTATGTAAATAAGGAGCCCAGCGACCTCTTAAGTTGGGTGAGATTTGGATCTAGTCAATTTTTTATTTTAATAGCATCACCTTGAAAGATATGGAGCTAGTCAATTTTTTATTTTTATGCAATAAAAGTAGCTGGAAAATTCTTTTTTCTTTCATTGTCAATCATAATAGCTAATATAATTTTGTTCTGTTGGAATGGTAAAACTATACTAATGGTAGCATTTGATGTCGTTGGGATATAATGAGTATGGTTGTTGGTTGGTTGGGATGGTAAACCTAACTTTATCTTGGAATCTACTTTGTGCCCCTCTAGCTGAAAATAATACCACCATCTAATTACCAATAATAGACATGGTAGACCCCTAAATATCATATTCAATTATTGATGTCCAAACTTCAATCACTCAATCTCCATAGTACTAAGGCTTCAGATTGAATCGACGTATTTTATGCTATAACTTATCTTTAATTTAATATTGTAAACAAACGAGAAGTTGTTTTATATTGTTTTCTACTCATTATACAATAAATAAATCTTTCAAGATCTAGACTCAAAAAAAAAAAAGTGAAAAACAATAACCTTGATTCTATAGTCAAAATCGCATGGCTCATTCTCTAACATGTCTTCTAAAGTCAAAAATCACATGTTCATTTTCTAACATATTTTCAACTTATTTTACAAGCCCTATGCCGAAGTACCCAAAATAATTATATTCAAAACATATTACATAATCTCATAACAAGGTTTAAGAAATATGTTTAAATGCGTTATAGGATGTATAGTATTATTCCAAGTCTCATTAGTTTAGTTTGTAATTTTTTTTGACGATAACTATGATTATATCATGTGGTGTTAGGGAATTATGACAACAATGATTAACGTCCTGTGGTGTTAGAGAATATTGATCCGTGCGCTCAACTATTCGTAATACGCGTTGGTTGTTCGATTTGGACGCTAGTGTTCATGTCCATTTTGGTGGGGCTGGGAGGAGGTGAGTTTGGGTGTGAGAGTAGGGAAGACAGATCAGTCCACCGCTTATTTATCTCGTAGTTCTACTTTGAGATCCGTTCGCTATTTTTTTCTCTTAAGAAAAATAGGAAAGGCTTGGTTGGTCTTTTTTTTAACGCCAAAATGAAGCACACAGAACTCAACAGTTCTAGTCGAAACGAAAGAAAATGCGGAACCAAATTGGGTCAGTCTTTATTTGGAAAGCCCTAGGAAACCGAAGGATGATCCGGGTTGAAAGGTGGTAAATCTTCTATTGACACCTATAAGAATCAACATCGTTAGAAGCCATGAAGTTATTATTACGGAAAAAACTCTCCGATGCTTAAGCCAGTTATAGGTTGTTCAACTTTGTGCATTTTGTACATGCTGGAATATAGAGAAACATGTCTCTTTGTGTGAATTTTTGTGTGTATTTTGAAAAGAATGTTATCTGAAATGTCTCCATCTTTTTCTCCCTTCTGATTAGCGACGATGAGTCCTTTTGTATGACTTGGTTGGCCAGTGCATATTTGAGGACCATGGTATGTTGCCATGTATTATGACCTGCTTATGTATGGATGACAAGTGACGTCACATGTTGAGTTACATGACGAAACTGCTTGCGTGATAGAAGCATGCTTGAACCGCCTGTGCTGAGGTGACGGCTGTTGGTCGTAAACCATACGACATGATAGGTATAGACGATGTGACAATTGAGGCCGAAGTGATTTGTCCTGGCTTGGCTTCTGCATACCTTGAAGGTCCCTTTGAGATGTCGGAGCTTCGAACAAATTTCTGGTGCGCCAAATGCACCTTTGAATTCTCAAAGCATTTGAGAATCCAACATCAGTCCACAATCCCAACTTGTTTCAAACATAACATGAGCTGCGAAAGTACGAGAATGATTCAAAATGTTTTATAAACTTCTTTATTCTAAAACTGTAATTTTTGGTAATGAGTGCAAAATCATACGTTTTAAATTTCAAATACTTACTGGGAAATATGGCACGTCACATTTTGTTTTGTTTTTCTTTTTGACGTGTTTAATATTTTCTGTGTAAGCCATATATGAAAATGTCAAATGTTCTAATGGTATATCATGGCTATGTGTACCAAAACTTTAAGTATAGAGTAATGTTGTAACGGTGTGATATATATATATATATATATATATATATATATATATATAGATCCTACCCATATAATGAATATGGGATAATAGACGGACCGGATTTATAGCACATGGATCTGATTTACGTGAGTATTGTGGATATATAGAACCATCTGACAGGAAAATTATGAGACACTAATGTCTATGATTATCCAGACAAATTATAGGTTAAGGAACGAAGCAAGCACAAGACAAAGACTGGTCTAGAGTTAATACAAATGTAAGCTAAGAAAATCCAAATGTTTGTAAATATATTACGAGATTTTACTTAACCTTCTAAGTATCTTTCCTTGGATACTTAAGACTAGGTAAATATGATATTTACTTATATATGAAACATAAAAAAAAGAATGTATTCATTCATGAATCTGTGCACAGATTAACTCATGCAGTTTGTATATGTTTTGAGCATAATTTTAGTTATATAAGTCTTCTTTCTTTCTCGAGACTGATTATCCAAGATCAGACCAAGTTGATAATATATATATGTGTGTGTGCGCGCGTGCGCGTATATATATGTATGTATATATTACGTATCCGTGTATTTTAGTTATTCAAACTCTAATGATAGGGACTGATTCAAAATCTCAATTAATGAGGGGAAAGCCTTGAAGCTTAATCCAATGAAACGTTTACATCTAAAGAATTTGAAAATTAGATCATCCTCAAGATTATCATCAAGCAATTTTTTTTTTTTAAAAAAAAAATTGTACATGTTGACTGACTATTAAAGCGACAATTTTACTGATATGTTTAGTTCATTGAAGCCTGTCGCTAAATAATGATGAAAGAGTATAACCGACAGAAGAGTCGGAACTTATTACCATTTCAAAGCTAGACAAGGGTTTTTATTTTGATTGTTTGAGCAATATGCTATAATCTAAAAACATGAACTGTTATTGTCATCATCAAAATAAAGAAATTATTTAATCAATGAAAAGATATGGACGATTAGGTGAAACCCATACATCACTTGTCTATATCATTTTGGCCATTTTCTTGGAACAAAAGCAGTTTTTATTTCCAATAGAGTCAATGACACATTTTTCCTTGATTTTGGAATATAATGGAATAAAGCAAAATGACTCACTAAATTGGCTGTGCTTGTTATATTGTGAAGTATCAGTTGATCGACACCGCAATTTTCATTTATGGGTTATCGAGAAACAACCTCTTTGTGTTTCTAACATATGAGCATGGTTGCGTACATTCAACACCCCATACTCTGCTATAGGCGGGAGCCTATAAGGCAATGAGGTAATGTTGTGTTGTTGTTGTTCTTGGAGCAAAAGGATATTCCCTTGCCCTGAGAGACTCCACCGTCCCAGTCTCAAAGAGCATCATGATGCAAATCAAGAACACAGCGACCTTCTATGTCAGATGAATCGTGGATGATGCAAATCAAGCGTGTACAACCTATTCAAACATGGTTACCTACAATTTATGGCTTCATCTTAGTGGTGCGTGGCCATATGGAGTAATCGCTAAATGTCTTAGTCGACAAACATAATGAAACTCCCCAATGTATAATTACCTTTTCATTCCCTTTGTTATTAAAAGAGTATGAATGCATTGACTAAAGGAGAGAATGTTGCGTACAAACATAGACGGGAAATCTTGTTTGATAAAGAAAGGTTAAAGTATCGTTTTCAAACAAAAATTCTTTTAAAAATATATGATTTTGAAATCATTAAAAAGAGGGGAGCTTGTTGGAGTATAAATGTTTTAATGGATTTACAAGATTGAGATGATTGAAAAAGAATAGAAAATATTGATTTAGACTTGGAAAATGACAAATGCTTTAAAATTAGGGCGTAGATCTTTAAACAGAGATCAATGTATAAATTGACCTCTTCATAGATCAATTTACGTATACATCGATCTCTAAAACAGAGACATCGATCGATCTATGTAGGTGTTGTCTGAAATTAGAAGCACGCTATCTACAATCGATCTCTGTGTCGATCGATCATATTTCAAGTGAAAAAAAAACATCGATCTCTAAATAGACACATCGATTGATCAACGTGTACATTGATCTCTAAAAGAGAGATGTTAATTGATTTATGTATGTTTTGTCCCAGATTAGGAGTACACTTTCGAATGTCGACCTCTGACGTGGAGCGATCGATGTTGTTAAACTAAAAATTCTACAAAATAAAAAAAAGTGACATCGATCTATAATCGATCAATGTATGCATCAATCTCTAAACTAATAGACATTGATCGATCGATGTCATGCTGAATTCACATTTTTATAACCATTGCAAAAAGATCTATGTGGATTTAAAATGCTTTCTCTTTCCAGTCTGTTCCAAATTGATTATGCATTTATTATCAATGTCTCTAATAATATTCTGAGAGTTGTACACCTATCTAAGCTCTCACAGGATGACTACGATTCAACAAATTTAATAGCAGAGTGATTGAAGACATGTTGGACTTCTTTAAAAGTAATAAATGGAGTTTGAGACATTAGAAAAGGGTGCAAAACAAAAAATAATCTCCTCTGTACACAGAAGAAGCATAAAAGAGGCACTTATATACTTTCAGCTGCTACAAGCTCTATTTTCTCTTCATCTCAAAAGCTCTCAAGTGTAAAAGTGTTTAAAACCTATTAAATTCTTATTGCTCGTTTTACATTGTTGTACTGTAGGAGGATTGAAGTCTAAAACAAGATGAACAAAACATCTTTGGTGTCTTGCTTGTGATTTAGACTTGTTTTGAAAATGCCACTCCACTTCTCCCAAAACCCATTTGGTGAAAGTTCTTAGATAGAACGTTGTTGAATTTATTAAAAAAAAGTAGAAAAGTTCTAAGTCTCTTGCTTATAGTTGTTGTTGCGCAAGTTGTTGTAATTTGTCGTATTAGTTGTCATTGCAGTAACTTGTTGTAGTAGTTGTCGTTGTAGTTCTTGTACCTTGTTAAAGGTAAATAGAAAGTTGATGTTAAAAATCCATTTGAAAACAAAGTGGTAGTGAGGTATAATCAAGGAGATTCGAACCACTATAAATTGTATGTCTCTATTCACTATCTCTCATTTTTCTCTTTCTTACTTTAGTGAGTGTCTTAAATTGGAGTGAGCTAAATCGAGAAAAACACAAAAAATTATCTAATGCTCTATTCATTCCTCTAAAGTGTTTTTAGCGGACCTAACAATTAATTGAGCTAGACGACTTTATTAGAATACATCTAGATATGATGTAAAACATGATATTATCACTGTTAATTCCAGGTAGAGATACGTGCCCAGAATAATAGATGCACCAACATGATATTGCCACTGTTAATTCCAGGTAAAGAGCTGTGACAGATTTTAATCTTAACCACCCCCCCCCCCCAAAAAAAAAAACGACATCCACTTCTCTAAAATGTCGATCCTTAGGGTATCGCTATTTACAATATAAATCAGAGACTTAACGACAATTAAATAGAAGAAACTAACACTAATGTATACAAAGAACCTATGTTCAAATCTGTTTTGATGTAAGAAACTCAACTCTAAAAAGTAGGTACCAAACTTGACTAAAACATAAACCAACCCAAAGACAAAAAGACTGCATACTTTCGACTACCATATTTATGAAGTTATAAATCAAGATATATTGTCCCCAACTAGCACACACTTTACAATAGAAACACATTACAATAGAAACCCGACTCTCAAGGACTTATACTTCAACCAAGACATATTTTATCCTCTTAAAAATATTGTTTATTTTCTAAAAATAATGAATATTAGTAACCAAAGTTTCTATATTATACATTCAATTATCATTCAAACGGTTTCTCTATTTTACCTCAAATAACCAACAATATAGAATAGAAATAATGACCTATAAAATTTAACTTCTTTAAATTAGGATCAAATCAAACTACAAATAGAATAGGAACGGTAGCCCACAAAATTTGACTTCTATAAATTGTGTTCAAATTAAACTAGGACCAAAACGGAAAAAAAGTATTATACATATTTATTTAGACAATTCTGTTCCCTATAAAATATGATTAGTTTTCCAGGCTTCTCAATAATCCATGACAATACAAATACTAAAACACACATTTCAATCTTGGATAAGTTAAACCAAAATTTGTATGTGCACATTCAAAATAAAACAGAGGGGCAGGGGTGGGGGTGTGGGGGGTGGGTGGAGTAGGGGGTGGGGGAGTGCATAGACAATGACTACATATCAGCTGACTCTGTGTGGCTTCCTTCCGGATTTTCTTCAAAACGAATGCAGTCAGCTCTACAAGATTTTACTCCCTTGCTGCTCAAGCAACAACTTGACTATCAATATTTTCTACCAACAGTGAATTGCTTTCATACTCGTAAACTGCATTGGCCGGAGCTTTAGTCTTCAAAATCATTTCTTCATACTCTTCTTCAGGATTTGAAAGTGCAGTTATTGCACCTCCTGCTCCAATGGAAGCTTCGTTCTTATGTATGACAACAGTTCTTATCACAATATTGAGATCAAATGTTTGGCTATACGAGAAATATCCAATGCATCCTGAATACACACCCCTTGAACTATTTTCTAGAGAGTCAAGAAGTTCCATGGACCTCAGCTTTGGTGCACCCGTCATAGAGCCACCAGGGAACGCGGCCCTGACACAGTCGATGGGACTCAAGTTTGAGCGCTTCTCACCGCGAACTGTGCTCACCATTGTGTGGACTGTTGCATAGGATTCGATGTCCATGAGATGGGGTACATGAACTGTACCAGGTTCACATACACGGCCAAGATCATTCCTTAAAAGGTCAACTATCATCAAGTTCTCAGCCTGATCCTTCTCACTGCAAAATGAGAAGCAGAGAGAAAAAAGCATCATAAGTAGCTGAGTTTCATGAAGCAGCAGCATTGCTTATAATATTGTAATGCCAAAAACGTCACTAATGAGCTGACTACGAGAAACTAGGATTCTTCAGAAAAAATGACAAGTCTAAGAACGACTAGAAATATGAGAAGGTAGCAAGCATATAAAAGAAATACTCACTTTGTCCCAAAAATATTGTCCTAGTTTACTTTTCAACTGTGTAAATTTACACGGTTGATAAGTTTACCAGGACAATATTTTTGGGACGATTGGAGTACAATGTTTGCAAGAGCACTTCGCTAAATCTATATACCCAGAAATTGGGGAAAAGCTACTTTAAACAAGGATTAAATAGAATGTACCTGTATTGCAACTGCAATCTAAGTAGTTCATCTTCCTCTTTAGATAAGCCGCGAGCTATGGTGCCCTTAATTGGTTTTGCCTCCAGAATTCCGTTTCTATCCAATCTCAGGAACCTCTCAGGAGAAGAAGAACAGATGGACAGGTCATCACTTGAGAAGTTCAGCCAAGCTGCATATGGCGCCGGGTTTTTCTCTCTGAGATGCAAATAAAGTCCCAAAGGATCTGTTGGCCCTGTTTTCTTTTTCAACTGTGTTGTAAGGCATAACTCATAGCTCAGTCCATCCCTGATCAACCTCTGACATCTCTCTACATCTGTAATATATTGCTCTTTTGATTTCTCAGCAGCAAAACGTAGCTGCGATATGGGATGTTCAGAATCTTGGCTTGCTTTCAGCATTAAGTTTTGTGCAGAATCTTCCAACTTAAGAATTTTCTGCTCAGTATCATCTAGCCAATTAGTCCTACTGGCGCTCTTGTCATTTACAGACATTATGTATATGTCATCAGTGTCATGATCTATCACGAGAAAATTATCGGCAAAGAAAAAACAGGCATCTGGAGCTGTTGATTTATGACGATTTGATGGCACACCACATTCAACTTTAAGATCATACCTGCATTAATCCATAACTTGAACCTTATCCTTAAACAACCATAGGGTGAACAAGTACACGAACAAGAAAATGGTACGCGTTGAAACAGACCACAAGCACCAACACCCAGAAAGAGAGAGAGGGGAGAGAGAGACAGGGAGAAGCAGAATCAGCAGCAGCAGCACAGATGTTTTCATAATACCATTTTATTTCCAACTAAGCTGCATCACAGAAGAAGCTTCATACTGTGAACTACACTATTTATGTTCATGCTACTTGTCAACTGAATTTGACAAGATAGATGGAAGAGAGATTGAAGTTGATAGGCCATCATGGAAGGGTGTTATAAGAAAACAAATTGACGATACCTTGCTTTGTACTTTTTAGTTACTCCTTTTGTATGACCCAAATTATCATATAAGACTTAACTTACCAAGAAAAAAGAAAAAAAAAAAAAAAAACCCCACATGCCAATTCTGTAGTCCAATTATCTTCCTATAAAGGCAAATCTAAACGCATTGTCTGTCAACTGGTGGTAGACCCACTTCATAAAGGACAAAATGGATACACATGGATGGAAACATTGTTAGGGGCCAAAAAAAAACTTGCTTTCTGAAAATGCAGATCTTTAAGACGAGCTGAATATAGCATGAATGCCCTCTCAGATCAGGAAAAAATGGAAACCCCAACCAAAAAAGGTTGGTGTACCTGCAAAGAAAAAGGAGCTGCCTCTGTAATGGGTCTCCTCAAAATCAAAGGCTGAGGAAAAAGTGAAGATCACTCAAGTCAGCTGGACAACGAAGAAAAGAGAAAGATGGAAAAACGCCCCCTCAAGTCAAGCAGTATAGCAGGTGTAAACAAGAGAATACCCAGGGGTGTCAAATCTATACGATGATCAAGTAAGCTTGTTGGAATGTTAGAGGACTTAACTCTTTTTTAAGAAAAAAAGAAGTAAAGAACTACACCAGAGAAAAGAATATTGGTCTCATGGGACTAGTTGAAGAAATAAGTAAGACAAATGAAATTTGACAACATAGCTAGAATTGTAATCAGGAATTGGGAGGTACTATATATCTTGCTTAGTAAAAGGTTACTAGGAATTGGGAGGTACTATATAGTATGGACGGAAACATTGTTAGGGGCCAAAAAAACTTGCTTTCTGAAAATGCAGATCTTTAAGACGAGCTGAATATGGCATGAAACCAGGAAAAAATGGAAACCCCAACCAAAAAAGGTTGGTGTACCTGCAAAGAAAAAGGAGATGCCTCTGTAATGGGTGTCCTCAAAATCAAAGGCTGAGGAAAAAGTGAGGATCACTCAAGTCAGCTGGAAAACGAAGAAAAGAGAAAGACGGAAAAACGCCCCCTCAACTCAAGCAGTATAGCAGGTGTAAACAAGAGAATACCCAGGGGTGTCAAATCTATACGATGATCAAGTAAGCTTGTTGGAATGTTAGAGGACTTAACTCTTTTTTTAAGAAAACAAGAAGTAAAGAACTACATCAGAGAAAAGAATATTGGTCTCATGGGACTAGTTGAAGAAATAAATAAGACAAATGAAATTTGACAACATAGCTAGAATTGTAATCAGGAATTGGGAGGTACTATATATCTTGCCTAGTACTCTTTCAAGGATTTGGGTAGCTTGGAACCCAAATATCTTTGAAGGTAAGTTGGTTGCATTGTACTGAGCAATGCATTACCTTCAAAATCAGATCAATCTCATCCTCATTAAAGCAAGAAGAGTTCATCTTAACAGTAGTATGTGGATACAATGACAGGAGCAACAAAAGAGACCTATGGAGGCAACTGAGATACCACCACCACTGGACAGAAAAACAGAAAAGAGAAGGTTGACAGAAATGCAATCAAGAAGTTCACTGATTGGATAAAAGATATGGACATGATAAACAATTTTTTCAACAGGTTTTGAATCCACTTGGTCAAATAACAAGGACGAAGACAAAAGAAGATATACAAAAATTAATCATATGTTTCGTGATGAACAATGAAAAAGTTAAATCCATCACTTCCGACTATGAAGCCCTTATTTCTTCTGATCACCCTCTTGAGATTCTCTCTATTCAGATGAATCAAAGAGTTCACCCTAAACCTTTCAAGTTCATGAAGGGTTGGATGAAACAACCAAGCCTCAAGCGTATGCTAAAAGACAGTTGGAAAGCTACTGAAAGGGAAAATCCTCTGCCTTGCTTAACAAAGAAATTAAAGATGCTGAAAGATCCTCTCAAAAGGTTGAACAATGAGAAATTTAATAGGTGAATTTAATAGGTTGAAGAAATCACAAGAGTTGAAAAGGCTGGATTAAATTTGGTAGAAGACAAAGGTGAATTGGTAAAAGATCCTTACAACAATCAACTGTAGACTGATGTGAAAAGTTCAATGGATACGTATACTAGACTTCTGTCGTTCGAGGAATCATTCTTTAAAGAAAGTCAAGGATTAAATGAATGAAAGAGCGTGACAAAAACACTAGGTTTTTTCATAGAACAGCTAAAGCACATAGCGGAAGAAACAAAATACTAAAGACTCCGAATGATGATGGTGTTATGATTGAGGATTATGAGCATGTAAAGGTAATGGCCTCTGATTTCTTTAAAACGTTGTTCACATAGTAGAGGATGGTAATGTCACTCTAAGTCTAAATCATCCGGAGTTACGGTGGTTGAAGGAAATGATTGAGGGTTACCATATAGTAGAGGATGGGATGATCAAGTCATCCAATTTAGCCAAACTTACAGAAGCATAAGACAGGAAAAGGATTTATGATTTGGAAGCCCATCACTACCTTTTCTGTGAAAAAGGTTACAAAGGCCCTTCAGCCTTTTCTGCCTATAGCTGAATAGGAGAAAATTATTTGGTGTAACCATTATCTTCCACGTTATGCAATAATATTTCGAATTACATGTTAGAATAGGATGAATACACAAAACAAACTTTTGAATTGGGGAATGATTCAAACTAATACATGTGTCTTTTGTGGTAGATACATGGAAGACCATGACAACTATTCTCTCAATGTACATACACAGCAAAGGTGTGGAGTGCAGTATTGAAGCAAATGAAATGCAATGACATGATATAATCAATTGGCTGATCTCCTGCAATACATGGAGCTCAAACTTTCAAAAGGATATTGCACATTTTGGTTTTTCAGCAACTGTTTACTGCATCTAGAGAGAGAGGAACAAACGTCTCCATCAACAAACTGGCAAAGACTCTGAGGCTGTAACAAAGAAAATACTGGAAAGCATTTGCTTCTCTGCAGCCTCTTGGAGAGGTTACAAAAGTAGTAAGTTCAAGTGGGAGCTCTTAACTTTTTAATTACAATAAAAGTCTTCTCATGGTCCTGATCCTGGCCCATCTATCTTGCTCGTATGCGCAACGTCTTATTCTATTTTGTTCTGGAGCCTGGTCGGCTAGCTTTTGTATATTTTGATCCTATTATTTGTCCTAGTTAAATCCATGCAAGCCTCCTATGGTCTTCACTTAATAGGATTTTGAATTGCTCCTTACTATTAGACTCTGCGTAATGTTTAGCAGAATGTAAAGTGAATAGTGGATTACGGTATTGCCTATTATATGACTACTTATTTTGTACATTATACGACTCTCTAAATTGCCTATTATATGACTCACTAAATTGGTTGCGCTTCTTATATTGTGAAGTAGCAGTTGATCGACATATCTTGATGCATCATTATGGGTCATCGGAAAATAACCTCGGTGCGTTTCTAACACATGGGCACGGTTGCGTTCATCTGACCCCTGTAACCCGCCATAGGAGAGAGCCTCTAAGACAATGGGGTAATGTTGTTGCTGTTAAATATTAATAAAATTCGAATTAAACAACAACAACAACAACAACAATAATAATAATAATATCCATCCTCACGATGATGATATATTGACTATTGCACATCACATTCATTTCATTCGAACTGGAATCTTCTAAATTGGCTGCGCTTCTTATATTGTGAAGTAGCAGTTGATCGACACATGTTAACGCAATTTTCGTTATAAGCCATCGGGAAACAACCTCTGTGTGTTTCTACCACATGAGTATGGCTGCGTACATCCGACCCTCCATACCCCGCCATAGGCAGAAGCCTTTAAGAAAATGAGATAATGTTGTTGGTGGTGGAATCCTCTAGGTGAAAATCTTGTTGGAAAGACTAGTCAACAAAAAATATATTTTCCCCTTTTCTAGAGGCATTGCTTTCTTTTGCATTCAGATCTGAAAAGCTTTGTAGCAAGGAAACTAGAACATACCCGATATAGCCAATATAACCACCATGAAAATCAAATGGTAATCCTTCAAAGTCTTTCTTGTCATAAGATAACGAGTGCAGCTCCTGATGCATAGTAAAATACATATCAACAAAAGTGATCTGAATTTACTGGAAAGTTATAGAATAAGATTCACCCAGGAAAATAAAAGATATATAGAAGTTATTACAGCAATTGCTCACAGAATACGATTCAAAATACCAAAATAATGGAGCACACGCTTTCAAACATTCCAAACACAAGCAAAACCTTGTGTGCTTGGCCAACCAATCTTGCTAAAGATAATCACATAAGTTGGTTGATAGGAATCTAAAAAAGCAGAGGTTTGACTTATAAGCTTCATAAAATCGGTAGCTGAGTAGGTCCCAAAACCCTTCTCATGTATATATTGCAGAGGAAGAGGTGCCACATGCGGAGGCAATACACGTGGCCAATGAAAAAGTCTGGATATTTTATCATCCAAGTCAGTTTTCACAATCTATAAAAATGTAATGGAGCTTTATTGTCAAGCAACTAAGATAACTTCAAGCCCAAAGATTTGTCAAACCAAATGCTTAAAAATTAAATAATTTGTTGCAAAAAAAAAAAAAAAAAACCCTCAATTCACAAACAATGGCTCTACTGCATAAGCACTTGATCAAAATAGGATGACCTTCACCTTATAAGGTACCTTATTCAAAAAATCAAAGAAGCCATCTTCCAGAATTACACTTTTCTTGGAGCCCTGAGCATCTTCAATTGTGAGTTGACCGCCAGTTGCAGATGATTTATCACTAGAAAAAAAATTAACGTCTCAGTACCATGTGTCACGACTAAATGTAAAAAGTACCACTTATGGCACCTCTTATTGACAAGAAGATAAAAAGAAAAAGAAAAAGAAAATAACCAAAAAGTTGTTCAATCAAACCTTTGAATTGGTAATTTGAATATTATTTGCTTCCACAAGGCTCCACCTTTTGCCCCCATAAATGAAAACCTAGCCCTTTTCTGTGCATGAAAAGTTATACACAAATTCAAAACGTAAGTGCAACAAAACCAAAATGATGACACATGAAGCTGTAGATACAAAATTACGATGTGAGTTGAGACCATAGAAAGGGTGAGACAGCATTATAACAGAGGGAATCATAAATGATACTCCCTCCGTCTCAAAAATATTGTCATCCTTTCTATTTTGATTTGTCTCAAAAATATTGTCCACTTTCTAAAAATAGTAAGTATTAGTAGTCAAGTTTCTATACTACCCCTTCAATTAACACTTACTTGATATTTCTCTATTTTAACCCAAGTAACTGATTATGGGTAGAATACGAATAGTCACAACAAAGTTCGACTTCCTAAATTGTGCTCGCCCAATATTTTTAGAATGGAGGGTGTAGAAACTAGAGTTTGGCGAGCACAGAAAACAGAAAGAAGACAGCGAAGCTAATAGATAAAATACTTCGCCAACAGAGAGGGAAAAAACCAAAGATCCTTACACTATTAAAGCAGTGTGCACTGGAAGTATTAGATTTATGTGCTCCTTAACCATTATAAAGACAGTTTCCTCAAACCAACAACAATAAGCACCATAGAGCAGAAAAATAATTTTGCAATTGCCACTATGTGAATAACAATAACATGATTCAACAGATTTGCTGCATAATATCTTTAGTGGTTCAACTGAAATAATACATTTGACTAAGCAGACAGTAATAATGATGTTACTATTCAGTATTATTGTAAACTTAACTTTCTTTTCTAGTTTTCCTTGCGATTTAAGCACGGCTGGGTGCCTTATTGTGTTTTAAATAGTGGAAAAGATCAAACACAACAACTTAATTAGACACCAAAAACGTGTAAGAAAAGCAAACAAGAAACGGCATGCAACCCACAAAGACCAAGAGTTGCTTGGATCGAAGTTTCTGAGACTATTTTGGTTTAAAAACCATGAAAAGAGGAGAAAACCTTTTTCGCATAACCAGGTCCTTTTAGTCACAAAAATAAGACTTTCAAAACAAATTGAAACAATTTAAAACTCAAAACCAGTAAATAAATAGAAGATTTCCGTTTAGAACTCTTTAAGGATCTTCCACATTAACCTTTTAAAAAACAAAGCACTGGAAGGCGATCCATTATGTTTCTAAAACAATTCAAGGCGAGATTAAACCTTTTCCACGGAACAACTATCTAGCCAAAAGGTATCCTTTCCCTTCTGCTGTCCAAAGAGTTGGCAGAATATATTCCTTGCTCCGCCAACTCTGCCTGCCCATGATGAAAGTTTCTTCCAGGTCAATTTCAGAAACTTCAAACTGCTGTTTGAATGTGACAGACTTTCCGCATTATGGGTGCCTAAATTTTTCTGCATGTCATTCACCGGATGGCCAATCCTACCAACCCCATTCGATACCCAGCTCACATGAGGCACCTGCACACAAGCTAATTAAAATTTACTGCTCAGATTGAATATGAGGAGGCTAAAAGTGTTCCAGCTGCAAAAAGAAAGATTCTATATCCTAACCTTCTAAACTCTGAAGACATTCATGCCATTCTGAAACATAAAAGGTGTTCCATTGAACAATGGAACTGTGCAGTCACTTGCTTTCATGAAAAAGCAAACTAATTTAAAAAAAAAAGAAAAATAAATGGCCTGTCCTCAGATTGCAAGAAAGGAGAAAATGGGGAGCAGAAGCCTCAGGCCACCCACAGTTATTAACTCAAAAGAAAAGCATATCAGACAATATCTTTTTAGCATATTATTCTCAAAGAAACTTTCTTTTTTTTTTGTTTAGGGGCACCTTGTGTGGGTCATCGTTATTCTCAAAGAAACTGACTTGGTAACTGGCAAGATATTTTCCCTATAACTATTTCTTTGTTGATACACAAACTAAAAATTGAACTCTAGAAGCAGAATGTAAATAAACTTCGACTCCTTAACCAACAAGATCAATTTTCCAACACAGCAAAAACTTCCTGCAAAAATCTCTGATGCATAAAAGTTTCCAACTATCTAAGAGAAAACAAAAGAAATAAAAGAAAGAAACCAAAGCACGTTCTAAGGAAACATATGTGGGTATAGAAACAATAGCGCATAAACTTGTCAATATCAACTCATCCACTTGCCAGAGGCTAGAATTGCATGCATACAGTTAGGGTTACAAATATTAAATCAAGAAAGCTGAAACTAGTGACCATTAAGTAAAATGCCAGTTAATCACACCAAACAACACAAAGACGTCTGCAGGAAAGCAAAATAGACTGCTATTTTCGAAGTAGTTTACCAGCATGATGCATTTGATTATCGGCTCTAGGTGATGTTCCCGACCCAATCCAGTAGTCCCGAGTAATTTCAGCGAAGTTCTTGAAAATCATCCTTCCATGACATGTTGCCACACTCTCTGGATGAAACTGGAGACAAACAAATGCTCAAGCAGCAGGTTTAGAAAATTAGCATGCACATACATAGATGAGAAATACAAGCTTAACCAACCTGCAATCCATAATGTGGCCTGCTTGTGTGCATGATGCCCATGAGGACCTTCTCATTCTTCATCTTCCCATTGTCAAAGGAAGTAAAAGATCTTCTCGTCCTCGACCTCACAGACAAAGAATCGAAACAAACAGGTTGACTAGACTGCCTATCAAGAGCACCTTGGACACCAAGAAAAGGAAGAGCAACATCAGTAGATGTCCACGCTATTGGAACCAGTTCCTTGGGAAGTGACTGTGGATCAACAACAAGGGAATGATAACGAACTACCTACAACAAGGAGAAAAACAGTAGCTTCTCAGGATAATATAAGTAATATCAGAACCTTCTACCTGGTAGAATATACGTTATCCAGTTCCTAAATTTCAAGATATACGACATTACTCAGGAACTACAAACTTCGCCAGCAGATAACAGTAAACATTCCAATTTGGCAACATCAAAAGACAACATGTCTCAAGCATGCAACCTGTTGTCTATGAAGGTAAAAAAAATGCTCAAGCACGTACTTCAACTGGATTTCATATCGGGGTGACAGCTTTTGTATTTTTACTTTAAAAAAAATCTAATGAACGGTTGTCCTAACAGCTTAAGCTTTTAGGTGGTATGGTAAATGATCATTGTATCAAAGTAGGATATCCCAGTTCATACCTCACTGCTGCTAGCTTCTTGAACAACTCCTACTGCTACTGCAGGCCCATATATTCAAACAAAAACATGTTCACAGGTAGGTATAGTTTGTAAATTTGGTCGCAAGCCCACATGTTAGGGTTAAAGCGCACCAGTGCATAATTTATGTCAACAACCCAAACCCACTATTCCCTAAAGCACACGCAAAAAGAACCAAGAATGGTGTGACACCTCTTTTTCCTATGGGCCACTACACAGAGCAACGTCGCTCCTTTCTTTTCATGGGGAAGCATAGAATGCACAAAGTGGACAAAATAACAGCTCACAAGGATTCTAGCCTGCTCCCAAAAAAAAAAAAAAAAAAAAAAAAAAAA
>AP025042.1:4175015-4315043 GCA_036186865.1 Eustoma russellianum | reverse complement strand
AAAAAAAAAAAAAAAAAAAAAAAACTAAAACTAAAACTAAAACTGCGTCTAACTATGCCCATTGATTTTCTAGAAAAACTATTGACAGCTATCATATTGTCTAGGATGTCTTGAGCTTTGATGGTGATCCTTTCCAGATTTGCTGATGAAGAGTCTGATTTCTTTCCTTCCATCTCCATGAACACACGGAGCTAGGCTGATTATCACCAGTTATGAGATTTAGATTTCTAGGAGTCCCCAGCAAGCCAATTAAAAATGTGTTGACACTAAACTATTCTACTATTCTAACTATCATCCTTTGTTGCTTTAAGAATTTGAGTCCAGATACTCATAACTTACGAGCTATGAGATGAGAACAGAGGTGGTCTTTGTGCTCCTGAGCTAGCTCACATAGAGTCCATCTGTTTTCATGTATCATAATCCATGCATTTAGCTTGCTTTTCTTTCATATAGAATTGGCTTACTTCAGCTCAACAACAATTGCACTTGTTCCACCAGAATGTATTCGAGGATGGAATGGTGACAATTAAGCTATGGGCATGTGACCTAGTCAAGGGGTGTTGTTATCAACAGAGCTACCTGTTTTCTTCCTCCGCCAGCAATTTGCTTATAATCTAATCAGGGGTGTTGTCACCGACAGAGCTACCTCTTTGCTTCCTCACACGAGTTGTTCATAGTAACTGCGACATGCTGCCATTCATCATACCAACAAATACCACACCAACAAAGCGGACAGAACAACAGTTCCAATTTAATAGAAGATCATTATGACAGACACCCAAGGAAAATCATACAAGTGTATATTGGCTAAGGTGAACGATCACACAGATATTGTGAAATTGTATCCAACATTAATTTTCTTATGATGGAATGATTTTCACGAACTTCATGCAAGTCTTTATTGACAGAAAGTTCCGCTGCGAGGAGCCCCACAGACATGAAAAGATAGAAAAAGAAAAAGAAAAGGAAAGCACCAAAAACTGTAGGTTATCTGTATTTTATCTTTTTGCGGTAAATATTTGCTGGAAAAAGAAAAAGAACGTGAATTCAGACTAACCTTGAATCCTGAATTCCTACCAGAAGGAATGCCATGGAACAGGCTACACGAATTGTGCTCAACATCACTGTGAAAAAGCCAGGAGGTACAATAATTAATTTCCTGTAGACTGAGTTATACGAATCTGTCAAATGTTTCTTATCAATAATATTCCACCAATAAAACCTTTCTAGTTCACAGGCAAACCCTGAAGGCAAAATTCTTGCAAAATAGAAAGAGACTTCTTATGGTCAGCTTGTTCGGACCACAATAGAATCTCCAAAGCATGACTTACACACCTCAGGCGTCCATGTATAGGTTCTGATGCGTGAACAACTTTAGCTCCATGTACAAAGCCTAAAGCCTGTCAACAGGTCTCCATCATACAACTGAAGAGAAAGGTAACTTTAAGAATGAAAACACACACACACACACACACACACACATGCATGCATGCATGCATACATACATACGCATACATATATATATGTATTTATGTAGTTTCGCAGTCATAGGACATTACGGAAATAGAACTTCAAGCAAACAATGCCGGGCCATAAGACTCGCAACGAAATCTACCTTGACAAGAAAGAACACCATAGATGATTCACTTAACAAGATACACAAACCAAAATCGAAACTAAAGATGAGCATCACCAAGTATGTTTCCAAACTGCTGAGAGTATAACTAATGATCATGAATTTGAACATCAACTCTGTTTCCACCAAGAAGCATTTTTCGCAATGAATATTAAGAACCATAAAACTATTCACTTGAAAATTGAAATCTAGTTATTCAAAGGGGAAGAAAGATTAACACCACCACCATCAACCCCAAGCACACCAGGAAAAAAAAAGGCGGAACGACAAGGGGAAACAAGAATCAAAAGGAAATCGTCAAGTACAACCACATCATACAAACCGATAGTAACAGAATAATGATGTCATCAATAAATATTACAATAGGCATCATCCTTGGGAGAATGTCTCAGTCAAAAAAGAGAGAGTAGCAGAAAAAGTTTCCATAAGCTATTTCATGAAATGAAAATCAACCATAAACTAAAAACTTGCTGAATCAATGGTTCGCAGCTCAATAGTTTTGAGCAGAAGTGGATTAAAGATGTGAAGGTGGCAGTTGAGAGAAGACACTGAGTATGTCCAATTCTTCAGTGGGCGAACATTATAGTCAAGCATTTATCCTGCTTCAAGACATCAACTTTCTTATGGTTGCCTCAGAATTTCAGTTTCATTTCTTTAAAAAAAGTAGGCAAGGGCAAGGTTAACGATAATTTGCAAGCTTAAAGTTGGCTAAGCCAAAAGTTACCTTTTTATTAACATGAATTCAGCTCAATACTGGTATTCTTACTTTTAGACGAGTGAAAGCAACATTAAATTGTAGCATGCCACCTTCGACAGCCTGAGAGAGGGTGAATTCCCTCTGAAGTTCCAGAAGTAAAACTTTTGTTTCATCGGGTTAAAAAAGGCCTCACGTTTCAAATAAGGTCAAAAGAAATGTTCCCATATGGACAGATACCATTTGAGAATTTGTGACAGGCAAGCAACTAGTAGCAATTGACACTTCTCCTTAACAAACAAACCAGTTGTTCGGATGACAAACTTGAAGCAAAAGAAACTCTGGAAAAAAAATTCAGATTAATTCAATTGAGTTAACTAGATGATCTAGCGGTAAATCATAATAATCATAATTCCATCTTCTAAAGTTATCCAGATGGATAATAGAGGCCTTTTCATAAAATGTGCTCCTGATATTGTCAGCTGCATATATTGCAAACTAAAACTTGACTGGGATAGATAACCTATCTGCAGTCACTAACACAGAAAAGCAGATATCTTTCAAAGTGATGCTCAATTTCAGCATGATACTTCTCGGTTTCTTTTTATTGGCAATCATGAAGCAGAATAACATAGACTTAAGGTTAGCATATGCATAAAACTTGAATGTGAAGCAAAAAAAAAAAACAATACAGTAACATAGACAAATCCTAATTCAAAGTTAAAAAGATATCAGACAGATTGAATACCTGGTGACCAAGGCAGACACCCAATACAGGAATATCTCTGCACTGCAAAAGCAATGTAAGGCAAATACCTGTAGATTGAGATAGCACACATCAGCATATTTTCGACGATGTTGCAGTTTGAGTAGATGGTAAGATCCCTCCACGCTATGATATCATCATCAAAAGATAAGGAAAAAAACAAAAAAAATGAACTCTCAAGATCAGAAGAAAACCTAAGATAGAGATGATTAATTGTTAAATTACTATACATGTCAACCAAAAAGGAAGCATGAGGGAAAACAAGAAAATGAATGCACATACGCTAAACTTAAACAACTTCCTTCACTCAGATGATCATAAAGAAGAAAAGGAATAGCCTATTTAACCTATGTCAGCCGGACATGTTGGAGACCCGGGGCCAGGTGATATGACAATGTTGTCAAAAGCCTTTTCTTTGTACAGGTAGTGATATGCATCCTCCCATTGCCACTCGTCATTCCGAACCACCACTGGGGGTACTATCAACATTGTAAGGGAAAAAATATCAGCAATTTATCTTTCCAATTCAAAAGGTAAAGCCATCTTGAGTGAGAGAAAGAAAGAGACATGTAACTGAACAGAACCAAAAATCCTTTTGGCTGGCAATTTTCGGTGGACAAGATCAATCATGAATACTTTTGTTTTCTCACGAAAGTTCATGAACATTTTGAAGTGCTGGTTTTACGTTGATATTTTCAGAAACTAACGTGAACCAGTGAATGCATTTTCAAGACTTCAAACTTATAGTACAGTGAAAAATGGAAAATGTGTTCAATAATCTGTGTGTCTCTTAGCTTTTCTATCATATTAAAATTGTAGCTATATCTCCAACTTCTGTAACTTCCTCTGCTCCCTTTTCCTTTACCTTTTTTCCACCTGAAGTATATTTTCATCTCACTATGTTTATCATCATTGCTACCTTCTTCTCATTCTCAACTTCTTACGTTTCTACGGTTGACACCTCTTCCCAATGAAGTCTGACTAGCACTTCCACTCCATCTCCTCTTGGTGATTTATCCATTCCACAGCCTGGGACTTTCTTAAAGCATTTTGCTTTCTTAGGGTTCCTTTCTCTCCATGTGCATCAAAGAATACGATTTATTGCCTCTGTTACAGTTTATGACTTTTCAAGCTCTTGGTAATCAATTAATAAAATAAACACAGAGATGGCAAATTGACAACATAAAGAGAGTGTTGATATAAAAGGATTTGGGACATAATGCACTATTAATCCTTTCTTAATTTACAATTTGATTGCATTTAATTACTTTTAGCTGGTAAAATGGAAATCAAACCAGCCTACCAGAATTATGCTTTTTTTTTTTTACATAAAAGTTTAGGTTGAAGGAAGGCTTTCCCAGTCCAGGTCTAGGGCATACCACCAACCTCATCAAGGGCTTACATTTGAAGTTATCCATCAAGAGAGATTGATGGCAGCAAAATTCGAACCTAACAATTCGAAGTGGACTAACCTTACCAATTGAACTAACCCCCATTGGCGAAAGCAATAACTGAAAATAATAGTTTCCACCAACGCAGTACCAGAATGATTCCTTAATTTAAGCAACAACCTAAAGTCTTATAAAATGAATGACAGAAGAAGAGCGATAGGAGAGTGCACTCATCATCACAAGCAAGCATAATATAGAAGTACCAAAAGATAGTGAACCAGCTCCGGAGAATGCTTACCACCGTTGATAATGGACAGCTCTTGAAATATATTGTATGTGTAACTATCATAGTTATCAATCAACAAAGTGCGAATAAATCGTAACTTTTGGTTTGTCACATCTGGTGGCGCCTTCCTTGGAATGACTCCTTCCAAGCGATCAGGAATAAAACGACTGCAAATACCCACTGTCCTCACTTTTTCACAATTGTCTACATGGACTAAATATTTTCTCTTTGTGAAACAAGTCCGATTAAAATATTTTGATGGTAGCCAAGACATATTCCTGCCATGGAGGCTCTTGCAGGAAGAAAATGCAATTTCTGGAGAAGATGAGCACGTGCAGCTGTTCATTTTGTCAGTATAATTCTTCTCACAAATTGATTCCTAGATACCAACTCACTGCACACAAAAAAAGCAACAATCAGATTCTCCTTAAAATCGTACGGTAGCCATCAATAATTTACTATTGAAAAATGATAAATAATATATATATAAAAAAGAAAGAAATGCATGGAAGTAAAGAAATAAACTCCGAGATCAATCCAGCATCCAAGCGATGTATGTTTTCCCTTTTTTGATTTAATTCTTCCAGGTCACAGATCTAAATCTTTATAAAAGGAAAACGTAGCGACTCCCTTGATTAAGTGAAATTATCACCATAACATTCATTGAGACACACCATCTTGACTACCATAGGTTAAGTGAGCCTATACAGAACACTGTCTTAATTGAGATGGAAAAGACAATAGCTATTATGGAGGAAAGCCTGGAAGATCATATTTCCATCACATTGACAAATAAAAGCATATAATCTCTTCCTTCTGTACTTCTAAGACATAATAGAGAATCATTTCCTCCTGCCTTTTCATGCACAAAATTCACTGAAGAGTTCTTCTGTGACATAGCAGGCAGGTATAGTCCAAGTAAAAGTTGTAAGGGCTTTCAATGCCAACAAACTTCCTATTTGATCTTCACAGCCAATTAGTTCTACATTGGAAATGTGATTGCAGAAAGATGATATCTCTTTATGAGGCCAATTAAATTAAAATGCAAGTAATCCCAGTTAGCTATCAAGCCTCTGACTTGAAAAGGTCAAAAGCGACCTTCTACAACGTTTTGCTTTAAAATGCGCAAGAAAAGAGATAGATGCTTTGGAACAAAATCTGGACACCTATTCACATATGAACACGTGATCTGAATCCATCTGGCTCTAAGCAAAAACTACATGCTAAAGGTAAATCCTTTCTTCCTATCTGTCAACTAAAAGGTATACATAAACACTCTTTTAGCAGGAGACATACAAGGGTCGTAGGAACACACCGTTTTCTCCTGCGCGCGCTTTGACTATGTGAGCCTTTTCAAACTTTCCGCCAATGGAGCTCAATGGCGAATCGTTCAGCTGCTATGATATCATGCTCCTAAAGACAAATGCATGAACTAATAAGCAGCACATATAATCAATTGAAACAACAACGAACTTCATCTATTCAAAGTAATCCAAGCAGAAGATTCAAGAAGCACTACGAAAGCAACAAAGCGTAATCCCACACTAAATCATTCTACCAATCTCTTCATCTTAACATAGCAATTTACGAATTTACGAAGTTTCGAACATCACAAAGACATTGCACGGAATTTGAAAAGTTACACTAACGTGTGTAAAATTCAATGAAATCTGCAACAAAGCAGAATCCTTGGGAATCAATGAGCGGATCTAAAGATATGAATTCAGATGAGTTTCCAGCAAAACTGGAATATTTGCAGATTTGTAGGTGCAAGGAAAACCTTAGAGAGAAGCAAAAGGAAGAAGTTAATGGCGGAAATATAGTGCTCTGTTTTTCTTTTTCTTCGCAAAGGTGGCTGATGAATGATGAAGATTCTACCACCACCACTTTTTCAGAGAACGAGGCGATTTTTGTAAGGCGACCATTTTTTTTTTTTGCTTTTATTTTTTTCCTTTTTCTCGAGGGCAGCCGTTCGATAAGGGATAACACTGAAATTTAGAGAAAATCTCAATTATTAGCCTAAGGTTTGGCTCATTACTCAATTAGCAGTCTAACGTTAATGAAACTCTAATAACAACTCTTTTGCCGAAATGTCTCACTTGTAGCCAGGTGACCTTTGACCAACCGTTGACCAGCCGTTGACTTTCTTAAACCAACCAGAAGTTGATACGTGGCGACCCTTTTTAATTAAAAAAAATAAAATTGTATTTTTGAATAAAGTGATTTAAAAGGAATTTAAAAATTCTAAAAAATTGTAAAAATTAATTAAAAAATATTTTAAAAATCAAAAAATTAGGAAAAAAGATAAAAATAAAAAAAATTACCCACAACGCCCCAGCACTCCACCCACCTACCCTCCCCCACGGCCACACCACCCTCCCGCCAAAAAAATTTTTTTTACTCACCCATAACGCTCCGACCTCCTGGTCCACCCCCGCGTCCCCTGCCCCACCCCCTCCTCTCGCGAATTTTTTTTTAAAAATTTTTTCTAACTCACCCATAACGTCCCAACCACCCCTGCGTCCCCTCCCCCACCCCCGCGCACAACCCAAAAAAATTTTAAAATTTTTTTAACTCACCCACAAAGCTCCGACCATCTCCCGGCACCCCAAACAATCCAACCCCAGCCCAAAACATTGTCATTTTCTTTTTGGACTGGGGGGTTGGATTGTTTCGGGTTCTGGGGGATGGTCAGATCTTTGTGGGTGAGTTGAAAAAATTTTAAAATTTTTTTGGGGTGTGCACGGGGGTGGGGAGAGGGGACGCAGGGGTGGTTAGAATGTTATGGATGAGTTAGAAAAATTTTTAAAAAAATTCGCGAGAGGAGGGGGTGGGGGAGGGGACGCGGGGGTGGTCGGAGCGTTATGAGTGAGTTAGAAAAAAATTTTAAAAAATTTTTTGGCCCGGGGGGTGCGGGGGGGTGTGGCATGGGGGGTAGGTGGTTGGAGTGCTGGAGTGTTATGGGTAATTTTTTATTATTTTTATCTTTTTTTCCTAATTTTTTGATTTTTAAAATGTTTTTTAATTAATTTTTACAATTTTTTAGAATTTTTACAAATAATAACATTTTTTAGAAATGATTTTTTTTTAAAAAAAAAAGGAAACCTGCTGTAGCAAGTCACCTTCCGGTGACTGGCTACAAGTGAGACATTTCGGCAAAAGAGTTGTTGTTAAGTGAGTTTCATCAAAGTTAGGCTGCTAACTGAGTAATGGGTCAAACATTAGGCTAATAAGTGAGATTTTCTCCTGAAGTTTAGGCTGAACATGGAAGGAGCGAGAGTAAAAAGGTTAACAACAAGTAAGGTCCTGCCACACGCAGTTCCAAAGATATTAGTTCCAAAGATATTGTAAGGATCTAAATCAGGTATCCAACGGCCCGCTAGCAGGAGTTTGGTCATAAGGTCCCTGCCACACCCAGTTCTAAAGGTAGTGTAGGAATGTAAATCAGGTACCCAAGGTATCCAACGACCCGCTAGCAGAAGCTTGGTCATATACACAGTAGTCTGCATAAGGAGACCCCAGCACTGCTGGAAAGCCTGGCAGGCCAAGGAAGCTCCCACTATGTACTGCATAAGTAGACCCAAGCACTGCAGGCAAGCCTGTCAGACCAAGGAAGCTCCCACATTATGCATTTGTTGGAAAGAGACTCTCTTGTCTTTGGCAAGAATTGAACCCCTGACCTCCCTTTCGAAAACTCCTACCCAAAACCAGTTGGGCTATGTCATGGGGACGTAAAAAGATAACACACAATTGTAAAGAGTGGAATCTTTATATATACATAAAAACCTACATATACATATATAGATACTCTTGCATTGTTAAAAGTGTTTATATATATATGTATAGATAGATTAGTGTTTATATATATGTATAGATGTTGGTTAATTTCCTTGTTATACTAGGATTATAAGTTTCCTATATTTTAGGAGTTTAGATATGGTATATTCCTTAATGGTAGTTATCTATTCCTATAGGTTTTAGGTTTAGTTTAGACAAGTTTAGTCTATAAAATGGGGCGGGCGGCGAATGCAAAGGTGCCCAGATTAGACATTCGGTTTTGAGTTATTTTTCGAATATTAATAAAGTGAGTTGTGCTTTATATATGTTGTGTTTGAATCCGTTCCGATATATGTGTTGGTGCATGGAGATTTGCTCGGCCCTATCACATCTAACTCACTTGGTGGAAATAAGTATGTGTTTGTGCTTATTGATGATTACTCACGATATATGTGGTCTTATTTGTTAAAGGAAAAGAGTGACGCATTTGAAGTCTTCAAGAAGTTTGTTGTAATGGCCGAAAAGGTCACTTCAAAGAGTGTAAAAGTGTTCCGTTCCGATAGAGGAGGGGAGTTCACCTCTATCGTGTTCAACACTTTTTGTGAAGAGAAGGGGATAGTACGGCATTTGACGACTCCATATTCGCCACAACAAAATGGTGTCGTAGAACGCCGTAATCGGACATTAATGGAGATGACACGAAGTATCTTGAAGGCTATGCGTGTGCCTAATTTTATGTGGGGAGAAGCGGTTCGACAATCAACTTATTTGATTATTCATTTTCCTACAAGAGCTTTACAAAATAAGACACCATATGAGATGCATAAAGGAGAAAAACCAAGTCTTCATCACATAAGAGTTTTTGGGTGTCTTGCCTATGCCAAGAATGAGGCGCACCATTTAAAGAAGTTGGATGATAGGGCTCGGCCATTGGTGCACCTCGGGACCGAACCGGGTACAAAGGGGTATCGTCTTTATGATCCAAAGACAAAGAGAATTTATGTTAGCCGCGATGTGATCTTTGATGAAAGCGTTGGTTGGAAGTGGGAAGAACAAGGACTCGAGATAGGGAAGCCACCGGGCATGTTTCAAGTGATTTGGCGCAACACACTTGACGAAGGAAGTGGTCCGACATATGTCTCTGCAGCCCCTGACCGGAGTGAACAGCTCACAATTACACAACAATTGGCCTCCATGGGGCCGAATGATGACAGCCCGACAGCACATCCGCCAGCCTCACAGCACGCGGACACCACTCAGCTGAGAGGGTCCAGTGAGCGAATGCTGTACGATTTGGAAGAAGGTGATCCATCTCCGATGCTGCGAAAATCAAGCCGACCTAAGACACAACCTAAGTACCTTAATGATTATGTTCTCGCTTCATATATTGATGATGATCATGTGTCCTTGATGGTTGAAAATGAGCCGAAAACTTTTGTTGAAGCAAAAGATTCGAAGGAATGGATGATTGCCATGAAGAATGAAATAGATTCTATCAACAAAAACGAGACTTGGGTGCTAGTGGACAAGCCTAAAGATGTTAAACCAATAGGGCTAAAGTGGGTGTTCAAGATCAAGAAGAATGCCGATGGTTCTATAAACAAGTACAAGGCTAGTCTAGTTGCAAAGGGGGTATGTTCAGAAATTTGGCATTGACTATGATGAAGTTTTCACACTCGTGACACGTATTGAGACTATCCGGTTACTTGTTGCTTTAGCCGTGTCTTATGGTTGGGAGATTCATCACTTAGATGTAAAGACGGCTTTCTTACACGGCGAATTGAAGGAACAAGTATATGTGACGCAACCGAAGGCTTTGAAAGGAGGGGAGAAGAAGATAAAGTCTATAAACTTTCAAAGTCTTTGTACGGTTTACGTCAAGCGCCGAGATGTTGGAATACGAAGCTAGATGAGATCTTGAAGAGCTTGAATTTTGTTCGTTGCACCAAAGAGCAATCGGTGTACAAGAAAACAACAGACAAAAACTTACTAGTTGTAGCCGTCTATGTTGATGATCTATTTGTAACGGTGACATGTGTATCTTTTATCAAAGAGTTCAAACAAGACATGGCAACTAAATTCGAAATGGCCGATCTTGGACTACTCACATTTTACCTCGGCATAGAGGTATCCCAAGGTCATGATAGCATAACAATGAAGCAAGAAGGCTATGCATTAAAGATACTCAAGGAAGCGGGTTTGCTTGATTGCAATGCATTTCACATTCCAATGGATCCTGGCGCAAAGCTCACCAAGGCCGAAAGTGAAGATGCAGTGGACGCCACAAACTTTCGAAGGATGGTTGGATGCCTTCGATATCTTTTGCACACGAGACCGGGTCTTGCATACTCGGTTGGAGTTGTAAGTCGCTACATGCAAGAACCAAAGGAGTGTCATAAGACTGCCGTTAAACATATTCTAAGGTACTTGAAAGGAACCACTACACTTGGAATAGTGTTTAAACGAGGTAGTTTAAGAGGCTTGTTGGATATAGTGATAGTAGTCACGATATTGATCAAGACGATGAGAAGAGCACAACTGGACATATCTTCTACTTTAATAATTCTCCGATTACATGGTGTTCTCAAAAGCAAATGACCGTAGCATTATCATCTTGTGAGGCCGAGTTTATGGCCGCCACGGCCGTGGCATGTCAAGCTTTGTGGCTTCAAGAATTGTTGAGTGAAATAACAAGTTGGAAGCAAGAAAAGGTTGTCATACGCGTGGATAATAAGTCGGCCATTGCGCTTACGAGGAACCCAGTGTTTCATGGAAGAAGCAAGCACATACATACGAGATATCACTTCATTTGAGAGTGCGTTGAGAATGGATTGATCAAGATAGAGTATGTAAGTGGCGACGAGCAAAAGGCGGATATCTTGACAAAACCGTTGGCGCGGACGAAATTCAAGGACATGCGGAGGTTGCTCGGTGTTGAAGAGATTCCAAGGAGACGTTCGGAAATTAAGGGAGAGAATGTTGATTAATTTCCTTGTTATACTAGGATTATAAGTTTCCTATATTTTAGGAGTTTGGATATGGTATATTTCCTTAATGGTAGTTATCTATTCCTATAGGTCTTAGGTTTAGTTTAGACAAGTGTAGTCTATAAAATGGGGCGGCCGGCGAATGCAAAGGTGCCCAGATTAGACATTCGGTTTTGAGTTATTTTCTGAATATTAATAAAGTGAGTTGTGCTTTATATGTGTTGTGTTTGAATCCGTTTTTACTTCAATAGATAGATAGATACTCCTGCATTGTTAAAAGTGTTTCGTTACTGATATGCCTGTTATATTTTTCTGGTTAAAACATGCCAAACATAGTGGAACATGTGTTGTCTCTCTGGCATTAATTGTCATCCTAATGACAAGGGTAGTATAAGAATTTAAGGTATTAATGCATTTCTATTTTTACAAAGTGACAACAATCTTAAGACAATATAAAATATAAAGTTTGATATTTAACATCTTTGCGATAAAAAAAAGTATTACATAAAACGTATTGATTTAATTTTAATTATTTTGATAATTAGTTGGCTCTAAATTAAATAAAAAACAATATTACTTCCTCTTCCTCGATTCGCTAGTACAATCTATTATGCTTGTAGGATGTCTATGTTCACTTCTACAATAAAAAAAAAAAAATTATAACATGAGTTTATTGGGTATACTAAAAATATGACAAAAGATATCTAGAAGATCCTCTCTCCGAAAAATACTAACGACTGTAAACGTTTTTAAATGTGAGAAAACCTGTTATTATGATGGGATTATTTCTCTGTTTCTGCAGTATTACGATGATTTCACCACCCGTTCATCTCATACACTTCAAAATTTTCTTCTTTCTTTTCTTTTTTTCTTCGGGTCAAAAGGAACCTTCATTGATCAATGATAGCATGTACAAATAACATCCTACGCTACGTCAGCTATACAATTGGGTCATCTGGATCAGGCTATTACATGACAAAGATAGAAGTAACAGCCTATGCTATTGGTAACCTCCGAGCATTTTCTTGGATAAAAGCCATTCCGTGTAACTGAGGGACTATAAGGCCTCACCGTTATAGTCTAAGGAGTATCGTAGAGGATGCAAATTAAGAAACCAGCATCCTTATAAGTTGGGTGGGGACTTATACAGTGACGCACACAAGGTGTAACCTGCAATCAGGCCTTCGGCCTATCAGCAGTGGAACACCCACACTATGCGTGTTTTAGATTCAATCTTATCTATTGGAGCGAATGCCAACCTAAGTGGTAAATTAGCTATGCACACACCTCCAAGAATTTTCTACTTCTCCCGGACGCTGCAAAATGTTTTCACGCTCTTAATCATGGGAGTCGGCTGATCATTCCCACGAAGCAGATGGGCATTCTGCCCATGCTAAATAATGCTGATGACTTCACGGAGTATAAATTTTCTGCCATTTCTTATGCGTATACTATCCCATGTCCAGATCAAGTTGGATCGATTCATTGTTGGACGCATGTTTCCGCAAAAAGGGAGCGGCTATTGCGCCCCTGGAGTAGAGTTGCTCGTATTTCCTTGACTAATTATAGTTGCATCCTGATTACTAGGGACGGTTCGCTTCCAATATATGATTGACTTCTTGTTAAAGCCTTAAAGGTTGCATAGTTTTCTAGCATCATGGGCGCCTAATATTTTCCTTATACCTGAAAAACATCAACAACAACAACAACATTACCCATTGCGTTGAAGTCTCCCGTCTATGGCGAGGTACGGAGGGGTCAGATGTATGGCGAGGTAAAGGTTGTTTCCTGATGACCCATAATGATGCGTCAAGCTGAAAAACATCAATGTATACCAAAATTTCTGAAGTGCCTTTAGCAAAATGGTGATAAAATCGGTCTTCGTTTGGTCCACCTTCGACAGAACAATCGGATAATAACATTTGAAAGTGCCCAGAAAATCATAAATCTCATGTCGTATCGTAGAATTGATCACTCTATCAATTTTGGAAAGTGAAAGACAATCATTGGGACATGCATTTTTGAGGTATGTGAAGTCCACGCAGGCCTATGGGCTACTATCTCGTTTTGGAACTACAACTAGGTTGAAGAGCCAAGTCGAATATATGATTTCTTTGATGATCTTGTCTACCAACAACTTATCCACTTTGTTTCGTTCTAGAGCAAAGTTCGTTGCTTGATTGGCTTGAACTTTGGATCTACGTTCAAATTATGAACTGCCAATTCATTTGGAATTCCAGGCATATTATTAGCGGTCCAGACAAAGATAATGACAAATTCTCTGAACAATGCTTGTAATTGTCACTTAAGGTCCGTATGGATCCAAGCCCCCATCTTTATCATATTTTCTGAGTTTCCTTTAACGAGAGGGAAATCTTCTATTTCTTCTTTAGTCCCTAACTTCTCCCGAGGTTGAGGGACCAATTCATCCAAACTTAACTGGTTGACATACAACTTATCCTTTTTACATCTATAGCATAGCATGCCTGCTAACATATATATCTCCATGTACAGTGGCCACGTCAGCTGGGTTGAAAATTCCATGCTCACATGGAGGGATGATACAATGGCTCTCAAGCCAGTCAGTGCAGGTCTACCTGTCAACATATTATGTGCAGAAGCCTTTTCACCACAACGAAGTCTACCAAAAGAAACCTGCTCTTAGGCGGAGCTCTAGAGGTGGTCATAAGAGTAATTAAGATTAGCGGTCGCACTGTGTTAGCTGCGAAACTTAATAGTGGGAGTAAAACTGTGCCCAAGGATTCTTTTGGCATGCACAAGTCCTTAAAAACATTGTAAAACATGGCATTAGCATCACTGCCTATGTCTATATAAACTCTCTTCACATGCAAAAGTTCTTAGGAGTGTTTATCACAACAACTATGACCAAGCCTTCATTTCTGGCAATATGTGGAATCTGATCCTCATGTATGTCTCTCAAACGTTCGTGAGCTTCATCCTTTTGTTGCTGCTTCCATGCTCGGAGGTCTTAATTGTTCCTATCGAAGAAGTTACATTCACATGCGAACCTCTATAGATGGTGTTAATCAGGTTAACAATTTGATGCTCAATTTTGTCATCTGACTCTTCAGTGTCATCCTATTAGTATGTCTTATCTTCCTTGCACTTCTTGAGTTTTGGCTCGTCTAAAGTTTGGCTCTTCAATCTCGAGCTTAAATCATACTTAAACTAAGGTACTTATCTGAATCAACTTCTCAATTTCTTCTGCCAATTTGATACAATCTTCAGTATCTTGTCCTAAATCTTCGTGAAAATGGTAATAGAGTGTGGGATATCTTTGGCTAGGCCTGTTTCTTCTATAACTGTTAGGATCTCTACTCCAGACGCATTGAACGAGAGATAATTCTTCTCCTGTAAGTGTTTCTTCCTTCCCAAACGCTCGAATAGTCCTTTTCATTCATCTTTATTCTTTCTCTAATACACATTTTTTTTTCTTTCTCTGAGGTTGGTCAACCTCTCTTTGTAGTTGATTTGCTTCCTTTCCACGTGTGTATTGGTGTGCTTTTTCCAAGCAAATTCGTAAAGTTTTTGGCGAATCTTCAGATAGTTGACAATAAAGTCTCCCGAGTCTTAATTCATCAATGAACACGACTAGAAAGAGGCCATCTTCTTGTCCATGCACCTCTAAAGATTCGTCATTAAACCACCACATATATTACAGCATAGACTCATCCTGCGCTTGACGGATGGATAGGAGGTGCGTAGAGTTCTTGATAAATGGCCTTGAGGAAACAAACTGAGCTTTGAACATCTCAGTGAGCTACGCATATAAGTGCACATATCCGTTGGTCAACTCCTAAAACTATCTCTGAGCTTTTTCTTTAAGAGCTACGCAGAAAGTTTTACATCTGAGAGGGTTAGATACGTTTCTCAAGTACATTACAGATTCAAATTAAAATAGGTGGTCTACAAGGTCAGATGTTCCATCATACATATGGGTCTAACGATACGTGACTTATTTTGTTTCTTCCCATCTAGCCAACCATGGATGGAGGGTCTTCAGATCGAGGTGGTTCATTCATAGCTCTGGGTCCTTGCCTTTTTTTTTTTTTATTTTAATTTTCTTCCCTCCAGTTCTGGCGGACTCTCCATCTAGACAAAAAGGATGGGAATATTTTGCTACAGAAGTAGCAGGGGGTAGAAAGCTATGTAATGCGTCTTCCCTATGTTAGAAAATGTGATTGAGAATGGACAAACAAACAACACGAAATGATTGCCGAAACGTGATGAGAATCACTGTCCTTAAAAAACAATTTCGCCTCCACCGGTGAGCAAGGTGAACTACAAGCAAATGCTTCCCAGGATTTAACGTTTTCCCTTGTTCGTTTGCTCTACGAGAAAGGGAATGAACTTGAAAGTAGAAGTGTTTGAATGTAGAGGAGAAGAAGGAAGAAGACTGTTGAAAAATTCTGCACTAATTTTTCCAAGAATTTTTCTATATCTTGTAAAATAGTCAAGCCTTTTATATATAGGCTTTTGGATAGATGAAAACATTGTTTTAAACATGTTTCAGCAGTTCCCAGTTCTTCTAAGTTAGTTGTATAACGTTCACTTTTGAAGGGAGATGATTCTTGGACCAAAAGATGCAACTCAGCATGAAAGGTTCTGTCCGTTGGCACATCGATCAATCGATGTCACTTCGATCGATCGATGTCATCGATCGAAGTCGGACAGAATCATTTCCTCATTCATTCTGTCTCACATAGATCGATCCATGTATCGATCGATGTGACATCGATCGATTGATGTGATCGATCTATGTTGGACAGAAAGGTTCCAATATTGCATCGCACTACATCGATCGATCGATGTCTCTTACATAGATCGATCGATGTCCTCCAAAACACTTAACTTTATTCCAGCTTTCACTTGGTTCGATCCAACTCATACTTGGATCGATCCAAGTGATATTCTTCAAGTTAAACGTGTTCAAATCATTGACCAAACTCCCAAACAATATTACATATGTTTTTATATAAATTTGGAGTATTATTTAAAAGTATTTTAACATACTTTTCTAACAATCACCCACATGATCCAAACTTATATACAAACGTTCTTGAACATTAATAAACTAACCTCTCCACTATCAAACGAAGACAACGGCACATAATGGACAATGACTTACGTCTTGAATTGCCACTTAGTACAAGAAGAAGTATATAAACGGAAATAAGATGACATTGATGTCTTGAATCTTACCTCGCTATTGTTTATATAAACTTACAACTGACATGTCATTGACTAGCTTCAGGAAAGTTCGCGGTGTAGTGCGATATCGGCCATGCACCCAGTCACAGGTTTTCATAAGCGCTCTAGTGAGTTGTTCCAAACTCTCATAGGATGCGGCACCACCTCCACACTTATATAGGTGAAATTCATCAAGTGTGTACTGCTCACACCACTATACAACATGGCTATGAATTTCATTAAGAGATTCTTATAAATCTCACCCTCTTTTACTTGCAGTAAGTACTATCTTCAACATCACCATAGGAAGAGACAAAATGATAGTACTTGTAGAACTTTTATATGACTTTTTTTACCACATTGAACTCCGTTTATATGATCTCTACTAATAGTGGTTTGGGTTGCCGTCATACAAAGTTCACAACAATAGAACCAGTCCGATTCCCTTCGATGCTTGTTGGACTAACTTCTTGTTTAGTCCTTTAGTTAAGGGGTCTGCCATTCAACCCGGTTATTATATACTCCAAGTTGATCACCCCTGAACTAATTAAATCCCGCACAATATTGTGTCTCAATCCGATATACCTGCTCTTTCCGTTGTAGATCTTATTCTTCGCTCGAGTGATTGCTACCTGTGAATCACATCGTATAAAAACAGAAGGCATAGGATTATACCATAAAGAAATATCAACTAACAAATTCCTTAATCATTCAGCTTCTGTTGCAGCAAGTTATAAAGCAATAAATTCCGATTCCATAGTTGATTTTGCTATACATGTTTGTTTAGACGATTTCCAAGATATGGCTCCACCACCCAAAGTGAATACGTAACCATTTGTCGAATTAATCTCATCATTATCCGACACCCAATTAGCATCACAGAAACCTTCTAATACGGCTGGAAAGCCTTTAAACACAAGACATAGATGCATTATTCCTTTAATATATCTCATTAATCTATCTAGAGTCATCCAATGTTCACTACTTGGATTACGAGTATATCTCGCTAGCCTATTTACGGCGTAAGCTATGTCAGGTCTTGTGCAATTCATTAGATACATCACACTTTTAATTATTCTAGCATATTCAACTTGTGAAACGCTATTGTTTCTATTTTCTTCAAGTGTACAACAGGATCATATGGTGAGCTTACGGGTTTAATGTAGCGACCCGTCCCGAGCCCTAGTACTCGAAACGACTCATCGGTCATATCTCGCTAAGGAGAATACAAGGCGTCGATACAAATCAACTACACGTCATCATAATAACGTAAATCGATGTCAGCGGAAGTCATTACTAAAATCCTCGATAAAATAATCATCATCATTAATACAATGTCTAAGGATTTCTAAATAAATACAATTGTCAAATGTATATAAACACTAATCTCGAAAATACATGAACCTCGAATATCGAAATAACTGTCTCAACCAACCCTCGAAGTTCTTTTCTGAATATCCTTAGTCTCGAAATCTCCCGTCTCGATCTTCCACGGTATACTAACTCCTGTATAAGCATACCCTAACTTCTCCTACCTGCAAAACTGGTGAGTGGTGGTGTGAGCCAAATCAACAGGCTCAGTAAGCAACCTATATATACCTGTTATGGAAATCATACATGCAGAGGCAAATACAAATGACATTTATAGTTAACATACATATCCTTAGTCTACAAATAATTTCACTTGATTATCTTTAACAATTAACACTTCAAAAAAACACACAAAATAAATAATTCATCAGCTCAACCCAAATTACCGTGAAGCATGCTCTTCTCAAATATGACATACACAACAAACAAATAATCGCATAAACAAAGAAGAGAACAATACATGCCAATGGAGTAAATAAACTGTGGAAAGTAAGTCACTCCACATAATAATGCGCAACTTCATGATGCATGCCTTTCTCTACGTGTCACACGCAACAAAAGTCATGTCACACACGATGCTCATATCTCTACTGTGCAATGCATGATCCCGGGACCTAACTGAGTGCCCGAGGCCTATATCTCCAGTACACCATCTGGATGCCTGCGGCCTATATCCGCAGTACATCATCTGGATGCCCGTGGCCTATATCCATGGTACATCATCTGGATGCCTGTGGCCTGTATCCACAGTACATCATACTCCGACATTCATGCCCATCTAGACATGACATGCCATGCAATACACGTGACATGAATGCAAATGCATAATCTCGCGTAATCTGGTGCATCCATGCTCATACATATGCTCGCGCCCATACAAGTACATATATACGTGCATGTATACCCCTCACACATCTATATACATATACAATACGTATTGAAATCGTACTGCCATACACCCAGTTTACATGTACCCATAGATGTCTGATTCACATATGTCATCACATATTTCACATAATACACTCAACTCACACACACAATTCCATATACAGATATACAACAAACATCACACTAATGCATGATAAACATAACAAGCATAGATATACCACTTACATCTGATGCATGACAACATGACGAGGACAAATAGACCATTTACCTCTGATGCGTGACATTATAACGAACATAGATGGACCACTTACCTCGAATCGGTCACTTAGCTTTCTTATTCTATGCTCGAAGGTGAATAACGTTAACATAAAAGTCTCTGTTTCTACATGTCCAACTTATCCTCTGGAATGTCCAAAATTTAAACCTGTAAGTTAATTATTTGTTTATTAACTTGAATCTTCAACTTCACCTTTACACCACAAATTCATTCTATTGTTTTCGTTTACTCGGAGACATTGATGAATCACAGATGTTGAAAGATAACCAGTTGGGATATTGCATTCTTCTTTATTAAAAAAAACTCATTTTATTGTATTTGATGGACGTGGCACCAAATTCAACCACAAAGGAAATACCACATCGGTAGGAGGTCACCATGACTTTGACAACTGAGACAACTGAGAATGGTTTTGAAATATGCAAGCATCTCACACAAATTTACAATATACACATGCACATATTCTGTACCCACACTTATATAATATATTTAAACAATACCCAAAATATTTTCGGCTACCAAAAAAAATTAATCCTATGGCCCAGCAAAATATTTATATGTATGCAATTACATTTAATCAAAACATCCGTATGTATGCTTAAATTAACCATCCCACAGATATATGTATATGCATCCCCCAAACAGTGTCCTATTCGGCCAACACCAAAATAATTATTTGACATATCCAAATAATTTTCATGTATGCATAAATATATATATACTACATAAATGTATAGGTATCACATCCAACAGTGGCTATTCGACCACTGATTTCGTTCATACCTATATGCAACAGCGCACACACACCGTAGTACCTATATGTAAAAAAAAATATCTATTCAAACACATATACGAATACATGATCTAAAGTTAATATCCAAAATAATACATAAATATTTATTTAAAAAACATAGCCATTATAGATAGGTTACTTACCTGATTGGATATACTATACCGTAATGAATTCGGAACGGGTTGAAGCAGAGGCTTTTCTCCCTTTTCTCCTACTAGGGTCTCGGCTGGGGAAGATTTTGAAATCACATTTTTTTTCTTCTTAGTTCACTCGGCGGTAGAGAGATAATTTGGGCAGGGAATTTTTTTTCCTTTTGGTTGTGTTGTTGGAGGGAACGGCTGGGGAGAATTTAAAAGTAAAAAAGGTTTATTTTCTTTAAAATCATAATAGATAAGCTTAATGTGGTGAGGTGGGGAGAATTTTGGGGCAAAGATGTTGGGGTTTGAGGATAATGGGGTTTGACCCCTTCATCCAGTAACGGTTTCAGCCCTTTTTTTTGTTTTTTAAAGCAAATTTTATTTTTATTTATTTTAGAAATTTCATGGGATGTAACAGACCTTCCCCTTACAATAAGTTTCGTCCTTGAAACTTGCGTATTATGTGGTCCATAATTTAGTGTAGTCCTACTTAATTCATTCACCTAGTATACGTCACGAATATCGTCATATCAACCTTACTCTTAGGTTGTTAAACCCTCAATTCCACTTATATCACTTAATATACATTATTCAACTTATATACTTGTAATCTACAATTCCGGATTCTTAAACTTATCATTTATGATTCACACCCTAAATATATAACCACACTAGATATCTATTGAGTAGGCAAATATGTTAATCATTACACTTTATAGACATAGAATCAAGTCCTAAAATCAATTCTTATGTACTTACAAGCTAGTTCTATGATCATGTCATTACTTTTCTCAAATATATCATCAACAACCTAATATACAAAGTATGTGCATGGACATATTTCCTTCAATTTAAAGTAGTTTACGTAACTCTAGCTCTAACTGTTTGAAATAATATACATTCTAATTAATTTTTTTTGTAAACACAAGACCCACGGTATCATATATTTGTTTTCGCAAAGCGGTGACTCAAATGATCGTTCCTAAGATAATGATACAACTTACTTTGTAAAAGTATTTCGATGAAATTGCATTAAAACAGTTGAAACACAACAATCGCAAAGTCGTTTTTTTTTCAAAACGATTTGAGCAAGGTGTCTTCTTCTTTCCAAAGAAATACAAGTTCTGAAAGCTATGCTTTGTTTCGCAAAATGAAACCATTGAAAACTTAACAATTATAAAGTTTCATAAAATAATTTGGATAAAATACTTCTCTTTTTTTTTAAAAAAAAAGAAGTATACATATTCTGAAACTATCTCCGTTTTACAAAATTAAATACGTTCATCGTAAGCAAATAAATCTATTCAAAAGCATTTAATGATACAATACTTGCAATGTCGATAGTTGACAAATAAGTTTATTTTTTGCAAAATCAATATGGCTAAACAAAAATTTGGGAAATATAAGAAATATGTAAACATGTCGTTCTTTGAAAACATCGACATTTAAAAATATATTTATCTTCCAGAGTTGTCGGAGTAGTTGAAATTTCATTATGTTGATATACAAATAGCCTTGTAAAGTAATATACTAAAAATTGGAATTAGTTGAAGTGTTTAATAACAAAATCTTTGAAATACCTTTGGAGTATATAATATGTCTTGGTGTACGTGCTTATACGAAAAATTTTAACTACTTGAAAGTTGATAGTCGAATACTTCGTATTAATTTTGTTTTCTAGGTCACCCTTTAATGTTAGTGAAAAAATCCACATATGTACTATTTCTTATAAATCTTTCACTTAAGTTGTTCAACCCTAGTATGACGCACTAACTATTAATTGACTTAGGAAATTCTAATTCACCATGCTTCCGCGTACCACACTGATCCACTGTACCTCGTTACTTGGTTATTTGAACCACTAATCTTTATTCTAGTTCATATGAAAATCAACCACTCCTTGTCCATTCCTGCTCTATTTTAGTTCAAGCCCATTAAATTCAAGTCAAGTAACTCGACGTTTCTGTAAATCAACACTTAACTAAAAGTTTGTAAAGATTCATTATTCACATGTACTTGTTATAGCCGATTCACGCACTTTGCCACCGATCAATATCTCTAATAAGACTAATACTATCGTCCTACTTAATAACTCTAAATCTCAACATCTTAACCCTAAACTATAAATTCCTTCGTACGATTCTCTTACTAAACGCTACTGATTATAATGCTTATGAATCGTTACTTAGTTACTATCTTTTCTCTATAAATCATCTCTTAGTATTTATCATACTATAATAATTCATTTCTTAGTAACTATTGTCTCGGCTTAGACATAAGTTTGCTCTGATGCTACCATCCAAGTAAGGATATGGGCCTGTTTTACTTTACCAGAATGGTATCGAGTCCCACGTTGTTGCGATGAAGCAGCTCGAGTCACTGTCTGACCTAATAATATGTCACTAGCGTTTGCAGTATGGTGATCTAGTTAACATTTTAATTCATTCAACGTAATTATATAATATTCAACTACAGTTACTGGGATCACGGCTTAAAGAGTTATGATCAACTTAGATAAGGTAGAATTGTATGGGATACCCTAGGTATACGTGTTTCGTAATCGATCATCTCCTTAAGTCTAAGGTTGTAACTTACTTTTAGCATTGTTCTTAGTATCATCATTTCTTAAGTCTAAGATCATGTCTTATTCCTAAGATCATGCTTAGTGTCTAATCATCGCTTATGACTACCTTCAGTACTTATGTATAAGGTCAACTCTTAATCATAATCGTTACTTATGTTTAAGATTGTGACTTATGTTCATGATCATTGCTTATAACTAAGGTCGGTATATATGTTCATGATCATTGCTTATGTTCAAATCATCACTTATGTCTAAGATTGTGGCTTAGGGGCAAAGTCGTAACTTAATTTCTAATGTCATGTCCTAAATCTACATTTCCGCCGTGGATATAAAGCCATTCCTTGAAGATCGTACTGTCGGCACGTATACCTCTTGAATTCATTCCGAAATTAGATTCAAGTGAATGGCGGTGTTAGTTGTGCTGCGCCACCACTCCTCCTCATCATCTTGTAGAAGAATCTCAAGTTCGAGTGCGGTTGTGGTGGAGGCGGTGCCTGCTAGTTCAACAACTAGGCTATTGTGCGAATGTGTTGGTCATGGTGACTACGAAATCTTCAAGTGCTTGGGGATGATCCCTTGATTCTAGTGGTTCTCACCACCATTTCTTCTATTACCGGCTTGTTCACGTCTTGGCAAACTTTTTTTTGGAATTGGATCGGTCGAAAATATATTTATTTAAATATAGGCCAAGTTAAGGGGTATTTTGGGAATTCCAAACAACTTAGGGGGTTGCATGCAAATGTTCATGGGTAATTTGAGAAATTCTGTCGTTTATAAAATTTATGCTAAAAGTTAAGGGCAGAATAGTAATTACGTAATGAAACGATCGCTGACCTTCGTACCCCTTAACCCAGTCATAATTTTGACTAAGATCATCAGTTAATCCTATTTTATTGCTTAAGGGTAAAATTGTCATTTTAGGAAAAAGATCGTAGCTTATGTCTAAGTGATCTAGTTAATCCTGCGTTTCCGAGGCAGATCTGGAGCCTCGGCTCTGATACCACCTGTAGCGCCCCGCTCCCGAGCCCTAGCATCGGAAACAATGCACCCGCCGTAGCCTGCTACGAGGACTACAAAGGCGTCGTTCAAACTTATTTACACGTTGAAACTGACGTAGAAATTTTCTGCGGAAACGATAATAAAAGAACTAAGCGTCTCGATTAAATTAAATGTAGATAGCACTCTTGTTATAACAAAATATAGGGTCCGGTTGCTGGGTTTGTATTTTCAATTCACTAAGCAAATACAACACCTATTGCACTTCACATGTCACTGTTGCTAATGCTCTATGCTCAGCCTCTGATGAGGACCTTGAAATAGTGGTTTGTTTCTTAGCCTTCCATGATATTAAGGCTATTCTCAAGAAGACACAATAGCCAGTGGTGGATCTCATTGTCTCACTACGTCCTACCCAATCAGAATCCACAAAGGCTTTGAGCTGTAAGTCTTTCTACTTGGGCTAAAACAGTCATTATCCAGGTGTGCCTTTCAAGTAACTGATCAATCTATATGCTACTTTCATGTAAGTTTGAGTTGGGACATCCAGGAACTGGCTCAGCTGCTGGATAGCATACGCTTTTTCAGGTCTACTTATTGTCAAATACAATAGTCTGCCAATCAAACTCATATGTCTTATTGTTCAAGAGATCAGAGTCATTGTGAGCCAACTTCAATTTGCTTTTCATTGGTGTCTTTGCTGGTTTACAGCCTTGCATGCCTACTTGTTCCAGTAACTCCAATGTGCACTTCCTTTGTGAGATTACATGCCCCTCTGGGACCTGGCTACTTCTATGTCAAGGAAGTATTTCAGGTCCCTAAGGTCCTTAATCTGAAATAGGTGATGTAGATGATCTTTGATTTCTTGAATGGAAAAAGGACCATTGGTAGCCAAGTTCATGTCATCCACATAAACTACTAGATGATGGTGTAAGCGACTGTAAATTTTGTAAACATACTGTAGTCATTCTTGGACTGCAGAAAGCCGATGATCAGCACTACATGAGTGAGCGTATGATTCCATTGCCTACTGGCTTGCTTGTGGCCATATAGAGACTTTTTGAGTCTGAATATCAGTGAGGAATCTGCTTGATTATAACCAAGTGAGGTTTTGTATAAATGTCTTCATCTAAGTCACATGTTGGAAAACAATGTTAACATCTAACTGATGGAGATGCTAGCTATTTGTTGCTGCTAAAGCCACGACCAACCTTACTGCAATCATCTTGGTAACTAGTAAAAATGTGCCATGATAATCAATGCCACACCGATGTGTATATCCTTTTTGCAACCAAAAGTTCCTTGTATATGTCAATAGTCCTATCAGGTTTATGTTTTATATTGAATATCCTTTTGTAACCTATAAGAATCTTTCCATCAACCAAGGAGCATGTATCATTCTGATGTAAGAAAGCAATATCTTCCTTCATAGTTGCCTGCCACTCAGGTATGAGAGCTGCAGTCCGATAAGTATGTGGTTCATGCACTAATCTAATGTTTCAGCTGAAGTATTTGTATGCTAGAGCCAATTGATCAAATGTCAAGACTTGAGATAGGGAACAAGGAGCAGAATACGGAGAAGCCTTAGCATGAGGTGAACGTGAGGATGATGTTGTTAGAAGATGACAATAGTAATCCTGTAGGTAGGATGGAGGATGTTTGTCTCTGGCTTGTCTTGAGATAAGAAAATGAGCAGGAGAAATAGAGTTGTAGGAGAGATGAGATATTCAGTTGAAGCTGAAGGCTCAAGGGCGGCCAATGATGAAGAAAGAAATGTGTGTGGAGGTGTAACAGAACATTCATGTCGAGATGTGTTGGTGTCAACTACAGGAGAATGATATATATGTGATGATGGAACATTGGGATAGAATGGGAATATTAGAAGGTAGTGGAGAAGATACAAGACAAGAATTATAAAGATGTGACTCAGGCAAAGGATAAAATGCAGAATTTGCAGAGGTAGAAAATGGATATACATTTTCATGAAATGTGATGTCTCTTAAAAGGAATAAGGCTTTACTTGAAAGATCTTGCAATAAGTAGGCTTTTGAAGTTGAGCATAAGGCTAGGAACACAAATGGCTTACTTCTGGGGGTCAAATTTTGCCTTTGATAGATTCAAGTTGCAGACAAAAGCAAGGCAACCAGACACCTTGAGGCTGACATAGGAAGACACTTGTTTGTACAATATAAAATGAGCATTTTTGTTTGACATGAGAGGTGATTAAGTGATGTTAATGAGATTAACAGGAGGAAATATGCAAAGAACCCAATAAGAAATAGGTAGTGAAGCTTGAAATCTTAATGCTCTAGCTACACTTAGAATGTGTTGATGTTTTTGTTCAACAACACCATTTCACTGAGGGGTAAAAGTGCAACTTGTTTGATGAATGATGCTAGTGCTACTATAGAAACTTGTCATTTTAAATTCTTGTCCAATATCAGAACTTATGATCTTGATTTGGGCGTCAAACTGTGTATGAATCATTGAATGAAAGTTAAAAAGAATTTGTTTAGCTTGGGTATTTGATTTGAAAAAAATGAGCCTAACAAAACGACTGTTATCATCCAGTATAGTAAGAACATAGCCTTGATTGCACATAGTGTGATGCCTGTAAGGGCCTAAAATGTCAACATGAACTATATAAAATAGGATTTGGAAACAAAAGCAGAAACTGGAAAAGGTAGTCTTCTTTGTTTGGCTATGAGACACACATTACATTGAATGTGTTCTGAAACTGAAATAGAAAGTTCAAACTTCTTGGCCATCTTCATAAGTTCTTGAGACATATGTTCTAATCTACTATGCCACAAGAAACGATAATGCAAATGTGAAGGAGATGAATCAGGACTAGAAACAGAGAATGAATAAGCCTCATCAAGTGAGGTGATACAAGCGCTTCTCAGCTTTAGTTCTACCAATCATCCGCCTGGAGAACTTCCTGGATACAACAAACATTAGAGTGAAAAAAGATAGATATGGATTCCGACTTAGTTAACTTGCTAACAAAAAGCAAATTAGAAGTGAAAGAAGGGACATAGGGCATTATTATGGAGTGTCAGACTAGGATTGATAACTACATTACCAATATATGAGACTGAAGCTGACTTACCATTGACATAGTCACAAACATGTTTGACTCTAAAGAATAAGAAGAGAACAAAGGCAGAGAATAAGACACATGATCTACTGCAACAAAATCCAGTATCCATGTATTAAAAATTGAGACAGTTGTTTACCAATAATCTTATCATGTGCAGTAAAACTCTGAGCTGGAAGGACTGCTGCATGTTGTTGTGCATTAATAACATCATGTTCGTCTGAAGAATTCTCACTGTCTTTTAGTTAGCATACTGAGGAACTGATGACACTGCTCAGTTGTCAACAAATGACCAATACTAACATCTGTTGCTGGATTGAGAGCACCAGACATTTCATTATTTATGAAATCATCGTTAGACACTAGATTCATCCGCCCCCTTAGTTTGTATCCTAGAGGATATCAATGCAACTTATAGCCTCTATAAATAGTATTTCCCAACATCCCAGAATGAGTGCATTGTGGACGTTTAGTATTGGTATTTTTACTTCCCTGTGCCCCTACTCCATGTGCCTTGAGGCATGAAATTTCCAGACTGATGTCTATTGAGAGGCTAATTCACGATCATAGTAGAACTAGGAGCCATCATATGTGTTGTTGAATAGGTTTTCTTCCTCTCAAACAACACATCCATATTAAATGCAATATCAAAGTCAATTACAGCTTTCATCAAAAGGATATGTGACTTCACTAGCTCAAACTTTTCACCCAGACCTTTCAAGAACCTAATCACATGATCATTTTCTAGATAATTTTTCATTAATTGACAAGCACCACAAGTACATTTGTGAATAGGTTTCAGGATAAACATTTCTTCCTTTCCCACAACATTTTCAACAATAATCAGTAACAGTTAATACATCCTGCTTAATGGATTGATATTCTTTAATCAAATATAAGAGTCTAAAAGGATCAACATTAGAATACCTTTTATTCAAGTCGTTCTACATATCATATCATGTGTCTGACCATATGATACTTTGACAGATTCAGGGAGACATATAATTGAATATCCATAATAACACCAGATTGTTGCTTTGGTCCCATGCATGGTAATAGGCGATCATCTTCTAGTGGTTGTTTGACTGCACCAGTGATGAAACTAAACTTATTGTTAGACAACAGCCCCATTCAAAAAGATCTACTCCACGAGTAAAAATTATGTTCAGAAAGTGGTGGTTGAACTAATGCTATCGATGGATTTTACTCGGATGAAAAAACAGTGAACTGAAAGGTGGAATTTCAACATTTGCATTATCATGAGACTCTAATGATGGAATTTTATAGGATCCATTAGTATTAGCAGCCCTGCTAATCAGAGGATTACAGGTTGTGATGAAGAGTATTAAGGTCAATTGCATAGAAAAAGAAGTAAGACGAGGAAGAAATAAGATAGTAAGCAACCACGACTCGGATACGATGACAAAAATTATCAACTAGAGACATAACTTGATGAAGAAGAAAAGAAAAATGAGAGTAACTACAGAAAAAATGACAACAAAAACAGAAACAAGAAAGACAAGCAAGAGATCTGATAAGATAAACTTTCTTATTCATCGTCTTAAAACTGTACAATGTGCTTATATATATATATATATATATATATATATATATATATATATATATATATATATATATATATATATATATACAACTGACTATCTATTATATATATATACAACTGACTATCTATATAATTACACATGTACTAATTACAGAATAACTAACTATATAAAGGGCAAAACTGTGACTACATCCTAACAAACTTTCCTTCTGGAATTCTCGCTTCAACCACGCTCTTCGTCCCTCTTTCTTCTAAGGCTAGGCGACTGTCGCTTCTTTAAGTTGATTAGGAATGCTTATGTGACTAGTTTGACCTACAAAGTCAGATATCATCCCTTGGCTGCTGCTGTGTACGATCACGTCGTCACCTCAGCTCGCCATTGTTGCCTTTGTGTTTTGCATGTTGCTGTGTTCTTCACCTTGATTCCTTGGCTCACCATTATTGTCTTTGTGTGCAGCATGACGATGTGTTCTTTCACCTCATCGTCTTGGCTTGTTGTATCGCCGCTCACCACTTCAACATTCAACGTAGTGCTGTGTCTTTTTAACTCGTCACTTTAGCCCGATACGTCATTGTTGATATCTTCAACATCAAACTAACTTTAGAATATAAACATAGTCGTGAACAATAACACTTCCGTTTCTTGAGTAGCTGTTCATGTTAGAAAACCAGAGATAAAAAGTTGGATCAAAAATTTTATTAGAATATGCCTTTTAATTATAATCATGATTATAATATTGCCCTAAACATATACAGTCATCCGCTTGGTAATTATAATTGTTACTTTTTTTTGTTAAAGAAAGGGAACTGTCATTATTAACCATGTGGGCGAAAACATACAACTGTGATATATTACCAATCATAATTATTCATCACATACCAAATGCATATCTAATGAAGTACTTTTATCAAATAAATATATGTATCGAATAAACATTTCATTTATCAAAGATGATACATTTTCCAAGGGCGGTTACAAACCTACAGAAGTATATTCATGAGATTATATAAGGTTTTGTACTATTTCCATTTATGTTTGGTCATTATCCAATATGGAACAGAATTATAGCAGTTGATGTACTACATAGAAAAGAGAGAGGAATCCAAGTAATCCAAACACTCCCCTACAAAACAGATTTCGAACTCCACAAAAGGGGAGCTTACTTAGCTTTAGAAATTACGTGGCTCCAAAACCTCATTATATTCTTCCTTCACATGTCCCCATGCCTTCCCTGCGGGAGAAGGCGGGTGGGGTAGTGGAGGTGGGGATGAATATTTTTGTTGGAGCAAAAGGTCATATTTTTGTTCTGAAGGTCCATCGTTCCAGTTTCAATGAGCATTGTCGAGGATGCGAATCACGAGCTCAGCAGCCTCCTAAGTTGGAGAATTCATACACAAAGAGCCCACACAAAATATCTACTGCAATCTAGACATTTGGCTCAGACATCAGTGAAATGCTCACACTGTGTGTCTCTGAAATCGAACATTGTATTTTTTAGAACAACTTCTAACTCGAGTAATAACTGAGCTATGTCTAGGGGTTATATTTGTTGATATAAGTGTGCTATATTTAGCCCAAGAACTTGGACAGATAACCCACATTCTCCTCTACTTTCCCTCACACAAAAAGCCCCACAAGAAAATGTGCAGAGAATCTCTTCTCAACTTCCTTCTTATTTCTTGCCAGTTTCACAAAGATAAATGATTCCCCTTTTATTTGAGATTGGGACGAAGAGATCTTTTAGGTTGAAATTTTGTTTAATTTGGTCCCGTTTATGTTTTTTTCCCTCTTATGTGTCTTGCTTTTTGCTGCATGATGAATATATATACACACTCACATCTTCCAAACCACATCCCATTCTCAAATTTTCTTTGATTCCTCTTTCTTTGCCTGCTTATTTTCACCTCTACACATAGAGAGACCATTGTTATTCCATCATTATGTTAGAAGATACAATGAGGAGCATGCGAAATCGCAGCTCACATGTCTTACATGTGCATGGAATTTGCTAGTATTATTTTACTTATTTTTACATAACGCTAGATTTGTTATATACGCATGTATATACACATATGCCTGGCTCCTTGTATGCCATTTGTAGAGCCTATCGATTATCGATGGCCTCCGTGAATGGCTTATATGGAGCCAAGCATATCAGGTTTCTCATACACTCTGATTCTTTGTTCAACGAGGCTATATCCCATGACATATTTTGGTGTATTTAATTCCTTTTCTTCTATTCTGCCGTTTGAAGAAGAAGATGAGAAAGAGATGGAGTATATCAAAAGGTATCATTGTAACTAGGCAGAAAGTACCTGGGCACAATCTGAGACTGTAACCAGGTAAAATTCGAGAAGTCCTTTCATTTTGACAGAATTATTTCTAGGGTTTCAATCATTCTTTGATAGCTTTTGTTTTGCATTTTGATATGGAGCCAAAGGTGTTAAGTTTGGTGGAACTGAAGTCAGCAGCCGAACTGAGCTGCTGAGATGAACTTATACTAACATGGATAGAACTTGGAGAAGTGAACTAATGCCGTGCTGAGTTGGATAGTGCAGCGCTGAATAGTGCCGAGTTGAGCTGCACAACTAAGGTCATCTTGGATAGAAGCATTGTCGTGCCGAGCTGGACAGCAGCGATGGCTAGCAGAGCATTGAGCTCAGCTCGGCAGTGCATCAGAAGTTTACGGCATGGAATATTTCTTGATTAGAGATTTGATTGAAGAGAATCTTGTTCTGAATCAAACTTTCAATACTTATCTTTTATAAGAAATATCTGGTAGAGTCCTATTCATGGTAATCTAGCGATGTAAAAGGAAAACTCCATAAATCATGTTGATCTTTTTTCTCCTATAAAATCCCCTGTTAGGCGCAGATGTGATATAACCGAAATCTCAATTGGTCGATAGTGAATTTCTTGGCTTGCCGCCGCCGTGGGTTTTTCGTTCCCTTGAGGATTTTTCCACTTAAAATCGTGTATTCTTCGTTTATTATTTTCTTTGATTATTGTTCATTACGTTTGTATCGCAATAGAATGATTATGCGTTCTTGTTAACAATCGTCGTGGTTGTTTCTACTGTTCCGCAATTCCCAACAACTGGTATCAGAGCGGAGGGTTCTTTGTTCAAGTGGGAGCAATGACCAATGATAGAAATTCAAGGATTGAGAGATTTATATCTGCTTCTTGAAGGGAAGGAGGTGAAGCCTACTGACATGACAGATCGAGAATGAGAAATTCTGGATTGTAAAGCACTTGGTGCCATTGACTGTCCCTGACGCAAATCGTAGCATTTAGTATCTCAAAAGAAAAGACCACAAAGGACGTAATGAATGCTTTGACAAGGATGTATGAAAAGCCATATGCCTCTAACAAGGTGCATCTGATGAAGAGACTTTTCAATATGAAGAAAACAAAGCAAGACTATGCAGGAACACTTGGGGGAGTCAACACGATTACTAGCCAACTTGAGTCGGTTGGGATTGTCTTTGACAATGAGGTTCTGGCTTTGATGATACTGTCAAGTCTGCCTGACAGTTGGGATGGAGTTACCATAGCTGTGAGAAACTCATCCAGAGAAGATACGTTGAAACTTGAGAATGTGGTAGATGTGATGCTTGATGAAGATTCGAGGAGGAGAAACACTGGCAGCGCTGAACACAGAGGAACACGGCAGATCTGTAAAAAAAGGGAATGACAGAGGAAGTGGACGATCACAGTCAAGGAAGAGCATATCAAAAAGCACAAATCTGACCTACTGGAATTGCAAGAAAAAGAGTCACCATAAACGCGATTGCAGAGTCAAGAAGAAAACTGATCAACCTGACAAGAACAGCAACTCGATTCATGTCTCATAAGCGTCAGAGTCTGACAGTGATGGGCTGATCTTGAGCTATGAAAATTAAACTGATGCTCTCTGGATTTTTGACACTGGAGCCTCTTTCTATGGAACCTCTAACCGTGAATACTTTACAATTTATAAGAGTGGAAATTTTGGAAAAGTATATCTCGGGGATGATGACTCCTATGACATCATTGGCAAATGAGACATCATGTTAAATCTACCGGATGGCAGACAACTGAAGTTGCTGCAGGAAAGGCATGTACCTCAGCTAACCAAGAACCTGATATCGGTTACTCAACTGGCAGATGATGCCGACCTGTAAGGGAGGTTCAGCAAGACGTACTGGAAATTGGTCAACGCACAAGGCTTGAGAGCAGGAACTCTTGACAAGTTTTCAAACAAGAGCTTGGCAAATGTAGTCACCTCGGCAAGTGACACTGAACTGGGGCATCAACGGCTCAGGCATATGAGTGTTAAAGGGATGGGGGTAATGGCATCTAAGGGGAAGCTGGAAGGGCTGTTAAGTATTGACATGCCTCTGTGTGAATCTTGTGTGTTTGGAAAACAGAAAGATCTAAGTTTTTCAAAACACAAGAGATCTCTAAAAACTCAGAAAGTGGAGCTTATACACACAGACGTTTGGGGACCCTCAGATGTGCCTTCACTGAATGGCTTCCGCTACTATGTTACCTTCATTGGTGACTTAACTAGAAAGCTGTGGATGTACTTTATAAAACAAAAGTCAGATGTATTTGAAGTCTTCAAGAAATGGAGAAGCCGTGGTGAAAATGAGATAGGGATGAGGCTAAAATATCTGAGGTTAGATAACGGTGGAGAGTATTACGACACATAGTTTGAGGAGTATTGTATCGTGAACGGAATCAGACGAGAAAAAACAGTGCCGAAGACACCCCAGCACGATGGGGTTGTTGAAAGAATGAACATGACGATATGTGAAAGAGTTAGAAGCATGAGACCGCATGCTGGACTGCCTAAATCTTTCTAGGCTGAAGCAGCAAACACGGCTGCCTATCTGATCAACTAGAGTCCCTCTACTGCGATTGAGTGTAAACTGCCTAAGGAAAGGAAAAGAAGTTTCACTTGCGCATATGAAGGTGTTTGGATGCATCTCCTATGCATTGCTAAAATCTGATGAAAGGACAAAACTTGATCCCCAAGTCCAAGATATGCTCCATGATTGGATATGGAGGAGATAGTTTTGGTTATAGACTATAGGATCATGTTGCGAAAAAGGTGATCAGAAGCAAGGATGTAGTCTTCAACGAAAACTTGTTGTACAAAGACAGGGTAAAGGAAGAGAAGAAATAGGTAAAGCCGAAGTATTTTGAGAACAGAGACATTGATCAAGCCGAGTTGAGCAAACCTGCATATCAGACTGCTTCGGCGCCCACCTCAGGAGATGAAGCTCCGGAAGAGCAAGTCATACCATACATTGCTGTTAGAAGAGAGAGAAGGACAATTACTGCTCCCACCAGGTTCTCACCATCACTTTATTACTTGCTTTTAACTGACAGTGATGAACCGAGCTGCTATGAGGAAGCTCTGAACTCTGACAGAAGTGAAAACTAGAGGGAAGCTATGGACGATGAAATGTACTCTCTGCAGAGCAACTTCACCTAGGCTCTTGTGGAAAAGCCACCAGGAAAGAAGTCAATTTAGAACAAATGGGTTTACTGATTGAAACATAAGGCTGATGGTTCTCAGAGATACAAGACAAGGCTTGTTGTGGAAGATTTTCAACAGAAGGTCGGGGTTGACTTCACTGAGATCTTTTCACCTGTGGTCAAGCTCTTGACTATCAGAATCGTTCCAAGTATCACAGCTGCTGAAGATTTACACTTAGAGCAGCTTGATGTCAAAACAGCCTTTCTGCACGGAGGCCTGGAAGAAGATATCTACATGATGCAATTGCAGCGTTATGAAGTACCAGGTAAGGAAAATCTGGTCTGTAAACTGCAAAAAAGCTTATATTGGCTTAAACAAACTCCGAGGCAATGATATGAGAAGTTTGACAACTTCATGACAGAGGTCGCTACAAGCGCTGTCATAGTGATCATTGCTGTTACTTCAAAAGGTTTGAAGGTTCGTATATTATCCTACTACTCTATGTAAATGACATGTTAATAGTAGGAGGAAGCACTGATGTGATCAAGAGGCTAAAGGAACAACTGGCCAAGAAATTCTCCATGAAGGACCTCGGTCTGGCAGAAAAAATACTGGGACTCAGTATTGAAAGAGCCAGAAAGAATCAAATGCTGAGGCTGAGCCAAAGAGATTATATCTCTAAGGTACTGAAAAGATTCACTATGGAGAATGCAAAATCGGCGCCAACACCTTTGGCAGGGAAGTTCAAAAATTTCTCAAGGAATCAATGTCCTAAGACGAAGGATGAGGTTGAACGGATGAAGAAGGTACCCTACGTCTCAGACGTGGGAAGCTTGATTTATGCCATGATGTGCACCCGGCCAGACATATCCCATGCAATGGGAGTTGTGAGCAGATTCATGTCTAATCCAGGTCTTGATCATTGAGCTGTAGTGAAGTGGATACTAAGGTACTTAGTTGGAACGTAAGACTCGACACTGCACTTCGGCAACGATGATCTGAACCTGCTCGGTTTTGTAGACTCTGATACGACTGGAGACGTTGATAAACGCAAGAGTACTACTGGTATGTTTTCAAGCTCGGCAGAGCTGCAATCACCTGGGTATCAAGATTGCATAATATTGTAGCACTGTCAACAACTGAAGCTGAGTACGTGGTGAAGCTACCAAGGAACTGGTGTGGTTAAAGAGTTTACTAAATGAGTTGTGGCACCCTCAGATCAACTATAAGCTATTTAGTGACAGCCAGAGTGCAATTCACTTGGCCAGAAACTCTGCTTGAGGGAAGACAATTTGACTTGGAAAAGATCGAAGCATATTGACATCACATATCATTACATAAGGGATATGCTTGAGGGAACACAGTTCGACTTAGAAAAGATTCACACTAGTCAAAATCCAGCAGTCATGATGACGAAGATTGTTCCAAAAGAGAAGCTCGAACTCTGCAAAGCTTCTCTGGACCTTGTTACCCGAAGTCAGCAACCGAGCTGAGCTGCTGAGATGAACTTAAATTAACATGGATAGAACTTGGAGAAGTGAACTACTGTCGTACTGAGTTGGATAGTGCAGAGCTGAATAGTGTCGAGTTGAGCTGCACAGCTAAGGTCATCTTGGATTGAAGCATTAATGTGCCGAGCTGGATAGCAGCGATGCCGAGCAGAGCTGAACAGCAGAGCATTGACCTCAGCTCGGCAGTACATTAGAAGTTTACAGGATGGAATATTCCTTGATTGGAGATTTAATTGAAGAGAATCATGTTCTAAATCAAACTTTCAATACTTATCTTTTATAATTAATATCTGATAGAGTCCTATTCATGGTAATGTAGCGATGTAAAAGGAAAACTCCACAAATCATGTTGATCCTTTTTCCCTATAAAAGCCCCTGTTATGCGCAGATGTGATGTAACTGAAATCTCAATTGGTCGATAGTGAATTTCTTGGCTTGCCGCCGTCATGTGTTTTTCTTCCGCTTGAGGGTTTTTCCACGTAAAATCTTGTGTTCTTTGTTTGTTGTTTTCTTCGATTATTGTTCATTACGTTTGTATCACAATAGCGTGATTGTGCGTTCTTGTTAACAATCGTCGTGGTTGTTTCTACTGTTTTGCAATTCCCAACGAAATGCTATATCCTGTCTATGAGGGTCCCATCGCCTCATCAACAAAGGGCATTGTGGAGGATACAAATGAGAAGTTCAGCGGCCTCCTAGGTTGGATAGGTCATACATAAAGAGGCCACACAAGGTGTCTGGATAAGATGTGAGATGTGCAATGTGAACTTTGCATCTTTATCTGATCTTATATACATTATAGACATGTATACTGATTTTGTTTTTCTATATGTTATACGTGAAAAAGGTACTTATTTAGCTTAATATGTAAATGAAATCTTCCTACTTAAAAAGTTTTGTTCTTTGTAATAGCTTTTTTCCTTTGCTATTGGGAAAATCATGGGGCTTTTATGTTTGACTGCATAGAGCTTTTGTTATTGGCTAGGGAACAAATAGAGAGACATGTAGATGGCTAGCTTTTGTGTCACTTGGCTGTTTTCTTATCCAGTCTTAATGATATCGTTGTGTAGGTGACTTTTATTCACTTAAGAAAGGACAATGATAATATGGTCCTTATAATTTTGGACAATGTATGCAGAGGCAGGATGCCTGGGGCTGGGGTTTAAAATGTTCAGTTGGCATGATTATTGAGTATCTTTTTTTCATGCCAATTGAACATCAAATCACTTTCACGTGTAACAAGGTTGCCTACTTGCCTTTGGCAGAGAGCAGCATCTCTCTTTGCCTTCGACAGTTTTCTCTTTTTCCAATAGATAAAGCATCAAAACTATGCAAATACGACAACATGAAAGTTACAACCTCTGTCAATCCCAGCCCAATTACAATTCTTTCTGGCAAAAGGTTGAAGTCCAACCTAAAAGGCATCTACTGTCACATCTCTAAGGAGCTGTATGGAAGATGTAAATCAGGAATCCTACGACCTTCTAGATTGGGTGAGATCTTATGCAGTTACCCACACAAGGTGCCTCCCACAAACCAGGCCTTTGGCCTGACAGCAGTAGAACACCCACACTGTACGCGTCTCTGGATTCGAACTCATGACCTCTTTGTGACAATCTCCAATCCGAATACCAACTGGACTATATCCTGGGGGCTCCAATTGCAATTCTTGATAGCAAAAGGTTGATCCCCAATTGCAATTCTTCAACAATATATGCCCTATACATATACAGATATATCAGTTTAGTTATAGATGACTCAATGACACATTTAATATAAAATTTTTGGAGCATGTTATTTATATATATCATTGTGTTGTAGATGAGACTAGTGAATGTGTCAATGCTAAGCTAGAATATTAGTAGGTGACACTAGAGAAAAATGACTTCAATTCAACCAAAAAAATATAGTGTATTAAATTTATTTTTAACAACAAAAGAATGATCTTAGAATCTTGTGTGAAATTAAAAGACCAAGAGGTTCAACTCAGTGATGGTTTTAGGTATTTGAGATATATATTAAAAGAGGAATTGATTAGAATGTGAATCATAGGGTACATGAGGTATGGCTAAAGTGGAGAAGTCATTTTTTGATATAGAAAATACTTTTAAAGCTTAAAAGAAAGCTTTAACAAAAGTTTTACATGACGACAGTAAGACCGTACTGCTGTATTAATCTGAACGTTGAGCAGACAATTATGAGCATGGACAAAGGATGTCAGTGACGAAGATGAGAATGTTAAGATGGATGTGTGGATATACCAGGAACGGTAAAATAAGAAATAAACATATAAGGAGAAAGGTTGGGGTGACTTTTATAGATGAGGAAGTCGAGGTAAAGATGATATGAGTATGTGCAAATATATCCTGCAATTTCAATTATTATGTGGTGTGAGACAATGAATGAGGTGCATAGTGAGAGAAACCAAAAAAGACATGTAAAAAGACAATAATGAAGGATGTGACTTATATGACAATTGGAGAGCATATGGTCAATGATAGAGAGCAGTGGAGACAATTGATTTATGTAGCCGATGTTATATAAAATGTGTAAGATTTAATTAAGAATTTTAGGCAGTTAAGATGGAATTATGATTGAGACGATATGATATTTTGAATGAGTTATATTATAAAGGCACAAATTATGCATTATGTATTAAGTGACACACAAATAAGAATAATATTTAGGCTACGACTTGAAAAGTAATAATAAATTAAATAAATAAAACACAAGAAAAATAAGTGATCGATATAACCATCTCATATCGTGAAAAAAAATATTTTGTCACTTTCTGCATCCTAAACAAAAACTAAAACCATTGTCACCGGTTTTCCTAGTCATTAATGAATGAAGTAAATCTGCGCCACTTATCCCTTCTAAAACTCTTAACCCCGGATCCCATTATCGAATTTTGTGTTGGGATTTGGAGTATTATAGAAGTAAATATGTATAAAATTAAATATAAAAGGTCTTTGTTCAGCAAGGGTGAAACAGGGGTTTGGATCACATCACCCAAAATCCTTCACCATCATCCCCTACTGCTACGTGTAGTACAGTGAGGAGATGGGTGAGAGATTTTGGGTGAGGGGATCTCATCTCGTGAAACGGATCCCTTTTACATTTTGCATCTCTTTTGGGGGATAAGATCCCCTCACCGCTCTCCCCTCACCGCGTACGTGACCGCGCGACACGTGGCAAAAAGGGGGAGTGGTGAGGCTGGGTGAGGGTAACCCTCATCCAGCCTCACCACCTCCTACTGCTGCCACATGTCGCGTCCTAGACCGTGCGGTGACTCACCGCGCGGTGAGGAGATCTCATTCCCTCTTTTGGACCGTCAGCTGCAACTAATAGGTTCCATAACAATACTTGTTTAACGTAACTTGGAATTCAGGCTGCCTCTTCCAAGTTTTAGTTAATATTTATTCTAATTTTGTAATCCTTCATATATCCGTTACGTTTAGAGTGTTCTAAATAACCCTACATTCTAGAAACATTATCATGCAATAACAATATGCAAAATGAATAACAATATCAGGAATTTGGTCCGGCCTTTGAAATCGAAGTAATGATGAATAGAGACAGTTAAAAGGAATTTGTATTTAATAGTCATAGGTGAATTGATTGGAGAAAAAGGTCATGTCCTGATCTTGAGGGTTTCTACTGTTCCAAAGAGCATTGTGGAAGATGTAAATCAGGAGTTTAATGGTCTCCTAGGTTGGAGAGGTCATACACAATGAGTCCACATAAAGTGTCCACTGCAAACTAGGCTTTTGGCCCAGACAGCAGTGAAACGCCCGCACTATACGTGTTTCTGGAATCGAACGATGTACCTCTTGGAACAACTTCTAACTCAAGTAACAACTGAGCTATGTCATGAAGGAGTCATAGGTGAATTGGTGGATCTACGAAGGACTATAATGTTAATAATAGTGTTAATGTACATAATCCTACCATAAAGTACAAGATATTCACTTACCATATACGGTTTATCATGTAGAGAAAAATCAGTCATAACAATTAGTGCATATTCTGTATTCCACACGTAGAGACAAATTGTAAAGCTTAAATAGTCATGCACACTACAATTGAAATCAATGAAAAAAAAATATCTTTTCTCCTATTATGCCTAGCTTAACATGGTATCAGAAAAATGCACGATCCTTACGAATGTGGGTTTTTGGGCATAAGCTCAGAAGAAACCTCATCATTGCCATAATACCTCTCCCGACCAAATAAAACTTACCATTCTCGGCTAAATCTGTCTTACCAGTCATCTGGTTGCTGCAATCTAACCATCCATCTGGATTGCTGATTATCAGCTTTGCTTAGACGTGTACTGCGTCTTCATTGCCATCTTTATCTAAACAGCCTTGCTGCAAATAATCAAAGCATCATGTCAAAAATTCATGAACCATCAGAAGCACCCAAACAGAAACAACAAACACATCCAGTCCTGGGGATTTAGCCATTCATGTGGTCCATATCCTCAAATACAGACTTACTCCGGCAACACCACCACCCGCCCCGCTGCCTGAAAATCTGAATATTGCTGTCAAATTAACTGGCAGCAATTTTGCTCTATGTTCTCGCGTCATATACAGGGCTATTCTTGGTAGAGGACGCAGTTCACACCTTACGGGGGTGTCTCCATCCCTAACACCGACAGACACACAATTCTCACGATGGGAGCAAGATGGCAATTCAGTGTTTACCTGGATTTTGCATAATGTTGACCCAAGTATGATAAACAATGTATCTCATTATCCTACAGCCAAGGCCCTTTGGGATGGACTAACCTTAACTTACAGATCTGGGGGACTCCTTGTAAGTCTTTGACTTGCATAGGAAAGCCAATAATATCAGGCAAGGATAGAGCTCTCTTGAGGTTTGCAAGAACAGCCTTCAAGATCTGTGGGTGTCGATTGACACCTTAGACACTAATCCAATGAAATGTCCTGAAGACATCAACATATACAACTAGAAAATACAAGAATTTTGTCTGTACCAATTCTTAACGGCCATCAGTGACAAGTATGAGATAGAAAAGAAAGAGCTACTGAAGAGAACACCCTTTCCAAATGTGGAGGCTGCGTTTTCTGAGATTGAACGGGCAGAATCAAGGTCTGGATTGACCAAACATGGCTGCTTAGAAATAATTTCCTCACAGGGGAATGGATAGGGACTGGCCGTGAGGACATCAAGGGGTCGTGGTAGTGGTGGTGGACCACCACATGACTGCGGTGCCAGAGCAGACAGGGGGCTGCAACAAGGGCAACCACCACCGCGTTCTAGGCGTCCATCCTCATATGTGGACAAAAGCCAACTCATTTGTGAACAATGTGGCAAAAAGGCATACAACAAGGAGAGTTGCTTCCAGATTCTAGGATATCCTGACTGGTATGGGGGAAAGAAGGTCACCACCGCAGGCACAAGAGGCAGGACAGCTGCTACCAGGGCCCTCGAAGAAGGTGCAAGCAACAACGCCAGATCTCCCTCCAGGAGGAAACCAGCGGCGAAGCAGCTCAGAAGACAGAGGGAGGCGCAGGAGGTAACGGGGGTTTAGGTCCCCAAAATTACTTAAAACCTGAAATTGTAACTTCAGCCCCCCTATTAATTGCAGAACATACCGTCCAATTCCTTTTATAATGTTATTGTGGTCCAATCATTTTCTGATTCTAAGCCCCACATTCTTGCATTTTTAAATAGTCCAAAAACAAACTCATGCATACTCCAAAATTGTTAGTTCTCACCCCGAAATTTCCAAAAAAAAACTAAAAAAAGGTCCCCAAATTTCCCTAAATACTGCACAACCTATTAAGCCACATGCCTATAAAACTGAAACCCACTTTAATAAAACCCAATTGATATTCGATCGCGCTGTCACTTATACGATGACCTTTGATTCTAATGATTTTACCAGCTATTCCTCCTTTAAGAAAATACATGTTGAAACTATTAGTGGAGAGACCATCCCAATAAATGGTGGTGGCTCCATTGCTATTACCCCTACTGTTACTCTTAAATATTGCCTATTTGTTCCCTATCTCTTCACTAAACTGCTCTCCATTAGCCAACTCACTAAAAAATTGGATTGCGTTGTTCTTATGTACCCCTTGTTTTATGTGTTACAGGACATTCATACTGAGGAGATCACTGGACGTGGTACAGAGCGAGAGTGTCTCTATTACGTAGATGCAGTGGTGCAACATAGCAAGTCTAATCCCGCCATTTGGTTTTTGCAAAAACTTTTTCCTGATTTATTTTCCACTACTTTGAATAGTTTGACCTGTGACATTTGCCTCCAGGTTAAACAACCTCGAGCGACTTATCGCTCCAATAATACTCGTGTGGGTCATATTTTTTCCCTAGTACATTCAGATGTGTAGGGGACATCTCGCACCCTACACCATTGGGATTTCGGTATTTTGTTATTTTTGTTGATGACTATTCCCGCATGTCATGACTCTACATTCTAAAAAATAAATCCGATGTCGCATTAAAATTTGTTGAATTCTATAATATGGTGTAAACACAGTATAAATTGACCATATAAGTACTTCGATCTGATAATGGTGGGGAATACTTTGATGGGACACTTAAAACTTTCTTCTGTGATAATGGCATTATTCATCAGACCTCTTGTCTAGACACTTCTGAACAAAATGGTGTAGCTGAATGTAAAAACCGCACTCTTCTCGAAATGAACCGTGTCATAATGCTTGAGTCCTCTATCCCTCGGGGTTTTTGGCCAGAGGCTGTGTCCACTGCTACCTACCTCAGCAACCAACTCCCTACTGTCATCCTCCACCACAAAACCCCTTTAGAAACCCTATCTAACAAAATTGCTACTCCCTCTCTATTAACCCTACCCTCCAAAGTTTTTGGGTGCACTGTCTTTATACATATCCCTAAAACCCAGCGTAAAAAATTTGACACCTGTGCCGAGAAATGTGCCTCTGTTGGCTATGTCTCAACCTAGAAAGGTTATCGATGTTACAACCTCCGAACTCGTCGTATCCATGTTACCATGAACTACGTTTTCCTGGAAATAGAATTCTTTTTTACCAACCCATCTCGGTCTCATGGGGAGATAATTAATGATGATCCCCTCGATTGGTTGTCTAACCTATATTGGTCGCCGACTGAACCAACACGGCAAGTAGATGCTCCGACTGCACTATAGCTACCTACGATAATACGACCACCGCTTCGGTACCCGACAATAACACTCCTCAGATGAATGCACCACAACAGGGAAATGATAGTATACGTATTAACTCTGATAATTCCATTCCTAGTGAATACACTGATAATCTGTTTCCTTGTGAGAATATTCATGTCTCTTCCCCTAGCCATTCACCTGCTATTCATTCTCCTCATACATTAACTGAATATTTTGTGGCCAATCTAGAGCATCTTGAACCATACTAATATTATGAAAGGAGAACATGTGTGTGTACTGCCACCAAGGAGAAATAGGAGAGTCCCATCTGAAAGGTACTCTCCCACTAAAGCAGCTCCAGCCTCCAAGTACCCTATATCTATATAGGAGATCAACCTGAGTAGCACTGCAAGGGGCTTTTTAACTACAATCTGCTTAGAGGAAATTCCTCAAACTATAGAATAGACATGTGCACAACAACAATGGAAGGAATCTATGTTGGTAGAGATTAATGCTCTTAAGAAAAATGACACGTGGGAGAAGTGTGTGTTACCGATAGGAAAACGACACGTTAGGTGTAGATGTGTTTTCACCATTAAGTACAAAGCTGATGAGAGTATTGAAAGACATAAGGCGAGGCGCATAACCAAGGGGTTCACACAGACATATGGAGTGGACTATTCTGAAACGTTCTCACCAGTTGCGAGGATCGATACTATTAGGGTGTTGTTCTCTATTGCAGCTACTAAAAATTGGTTGTTTCAACAGTTTGATGTTAACAATGACTTACCATATGGTGACTTAAAAGAAGAGGTTTATATGGAACCATCTCGAGGTTTCTCTGATGAGTTTGAACCCGAGACAGGTATTCAAGTTAAAAAAAGGCCATGTATGGTCTCAAGCAGTCACCCCAGGCATGGTTTGGCAGGTTTACGTCTGTCATGAGGCAAGATGGGTATAGACAGAGCAATGATGACCATACACTACTTATTAAAAAATAGGGAAGTCTTGTTACTTGTCTTATTATATATGTTGATGATATGATTATTACCGGAAATAATACTAATAAAATTTCGCGTCTCAAGAAACATTTGTTCACTCAGTTTGAGATGAAGGATCTTGGTGGACTCAAGTACTCCTTGGAAATCAAGGTGTTACGATCGTAAGCTGGCATCTATATTTGCCAGCGGAAGTATATTCTTGAACTATTGACAGAAGTTGGTATGCTCGATGCCAAGCCAGCTGACACCCCAATGATTCAAAATCATAAGTTGGATTTATACAGGGAGCTCCTGGAGCAAATCGGAAATGGTACCAACGCTTGGTAGGCAAGCTGATATACTTGTCTCACACTAGGTCTGATATCGCTTATGATGTTGGAGTGGTCAGCCAATTTATGCATAGTCTGCAAAAACATCATTTTGATGCTGTGATCAGAATTATGAGATACTTAAAAGGAACTCCAGGTTTTGGATTACTCTTAAAAAATAACAGCCATCTTAACATTGAAGCATATACTGATGCTGATTGTGCAGGAAATCAAGTTGGTCGTTGCTCCACTTTCGGTTACTGCACCCTAGTCGAAAGCAATGCTGTCACATGGAAAAGTAAGAAACAGAAGGTAGTGGCGTTGTCTAGTGCAGAAGCAAGGTTTCATGGTATCGTAAAGGGCATCACGGAGATTCTTTGGATTCGCAAATTGCTCCATGAACTTGGCTTTCTGGTACCTGACCCTACTTACTTGAGGTGTGATAATAAAGCCTCTATCAGTATCTCAGAAAACCCGGTTCAACATGATCGTACCAAGCACGTCGAGATAGATAGACAGTTTATCAGGAAAAATCTCGATGATGGGATTATTGCGCTTCCTCATGTACGCTATGAAGATCAACTCGCATATATCTTAACCAAGGCGGTGAATGGACGAGTCTTTGAATTCGTGTTACGCAAGTTGAACATTGGCGGGTCGTTCAACTTGAGGGAGAGTGTTTAATAATAGTGTTACTGTACATAATCATACCATAAAGTACAAGATATTCATTTACCATATACGGCTGATCTTGTAGAGAAAAATCAGTCATCACAATTAGTGCATATTATATATTCCATACTTAGAGACAAATTGTAAAGCTTAAATAGTCACGTACACTACAATTGAAATCAATGAAAAAAATATCTTTTCTCCTATTGTGCTTAGCTTAACATATAACTGGGGAAAGCATTTGCTTAATATGTTTATTAATCAAGAACAAAAGGGGATCTCGCATTAATGTGAAGAATGGGGCAACTGAATAATCAACTGGATGATCATGGACCTGATAGCTTAAGTTTTCAAATAGATTTATTTCAAGTTTGTTTTCCCAAGATCTTTCTAATGTATTTTTATTGATTATTTTTGATTCTATGCTTCTTTTTAAGCTATGTTTTACAATCTCATTTATTTCAAATTCTCTCTTTTTGGTGCTAATCCAAAAACGTGATAATGTTACTTGTCCTAATAACACTTCAAAACAAAACTTTTACATATAGCTCTGGTATATCAGATCACAAAACTATCCGACTATCCGACTATGTCTCCTCAAGTTACCATCACTTGCTATGCGTGCAATGTGCTTTATCTACATTATTTAGAGGGCAAAGAAACATGCCCTTGGTGAATGAGAAGGATCCTGCGACTGCTTGGCATATAGATACCAACTTTAAGTTGGTATTTATCTAAAATCTTTCTATTGTCATGATATAGCATTTTGGAATCTAATAATTATTTTAGTAACCAAAGACAATATTAATTATGTATGTTTATGATGTCTTAGTTAAGGGATGTACCCGGATAAGTTATGCGGGTTAATTTTTATTTTTACATTTCTTGTTAAATATAATAGCGGGAGGCATTATAATGATAGTGGTAGATCAGTTTCTGAAGGTCTGGAGTTCGTGTAATGATGGCATGCATGGACATTCTGATTGAAGAACCCCCTCCCCCCAATTTGCAAAAAGAAAAACAACAACAACAATAATCATACTCAGTATATCTCAACGACAGCACAAGCTATCGTTAGGGTCTGGAGAGGGTGAGAGGCATGCAAACAATACTCCCATTCTAAGGGATGGAGAGTATATTTCTAGTGAGACCCCCCGCTCTATATGTACCTGTACGGATATCATAATAATAGGAATATGTACTAGTGAATCTATTTTATTAACCATATACAAAAGTCTTCTGATATTAAAATGGTTATAATAGTGAACATGCACAAATAATTGAAAGAAAATGACATAAACAAAATATGCAAAGTCAAACTAAAGTGTAAATACTATCTAATCCTCTAAGTATGCTCTAAAGTGCCCTATATCCTGTCTACCCCTCCTTAACTTTAATCTTCTGCCTCCATGAACTCCTATCCAGGACCATGTCCTCAGAGAGGCACAACTCTAGTAAGTCATGTCTAATCTGCTCATCGCACGTCAGTTTGGGCCTACCTCTATTCCTCTTCCCTTCTACAGTGATTCTTTCAATTGCTCTGACAGATGCCATTTGATAAACCATAACTGAATCGTCTGTTAGTCAACAACAGTCAACGGCTCAATTCCAGTAGCCCAGCATACAAAGTACTGCAGTTCAGCAGTTCAACGCCTAAGTATGGCTGTTCAGCCTCAGCGGCACCTCAGCAGGGCATCATGGCGTCTTTATAACATCGAAGAATGTGCTAAGGTATGCACCTCGGCATCAACGTCATCCTATGTCTAGATACCGCACTTCAGACCACTTCCACGGGATAAGGCCAAGTCACGCACTTCGGCAGAGTTCAGCTGTGTACCACAGCAAGTCACGCACTTCGGCAGAGTTCAGCTGTGTACCACAGCAAGTCATACACTTCGGCAAGGTTCAGCTGTGTACCACAGCAAATGAACCCATTACGATAATACTTCGTGGGACCCTCGGACAGAGATGCAATTCAAATATAGTAACTACAGCTGGGTATTCTTCCTGAGCACGCTAAGGTTATAACAATCGGCCTATTAGTCACATCAACCAAGCCGGCCTATTAGTCATATCGGTCAAGCTATTGATCATATCAGCAGACCTACAGCTTCCCAGGCTTTCTGCCCCAAGTAAGCGTCCTATCCATAATCCACTATCAGGAGCTAAAGGCGGAAAATGGTCTATAAAAGCCAGCCAATCAAGACAAAGGACCAGATCCGGAATTCAATCTTTCATACCCTATAGCCAATTCATACACTCTGCTCCTCGGCAAATATTGTGCGAAATTCCTAACTCGCCCTTCAAATTATAATCTCAGTGAGAGATGGCCCAAACTGACTTGAGCGTCGGAGGATTTTTTCCGGGGCCGACCCCCGGGAACCTCTGACCTGTGCTTCTTTGTGCAGGATATTTGGCGCTATCCCAGCTACAACCATTTCAATTCCAGTTAACAACTCTTCAAGTTAATTGACGAAGCTAATTTGAGGTCATCTAGACCCTTGGTGGAGATCCGGCTTCATCACCGTTGTTTGTCTCCTCTTGACATGCACAAACCATCGCAGTCTTCCCTCTCTTATCTTATCTGTTACACTAGTCACCCCTAACCTTTCTCTGTATATTTCATTTCTTATCTTGTCTAGCCTTGTATGCTCATACATCCACCTGAGATGTAACAGAAATGTAGATCACAGCATCATGGAATCATTAGTCAAGAACAGAAAGCATGACATTATGTCATGCTGGAAAATATGGGTAGTCTATAGGATGGTAGGGAAGTATCCTATAACGGTTGGTTCAGTAAGTGTGGTTAATTTCGTTCATAAAGTTTACTGTCGAAATTTATTTTTCTATCAATAATTTTTCTCGATATACGACCTACAGTCAAATGCAAATCTTCAATTTCTAAGTATGAATAAGGTTTATGTCATTGTTTATTATAATTTCTTGCTCCTTTGACGATGGAATGCTAAGTATACTTTATTTTTTATCGAGTGATGTATATAGCATGAAAAGAGTCATAGAATGAGATAAGAAAGACTAGGAGTTGAAGATTATGGAATTGCTTGTGATAGGTTGTTTTTATACTGTCCTTATTATATTGTAAAGTAGAAGTTGATCGACACAGTTTGACGCAATTTTTATTATGTGTCATCGGGAAACAACCTCTGTGTGTTTCTAACACATGGGTATAGTTGCGTACATTCGATCCCGCTACAGGCAGGAGTCTCTAAAGTAATATGGTAATATTATTGTTGTTGTATGTTGTTTTCATACCATCTTATTACGACTCCTATTTGGTTTCATTTGATAATTTATTATGCCAAACCACTTTATAAGTTAAAGCGAAACATTTTCTTAGTTATGTTTTAATTATTCTACATTTAGTTTCTATATTATTCTACTTATTTTTATTTGTGCATGTAAAAACACTTTAAAAATAGAATAATAAAACAAAACATAAAACAAATCAAGATATATTGATTAACTTAGTAAACATATACTTCCCTCCATCCTAAAAATAGTGTCCTAATTTCTATTTTGATTTGTTTTAAAAATATTTTCCACCTTATGAAAGTAGTATTAATATATCAGTAGCTAAAGTTCTTACGCTAATCTTTAAATTAACACTTATATGGTTTTTCTAGTTTATTTTAAGTAATTAAAGATTTAATATAAATATTGACTAAATTATTTTGATTTTTTAAAATTATATTTAAATCAAACTATAACAATATTTTTGGAACCGATGGAATAATACGAGGGAGGAAACTTCACTTTAACTTGTTGACATGAAGAAAAAACTGATTAAATGAGATGCTAGGTACTTGTAAGGGTGTCCCGATCTTACAAACAAACCACTATTGTTTGTGCCATATAATAATGAAAAAGTATAGTGGAAACGCATACTCTAATAAATTGTTTACTTATTTTTTCTTCCATTGTTTTAAGTTTTTTCAGCTTACCTGGAAAAATGATTTTAACATAAAATAGTAACATTATTTGTAAAAATATGTTAACCTATATTAATAAAACCAATGAAATGATTGTAATAAGTAGCATATTGAATATTGTATACGATTATTAGTGGTATTTAGTGTATAAATTTCATTTTTTATGAAAATTCAACATAAAAGAATCCGATCAACATTATAATATAAAGTTAAAAATCACTATTATAATATGGTCAGAAGGAAAACATAATACAATGTGGCAACTTATATAGATGTTAGTTTTTAACCTTCGTTTTTCTATGGTAATATTGCTGGTTTGTGAAGTTGAGGTCACATGTTTGAATCGCAGAAACAGTCTATTGCATAAAGGTATGATAAGACTGCATAAATCAGATCGCAAAACGATCAAGTTTCTCTCCGAATTTTGCACAAACACAAAAATTTAGTGTACCAAAAATATCCTCTTATATATTAATCAATCATTCATTTTCAGGAAAAAAGAAATTGCATAAAAAGTGATAAGAGCGGTCAACCCGACAAACCATCGGACCATAGAGTTTCGAGCCACCACGCTGCCTACTTTGGGAATCAGATCACCTTAATGGGTATTAAATGACCACCCGCCACGTGGCACACAGAGGGTGGTGAGGTTGGGTGCGGGTAACCCCCACCCAGACCTCATCACCCCATGTGTGCCACGTGGCAGGCGGTCCCAAGGGGGGTGAGGGGCGAAGGGGTCAGAGGATCCCGATGTCTTTAAGGGGGTATTAAATGACCACCCGCCACGTGGCATATAGGGAGGTGGTGAGGCTGAGTGGGGGATCCGCACCCAGCCTCACCACCCCCTGTGTGCCACGTGGCAGGCGGTCCCATGGGGGTGAGGGGCGAAGGGGTCAGAGGATCCCGATCCCCTACTTTGTAAAGCTTGTTGGGAAAAGGTTGAACCCCAACCCAAAGGTCCCCCACTGTCCCAGCCCCAAAAAGCTATGTGGAGGATGTAAATCCAAAATCCATCGGCCTCCTAGATTGGGTGAGATCTTACACAGTTACTCACACAAAGTGTCCGCCACAAACCATGCCTTTGGCCTGGCAGCAGAGGAACACCCACATTATGCGAGTCCCTGGATTCGAACTCATGACCTCTTGTTGGCAATCCCCAACCCGAGTAGCAACTGGACTATGCCCTGGGGGCGCCTACTTTGTAAAGCTATTATTAGGGGTGTTTGGTTGGGGGGTTTACTTTTAAGGTTAAGGGTTTTGAGGAATCCAAACTCATAAAAGTTGTTTGTTTGGGGAAATGAGAGGAATGAATTTCGGTTTAATATTTAAGTATTTGATAATAAATATCGTTTTTTGATATATTAACCCTCTTATCTATCAATATGGGGAAATGGGGTATGGTCGGCCAACGCCGCCGGCTCAAATTTTTCTGACCATTTTTCTGGCCTCCTACATTCGATACCTAATTCAACTCCGATACGTTTCAAATACCATCAAGAGAAAATCTTACTCATTAGCCTAAGGTTTGGCCCATTACTCAGTTAGCAGCCTAACGTTGATGAAACTCACTTAACAACAACTCTTTTGCCGAAATGTCTCACTTGTAGCCAGGTGACCGTTGACCAGCCGTTGACTTTCTCAGACCAACCAGAATTTGACACGTGGCGACCCTTTTTAATTAAAAAAATAAAATTGTATTTTTGGATAAATTGATTTAAAAGGAATTTAAAAATTCTAAAAAATTGTAAAAATTAATTAAAAAACATTTTAAAAATCAAAAAATTGGGAAAAAATATAAAAATAATAAAAAATTATCCACAACACTCCAGCACTCCACCCACCTACCCTCCCCCCACTTCACACCACCCCCCACCCCCCGCACCCCCGGCCAAAAAAATTTTTAAAATTTTTTTCAAACTCACTCATAACGCTCCGACCACCCCCGTGTCCCCTCCCCCACTTCCTCCTCTCGCGAAATTTTTTTAAAAATTTTTTCTAACTCATCCATAACATCCTAACTCACCCACAAAGCTCCGACCATCCCCCAGAACCCGAAACAATCCAACCCTCAGTGGAATAACAACACCCCATCGTTCAATCATACTCTTATGTTAAAAACATACAGATTTTGTTTCTCGATAATCCATAACGAAAATTGCGTCAACCCGTGTCAGTCAACTACTACTTCACAATATAAGAAGCGTAATTAATTAGTGAGTTATTTTGTTTTTAATATTACTACTACAATAAAAGGTAGCAAGTGTATTTGCTGAAGTGCAGTGACTAATCATGGAGCATATTATATTAGTACAAAATAGGTATGAGTTTTTACTAGCCAATGAGGCTTTATTTCAGCAAACTAAATTAATCAATTTTCGTGGCTAATTTGACCGTTTGATTTTTCTATTCAATGCCTTCGTCAAAATAGTTGGAGAATAATAATACTTATAAAATAATGACAATGTATATAAATGTGGTAGCGTCGCTCGAATTGAAGAGGTCCCCTACCATTTTTTTTCCCGAATTATATTATTTTCTTTTTCCAAGTTGCAAGACTAACATTGTCATTTTCTTTTTGGACTGAGGGTTGGATTGTTTCGGGTTCTGGGGGATGGTTGGAGCTTTGTGGGTGAGTTAGGATGTTATGGATGAGTTAGAAAAAATTTTAAAAAAAAATTCGCGAGAGGAGGGGGTGGGGGAGGGGACGCGGGGGTGGTCGGAGCGTTATGAGTGAGTTTCAAAAAAATTTAATTTTTTTGGCCGGGGGTGCGGGGTAGAATTTTTAAATTCCTTTTAAATCAATTTATTCAAAAATACAATTTTATTTTTTTTTAATTAAAAGGGTCGCCACGTGTCAAATTCTGGTTGGTCTGAGAAAGTCAACAGCTGATTAACGGTCATCTGGCTACAAGTGAGACATTTCGGCAAAAGAGTTGTTGTTAAGTGAGTTTCATCAACGTTAGGCTGCTAACTGAGTAATGGGCCAAACCTTAGGCTAATAAGTGAGATTTTCTCATACCATCAATGTCTATCATACCCATTCTCACTTCAACACCAAACAACTATCACTTTTACGCCCAAACTCATATATTGCAAACTCATACCCTGTCATAATCATTTCGATTCTGAAACTGATACACTAGTACAAATCAAACGCCACCTTAGCTTCACGTGGAGCAGGGAAAGGCTTGAAATGTGGTCAGTGTTGCTGGAATCTGTCTAATTTCATACTTTACCCGGAACTTGAAACAACTGGTAAATTTACTGCTTTGTGACTTAAACTTACGGGTTTGAGACGCGAAAACAACATCTTACATAAAGTGTAAGTTAAGGCTGCATATATAGATCGCAAAGCGATTCGACTTCTCTTCCGACCCTACGTAAACGCGGAATCTAGTGCACGAGGACACTTTTTATAGTGTCAAGAAGAAATTACGTGGAATTTTACTAATTAGTTTAAAACTAATGCAAAATCGGTACTTAAATAGGAAAGAGCTATGTTATTTAAGTGATTTTGTAAAATGGAGACACCGTCGTCTTATATGTCTATTCTTTACTAGTAATTAAGTGATTTTGTGAAATGGAGAGACACCGACATCTTATATGCTAAGTAGTTACTAAAATAATTTTCCTACACGCACGCATATGGGCTTCATGTACTCTTTTAACGCCTCATCAACTATACAACGAACGTCAAAAAAGAAATACGAATAGAATATGAACAGTAACAAAGGAATTTGCATACTAACTCTGTGTGTGTTTTTTACCTAAAACAACGAGTAAGTGAAGAAAATATCATTTTAACTCACGTCATTTTTTTAACTATATGGTCAAAAGTTCGATTTCATATAACTATAAGGTCAAAAGTTCGATTTCATATGAAAATGAAAGAACATCTCATGGTCAGATACAGAAACCTTCGTCCTATAATCAGATACAAAATTCTTAAACTAAAATGTTCTACAAAAAGATTAATCATTATTGTGGTCAATCGATGCTCTTAAAGAAACCAAAGTGAATAAAGGGCTTAAGCCTATATAAATATACATGTGTGTGTATATATACACATATATGTACGTGTGTATGTATATATATTATTTATAGCACGCATTTCACTTCCTTTTCAACTTTTAAGTTGGTGAAGATTTTTGAGTTGGTTGTAACGGGCCGCACAAAATTGGATCTTTTGAACAAGCCAAGTTCAAGAGAATGCATTAGGTCAAGCCCAAGTTCATTCCACAAACCCACATAAGTAGATTTGTCTAAAACTTTCTAGATCCTTCTTGTATATTCTTTAGGAACTTGAAGGAGTTCTCTAGAATTCTCTAGAATGCTTCTAGAAGACTCCATTAGAAATATCTAGACTAGGAATTTTCTAGAGGATCATTTGTAGCCATTAGATCAAGTAGATCCCAACCGTACATTCGTAGAGAGGCTAGTATAAATAGGAGGCCTCACCCTCATTTTGTAACCATCAAGCAATCAAGCAAGCTTTCAAGCAATACACTTCCAAAAGCTTCAAGCACTCTTATAGTCTTCCGCTGCACTTGTCTCAAACTTGTCTTTGCTTCTCAAGTTATGCTGACTTAGCTAAATCCGTACGGGGCGGAGTCGAGCATCGCTAGGGTGGGCGAATCGAGGCTAAGTGCCGCACGACTTTGAAGGAAATTTCAAGTTCGTGACAGGTGGTATCAGAGACAGGTTAAGGGACAGGACGTTATATTGCTTGATCATCATCAAAGTTCGCACGAATGGCTGACGAATCAAACGTGACGAACGAGCGTGGCCGCGAGGCGGGGATCTCTCACAAGAAGAAGACTCGAGACCAAAGCAAGACTCGGGAGGGAGCTTCTTTGGAGTACGTCATTACGGGGATGGCGGAGCGCATCGAGACTTTGGAGAGTGCCGCCGAACAATGGGAAGAGACGAGTCACTTGGCCCTTGAAACAGATTCGAAGGTGGCCGAGTTGCAGCGCCTTGTGGAGGAGCTGCGTGAGGAACTTACTGTCTGCCGACGCGCATTAGCCAACGGGGGAGGTGCCGGCGACATGGTTCCAAAGATCAATCAACGTCAACCAAAAGAGTTCGATGGCAGCCGGGATGTCCGAAAGGTTGACGACTTCATTTGGCAAATGGAGTTCTACTTCGACGGGATTCGCCTTCGTGACGAGGCGACTAAGGTACGTACTGCCTCAAGTTACCTTTGCGATAATGCTGCATTATGGTGGCGAAGGAAGGTCGCCGAGAAGGACCATGGGGACATCGAAATTGAAACTTGGGAAGATTTCAAGACCGAGCTCAAGCGATCGTTCTATCCCAAAAGAGCGGAGTTTGATGCTCGAAAGAAACTGAAGATGCTAAAGTACCGCACCTCGATCCAAGACTACATCAAAGAGTTCACGGGTCTTATGCTTCAAATTCCCAACATGCAAGACAAGGACTTCCTGTTTAACTTCATCGATGGTCTACCTCAATGGGCACAGAATGAGCTAGAGAGACGCGAGGTAGAGACCACCCAACAGGCTATTGCTGTTGCGAGACGTTGAATGAGTTCAGTCGCAACAACCACCCACCCGAGAAGAAGCATGGGAAGCCCAACTCGGATAAAGGTGGGGGAGCACGAGACAGCAAGAAGCCAAGCCATGATCGAGGGCACCAGGGTCGGTCACAACCCGGACCAAGCGGTGAGAAGAAGCATACCCCCAAGTTCCCAAGAGGATGTTTCCTTTGCGGCGGGCCACATGCTATGCGAGACTGCCCGAAGGCTGGCTCACTCAATGCCATTTGTGATGAGTACGAGTCTCGGGGCAAGGAAGAGGTCGAGAAGATAGGGTCGTTGCAGCTTCTCAACGCCCTCAACGTGAAGCCATCACCAAGTGCCGGCAGAGGGATATTGTACGTGGACGTGTTTCTCAATGGACGTGCAACCAAGGCATTGGTTGACACGGAAGCAACACACAACTTCATCACCGAAGCCGAGGCAGGACGACTTAACCTTAAGACCACCCCACGGGAAGGGTGGATCAAGACAGTGAATGCCGCGGCACAACGACTGGGCGGTGTGGCCAAAGGCGTAGACATGGTACTCGGAGCGTGGAAGGGACCGGTGGACTTCTCCGTCGCACCAATGGACGATTTTCAAGTTGTGCTAGGCATGGACTTCATGAGGAAGGTAAGTGCCGTTGTGATGCCTTCCTTTAACTCGGTGTGCATTTTCAATCAAGATATTCCGTGCATGATTACTGGCACGAGTGGACCGAAAGCCGAAGCCAAGCAATTGTCGGCCATGCAAATTGCTAAGGGAGCCAAGAGGGGCGAGCCGACATTCTTGGCCACACTTAAGGCGTGCGACGAGCCGATGGGACCCCAAGGGGACGTCATTCCACCTATTATCCAGAAGGTCCTCGAAGAGAACAAGGACGTGATGCCGCCCGAGTTACCCAAGGAGTTGCCACCAAGACGGGAGGTGGATCACAAGATCGAGTTGGAGCCGGGTGCTAAGCCTCCATCTATGGCGCCATACCGCTTAGCACCGCCGGAGCTCGAAGAACTCAAGAAGCAATTGACGGAGTTACTGGACACGGGGCGTATTCGACCGTCAAAGGCACCTTATGACGCACCGGTGTTGTTCCAGAAGAAACACGATGGATCATTACGAATGTGCGTGGACTACCGGGCCCTCAACAAGGTAACAGTCAAAAATAAATATCCTATTCCGTTGATTGCCGACTTGTTTGATCGCCTAGGTGAGGCGAAGGTGTACTCCAAGATGGACTTGCAGAAGGGGTACTACCAAGTCCGCATAGCCGAAGGAGACGAGCCAAAGACCACGTGCATCACTCGGTATGGATCGTTCGAGTGGTTAGTGATGCCGTTCGGTCTTACCAACGCACCGGCGACGTTTTGCACTCTTATGAACCGAATCTTCCAGCCGTACCTCGACAAGTTTGTTGTGGTGTACTTGGACGACATCGTTGTCTATAGCAAGTCAATGGAGGAACATGCCGAGCACTTGAAGACAGTGTTCAAGGTGCTACGAGACAACGAGTTATACGTGAAGGAGTCCAAGTGCGAGTTTGCCAAGGAAGAGGTACCATTCCTTGGGCATATCATCGGGCGTGGACGAGTACGGATGGACAGTGCTAAGATTCGGGCTATCATTGATTGGGAGCCGCCTACCAAGGTAACGGAGTTGCGATCCTTCCTTGGTCTAATTAACTATTACCGAAGATTTATCTCAGGCTACTCGGCACGAGCTGCACCATTAACGGACTTACTCAAGAAGAAGACAGAGTGGGTGTGGTCCGACCGATGCCAAGCAGCCTTCGAAGAGTTGAAGAAAGCGGTAAGCCAAGAGCCAGTCCTTGCCCTACCGGACTTTACCAAGGCATTCGAGTTACACACGGATGCCTCGGATTTTGCCATTGGAGGAGTGCTCATGCAGGAGGGTCACCCCATTGCCTACGAAGCCGAAAGTTGAATGATACCGAGCGCCGCTACACCGTCCAAGAGAAGGAGATGACGGCGATCGTTCATTGTCTACGAATATGGAGGCATTACTTGTTAGGAGCCAAGTTCGTTGTCAAGACCGATAACGTAGCCACCAGCTACTTCCAAACCCAAAAGAAACTGACTCCGAAACAAGCACGATGGCAGGACTCCTTAGCAGAGTTTGACTACACGCTGGAGTATAAGCCGGGCAAAGCCAACGTGGTAGCCGATGCTTTGAGCAGGAAAGCGGAGCTTGCTGCCATCACCACCATCAGAGGTGACCTACGGACACGAATCAAGGAGGGACTAGAGCGCGATCCAACCGCACGTGAGCTCGTCAAACTTGCCGAGCAGGGGAAGACAAGGCAATTTTGGGTGGAGGATGACCTACTTTACACCAAGGGACATCGCTTGTACGTGCCCAAGTACGGAGACTTGAGACGTGACATTATCCGAGAGGGGCATGATACCAAGTGGGTGGGTCATCCGGGCCAACATCGCACAATAGCACTACTCGAGGAGAGGTATTTTTGGCCGCAGTTACGGGACCAAGTCCAGCTATACGTCAAGACTTGTCTTGTGTGCCAACAAGACAAAGTGGAGAACAGGCAGCCAGCGGGACTACTGGAGCCATTACCAATCCCCGAGCGACCGTGGGAGTCTATCTCCCTTGATTTCATCAGCGCACTGCCGAGGTCGGAGTCGTTCGGATCAATCATGGTCGTGGTGGACAGATTTTCAAAATATGGAACTTTTATCCCATGTGCGAGGGACTGCACGGCCGAGGATGCGGCAAGGGCCTTTTTCAAGAATATGGTGAAGTATTGGGGGCTACCGAGGAACATCGTGAGCGATCGAGACCCCTGCTTTACAGGCAAGCTATGGACGGAGTTGTTCAAACTCCTTGATACCAAACTGAATCTCTCCACAAGCTTCCACCCCCAAACCGACGGGCAGACTGAGAGGGTGAACGCCTTGTTGGAGTGCTACTTAGGGCACTTTGTGAGTGCCAACCAGCGTGATTGGTCTAAGCTCATGGACGTCGCCCAATTTTCCTACAACTTGCAGCGGAGCGAGTCCACGGGCCGTAGTCCTTTTGAGATCGTGAATGGACAACAACCTTTGACCCAACATGCCTTAGCAATCTTGCCAGATAAGGGACGGAGTCCAGGGGCAGCAACGATGGCGCAAAATTGGAAAGAACACACCGACCTAGCCCGCTCTTACTTGGAGAAAGCACGAAAGAAGATGAAGAAATGGGCTGATAGTAAGAGGCGAGACCGTGAGTACTCGGTGGGCGACAAGGTGATGGTAAAATTGCTGCCACAACAATTCAAGGCACTAAGGAGCATGCATAAGGGGCTCATTCGTCGATACGAGGGGCCGTTTCCGATCCTTTCTAAGGTAGGCAACGTTGCATACAAAGTTGACCTACCTAGCTCACTTAAGATTCACCCAGTCTTCCATGTGAGTATGCTCAAGCCGTATCATGAGGACAAGGAAGACTCAAGCCGAGGACATTCACATCGAGCACCGCCTGTAGTTACCAAGTCGTTTGACAAGGAGGTCGAAGCGGTGATCGAGAAAAGAGTTATCCGACAAAGAGGTGTCCCTCCGCGTACCCAATACTTAATCAAATGGAAGGGACTTCCCGAGTGCGAATCGACATGGGAAGCAGTCGAAGATCTTTGGCAATTCGAGGAAGCACTTCGGGACTTTGAGACGACGATGAGGACGTCGCCGAATTAGGTGGGGGAGAATGTAACGGGCCGCACAAAATTGGATCTTTTGAACAAGCCAAGTTCAAGAGAATGCATTAGGCCAAGCCCAAGTTCATTCCACAAACCCACATAAGTAGATTTGTGTAGAACTTTCTAGATCCTTCTTGTATATTCTTTAGGAACTTGAAGGAGTTCTCTAGAATTCTCTAGAATGCTTCTAGAAGGCTCCATTAGAAATATCTAGACTAGGAATTTTCTAGAGGATCATTTGTAGCCATTAGATCAAGTAGATCCCAACCGTACATTCGTAGAGAGGCTAGTATAAATAGGAGGCCTCACCCTCATTTTGTAACCATCAAGCAATCAAGCAAACAAGCAAGCTTTCAAGCAATACACTTCCAAAAGCTTCAAGCACTCTTATAGTCTTCCGCTGCACTTGTCTCAAACTTGTCTTTGCTTCTCAAGTTAGGCTGACTTAGCTAAATCCGTAAGGGGCGGAGTCGAGCATCGCTAGGGTGGGCGAATCGAGGCTAAGTGCCGCACGACTTTAAAGGAAATTTCAAGTCCGTGACATGGTGCTGCAAAATGCTGATTAATGTTAGTCTAAAAGTAAATGAATTTGCGTGCTAAAAATCATCATGATGTCTTGTAATAGAATGTTCCCTCGTGAATAATTAGAAGGAATGAGACTCCCAAAACTTTAATTTGGCAGTCATCTCTTCTAATACACTTCCTCTTCCTCACCTCTTCATCTAGTCTCAATATTCCTTACTGACATGTAACGAGCGGTAAGAAAGAGATGAGTGATTTAGGGATGAGAAGATCACATCCCTAATTACAAGCGCCATTGCCTCTGTGTCTTGTCATTATGATTTCTCCTCTCCCATTTTCATACAGTATATAAAATAGCAATTGTAGCGAGATTAGAGAGAAAACGCCTTTTTCTTTAGGGAATAATGAATATCTTTGAAAATCAGAGACAAGCTATGTCAAAGTACCACTTGAACTCGGATTTATGCATAATTATTTGGGTGGTTTTCGATCCTCTTCTTACAGGAAAAGCCTAAACCTACGTTATCGATCTATTTTCCGTATTGTATAGCTTCAAAAGGATTATGAAACATAGCTTTTTGTTAAAAGATTTTACTACATATTCCATAAAAATTATTGACTATAAAACTCCTTTTCAAGTTCTATATACTAATCCCTTTCATTCTCCCACTACAAATTTCTGGCTGCATATATTTGTTAATGTTCAAAAACATGATCGATCCAAACTCGATCCTTATACTGTATTTGTAAGCTATGCATTTCATTAGAAACGGTACCGAAATTACAATCCACTTAACAGTCATCATAGATTGAGATTTTTAAAAAAAAACAGAATTCTACTATCTTGTCTGGCATCATGCTCAAAAGAAGATTACAAATGACTCACTCAGTCAATTAAGTAACATGATCCTTTTAGACACTATTTGTATAAGATCACCCATCAACGTAGGGACCGATGACCTCATACCCCCACTGATCAACTTTTGGATGATACCCAATAAGAGGTAAGTGAAACGAAACTCAGTTCAGATAATTCTTATCCTGTAACTATTGATGATGCTGTTGAAACTAATCTGGAAATGCCCAAAGGAAATATATGTTCTACCTCGCAAGAGTAACCAAGGATTGCCACCAGTGCGGTATTTACTAGAACATATTTTCCGAGCTAGCAGGTATCTAATATGCCACATGGTAAGGAAGAGTGTGTCAGAAGCAGTCAAGGCTTTTATTGTGACTCTATACAACTAAAAAATTCCAAGGAATGCTCAAGAGGCAAAGCAGAAGAGGAATAGTGGTTGACCATGAATGCAGAAATGGATGCTCTTAAAAACGTGGTACTTGGGGAGAAGTACATACTTCCAGTAGGAAAATGACCAGTTGGATGCAGATGGATCTTAACTATCAAACATAATGATGATGGAACATAGAACGATACAAGGCTAGACTTGTGCCGGAATGGTACACGCAGATTTGCGGATTTGACTATGTTGAGACTTTTTCCTGTTGCAAACATAAGATATAATCCGCGTTGTATTCTCAAAGTCAGCAAACACGGGCTGTCCACTTCACCAATTCGACGTAAAAAATTTCTTTCTCCGTGGAGACTTGAAAGAGAAAGTATATATGCAAGCTCCACCAGGCTTCTCTAATGGGTTCAAGTAAGACGAGGTGTGTCGACTCTGGAAGGCAATGTAAGAGCTTAATAGTCTCCACGGGAATGATTTAGAAGATTTATTGTGGCAATGAGACAGCATGGGTACAAGCAGAGTAATTCCGATTATGCTCTATTTCTGAAAAAATAGGTAGCCTGATGACTTACGTAATAATCTATGTTGTTGACAATGTCATAACAGAAAATGACAACAAAGAGATCGAAAAGCTGGAAAAAAATCTGTTCTGGGAGTTTAAAATGAAGGACCTAAGAGGGTTGAAGTACCTATTGGAAATTGAAGTTATATGATCCAGCAGAGGGATCTTTATATCCAGTAGAAGTTTATTCTGGATTTACTTGAAGAAACAAGAACGTTGATTGTCAACCATCGGATACTCCAATACAAGTTAAGCTGGGCTTCAAATAGTGGAAGGTGCTGGCTCAGCATAAAAAAGAAAGGTATTTGTGACTGGTTAAAAAATAGATTTACTTGGCACATACTCAGCCAGACATAGCTTATGCATTTGGTTGTTGTAAGTCAGTTTATGCACCAACCACAATTGACACACATGGAAGCAGTCGTGAGGATCGTAAGATATTTGAAAGGTATAGAAGTATTGGAATCATGTTCAAAAGAAATGGTCATCTAGATATCAAAGCATACACTGATGCAGATTGTGCTGATAATCCAAATGATCGAAGGTCTACATCAGGATACTTTGCGCTAGTTGGAGAAAACTTAGTGACATAGAGAAGTAAAAAAACGAGAAAGTAGTAGCACTTTCCAGCGCGATGTGGAACTCTAAGGAATTACCAAAGGATTAATAGAAATTTTCTTGATAAAAAAGTAAATGACTGAAATTGGCTTCCACCGAGTCTTCAAGCCAACTGAGATGTGATAATAAAGTAGCAATAAGTATATTAGCAAATCATGTACAGTACGGCATAACTAAACATGTGCAAATAGATCGACAATTTATAAAGGAAAGATCGAGGATGGCACCAATATCCTTACGAAAGCAGTCATTGGGCGAACTTTCACTGAAATATTGAGCAAGTTAAGCATCAGAGATCCCACTGCTCAATTTGAGGAGTGTTAGAAGATTCTACAAGATATGCGTCGTAATTGGGAAACAATCTGGGATCATAATTAAGAGTAGATTTAGCATAATATCAATGTAAATAATTATGTAATCTTTACCATAATTAGCCAGATTATATTCTAAAATAAGACAACAAAAAATGTGAATAAAATCACTCTAATTTACCATCTTAACACATTTATGCAATATATCATGGTACACGAATTTCTTTTTTTCTTTTTTTTTGTTTGAAGAAGTTACACGGAAATCGAACTTTAGCTTTTGTGTAGCTGAAAGTTACATGCGTAAAAAATGGTAAAAACAATAATTAATGGATAATACATACACGCCTTATCCCCGTCTGGATTTGGCTTTATGTAAACATACATCTAAGTGTCTCGACCAATCGAAATCCACGACTAGTTATTTTCTCAAACACAGAAACGATGCAGTACTATTTTGTATTTGTTTACGTTTATGTTGCTTTTAATTTAAAGGGAAGCTGTCCCTGTTTATCTTCAATTATGTATTTTTAGTTGTTTATGGCTATTTTAATATCGAAAGCTTTCTATTTGTATTTACTGAATGTATTCACTAACACACTAGAGCACCATATCACTATTATTGTGTCATTTATGCAGGTACATATAGAACCGGACTCTCACTGGAAGCAAGCTCTGTATCTTTGAGATATAGATATTGTTTGTCTGCCTCTCACCTTCCCCAGACTTTAGCGATAGATTTTAATGTCGTTGGAATATACTGAGTATGCTTGATTGATTTTTACTTATATGACCGTGCTTAGAAGTCTGAAGTTCAAGAAAGTTTAAAGTCCATGTTTGAAATCCGGGTTTGGAGTCCTTTTGTATTTGAAAGTTGTAAAATTTTACAGGAAAATTGTTAATTGGATTTCCTCGTCGAAGACATACACAACCGTACACATACAACATGCTACACGCTAAACTTTAGGCCCAAGCCACAGTAACTATGCTAGTTACCGTACATCTTATGTACAAGAAATAAGAGCATATTGTCTCAGTACGTAACTCAGTTGTTATTCAGATGGTAGATTACATCTAAGAAATAAGAATATATCCTAAGCATAAATTAATCACAATTATACACGCGCTATATTATATCAATGTCGTAATGCCTCCTTCAAGCCGGGTGTGATGAAGAATTAACCCCAACTTGGACAACAAAAAATCAAATTGACGCCTGCCTAACGCCTTAGTGATAATGTTTGCAAGTTCATTCGAGGTTGAAATGCAAAGAGGAATAATAGTACCACGAAACAACCCCATCGCGAATGAAGTGTCAGTCAACTTTAATATATTTAGTACGCTCGTGATGAACACAGTTATTAGCAATATGAATATCCGAGTGACTATCACTATAAAGAAGCGCATAATCAGAATAATCAACGCCAAGAAAAACAAGATATTGTTAAGTATTTTAATTTACAAACTGTAAAAGGCATAGCACGGTACTCATCTTTTGTAGATGAACGAAAAATTGTGGATTGTTTCTTGGTTTTCCAACAGATAAGAGAGTCACCCAAGGGAACAAAATAGACACATAAAGAACGCGCCTAAGCATATAACAATTTGCATCACAATAAACATGCAAATGTGATATAGAAGAAGCCAGCAAGAGAATAGATTGATCCGGAGAACTTTATAAATAACTGGCAACCCGCTGCGTGGAATTCCAGTAAGCAATTTTGGAAAACTGCATAAACTGAGCCAGGATATGAACGCAATAAGTTAACTCAGGTCGAGTAATCCTGAAATAGATTAAACGACCAATGAGCTTGTGATAAGCTGTGGGATCGCCCAACTCATTGCCTGAATGTGTTTGTTAAATTATCAAACAACCATGGCGACCATATTCTAAAACAAACAAGTCGTCCACATGACATAGCCTGATGGAAACAAGCAAGGAGTAATCATCATAAAAGAGGGAGGTTGGGAGTTCGAATCCCTCTGGAGGCATTTGTGGGGAATTTCATTGATTGTGCTCCATAATGGAGATTAGCGGTTCGAATCCCTCTGGAGGCATTTGTGGGGAATTTCATTGCTTGGCCTCCATAATACAATGTAGCACATAATGGAGATTAGCGGTTCGAATCTCTCTGGAGGCATTTGTGGGGAATTTCATTGCTTGGGCTCCATAATACAATGTTGTACCTATGTATATAACATGCCCTTTGTATATATCTATTAGGTTCCTGATTTACATCACTACATTTCTTGTGGGACCAGGGATCTTACTGATTGGATACAATCTTTTAAAACAAACAACTCATACGGTTTTTTGTTTTCACCAAATAAATCCAACTTACTTCTGAACAATCATCAACATTAGTTAAAAAGTAAGTGGCGCTACATAATGACAATGCTTTATAGACCTCAAAGATCACAATGAATCAAATTGAAACAAGATTCAGCATTATTATTACTTAATAAAAACCCTGTCGAGTTTCCTTTGCTTATAAACATACATCTCAAGCTTTTATTCTATCACTATCAACTATGATCATTAGAAAACACATTAAATCTGTTGAAGAAGGATGCACCAAAATTGTCAACCACATTACCTTGGTGAAACATACACGTCCGTACATGTACATGCTACACTCCAAACTTTAGGCCCAATCCCCAGTAATCATGTTACGCGACCAGAAATAAATTAAATCACACGTGTCATTTACTAGTTGATTGAATAAAGATTCATGTTAGACTAATCGTAGCACAAGGATTTTTTCAAAGTATCAAGCCCAAGAAATAAATATACCTCATAGGTGCAAAGTTTAAAATATTTTAAGCAGCATCCTTGCAGGTTTGCAATGCATATTACGAAGTTCTTTGATCAAGTATTCAATGCGGGACTCTTTACTATTGGAAATATACAAGTGCACTTAGTCGAGGGCAATCCGTAAAACTTCAGGGTTTGGATCTCTTCATCGCACTCCCTCTCACCGCGCTGTTCAACGTGCGACATGTGGTAGCAGGAGGTGGTGAGGCTAGATGCAGGTGATCCTCATCTAACCTCACCACATTCATGCTGCCATGTGTCACGCGATGAACAACGCGGTGAATGAGAGTGCGGTAAAGAGATCTGGTCTCAAAACTTCAAAGGCAAACCTAGAGATACCTATGTACATGGGGACCACAAATGAGACATCAAAACCATGTTCTGATATGAATCACTCTGCAGTTGAATATGATCAGGTGTTCCTGTGTCCTTTACTAGATACTTCCATCAGAATACGGTTGGGATCACAGGAGGTAAGAAATGAGGTAAAAAATGAGGCCTCCAATCACGCGCTGCCACGTGTACAAGTAACTATTTTTTAAAAACAAAAAAAAAATTAAACTTCTTCCACTTTTGTACACGTGGCAGCGCGTGATTGGAGGCCTCATTTTTTACCTCATTTCTTACCTCCTGTGATCCCAACCGATCAGAATATGTCTCCTTAGTCCCTTAAACACGTGGTACAAGCTAAAGAGTGAAGTGGTTCTCCCAGCGTACCTATACCAATCAAGTGTAACAAGGATGCTTTTGTGCTCTCAAGCTGACTTGTACTCAATTCTCTATAAATACTAAGCTGGCTTGTACTCAATTCTCTATAAATATTGTCTTGTCATCTACAGTGATGGATCTGAACCTGAATTTTTACCTACAGACCTGCGAGTTTTCTGAGGTTCACTTACTCTGAAATTACACAACCAACTTAAGGGTCAGATTGTTTTTCCGGAGTCAAGCTCTCGAGGCCTCTCACCTTTTGTTGCTTTGCAAGAAATTATCAAGTTTACAGGTTCTTTCAAGTTTGTTGCTTTGCAAGAAATTATCAAGTTTACAGGTTCTTTCAATCACATACTTAAATCGATTTCTAGCTCATCTACACAAGAATTTCCAATTGTTCATCCCTCGGCCGAATAACGCATTAAGTCTAGTCAGATTGGTGTTTGGATCTTCAAAAGTCAAATTCCGGATTCGTCACTAATAATAACAATGAATCGGATGTACAAGAAATACGAATCTAACATAAACATAAACTAATCACAATTATATACATATTACATAAATTAATACCCTAATAAAAGTCCAGTAGCTCTTATAAATAGATATGCTCTTTCAGTTGTAAGGTACACTAGTAACTCCTATAAATAGGCACCCTCTTTCAGTTGTAAGACATACTTGCTTAGAAATATAACTTATCCTTCGTTTAACAGGTAAGTCCTCGCTCCCTTTCAGAATATCACTTATCCTGTAAAGAAAGTTGTGGGTTGCTGTGGGGAGGGAAAGCTTGGAACAACTTGAATGCAAAATAGTATAGGTTTAGGTAATTTTAGTGTTCCCAGGGCATAGTATAGGTTTAGGTAATTTCATTTGCTCCAAGAGGTTAAGAGTTCGAATCCAGTGACACGCACAGTGTGGCTGATCCATTGCGTAAGTCCTCACACAACCTAGGAGGCTGCTAAGCTCCTGATCTACATCCTCCATGATGCTCCTTAGGGCTGGGATGGTGGAGGCCCGTGTGAGGGATTTCACCTTTTGCTCCATGGTAATTTTAGTGATGAAATCATCAGCATTGTTACTGATCTCTTGCTTTTGATGGAATCCCCTGGTAGTTAATGCTCGCTACAGCCCTCTACAAATTCTTGTCAGCTCTTCAAACTATTTGCTAGTCTAGTGAACTATGAATATCTGTTTTAACTACGTAGATGTTTAACTACGTAGATGTTTACAGTGTGCCTGATCATGGTTAATCGGATAATTTGTTTGTCGGACTGCAATTTGCATTTCAATTCGTTGAAACCATGTTAATTTCCATCTCTAATGAAAGTCAAGGTCACACTCTTTTTTGACTTTAGAATATAATGGAACAAATCAAAATGACTCACTAGGCTGTGCTTCATATATTGTGAAGTAACAATTGATCGACACATCTTGACGTAATTTTCATTATGGGTCATTGGAAAACAACCTCAGTGTGTTTCTAACGCATGGGTATAGTTGCATATATCCGACCTCACCATACCCCGCCATAGTCGGGAGCGGAGTAAAATTTGTTGCTCTTGTCGAAACCAGGTTATGGTAAAATTGAATGCTGTCATAGAGTTCGGCTCATTTGTTTTTTCATATTATTATTGTCCTTGTAGTTTAGTTGCTTCATATTATTCTTGGTCAATTAGACAATTTGCTATTCTATTGCAATGTGCATTTGCAAAGAAATTTGCAGTTTGATTTACCATGTCAGATCCTAATACATGAACCATGCTTGCAAGGAAAGTTGACTTTATCACAAGATCATATTAGTGAATACACATCCCAATCCATTGTCATTTGCACAAAAACTCTTACAATTGTATCCTTTACAATACATCATAATCATTTGGGGATGAGGACATCTCCAATGTTGTTGTGCCATGGATCAGACAAGTGAGTTGCCAAATTCTCCAGAGGCCCTGTTCCTGGATATGCTGATTGTTGCACACAGAATCCCACAAAAGCCAACAACGCAAGCCGCCCTGAAAACGCGTCAAACATATTAGTCCAACATAATCATGTTTATAGGCTCCCGCCTATAGCTGGGTAAGGGAGTTCAGATGTGCGCAAAAATACTCATAGCAAAAATACTCATACCACAGCAGAATCAAAAATAAAGCACACAAATCCCGTCCTAAGATCACAGAAACTCACCATTCTTGATTTCCTTGACTTTGAGTTCTTGGAATTTGGCAGGGTCTTTGGAGTAGCCCAAAGGATCAAAAGCTCCTCCAGGGTACTTCTTCTTCTCTGGATTTTTCTCCATGCTTCTTTGGTGCTCTACAAAAGCTATGGCCAAGAATTCTATGACTAAGATAGTAGGGAGAGTGCCCCAAGGGACTGGATTACCCAAGTATGTGGCTTGTCCTCCTGGAAGAGCAGCCCATTCTTGAGCTTTAACCCAGTTTCCATAACCCAATGCCTCTGGAACCAAGATCCCAGGCTGCAATATCATACAAATTAAAACTTCAAACAATCAGGGGAAAAGGAGTTTGGTGAATGCTAATATAAACCAATCAGGTCTTTATACAAGTCATACCACAGCAAGCATAGCCCATCTGCAGTGGATGAGTTCAGATTCCTTGTACCTCTCCAGATTTTCTGGTACTTCACCAAGGCGAAGTGGGTCGAACCCAAAGTCTCTGATTTAATAAGAAAACTTATATTAGCCCCAACATAGTCAAGAATTACTGCTAAGCATCTTAATAGTTGCTCCTTAACTATAACATAGTCTAGAGTAACAAACATAGAGCATGTCCTCTTACTGTAAATACAATCACCCGCTCACCTGATGTCCCATACATCTCATTTGTTAAGAACTAGTTCTGTCGTTCCAACAACATTATACTTTTTAACCTACTTAAAAATATGTTAAAAAGTCAACTACAACCATATTTTCTTTTTAGAGTAAAATGACTAATATTAGGATGACCATTACAACAACAACATTACTCCATTGACTTAGAGAGACTCCCGACTATGGCAGAATACGGAGGCTCGGATCGGATGTACTCAATCATACCCATATGTTAGAAACACACAAAAAACCTTAGAGAGACTCTCGCCTATGGCAAGGTAGGGAGGGTCGGATGTAACCAACTATACATATGTATTAGAAACACACAGAAAACCTTAGAGAGACTCCCGCCTATAGCGGGATATGGAAGGTCGGATGTAAGCAACCATACACATGTGTTAGAAAGACACAGAGGTTGTTTTCGATGACCGTGTGGATGTGCGAGGTATGGGAGTTTGGATGTAAGCAAACATGTGTTAGAAACACGCATACTGACACTCTGGTACATCACAATATAAGAAGCTAAGACAATTTTGTGAATCATTTTGCTTTATTACATCATATTCAAGTCATGAAGAGTGTGTCTTGACTCCATTGTAAATGGAAAATATTAGGATGACCATTAGTGAGTCCTAAATATGCTCTGATGGCAATACAATGGATGTCACATATATACATATCGTTCTTATCAAAACAATCATTATATAAAGAGAATAGTATAGATTACCCAGGAGCTGAACCGTCGAGATAAGGTGGTCTGGGCTCGCCAGGCATCCACTCAGCTGACATGGAGAACTTTGAAGTTGAAGCCACATTAGGCAAAGGCAAAGCAGAGGCGAATTTCGACTTAGAAGAAGAGAGAACTGATGGGAAAGCTGTGGCTACGCCACAGCTCATCAATGTGTTCGCTGCAGCCATTTTCTTGGGCTAAAAGACTAGGTGGTTCTTGTGTTGAGAAGGGTTTGTTGAAGCTGTGGAGGAAGAGGAGAAATAATGAATGTATATGCAAGAGAAGGATATAGGCGAATCCAAATATCGTGTATAATTGGATAAGGGTGTATAAGATTCTGTGCTCCTCTATTGGGCCACGTGGGAATGAAAATCTGTTAGAGATTTTGACGTGGAATAACGTGTGGATGTTATTCGATGGCTGTGGGTTCTTATTTGTGCGGTATATGTTGCCTCTCATATTTTTATCTTGATTAATTATACGTCTCATGTGTATTTAAATCATCTAAATTGTTAAATGCGTTATAAATTCATCAAATGAAATAAAAGATATGACATGGTAGTATATTTTTTCCATTTCCAATGAATTCAACGCTACTCTTTTCCGACTTTGGAATATGACGGTATAAAGTAAAATGACTCTCTAAATTGGCTGCACTTCTTATATTGTGAAGTAGCATTTGATCGATATGAGATCTCATGAGACAAAAAAATACGTGGGTAGACAGTGCTTAAATATCGTTAGAGTTTCCTGTCCAATTTGCGCCATTTAATATTTCAACATCTAGCTGTCCGTTCTTTCCAAGAATGATCTCCCTGCCTTGAGCTCTTTTTAAGTACCGGATTATCCTCATAGCTACCTCTACATGTTCCTCCTGAGGTTGGTACATGAATTGGCTTATTATCCCAACGTCATAAAGCAATGTCTGGTTTTTACGAGAGAAGTATAGCTGCTTTCCTACAAGTCTTTAATATTATTCTTGGTTCACTAATGAAGCCTCTTCTAACATTTGCAGCTTGTGATTTGCTATCATTGGAGTATCACCATGTTTCCTGTCCACCATCCCGATCTCAATCAATAGATCGAGTATATACTTTCGGTGAGACAAAAAAAAACATTTCTTAGAACGGAAGTTAGCACAATTTTTATTATGGGTCATCGAAAAACCACCTCTATGTGTTTCTAACACATAGGTATGGTTGCGTACATCCGACCTCCTATATCTCGTCATAGACAGAAGCCTCTAAGTCAATGGGTTGATGTTGTTGTTGACATGGTAGTATTATGAGGTCTTTATTCAAAAAAATACCGGAGCTTTTGAATTGTGTTCTCTTTGATCACGTGAATATAGTTATAATTATGTAATTATAGTTATGATTCCCTATTCTTTTCAAAATCATGTGCATTCTAAACTATTCAGCACAGTAACTTTTTTTTATAGGATAGTTTTCTGCCTTGAAACACTATACATGATTTCATAAAGCTATCGCTAGAGTTTGTAGAGGATGAGAAGTATTCAAACAATACATTCATTCTAAAGGATAGAGAGTTTGTTTCCAATAGGACCTCTGTCTTTACATATACCTGCATAGATAATACAATGATAGGGATGTGTACTTGTGAATGGATTTTATTAAATAGAGATGATTATCATAGGATCTCCCAGATTTGACTGCGTGTACATTTTCAACTTATCACATATTTTCTTATATCTTTTCGGACATAGAAATGGGATGAGTGGTTAAGACATGCTGATTTCTATACATGAAATATAAAAATAGAACAAGATGTTGGGATATCAAATATAAACCTATGAGTTCAAATTTTTTATCTTATTTTCAGTTCTACTTTTTTTTTTCTACTTTCTTGTCACATGTATAGCGTGGTATGGATGTCGCAAAAAAAAAAAGATTCGTAAAAAAAATTACGGTATTTTTGTTAAGTTTGCATACGTAGATATTGATTATAAGACAACATAGTGTTAAATGTTAGTCTCTATACTACTACAGTATTATACTATTCGTTTAAAGTAATGCGTTTTATAATTGTTGTTTTCACATAAATACAGTAAGCTTCAATCAAAGATAGCAAGTTTAAGTTAAAACTTAGAGTAAAGTAAATAAACTGATATAAATAAAACAGAAAGTCATATATTGATTATTTCATAATCTGTTTTGGCAGTCTTCTCGCCCAGGAGCAATAAAACGCTATTTAGATTTTTATTTTAATAATTTTTTATTTTATTTGTCAGAAACTTAATTATGAGCTTTGATTTATTCGCAACAGACAATAAACGTACCGTACGGATAAAAGCTAAAAATTTCATTAAGATCTGAAGTTCAAAATTTTTTGTTATGGTTAAATTTAATTTAAAGAATGATTATACAACTGATACATGAGAATGTTACAAATTTCAAGTAGGTGTTGAAGGGACTGATTGTTCAAAAAAATTAGTAAGAAGTGAGCGCAGGCATAGCACACGTTAGAACATTACAACTAAAAGTTCGCAAGTTTAAATTAAGACACGTACAATGAAGATACAATACTGCTATCTTTATCAGTCATGACTTATGCTATTGTATCCGGTTTAATTAGATTAAAAGGTTGCTGGTCTAATTTGCAGTGGTCACTTTACGTGGGTTCTTGATAGCGTCTTACCGGCCGTTGAGTTCCTGATTTACATCTTACATGCAACTCTATAAGGCGAGACATTAAAAACCTTCAGAACCAAGAATTTTACTTTTTGCAACTAGAAGAAAAGATCGGCCACGTCGAGGCCGCCTTAATTAAGGGATTCTCAAGTTATCTTGCAGGTCCGGTTGGAAGCTTCAATCTTTTTGCAGCCTTGCTTCTTTCTTCAAGCTCTTCATAGTACCTTCTTGCCTAGTATGTACCAATGCTTTTATGCATTGGTCCGAATCTCCTCACCCAAGGAAGTGGGTGAGAAAATCACTTACTAACACGTGGTAACAGAGGGTTGTGAGGCTGAATGAGGAGTAGCCAGCAGAAGGCGTGAGACTAGATGGGGCCTCAGGGAATCCCATCCGTTTACGCATATACGTGTCTTCTTCTTTCATTTTTATTCATTCTACATTTTAAAATTGTCACTGCAAGTACAATATTATTCTCTAGGTCAGGAATATATCTATAGGTTACTAAGCTACAGACAACATAAGCAACAAACACTTACACTAACATTTCTTTTGTCCAACAAAAGAGAATAAAAAAGAGGTCTGAAGCCAATAAAAATGATCAAAGGAAAAATATTGGACTAGGAAATAAACATGGAAGAACTCAACAAAGGAGTGAAAAAATATAAATAAAAAGGAAAACAGAGAGTATTGGTATTACAAAGAAAATGTTTAAATCAAAGAGACATCCATCTTCTCTTTTTTTTTCATTCATACAAAACAGAACGACAGATAACCATTGTACTATATTCAGCAAATAGAAGAGCAATAAGAATCAGAAAAATGAGATGGAAATAGTTATAATAACAATCACTGAACTTTGTCTGGTCAATATGACTCAATTGCTTTGACAAGAACTGATTATGGATAGCTCTCGTAAGAAGAAAGATGGGCCATTCCTACTGCTAGTCTAAGCATTTGCACACCCTAAACTCTAAACCTCTACTGGAAAAAAGAGAACTTCATGAAGCTTTAATATCTCCATACCTAATTCTTGGTGTCAAAAGGTCATACCTGACCCGAGAGCCTCACCGACTCAGCCTCAAAGAGCATTTGGAGGATGCAAATCAGGAACTCAGCGGCTTCCTGGGTTGATGAGGACTTTACGCAAAGACTCACACAAGGTGTCCCTCTGCAAACTAGGCCGAAGGCCTAGCAGGTTAGCAGCAATGAAACACTCAGCGTGGCCCTGGAATCGAACTCTGTACCTCTTGAAGCAAATTCAATCCTAGTACTAACTGAGCTATGTCCTGAGTCTTCCATACCTAATTCTGAAGGAACAAGAGAGAGACCAAACTCAGCACCAACCCTGCAAGAAATGAGATGCATAATTTGGGATTATTTTTTAAAATAATACCTCAAGCAACAAGATAGCTCAATGATAGTGAACGCACAAGATAGCTCGCCAATGGAGCAATGAAATTATTGAGGCGTGTATAATGCATCAGCAGCAAAAGAGAAAGAATAAAAAAACAGAAGACAAGAGAAATAAGAGATGCATCTAAAAATCAAATTACACTCTTAACTCTAAGTACAAAAACAAGAAAACATGCATTTGAGGCAAATGTTATATAACCTGATTTCAGCAAACAAATGACACCTACATGGCAAGAGAAACGAAAACATAAGCAATCTTTACCAATTGTGACCAGAATCTTAAGGTTGGCGTCTCTCTGTTTCAGTGCAGAAAGCTAAATCTGCATCAGATTGTTCAAGGAAATATTTTTACTTTTGAAAAAAAAAAGGTATAAATTTATCAATTATGGTCTGTTACCATAACTTTCCATTTTTTAATGTAGTCAGTGACACTCTTTTTGACTTTGGAATATGATGTAATAAAACAAAATGACTTACTAAATTGGTTGTGCTTCTTATATTATGAAATAACAGTTGATCGATACAGTTTGATGCAATTTTCATTATGGGTCGAAAAACAATATTAGCCCCGAACGCCTACAGATGAAACCGCAAAAAGAAAAAGAAAAAAAAAAAAGTTCCTCTTCAATGTCTGTTACAATAAACACAGAAAGGAAGAGGGGAAGAAGATGAAAACTGAGTAAAAATGATAAACATAAAGAAAGAACGATAAATATAGATAAAGAGAAGAAAACATCTTTCTTGAGAAATGCAAAGATGCAAGAACGAAAAATGAAGATGAAAGAAGATTTTAGTTAAGCAAATCAAAAATGAATCTCCAATTAACATACCTACAGCCATATATATCTTCTCTTTGATGCCCAATTTAGACAGAAAAGTTGTAGATTTCATCATTTATCTTCGAATCACATATGCAATCAACATGCACCGAAAATGTTCCCCTTTCATTGTCGATTTTCCAAACGCCACCCATGTTATGGATCCCATTACAGCGAAAACAACGTTAAAGAAAGTTTTCGGAGAAGAGAAGGCGAGGGATAGTTGATGAGCCAAAAAATACCCCCGTTAGTCAATAACGGTCAGCGCTGAAGTAGTGGTATAAAAATGACTAAGTACTGCAGGTCGGCCTGGAGGTTGACCAGGTCATATGCGAACAAACAGTCCATCTCGGCCACAGGGCCATTACGCCATCTCGGCCACGCGGACACAGCGCCCTCTGGGGCTAAAGATCTCGCCTCGGTCTAAAGGCCTCAATTAGGCCTAAGGGTCACATCTCGGCCTCAAGGCCTCATCTCGGCCTACAGCTCCATCTCGGCTAAAGAGCAATACTCGGCCTCGGATCCGATCTACCTACTAATCACGGACCACCTCTGTGGCGTCAGCTACGAGCATCACGAAAGGCCCACCAATGCTCTTTGAAGTCGGCCACTTTCATCTCGGCAAGCTGACCCCACACCCTAAGCTATCTCAGGCATTTCTGAGTGCTTCTAGAGGACTTCATCTCGGTTCTAGGAGTTTACCCTAGGTAATTCTACCAGGTGAAACTCTCAGCCAGGTGTCCCAAGCTAGCTTATTCAGCTCAGTACCAAGCCACGTGGCGAACATGCAAGAGCAGGAGTCATCCAAATGACCTCCTTGCCTGTCATGATTTCCGGGCTCTGCCCATGCATTGGCCCAAGCCGCCATATAAAAAGGCAGAGCAGCAGGAGAGAGAAGGAGAAGGGATTACAAGTTACTTTTCACAACTCACTGCAGTCAATCGTCTTCTACACAGTGAAAACGCAGGTTTACCAGAACCTTATTACAAAACCTTCATCAGTATATAAACCCCTCCTAAAATGGCCTTAACTGACTTGATCGTCGGAGGGTATTACCCGGGGCCATAGATCCCGGGTCCTCTGACCCTTTTCCTTTGTGCAGGACAGCTACCCGCCTATTACGGACAACTGACGGAGATCTAACGGCACCACATCCAACTTTATACTTGGTGATATAATCCGACGTCATCATATTGACGCTAGAAGGAGGGCCCCCGAACCTCCGTCATTTAAGTCTTCTTAATCGCACTATTTAAGCTTTCAAGTCAGCTCAAATGGGGAAAGAAGCCCGCGAAGGACTAGGAGAGTCCTCAAATCTGCACCGTCGAAAAGACACCCGCTCTGTTCATCCTGGACAGGATTCCAGGAGGCCAGAGCCGGAAACGAAGAAGGTCTCGATGGTAACCGTGGATGAGAGAGAAAAGGCCATGAAGTATGTGGCCGAAAATTTGGACGTGTTCGAGGCCGTGGTGGAGCGGCTCAAAGGGAAGCGTCCTGAGATGGAATACATGGAGGAAGATTCTACCTCTTTCCATCCGAAGGAGAAGACCCAACGACAATCTTCTCACCACCCTCAGGGTTTTATGGCAGATGCAAGACGTAGTAGCGACAGAGCCCCTACAGTGGAATCGGTGCCTATACCCAGGCAGCGCCTGGGTGTGAGACCCCGATCTTTCAAGAGCGTTCGTCAGGAGGCTGACCCTCGCAGGCCGAGGAGCCGACCTGAAGAGCCCAGACCAGAATACATGAGGGTGATCCAAGAAAGCCTATTTTCTTGGGACATCGCGGAGTATTTGGCACCCGACAATTTTAAGGTGCCAAAAATGGATACTTATGATGGGACATCTGATCCAACTGATCATCTTTTTCAGTTTCAGACGGCCATGAGCCTAAAGAACATTCCAGATCCGCTCCGCTGTAAGACCTTCCCCATGTATCTGCGAGGGAAGGCAAGAAGATGGTTCCAGGAGCTTCCACCTCAGTTGGTGGACTCCTTCAGACAGTTGGCGCAGAAGTTTAAGTCTCAGTTTGTATCAAGTACGCCGTTTATCAAGAACTCTTCACACTTAATGACTCTGAAGCAAGGTCCTGAAGAGTCCGTGCTGAAATATATGCAGCGCTTCTCGGACGAGTCACTGCAGGTCAGTGACCGGAACGAAGGAGTAAAGGCTGTTGCGTTCATCAATGGTCTCAGGAAGGGTCGTCTTTTTTCTCAGCTCGCAGAAGAGGGACCCACCACGCTGAGGGAATGCCTGAAAAAGGCACACCAGTTTGCCCGCAGAGAAGAGGCAAACCGGCTGAAGAAAGAGGCCGAGCAGAGCACTCGGCATGAAGTTTGGCCCAGTGCCAAAACGGACTGACATGAGGACAAGCGCGATCGGCGTAGTGCGTTCGATCGCCTTGGGAGCCGAGGTAAACGAGGTATAGAGGGTCTGCCCCTTTTGGCCTCAAAAGACAGAATCTTGGCTGTCATAGAAAGAGATGGTTTAAGAACGGGCCCGAAACCTCTGGCAGGTCCCAGAGATAAGAGGGATCCGAAGCTGTATTGCCGATATCATCGAGATGTCGGCCATGATACAGAAGATTGTCGGCAACTGGCCCAAGCAATTCGGAAGCTGATTGAGTTGGGGCACCTGAAACAGTTCTATGACCCACGCTCACGACTCCACAATCGTCTGAGTTTCCGAAAGAATCCTCAAAAGGATAAATGCCGACCTGAGACCCCACCCGCACGTCCCAGGCCGGACGACGATGGGGACAGAGACCAACAAGAGGCCGCAGTGCAGCCTCAAATTAATTCTATAATTTACACCATCTCTGGAGGGCCGCCTCAGCAGAATCAGGGGGATCCCAGTACGTCAGGGACGTCATCTGGACCTCCCCCAAAAAAGCGAAGGTTAGCTCGGGAACTGGTCTACGGACCAGAAGATTTTATTCCACTAGACTCTAATAACACGGGTCTAGTAATTGGATTGTGTATACATATGGCACCAGATAGAATTGTAGAAGTACGAAGAGTCTATGTAGATACCGGGAGTGCTGTGAATATCATGTATTATCACGTATACAAACAATTGGGTTTGGCAGACTCCCAAATGACTCCAGTAACTTCTCCTCTATTTGGATTCACTGGTATGCCTGTTCGGCCAGCTGGCCTGATCACACTTAATGTCAGCTTTGGTAGACCTCCGGCTTACCGTTATTTATGGATGGATTTCGTAGTGGTTAAAGAGAGGTCGGCCTACAATATTCTTTTAGGCCGACCAGCGCTGGTAGCTCTGGAGGCCGTAATATCCCCCTTACACGTTAGCATGAAGTTTCCTACCTCAGGTGGAGTAGTTACTTTACAAGGGGATATTCCTATAGCTCAAAATTGTTATGCAGTGGCTACCCAAGGGAGTGGGGCCGTCCAGCAGGTTGTTCTGGATGATCTTATTCCCCCAACTGACGAGCGTTTGCATACAGATGATGCAGTTCAGGAATTCATCCTAGACCCAGGTCGGCCCGAGAACACTATCCAAATTGGGACCTGGATGCCAGCTGAGACGCTGACTCAGCTTCAGAGCTTGCTAAGGGAGTTCGCAAAAATTTTTGCATAGACAGCAGAGGACATGCCCGGGAACCCGACTTCCTTAGCAGAACATCGGCTTAATGTGGATCCTCAGGTCAGACCCATTAAGCAGAAGAAAAGAAACTTTGCCCCAGAAAGAAACAAGGTGATAGCAGGAGAGGTCGAGAAACTCCTTGTGGCAAAGTTCATTGAAGAGGTCTTGTATCTGATTTGGTTGGCCAATCCTGTTGTGGTCCCCAAACCCGACAAGACTTGGAGAATGTGTATAGACTACACTGACCTGAACAAGGCGTGCCCAAAAGATTGTTATCCCTTACCAAAGATTGACAGATTGGTGGATTCCACCTTGGGGTACGAGGTCTTTGATTTCCTTGATGCTTTCAAAGGCTACCATCAGATCATGATGGCACAGGAAGATCAGGAAAAGACTTCCTTTATTACAGAGGCGGGCACTTATTGTTATGTCAGCATGCCCTTCGGTCTTAAAAACGCAGGGGCCACTTACCAACGTTTGGTCAACTCACTATTCCGAGATCAGATTGGCCGAATTATGGAAGTTTACATTGACGATATGTTGATCAAGAGCAGGACTTTTGATCAGTATATCTCAAACCTCCGAGAAGTGTTTGGCATCCTAAGAGAATCCCGTATGAGGCTGAACCCAAAAAAGTGTACTTTTGGAGTACATACAGGAAAGTTTCTCGGATACATAGTTTCCAAGAAAGTGGTACAGGCCAACCCGGCCGAGATTGAAGCTTTAGAAGGTATGCACCCACCTCGGAACATCAAAGAGGTTCAGAGGTTGACAGGCCGAATTGCTGCCTTGAGCAGATTTCTTTCTAAGTCAGCTGAGAGATCTCTACCTTTCTTCCAAATCTTGAAGAAACGAACTACCTTTCTCTGGGATGACCAATGTCAGAAAGCTTTTATTGACTTAAAAGCACACCTGGCCGAGGTGCCTATGCTGACATCTCCTTTACCTGGGGAGACCTTGTACATATATTTGTCAACCTGCCATGAGGCAGTGAGCGTAGTTCTGCTCAGAGAGCAGGATGCTGTACAGAAACCCATTTACTTCGCTAGCAAAGTTCTGCACGGAGCTGAAGTGCGTTATCCTAATGCTGAAAAAATCATCTTAGCATTGATAGTGGCGGCAAGAAAGTTCCGACCCTATCTTCAAGCTCGTCCCTTAATCGTGGTGACGGATCAGCCCTTGAAGCAAATTTTATCTCGGCCATACACTTCAGGTCGAGCTGCTAAGTGGGCAATGGAGCTTGCTGAGTATGACATCAACTATAAGTCACGCACTTCTATTAAAGCTCAAGCTTTGGCTGACTTTCTAGGCGAAGGGATATCTGTTGAAGAAGATCTTCCTCCAGCACAGGGTTGGATCTTGTATGTAGATGGATCTTTTTCGAAGGACGGAAGTGGAGCCGGGCTCCTAATAATTAATCCAAACGAGGAAGAGATGGTGTACGCCTTGCGTTTTGACTTCGAGGCCACTAACAATGAGGCCGAATACGAGGCTCTGATAGCTGGGCTGAGTTTAGCTCGAAAACTGGGGGCACAGCAAATAACCGCCCGAAGTGACTCACAGCTCATAGTTTCTCAGATTAATGGAGACTATGAAGCCAAGGAGGACAACATGAAGCGGTATTTGACTAAGGTTCAGCATCTAAAAGGAATGTTTGAACGCTTTATGATAGAACACATCCCCAGGTCGGCCAATAAACGGGCCGACGCATTATCTCGGCTGGCCTCGTCCACCTCGGCCACTATCGGGGAAAAGATTGTTGTAGAGCTGGTGAAACATCGTGCCTTTGATGGAAATGAAGTCTTATAGCAAGACTATCATAATACCTGGATGGACGAGATAGTCACCTATCTGCAACATCAGACTCAGCCCGAGGACAAGTCACAGGCTCGGCGTCTCCGCTTGAAAGCGTCCAGGTATGCACTCTTTAATGATCACTTGTATAGAAAATCTTTTTCTCAACCGTGGTTGCGATGCGTACCCGAGGATGAAGGAGATTACATTCTTCGTGAAATGCACTTGGGTATATGTGAAAGCCATTCTGGAGCACGCTCATTAGCCCGCAAGTGCTATTTGGCCGGTTATTATTGGCCCACTATTCGTAAAGATGCAGAATAGCTGGTTAAAAAGTGCCCATCGTGTCAAGCTCATGCTCCGATTTCTCATTTGCCGAGTCATGAGTTGACCAGTATTTCCAGTCCTTGGCCGCTTGTGCAATGGGGTATGGATTTAGTGGGACCTCTACCCCGAGCTCCCGGCTCGGTCAGATTCTTGCTGGTAGCGATTGACTACTTCACTAAATGGATAGAGGCTGAGCCACTAGGCACCATAACTGGGGCCCAAGTCAAAAAGTTTCTATGGAAAAACATCATTTGTCGATTCGGCCTACCCCAGATCCTGATCTCAGACAACGGCAGACAGTTTGCTGAGGATCCGGTGAAGAGTTGGTGTCTTGATTTACACATCAAGCAACGCTTCACCTCAGTAGCTCATCCTCAGTCAAATGGCCAAGTAGAGCTTGCATACAGGATCATCAAGGATGGTCTTAAAAAGCGCCTGGACAAAGCTGGCACTAGTTGGGTGGAAGAATTACCCAGCGTCCTATGGGCCTACCGGACAACTCCGTCAACTTCAACAAAGGAAACTCCTTTCTCATTAGTGTATGGCACCGAGGCCATTATCCCCGCGGAGATCGGTTCTACCTCAACTCGAGTGGATTATTATTCAGCTTCTGATAATAACCAAGAGTTACGATTGAACTTGGATGAACTCGAGCAGAAAAGAGACCAAGCACGCATCCGCATGGCTCAGTATAAAAGCTTGATTTCCAATATTACAACTCTCGGATACGTCCGAGATCCTTTCGGGTGGGGGATCTGGTGATGCGCGACAACGAAGTCAGCCATGCTGTCTCGGCGGGAACTTTTAATCCAAAGTGGGAAGGTCCTTATCGAATTGTTGAAGTATTTCCTACAGGAGCCTACAAGTTGCAAACTTTAGAGGGACGAACTCTTCCACGAACTTGGCACACTTCTCATCTCAGACTTCTGCATCAATGACGTAAATTGTAAACATTTTGTATATCAATACAATTTTTCTGAGACATTTCTCAAGAGTCAAGTGTCCAAGCAAGTTCTGAGCACAATGGAAGGCTCATAAAAGACCTCGCAGGTTCGAGGCAAATGCCCGCTAAAGGGTACATAAAAGACCTCGCAGGTTCGAGGCAAATGCCCGCTAAAGGGTACATAAAGACCTCGCAGGTTCAAGGCAAATGCCCGCTAAAGGGTACATAAAGACCTCACAGGTTCGAGGCAAATGCCCGCTAAAGGGTACAAAAAGACCTCACAGGTTCGAGGCAAATGGCCGCTACAAGGTACATCAAGACCTCGGCAGGCCCGAGGTGAAAGATCGCTGAACGGTAGAACAAGACCTCGGCAGGTCCGAGGCGAAAACTCGCGGTAAAGCACAACAAGACCTCGGCAAGTCTGAGGCGAACGCCAACCCAAGTACATACCCAGACCTCGGTAAGTTTGAGGCAGGGATTTATCAAAGAAAAGAGTAAGACCTTGGCAAGACCGAGGCACTTCCCTACTAAAAAGAAAAACAAGACCTCGGCAGGTCCGAGACAAAAGTCTGAAAAATGACCTAAAAAGCCTCAGCAGGTCTGGGGAAAAAATTCATCAAAGAAAAGACTTGCATAGACAAGCATTAAAAATCCTCCTAAGGAGGTCGGAGTAAGAACAAGCAAGGTTCATATGCCTTGTCTGATTTAGTCCGACTAGATAAACTTGCATTAAAAGCAACATTATATATTCAAGAACTGAAGGCACAACTACAATCCAAGTCAGAACCTGATCAAAACAAGGAAGAGTTCATCTCCAACTTATTTACGAGTTAGCTCAGCCCAAGAAACTGGTTTATTCTGACTTGAAGACTTAGTTTATTTTCAACGAAGTTGATCAAGTTTATTAAGACTGACATGAAAATTTAGCAATAATAGCATTGAAAAATAAACTTGGTAAAAGTGCTAAAGACAAGAGAAGCAACTGAGCCAAAAGATGAAATTTTCATTGATTGGAAATTAAAGTACAATTTGATGTCTGCCCTACTAAAGCTAAACAAAGAAGAGTCCTAAAGCCTAGTCATCTCGATCCTCATCCCTCAAGTCAGCTCCGTCAACAAATTTCTGAAATAGTTCTTCAAAGTCTTGAGCTGCAAGAGGATTGCATAGTTCGGCTATACGGGAGTCTTCTTTGTTCAGATCAGGATGCACTTCAGAGCAGACATCAATGGCTCTTGTCTGGCCGACCTCCATGGCTGAGCCTTGCAGATGGATCATGTTTTCTTCGAAGAACTTGGACTTCCTGAAGTCCTGAAGTGTTTTGATCTCAGCATCCATCAAGTTTTGGTGCAACAGATTAATCATCTTCTGATCATTCTCGCTCTTCTGCGCCATCTCAGCCATCTGTTTCTTCAAGTACTCAACCTCATTCAGAGATTGAGTGGAGGCCAGCTCTAGGTCAGCCACCTTGTTCTCCAACTCATCCACTTTAGAGTTGGAGGTGGCCAACCTCGTCTCGGCATCCTCGGCCCTCTGCTGGAGTTGATTATTTCCAGCTCGCAGATCAGCGATTTCTTGGGTCAACTCAGCTCTTCTCTTCTCAGCTTCTTCAAGCTGCTTCCTTGTGGTCTCAACCTCCCCAAGAAATTCTTTACTGCGAGTTAGAATTTCTAACTCCTGAGCTCGGACCTGCAAAGGCAGCAGAGTTAGGAAAAGTTGAGTGATAAAAATGAACAAGGCACTCAGAGAAAATCTAACTTACCAGAGCAATGTTGGATTGGAAGGCGTTTGTCAGCTCGCCCCAAGCAGTTGCCCTGAACTTTTGATGGTCCAAGAGCAGAACTGCTACCTGATTCAGCCTTTCAGCTATGGCAGGCTCAAAGGCTGAGTCTCCCTCTGAAAACCCAATCAGGATTGGGCCACGAACTTCAGCTGGCTGAGGCAGGTTCACCTCAACCGGCTCAGCAGTGATCATCTCCGGGGACTGGGATGGCCCCGGATCACGTCTACTAGAACCTTTGCCCCATTGCCTTTTCCGGGGGCGAAGGCTGGAGCCTTCACCAACATCTGCTGGGATTTCTGAATCAGCTGGAGCCAGAAGCTGGACCTCGGCCTCAGGCTCATCATCTACAATTGTAATTGGCAGAGCTGCGCAGAAAAGAAAGTGAGTCAGAACTCAAACAAGTGCTAAACACTTAGAAAATTTTTGCGTATGAAACAAGAACTTAACTGATTCAGGCTCCGCTGGCTCGGGCTCAGCAGGAGCAACACTTGAAACTGGGGGCACCGCCGAAGTGGAAGCTCCCCCAGAGCCAAGAGTGGCTAGTCTCCTTTCTCTCCAGAGCCTTTTCCTAGCTAGAGTCTCGACCATCATCTCAGCTCGGGTAGAAGGACCAGCCATTGCACCTGCATTCAAAGTTAAACAATTAAACACTGAAAAAAAGAAAGGGAATGGCTAAGACAGAAAGGACAACAAAGTGCACCTCGGATAATGAGTAATTGATCCGGGGAGAGGGGCAGATATTGATTACCAACAGCCGAATGGTCCAGGTCGGCTCCTAGCCAGATCTCCGAGTCCACCTTCTGCCAGTCAATGACTATTGGAAGTGCTCGAAGTCTGTCTGCTTCATTGCAGTGATCTTGGCTTGGCCTCGTGTTATCAGCTCTGTCAGCCTTCCAGATACTCCTGCTCGGCAGCTCGGACCTCTTGATATAAAAGAATTTCTCCTTCCATCTCTTATTGGAAGAAGGAATATTGACGGCAAAAGGGAAATCAATGCTAGACGTTCGCTTGCTGAAGTAATACCAGCTCTACAAAGTCCGACATGCGAAAAGGGCTCGAAAAATAGAGGTATTGAAAGGAAGTTCAGCAAGTCTTAGAAAAAGAATGTAACAAAGAATGAGTTTAAGGCCGTTAGGCTGAATTTGAGGAAGCCTGAGCCCATAAGCCCGCAGAATACGGAGAAGGGGCTCAGGAATAGGGAGATTGAAGCCAGATTTGAAGTAATCTTCATAGACTGCTTCATAATCCCTAGGGGATCATAAGCAGTCTGACCCGGCAAGGGAAGAAGAGGGCCAAAACGAGCTCTATCAATTTTGTAATATTTACAGATTCTGTCTAAGTCGGCCTCAGACAGAGAAGAAGCTTCTTGAACAGTAGGAGAGGGCCGACCTCTCTCTATGACTCCAGAGAACTGAGAAGGGTCCCTCACAGGGGCCGGAGGATTTACAGATACCGGAGCAGGGGCAACCCTCACTGGCTCCGGCAAGGAATTGATTACGGTTAGGGCTCTGCTGGAATAAGCAGAGTCCCCAGTAGACTGGAGTAAGCTGCCGATGGGAAGATCATCGGCAGAGGCAGTTCTGCCAGACGGCGACGAAGAAACAACGGCTTCCTCGCCCCCGGCGGCTTAAGAACCACCTTCAGAAGGATTTTGAGAATCTAGGGACGCAGAAGACATGATAAAAAAGGAAAGAAGAAGACTTACAGAAAGTTTGAAAGAAGAAGAAGACCGAAGGAAGGTGGAGCACAGGCTGAAAGAGGCCGGAAGCTGCTGGAATTAGAGAAACTCGCCGGAGAAGAAGCTAAATTGCCGGAGTAAGAAAATGAAAGCAAATAAAGAGAAGAAATGGTCTGGGGAAGACCTATTTATAGGGCTCCATCTCGGCAGCCCAAGAGTCGCCTGAAGTAAATGGTCCTCGATTCGTGAAACGGCGGAATCCAAAAAGCTGCGCAGCTGACGCTTCGTGCTCTGCGCGAACAGTAAATGCGCAGACCGAGCCAATCAGAATCTGACACGTGCCAGAACAGAAAACGTGCCTAAGAATCTAGTCAGAATTAACTGATCAGTTCGGCCAGAAGTTATCATTAACGCTTCGTACTCCGTGCCCTAATAAGTACGCTGAGCGGCCTAATCAGAGGTTAACACGTCTTCAAGGGAAGGACGACACGGAAAATCTGAACAGATTAGCTTGTCCTCTCATGTCAGCTCGGCCAAACTAATCTGGGGGGCAAGTGATGAGCCAAAAAATACCCCCCGTTAGTCAATAACGGTCAGCGCTGAAGTAGGGGTGTAAAAATGACTAAGTACTGCAGGTCAGCCTGGAGGTTGACCAGGTCATATGCGGACAAACAGTCCATCTCGGCCACAGGGCCATTACGCCATCTCGGCCACGCGGACACAGCGCCCTCTGGGGCTAAAGATCTCGCCTCGGTCTAAAGGCCTCAATTAGGCCTAAGGGTCACATCTCGGCCTCAAGGCCTCATCTCGGCCTACAGCTCCATCTCGGCTAAAGAGCAATACTCGGCCTCGGATCCGATCTACCTACTAATCACGGACCACCTCTGTGGCGTCAGCTACGAGCATCACGAAAGGCCCACCAATGCTCTTTGAAGTCGGCCACTTTCATCTCGGCAAGCTGACCCCACACCCTAAGCTATCTCAGGCATTTCTGAGTGCTTCTAGAGGACTTCATCTCGGTTCTAGGAGTTTACCCTAGGTAATTCTACCAGGTGAAACTCTCAGCCAGGTGTCCCAAGCTAGCTTATTCAGCTCAGTACCAAGCCACGTGGCGAACATGCAAGAGCAGGAGTCATCCAAATGACCTCCTTGCCTGTCATGATTTCCGGGCTCTGCCCATGCATTGGCCCAAGCCGCCATATAAAAAGGCAGAGCAGCAGGAGAGAGAAGGAGAAGGGATTACAAGTTACTTTTCACAACTCACTGCAGTCAATCGTCTTCTATACAGTGAAAACGCAGGTTTACCAGAACCTTATTACAAAACCTTCATCATTATATAAACCTCTCCTAAAATAGCCTTAACTGACTTGATCGTCGGAGGGTATTACCCGGGGCCATAGATCCCGGGTCTTCTGACCCTTTTCCTTTGTGCAGGACAGCTACCCGCCTATTACGGACAACTGACGGAGATCTAACGGCAGCACATCTAACTTTATACTTGGTGATATAATCCGACATCATCAATAGTAAAGCTACAAAAAGTTTCAGGAAGAAAAAGAGAGTTCATGAATAGGAGAGGGATGAAGAGAAACGGCGGCCATTAATGGAGGAGAGAGAATGAACGCGACTGTTGTCCAGAATGCAGCAGCCACTGTAATTTGAGACCAACCGTCGTCGTTTCGCATATTCTATTTACTTGTTGTTGGCAAAGGTTGGACCACAGAAAAGGCTCTACTATCACAGTCCGAAGGAGTTTATAAATCAGAAGTTTAACGGCTTATCACAGTCCCAAGGAGCTTATAAATCAGAAGTTTAACGGCCTTTTAGATTGGGTGAGATCTTACACAGTTATCTACACAAGGTGTACCCATAAACCAGGTCTTTGGCCTGGCAGCAGAGGAACACACACACTGTGCGTGTCTCTGGATTCGAACTCATGACCTTTTGTTGGCAATAACCCGAATATCAACTGGACTATACCCTGAGTGCCGCATATTCTATTTACTTCTGATAGCACGGGTGCGGTTTTTTATATGTAAATAGCCATTAGTAAATTTACAACTCACATACCTTTTTTTAATTAGATTTGAAATAAATATATTTGTATTTGAACAACGAAAATTAGAGAATATTTACAAGAGATCACATCTTTAAAGTAACAAATTACAATAGACTTCCTATAAAATGTGCATACCAAAAGAAAAGTAACCAAAGAAAAAACTAATAAAAAAACAGTGGGATGAACAAAGAAAACCAAAATAGGGAAAGTAAATTAAGTTAAAATTTTATATTAAGAAAAGGAAAAAAAAGAAAAAGAAACCTTTTTTTATTGGTTTCACCATAACTCAATCCGGTAGAGTTCTCGACTTGATGATCGCAAGCCCGGGTAAAAGAAGAGAGTTGTGTTATGCTAACAACTAGTGTAAAACTTTGCATTAAAGATGATTATGTATCAAACAAGAAATTGCGCTAATGCTAAGATGTCCTAACGAACGCACCGTATAGTTTGAATGTGGTGTCTCATCAAGGACAGCTGTATCTGGAGGCTTAGATGTAGTGTCAAATGAGCAAAGGTCACTGTCGCATGGTCCGAATGCGGCGACAGTTGAGTTAGGACCGCTGTGTTACTAGAGAAGTCGGATGCAGTAAAAAAATAAGGAAGAGTTCTTATGACGTGATTTAGATACTAAGAGAGAAATACTATGTTAGGTAGGAATATTAAACTAGGAACATAGAAAATTGAAACTCTAACGGGTAAGACGATGGAGATAGTAGACACAATGATAAAGAGAAAAATAAATATTTTATCTTTGTAAGAGTTAAAGTGGATAGGTGTGAAAACTCGAATGGTAGATAAGTCAGAATTAAACTCTATTACGCATAAGAAATAAGACAAAGAAAAATAGAGTTTGTGGTTATTATAGATGTCTCATTAAGAGACAAAGTAGTAAGTGTTATTAGGAAATGAGTTAAAATTATGACCCTTAAGTTGGTGGTCAGAAAAGCAAAATCAATATTTTTAGTGCATATGCTCCTCAAGTGAGTATAGAGATGACCATAAATGTTCAATTTTGGAAGGATTTAGGAAACATAGTGCGTGACATTCCAATAGGTGAGAAGATCTTTACATGAGAAGATTTAAATGGACATATAGATAAAAAAAATAAAGATTACAATAAAGATCAATCTCCTTATAATATGTATTGCTTCCGTAGTTTATACCGGGACGGTCAACTACAGAAACAATACACAATCTAAGGAGATTGATGGAGAAGTATAGAGAGAAGAAGTGTGATCTATATATGATTTTCATTGATGTTGAAAAAGCGTATGATAGTATGCTACGTAGACTGATTTAGGATAATCTGGATATAAGAAGGGTTCCTATGAAGTATATAGACATAATTAGGGATATGTATGCTACGACAAAAACAACCGTTCATATGCCTGTAGGGAATACGAACTTCTTCCCGGTGGAGGTAGGCCTACATCAAGGGTCCGCTTTAAGCCCATTTCATTTCCATTTGTCCTAGATGAGACGTCAAAGCCAATCCAAGAGACAACCCTATGTTGTATGCTTTTTGCTGATGATATTGTAATAGTCGTGGAAAGTAAACGTAACCTGAGTATGAGACTAGAGGAGTGTCGGGTGCTTTAGAGGGAAAAGACCTAAGGACCAGTTGTTATAAGATCGAATATCTGCACTGTGACTTCAGCGGCGCAGCCGACGATGAGAATAGCCAACTCACCATCGAGGGCCAAGTGGTCCCAAAGGTAAGTAAGTTCAAGTACCTGAGATTATTTGTACAACAAGATGGGGACATAGATAGTGACGTAGCACACCGAATTTAGACGGGTTAGTGTAGGTGGAGGGCGGCCTCAGGGGTGCTCTATGACAAGAATTTTTCAACTAATTAAAGGAAAAATTTTATAGGGTGACTGTGTGGCTAGCAATGTTATGGAACAGAATGGTGGGCCACCAAGAGGACGCAGTCGCAGAAGATGGAAATGACGGAGATGAGGATGATAAGGTGGATGTGTAGGCATACAAGGTTAGACATGATAAGAAATGAGGTATACAGGAGAAAGGTTAGGGGTGGCTAGTATAGTAGATAAGGTGAGAGAAGGGAGACTGAGATAGCTTGGGCATGTCAAGAGGATACAGACAACGGTGTCTGTCAAAGCAGTTGAAAGCCTCACTATAGATGGAAAGAGGAGTAAAGTCAGGCTCAAACTGACTTGCGATGAGCAGATTAGGCATGACTTACTAGAGTTGCACCTCTATGAGGACATGTCTAAGATAGGAGTTCATGGAGGCAAATGATTAAGGTTAAGAAGGTGTAGGTAGGATACAGGGGCACTGTAGAGTATACTTACAGTATTAGATACTTTCTACACTTTAGGTTAACTTTGCACTTTTTTCGGTCTTTGTCTTTCAATTACTTGTGCATATCCACTGTTATGACTATTTTAATATCTGAAGCGTTCTATTTATGTTTAATAAAATCCCTTCAATAGTACATGTTCTTATTATTGTGTCATCTATGCAGCTACATATAGAGCCGTGGGTCTCACTGGAATCAAACTCTTTATCCTTTGGGATAGAAATATTGTTTGCTTGTCTCTTACCCTTCCCAGACCTTAGCAATAATTTTTGCTGGTGTTGTGCTATACTGGGTATAGTTGTTGTTGTTGTAGGTCCTTGTTATTATTATGCATGATACTTACCATTTAATGAACTTAAAGCAAGCCAAAATACAAATCATGGTTATAGAAAGGAAGTTTGATCACTTTTTGTGAGATAAGATAATAAGAAAATAACCACTCTCTTGCTATGGAAGTTATGAAGACACTAGCCATCTTGTGATGAAAGTTGAAGCACAAGAACCTTTAATGATGAAAGATGAAGTAATGAAGACCGTTACGATGAAATTTATGAAGGTACGTTGACGAGCCTTGGTGATGAAAGAATGAAGTAAAGGAACAATTCTTTTGTAATGAAAGAAAACATGTAATTCAACTAATGGATTACATCATGTAATAAATAAAAAAAAAACGTGAACTGAAGTTATGTGAATGTTACAAACATTGTATGTCATGCATTAATGATAAAGACAAGACATGAAAATGAGGGGAATGAAAAAAAAAATTAAATATAAGGTCGATATCTCGAGCAAAAGGTCATACACTTACCATGAGGGTTCCACCGTCCCAGTTCCAAGAGCATTGTGGAGGATGCAAATCAGGAGCACACCGGCCTCCTAGCTTGGATGAGGACTTACGCAGTGACCCATACAAGGTGTCCCGCGCAAACCAGACATTTGGCCTAACAGCAATGGAACACCCACACTATGTGTGTCTCTGAAATCGAACTCTTGACTTCTTAGAGCAAATTCCGACGTGAGTACCAACTGAACTATGCTCTTGAGGCATATAATGTCGATATATGAGTGTATATGTTGTCTTGTTGAGCATAGTTATGTGCTCACTCCTTTATATTCTATTTTTTTTCATAGATATTTTAGCTCTTGAGGATGCTAAGCTACGAGAACATTTCGTATTATCTTGTTATCTATATGTTTATATTTTGAGAGATGAACTTATGTTATAAGAATTATTTGTGTTGTCTTTTGAAATACAACCTATGAAGTATTGTTGGACTCGAAGTTGGTATGATGCTACTTATTGGTAAGTATATGTTTATTTGGGGATGCAGTTAAGATTATTTTATAATTTTGAACGTAAGAGCAAAATATTGATAGCAATTTATCTTCATTTTGCACGTAGAAGAAGCTTGATGACTCGTGAGTTGCGATAATTTCGGGTCGTTGTCGCGGTCATAATCCAAAAATAGTCATGGTTGTGACACTAGCTTCTACCAAAATGTGTAATAACATTTAAAAATAAAGTGAATCATTCTTGAGCATTACAGTTTCAGCTACATGGAATTATGTATACAACAACAACAACAATTCCCATTCTATTGTGATAAGTCACACAACAACAACAATATTATTCCATTGTCTTAGACTCTCTCGTCTATAACGGATATAGATGGTCGGATGTATGTAACCATACTCATGTGTTAGAAACACACGATAATTCACTATTTTATCCTATATGTATATAATTAGTTTTTCTACTCGATTATTTTTTTGGATTTAATACTAAAAGAACAAATAACATATGAATATTCTCATTTTTTTTCTATTTTGTCGTATTCAGCTGAAACCATATAAATTATAAAAAAATTCAGGTCATATAAACTGAAAATACTTCAAAATGATAGAAGGAAAAAAAGGAAGAAAAAAAGCTAATTCTGTCGTAGGCACGTGCTTCTTTCATATATGTATATGCTATATGCAACTTCTAGTATAACTCACAAAGGAATAGTGTGTGTTAACCAATGAGAAACGAAGACACGATTCCCTATTCCAAGTTTAGGCAACACATGACATTATGTTGTTTACATTTTTCAGATAAAAAGGTCATATCCTGATTCTGAAAGCCTTCACCACTCGAGTGTTGTTTACATTTCTTGAGTTGCATAAGGTTAAATTTCCAAATTAGAGGATATTTAACGTTAGAATCATATGATATTGTGTATAATATAAAACAGCGTTATAGATAGAAGAAAACACGTATTGAAACAACCAGGTTTCCATACAACAGATGCTAATACTTAAACTTATGTTCTTGAGTTGTAATGCAATTTAAATACCAATAAGTATGTTTTTTATTTTTTTGTCTTATTTATGGAGGAGAAACTAATAAAATAATAAGTAGTTTTTTCTAAGGCATCATAAAAGAATTATATGATTACATGTAACGAGGCATGCATCAATTTTCATCATTAGTTTTTTCTACGCAATCATAAGATATGTACGTATGCATCAATTTTCAATTTATCTTTTATAGCTTTTACCAAAGTGCAAAGTAACATTTTAAAATTAAGTGAATCAGGCTTGAATTACACAAACATAAAGGTTATATGGAATTATGTATCGATACCCTTATTTACAGATCTATTTTGATAATTCACTATTTTTTCTTATATTTTTATCATTAGATTCTTTTAACTCGATTAATTTTTGGATACTAAAAGAACAAATAATATATGACTATGTATGAAAAACATATAAACGATAGAACTGAACATTTTTTAAATCGCATTCATTTGAAAACATTTAAATTTCCTTTACTCCTTCAGGTCATATAAAATTGAAAATACTTCGAAGTGATGGGAAAATAATTCACGTTCTCCTTTTTAATATGTATATATGCAATTTTAGTATGGTTCAAAAGTAATTACTGCATTAATAAATGAGAAATAGATAAATGAAACCGTGCTTTCTCCTACTAAGCTTAGGCACCACATGACATTCTCTTCTTTATTTTTTATATTGTTAAGCCATCATAAAATAATTGATAAGTGCATATTAAGTTATATAATTTAGATATACATTTTTTTTACAACATCAACGTTACCCCATTGCTTAGAGGCTCCCGTCTATGACAGATATATGGGAGGCCGGATATACGCAACCATACCCATATGTTAGAAACACACAGAGGTTATCTCTCGATGACTCATAATGATGCGTCAAGCTGTGTAGATCAACATCTACTTCACAATATAAGAAGTGCAGTAAATTTAATGAGTCATTTTTTTTAAAGCTTACAATCTTGAACACCATTATTTGCATTTTCTGTTTTTCACTTATGAATCATGTTAACTTGATGTCCCTCTCTCTTTTTTATTTTTTTATATCTTAACAAAGAGGAGACAGACAATGGAGTTTGTCAGACCAGTTGAAAGTTTCATTGTAAAGGGGAAGAGGAGTAAAGGCAGGTCCAAACTGACTTGGGATGAGTGGATTACGCATGACCTACTAGATTTGCACATCTCTAAAGACATGCAGAGCATTAAGGTTGACGAGGTTAGACATGATATAGGACACCTTAGAGTATATTTAGGGGCGTAGATGCTAGATATTGTAGATACTATATACCTGCTCTATTATGCATGTACATATACAGGCAGAGGTCTCACTGAAAGCAAACTCTCTATCTTTTGGTATATTATCCCTTGGATAGAGGTATTGTTTGTCTGCCGCTCACCCTCCCCATACCCTAACGATAGCTTTTGATGCCGTTATGATATACTGGATATGATTGATTGATAGATAGATACTATATATGGTTTAGGTTGACTCTGCATTTTTTGTTTGTGTTTCTGTCTTTGTCTTGCATTATATGTGTATATACATGTTTATGGATATTTTAATACCGGAAGCTTCCTATTTGTATTTACCAAACTCCCTCACTAATACATTAGCACATCATATACCTATTTTTGTGTCATTTATGTAGGTGCATATAGAGGTGAAATCTTACTGGAATCAAACTCTGTATCCAGTGGAATAGAGGTATCGTTTGACTGCCGATCATCCTTCCCAGACTCTGACGATAGCTTCTGTAGTCGTTAGAATATAATGAGTATAATTGATTGATTTCAACCAACTTCAAAAGAATGTACATAAAATTTGACCAACTTCAACAGAAAGCGCTGTCAACCTTAATGATTGCCCTACATCATCGCATAAGAAGAAAAAATGGAAAAAAGAAAAAGGAAAAAAGGGCTTGCATGTATCTAATGGGTCATTACCGTAGTGCATCTTGTAATTATAATTAAGCCTATAAAAAGTTATATTACCTGTTATCTGCTTTTAATAGATTTTCAATTAGTCAAATGAATATTTGTAGGGAAAAATACTTCTTTTTTGTTGTTTTAAAAGAAAGATAGAAATATCGGAACTATATAAAAAGTGCTATAATATTGTTTTAAGCTCATGCATATTTGGTTAAAAAAAATAAAAGCTCATGCATATTTTCTCAAATTGACTTGTCAAACGTGCACTATTTATTAGGATTCATTTAGTAACTTTTAATGCTGAAAATATAACCAACAAACACCTATATATAACTTTTTTTTGGTTGCCCAAGGTGTTATGCTCCGTACCCTCCGTAAAATAATTAGAGGATAAAAAGAATATTAAATGTAATTAATGACAATTAATAGAAATAAATTAAGAATTGAATACTAAATTTATTAGCATTTATTGAGGGAATACATGATAGAATTAAGTAGTATTTAATTTAGAGTTGAATATTAGAATTTTATTATTTAAGATAAATAAGATAATGGGATATAATTTAGAAACTCAAATTTCACCCTTCCCATATCAAAACTGACAGGACGTCAGTTTTTCTATTCCTTCACAGAAACCGAGGCCAACTTCCCATTCTTCCCCATTGGCGATTTTTTTTCCTCCTTCTCTTTCTCCTTAGGCGATTTTCCCCTCTTCTCCAACCCTAGGTGAAGATCCTTCAAGAACACAACCCGTTCTTCGTTTGTTCTTCAAATCCTCTTCGAGTAATCACAGACAAGTAATCTACCTATGAGTTCCTACGATTTGCGAAAGAAAAATGCCTATTTTTGACATCAAAATGGATCACAATGCAGTAGTTTCTTTCTGTGAATCTATATGTGATTTATGTGTTTTTGGTTTCGAGATTTGGCCGCTATTTGATCGAAATCTTTGTTGTTGTTGTTGATTATGTGAGATCATGCAAAACTCAATCCCATGAATCCCTATTTGATGCTATTGGCGGTTGAAGGGAAGGGAGAGTGGAAAAGGGTGAGGTTTTGGGTGTGTATTTGATGAATGATGTGAGTTTTAGGCTTGAATCTTTGACGTGTATGTGAAAGATTTTGTGTTGGTGAATTAAGGATGGATTGATAGTGAGGATTAGGCTTGGAATGGTTGGAAGAAAGTTGGAAATCGATTGGGATTTAGATCTGCAGTTTCTGCAGAAATCGCAGGATGAAGATTCTGAAAATTGATGACGTCGATCGATCGACGTCAGAGGATGACGTACGTCGATCGATCGATGTCTAGTTGGTGAGAGACTGATGTGCTTCAGATGAACGTAGATCGATCGATGTATAAGGAGTGAGAGATCGATGTGTCTCAGATGTATGTCGATCGATCGACGTAGGTTGAGTGAGAGATCGACGTGCCTCAGATGGACATCGATCGATCGACGTCAGGGTATGACGTCCATCTGTTTTGTGAGAAAATAAGGGAAGAAAGAGGGAAGCTAGGGGATCCTTTGGATGAACTTAGGGACTTCTTAGGACCTGATTAAGGTTAGCCTAAGTCTTGGGAACAGGACTTAAGATGGTGAATCAACGGTGGAGACTTCGTATGGTATTTGAATCGGACTTCAAAGTTAATGACCTAAGGGGTTAGGAATGAACGTATGATGCTCTACAGAGTTCAAAAAGGAGAATGTGTGGGTTCCTACATTATCCTTTGGGTTCTAGAATGAATGTTTAGGTGATGTGGACTTGTCGGAAAGGATACGATCGAGTGTGTGAATGAGGTGAGTCTCGAATTATCAATTGACGTTTGAATGTGATTGAATGATGAGAAATCGTGCATTTTTGCATCATGGCACTTGCATTTGCATTATGTTTTGATAAGAGCTGTGCCTCGGCACAGGGTATAAAGTTTGCGAAATGAGATGTGATGCGTTATAGGGTATAAAGACAAGTTGTAACCATCACAGGGTATAAAGACAAGCTGTAATGTGTCATAGGGTATAAAGACAATCTGTAACCATCACAGGGTATAAAGACAAGCTGTAATGTGTCATAGGGTATAAAGACAAGCTGTGGCCCACCACAGGGTATAAAGTTATGTGACCGGACATTGTGACATGCATTGCACTGTTTTGAAAAGTGAAGCATAAGCATTTGGGGTTTGTGTAGTTTAGTGCACGCTTTGAACTGCCATGCATCACATGAGTCGTTGCGGTACGATTGAATTGTAATTAGATTGTTATTAAACTGTTGAATGCTTATTAATTAATGATCTTATTCTGTTATACTATGAATCTATATTCTTGAAGTTACACAAGACAGGTGCCCCATCAACCCCTTGATTTAAATACTACTCATGTCTTGCCATGTGTTGATCCCGTATGTCTTATAAGCGGGTTACTTGCTAGCGTTTTCGCTAAGGGTACTACCATTGTTTTGCAGATGAGCCAGTTATGACATGATATTCATAGAGGACGACGGCGAGTGGGCGGAATGGGATGTTTAGTGTTCATATCGGGAATTGTTCTAAACTGTTTCATATCATTTTAGTTTCTCTCATTCATTTGAAGACTTAGATGGCTGCGTCCATAAACTACTTTATTTACTTATGTTTGGGAATACGGATTTGGATGATTTAGATTTTATTTTGCACGTGTCTCCGTGCTTATTCTCTTACGTCATTGATGATGTGTATTCGAGAGATGAGACGTCTTGTAGTCTTCTCAGTAAGCTACGACGGGTGCACCGGTTTGGATCCGCTGTCCGGGTTGGGGCACTACAGGTGGTATCAGAGCCTAGGCTTCAGATCTATCTCGGAGACCTAGGTTATGTCATATAGAGTCTTAAGCTATGATTTTGACCTTAAGTTGATTCATAGGTCTAAGTACTTGATCTTAGACATAATATGAATTGGGTTGGGTATGCGCGAGTGCGATATAACTTAATTTAAGACTAGACTATTTATTTTCTTTTTTCGTGACATATGCAAGTTCGATCTGTGCAACACGTAGGAGCTTTCAGGATTATCTTTGGAATTACCGAATGCTAATAAGCATCGATTTTGCAGACGATGCCTCCTAGAAAGGATAACGCTGGAAACGGTGGCAATGAAAATGAGAACCCACAGCCACCACAAATGGTAATGCCCCAAGCGCTAATGGACGCCATAACAGTGATTGCGCAAAGTGTTGCCCAGCAACAGCAACAACCTCCTCCTCTACCACCGCCACAGCATGGCATAAGGTACTACATTGGAGAGATGTGAAAGATGCATGCCACAACTTTTGAGGGGACCACCGATCCAGAGGTAGCAGGATTCTGGTTGGACGAGGTAGAGAAATGCTTCAGGCTCGTACAAGTGCCTGAAGAACTTAAGGTGGATGTGGCCACGCCCTTGCTGAGTGGCCGGGCTAACGCTTGGTGGAATGGTATGCTACCTAAGATGACTCCCCCCATCTTGTGGAGACAATTTGTTCATGCCTATAAAGACTACTATGTGCCTGAGACTGCCATATTAGCATGCCACAACATTTGAAGACTTAGATGGCTGCGTCCATAAACTACTTTATTTACTTATGTTTGGGAATACGGATTTGGATGATTTAGATTTTATTTTGCACGTGTCTCCGTGCTTATTCTCTTACGTCATTGATGATGTGTATTCGAGAGATGAGACGTCTTGTAGTCTTCTCAGTAAGCTACGACGGGTGCACCGGTTCGGATCCGCTGTCCGGGTCGGGGCACTACAGGTGGTATCAGAGCCTAGGCTTCAGATCTATCTCGGAGACCTAGGTTACGTCATATAGAGTCTTAAGCTATGATTTTGACCTTAAGTTGATTCATAGGTCTAAGTACTTGATCTCAGACATAATATGAATTGGGTTGGGTATGCGCGAGTGCGATATAACTTAATTTAAGACTAGACTATTTATTTTCTTTTTTCGTGACGTATGCAAGTTCGATCCGTGCAACACATAGGAGCTTTCAGGATTATCTTTGGAATTACCGAATGCTAATAAGCATCGATTTTGCAGACGATGCCTCCTAGAAAGGATAACGCTGGAAACGGTGGCAATGAAAATGAGAACCCACATCCACCACAAATGGTAATGCCCCAAGCGCTAATGGACGCCATAACAGTGATTGCGCAAAGTGTTGCCCAGCAACAGCAACAACCTCCTCCTCTACCACCGCCACAGCATGGCATAAGGTACTACATTGGAGAGATGTGAAAGATGCATGCCACAACTTTTGAGGGGACCACCGATCCAGAGGTAGCAGGATTCTGGTTGGACGAGGTAGAGAAATGCTTCAGGCTCGTACAAGTGCCTGAAGAACTTAAGGTGGATGTGGCCACGCCCTTGCTGAGTGGCCGGGCTAACGCTTGGTGGAATGGTATGCTACCTAAGATGACTCCCCCCATCTTGTGGAGACAATTTGTTGAGGCCTATAAAGACTACTATGTGCCTGAGACTGCCATATTAGAGAAGATGAGGCAGTTCGATAAGTTGGAGCAAGACCGGATGACAATCTCTGATTACGCTGACCGATTCCACGCCTTGGGGAAGTTCACGCCCATGGTATTGGAGAACAACAGGATGAAAATGCTCAAGTTTGAGCAAGGTTTGAACCCCCGCATTCGGACGGCTATAGCAGGGTCTAGTCTGAAAACATTTGAGGAGATGCTGGATGCTTGTTACTGTGTAGAGAGTGACATGCGCAGGTCGCAGCCTAGAGAGGCTCGGGACGAAACAAGCAAGAGACCGAGGGATGATAGGAGTGAAGGTAGACCCGGACGTTGGGTCAAGATTCCCCAAAAAGGCCAGACACGACCATTTCAGAGGGCACCACAGCAGAACCAGCCTGATCGACATGCGCCCGGTGTGTGCCCCCACTGCCGGAAGAATCATGTAGGAGAGTGTTGGAAGCAAACCGGCGCGTGTTTTAAGTGTGGCAAGACGGGCCACAGGATTAAGGATTGTCCCGAGTGGAAGCAAAAGCCACAGGGAGAAGCAGGGCCGTCGCAGCAGCAAAGGGGTAGGCCCAAACCCAACGCGAGGGTACATGTCATGACCGACGCTGAGGTGCAAGAATGCACTGACATTGTGACAGGTACGATTTAAGTTAAATCTTAGCTGTTTAAGTTGAATTTTAGTCTTTTAAGTTGAAATTGAATGTGCTATACATGAAAATTTATGTGTTACACTCTTTGCGTTAGGTGCTATTCTAGTAAATAAGGTGCTTGCGAATGTGTTGTTTGATAGTGGTGCAAGTCACTCATTCATTTCTAAGCAGTTCGTCAAGGACTTGACTGTCAACCCGAGTGGCTTGAAACCCCCTTCAGGGTGCAGGCAGCTGGTGAACAAGTATTGGTTTCATATCACCAGTATAAGGACTGTGAATTGGAGTTGGATGGGAAGGTGTTTCCCGTTACGTTGGTTCCAATTACGATGAAGGATTTTGATGTGATATTGGACATGGATTGGCTGACCAAGTATCATGCCAATATTGACTGCAGACTTAAACAAGTGACCGTTAAGGACCCTGAAATGAATGAAATAACGGTACAAGGAAATATCAAGCTAACCAAAGCCCCGAAGAAGATATACCTGACGACGATTAAGGCTTTCAAGGCTTTGAGGAAGGGATCAGAGGGACTTATGGTGTATACTTTGGACGCGAAGCAAGAAGTTCCCTCAATAGATCAGATTCCGGTAATCAATGAATTTAAGGACGTATTTCCGGATGATTTGCTGGGAGTTCCGCCATCAAGAGAAGTGGAGTTCGAGATCAACTTGATCCCCGGAGCCGAGCCTATATCTAAGGCACCCTACAGAATGGCTCCAGCTGAACTTAAGGAGCTAAAGGGACAACTTCATGAGTTGTTAGATAAGAAGTTAATTCGTCCCAGCGTATCACCCTGGGGAGCTCCAGTTTTATTTGTCAAGAAGAAGGATGGCAGCATGCGGTTATGTATCGATTACCGAGATTTGAACAAGATAACTATTAAGAACAAATATCCTCTGTCAAAGATTGAGGATTTATTCAATCAACTAAAGGGAGCTCGATGGTTCTCGAAAATTGACCTTCGTCAGGGATATCATCAATTGCTCGTGAAAGCAGGTGACGTTCCTAAAACAGCTTTCCGGACTCGATATGGGCATTATGAGTTTTTGGTGATGCCTTTTGGATTGACTAATGTCCCAGCAGCTTTTATGGACTTGATGAACACCGTGTTCCGAGAACAACTGGATCAATTCGTTGTGGTGTTCATCGACGATATCTTGGTTTACTCCCCTGATGAGCAATCCCATGCAGAACACCTAAGAGTAGTGTTGGAAATTTTGACGCAACAGAAGCTTTATGCCAAATTCAGCAAGTGTGAATTCTGGCAAAGAAGTGTAGCCTTTCTCGGTCATGTGATTTCGGAGGACGGGATCTCTGTGGATCCTAAGAAGATAGAAGCCATCACTGAATGGCCAAGACCTACAAACGTGACCGAAGTCAGAAGCTTCCTAGGCTTAGCAGGCTACTATAGGAAGTTTGTTGAGGGATTCTCAACAATAGCGGTTCCATTGAGTCGACTTACTCAGAAGAAGACTAAGTTTGAATGGACTGCTGAATGCGAGCAGAGCTTTTCGGAGCTCAAGAAGAGATTGACCACTGTCCCGGTGTTGGCGCAACCCTCCGGCACCGACGGTTTTGTGATCTATAGTGATGCGTCCAAGAAAGGACTAGGTATGTACATCATCACCATTAGTGCATTGTATATACTTATGCTATTCTTGAACTAACTTCCTGTTTATAGGTTGTGTTTTGGTGCAAAATGGACGAGTTATCTCGTACGCATCGAGACAGTTGAAACCATATGAACAGAATTACCCAACGCATGACTTAGAACTCGCAGCTGTAGTATTTGCTCTTAAGATCTGGAGGCACTATTTGTATGGAGAGAAGTGTGCCGTGTTCATGGATCATAAGAGCCTGAAATACCTGTTCTCGCAGAAAGAGCTGAATATGAGACAGAGAAGATGGTTGGAATTGCTTAAAGATTACGACTTAACCATCAACTATCACCCTGGTAAGGCCAATAGAGTGGCAGACGCGTTGAGCCGAAAATCTAACCATGCAAGACAGTCGCCTTTAGAGCGAGAGATCGAAGAGTTTGGTTTGGATGTTATAGACTTAGTGGCAAATTTCCTTACCGCTTTATCTATAACCCCAGACTTGGTAGACAGAATCAAAGAAGCGCAGTATGAGGATACAACAATGAGAGAAATCTGCGATAAATTGTCTATGGGATCACTAAAAGATTTCCAGTTGCGAGGGAATGGAAGTCTATGGTTTCAGAATCGGTTATGCGTACCAGATAATGATGAACTTCGGAGGGAATTGCTTCGAGAAGCGCATAACTCGAGAATGTCTATCCATCCTGGGAGCACGAAAATGTACAAGGACCTCAAAAGAAATTATTGGTGGATATGGATGAAAAGATCTATCGCGGAGTATGTTGAAAAGTGTCTAGTATGCCAATAAGTCAAAGCAGAACATCAACGACCTGGCGGTTTGATGATGCCACTCAAAATTCCTGAATAGAAATGGGAACACGTGACAATGGACTTCGTGATGGGGTTACCCAAAACCAGAAGTGGGAATGAGATGATTTGAGTAATTGTAGACCGCTTGATAAAGACAGCTCATTTCATAGCTATGCCACATGGTACCTCTTATGAGAAATTGTCCAACATATATGTGGATAATATTGTGAGCTTGCATGGAGTCCCCGTCAGTATTGTATCGGACCGTGATCCCAAGTTCACTTCTAAGTTCTAGAGGGCATTTCAGAAAGCGATGGGTACCGAGTTAAGGATGAGTACCGCCTATCATCCTCAGACAGATGGACAGTCGGAGAGGACAATCCAAACTTTGGAGGACATGCTGCGAGCATGCGCATTGGATTTTAAGGGAAACTGGGATAACATGTTGAAACTGATGGAATTCTTTTACAACAACAGCCACCACAGTGCCATTGGTATGGCTCCATTTGAGGCTCTATACGGACGGAAGTGCCGATCTCCGGTTTGTTGGGACGAAGTTGGGACAAAGACGATCACTGCACCTGAGTTGATTGAGCAAATGATTGAGAAAGTTAAGATCATAAGAGAGAGACTAATGGTGGCACAAGATCGCAGTAAGAGTTGGGCTGATACAAAAAGACGACCCTTGGAGTTTGAGGAAGGTGAAAAGGTTTATCTACGAGTTTCACCCACCAAGGGAGTGGCGAGGTTCGGAATGAAGGGCAAGTTAAGCCCTAGATATATTGGTCCATACGAGGTGCTTGGCAAGGTTGGAGAAAGAGCCTACCGATTAGAGTTGCCTCCAATCTTATCCCGAGTACACAATGTGTTTCATGTGTCTCAACTGAGGAAATATGTATCGGACCCAAGCCATATCCTTGAGGCTCAACCATTGGATGTTAGAGAAGATGTCACATATGAAGAACATCTAGTGACGATTGTGGATAGGAAAGATCAAGTCCTACGCAAGCGCGTGATTCCGTATGTCAAAGTTCAATGGAGTAATCATACGGAGCGTGAAGCCACGTGGGAGCTTGAGGAGCAAATGAGGGAGTTGTATCCACACTTCTTCCAATAAGGTACGTCAGTTTCGAGGACGAAACTTTTTGTAAGGGGAGTGGAATGTTATGCACCGCACCCTCCGTAAAGTAATTAGAGGATAAAAAGAATATTAAATGTGATTAATGACAATTAATAGAAATAAATTAAGAATTGAATACTAAATTTATTAGTATTTATTGAGGGAATAAATGATAGAATTAAATAGTATTTAATTTAGAGTTGAATATTAGAATTTTATTATTTAAGATAAATAAGATAATGAGATATAATTTAGAAACTCAAATTTCACCCTTCCCATATCAAAACTGACAGGACGTCAGTTTTTCTATTCCTTCACAGAAACCGAGGCCAACTTCCCATTCTTCCCCATTGGCGATTTTTTTCCTCCTTCTCTTTCTCCTTAGGCGATTTTCCCCTCTTCTCCAACCCTAGGTGAAGATCCTTCAACACAACCCGTTCTTCGTTTGTTCTTCAAATCCTCTTCGAGTAATCACAGGCAAGTAATCTACTTATGAGTTCTTACGATTTGCAAAAGAAAAGGGCCTATTTTTGATATCAAAATGGATCACAATACAATAGTTTCTTTCTGTGAATCTATATGTGATTTATGTGTTTTTGGTTTCGAGATTTGGCCGCTATTTGATTGAAATTTTTGTTGTTGTTGTTGATTATTATGTGAGATCATGCAAAACCCAATCTCATGAATCCCTATTTGATGCTATTGGCGGTTGAAAGGAAGGGAGAGTGGAAAAAGGTGAGGTTTCGGGTGTGTATTTGATGAATGATGTGAGTTTTAGGCTTGAATCTTTGACGTGTATGTGAAAGATTTTGTGTTGGTGAATTAAGGATGGATTGATAGTGAGGATTAGGCTTGGAATGGTTGGAAGAAAGTTGGAAATCGCTTGGGATTTAGATCTGCAGTTTCTGTAGAAATCGCAGGATGAAGATTCTGAAAATTGATGACGTCGATCGATCGACGTCAGAGGATGACGTACGTCGATCGATCGATGTCTAGTTGGTGAGAGACTGATGTGCTTCAGATGAACGTAGATCGATCGATGTATAAGGAGTGAGAGATCGATGTGTCTCAGATGTACGTCGATCGATCGACGTCAGGGTATGACGTCCATCTGTTTTGTGGGAAAATAAGGGAAGAAAGATGGAAGCTAGGGGATCCTTTGGGTGACCTTAGGGACTTCTTAGGACCTGATTAAGGTTAGTCTAAGTCTTGGAAACACGACTTAAGATGGTGAATCAACGGTGGAGACTTCGTAGGGTATTTGAATCGGACTTCAAAGTGAATGACCTAAGGGGTTAGGAATGAACGTATGAGGCTCTACAGAGTTTAAAAAGGAGAATGTGTGGGTTCCTACATTATCCTTTGGGTTCTAGAATGAATGTTTAGGTGATGTGGACTTGTCGGAAAGGATATGCTCGAGTGTGTGAATGAGGTGAGTCTCGAATGATCGATTGACGTTTGAATGTGATTGAATGATGAGAAGTCGTGCATTTTTGCATCATGGCACTTGCATTTGCATTATGTTTTGATAAGATCTGTGCCTCGGCACAGGGTATAAAGTTTGCGAAATGAGCTGTGATGCGTTACAGGGTATAAAAACAAGTTGTAACCATTACAGGGTATAAAGACAAGCTGTAATGTGTCATAGGGTATAAAGACAAGCTGTAACCATCACAGGGTATAAAGACAAGCTGTAATGTGTCATAGGGTATAAAGACAAGCTGTGGCCCACCACAGGGTATAAAGTTATGTGACCGGACATTGTGACATGCATTGCACTGTTTTGAAAAGTGAAGCATAAGCATTTGGGGTTTGTGTAGTTTAGTGCACGCTTTGAACTGCCATGCATCACATGAGTCGTTGTGGTACGATTGAATTGTAATTAGATTGTTATTAAACTGTTGAATGCTTATTAATTACTGATCTTATTCTGTTATGCTATGAATCTATATTCTTGAAGTTACACAAGACAGGTGCCCCATCAACCCCTTGATTTAAATACTACTCATGTCTTGCCATGTGTTGATCCCGTATGTCTTATAAGCAGGTTACTTGCTAGCGTTTTCGCTAAGGGTACTACCATTGTTTTGCAGATGAGCCCAGTTATGACATGATATTCATAGAGGACGACGGCGAGTGGGCGGAATGGGATGTTTAGTGTTCATATCGGGAATTGTTCTAAACTGTTTCATATCATTTTAGTTTCTCTCATTCATTTGAAGACTTAGATGGCTGCGTCCATAAACTATTTTATTTACTTATGTTTGGGAATACGGATTTGGATGATTTAGATTTTATTTTGCATGTGTCTCCGTGCTTATTCTCTTACGTCATTGATGATGTGTATTCGAGAGATGAGACGTCTTGTAGTCTTCTCAGTAAGCTACGACGGGTGCACTGGTTCGGATCCGCTGTCCGGGTCGGGGCGCTACAGGTGGTATCCTCCAGCCGAAAGTCAGAAGACTAATCCTCCGTCCCTATGGTCAGCACACTAAGTGGTAGAGGACTGAGCATAGTCCCCGCGTCCTCTAACAGTGTTCTTTGTGCAGGTCAGCAATGAGACTGTCGCAATTCATTAACGGAAAAGTAACAACGTTAGCAATTCGGATCACCTCTGATCTTTGGTGAAGACATGACTTTATCATTTGACGCTAAAAGAAGGGCCTGAACATCCGTTATCTTATTTTTCTGTGATATCAACACATATATTCGTATCAGCATGGTTAGAACCCCACATGATCTGTTGGGGAGTCCGTCAATCCACGTCGACGTAGAAACGCACGGTCTGGCCCTTTGGAGCAGGTCTCCAAGGAGCCAGAGTGGCATGTGCATAATGCTCTTGGAGTAACAGATGAGGAGCGTGAGAAATCAATGAAATATGTGGCCGAGAATTTAGGAGTTTTTGAGGCCATGCTCCATTCACATGGGCGGGGATCGAACCCCTAACCATGTGCTTAAGGGACGAGGTACTGAACCACCACGCTTAGTTACTTATAAATAACTTTCAAATGACTTCGAAATTGATTCCATTATGTTAGGACAAATCTTCATTCTATTTATTTCATATCGCTTGGTGATTTTTTTCAAAGTAACTTAATGACTTAAAAGGAAAGTTATCAGAAATTTAGGAAACTTTCAATTGCGTTTCATATCGATTTCTTTTGTTAAATCATTGATACTTAAATAAGCACATGATATATATCGTACAAGTTTCCTGTCGAAATGGGATGTCAAAGTAGCCAAAAGAAAAAAAAAAGAAAAAAAAAGTAGGTTGCCAATAGTAAAACCACGTAGATGTTTTTTTTTAAATCACCGAGTTGTAACACACAGAGGATACATCTCTGTGTTTTTTTTATTTTTATTTTTTATAGTTTAGTAAAACCACCTGGTTTTACTAAACTATAAAAAATAAAAATAAAAAAACACAGAGATGTATCCTCTGTGTGTTACAACTCGGTGATTTAAAAAAAAACATTACATATAAAAAAATTCATATATTAAATCCCTCCCATAACCCTCAATACCCTGAAATCCCTCCCATAACCCTCAATCTCATTACTCCCCATTATACCCTATAATTCATACCCATAACTCCCCACTACTTAAATAAACCAATTACCCTTATTTCTCTCCCCATTCTAGCCGGCAACTACACTTAAGACAAAAAAAAACACAGCTGAGAGTAGAGAGGAGAGGGAGACGAAGAATAAAAAAAGAAAAGAAGGAAAAGGAGAACTCGTTATATTTTTGCAAAACATATATGTATATTTTTGTATAAAATTTAAGTATCATGCATATGTATTTTTTGTTGCATATATGGATGTATATACATGTGTTTAGCCGTGTATATATATATATATATATATATATATATATATATATATATATATATATATGGATATTTATATGGATCTGGAACTTTGTTGATTTTTATCTATATAGCCGATTGATATATATATATATATATATATATATATATATATATATATATATATCTGTGTGTGTGTATATCTATGTATGTATGCATGTATGTATGACAGTCTTGGTGTTCGGCCAAAGCACTCTTTTGGTGAAAGTTATATAATTTTTATGTATATGATATAAATAAGTACAAGAATATATATATGTTGCCATGTATATATATTTATATGTATTTAAATTGTAGATTGGTGTGAAGAATATGTATGGGCCGAATGGATGATTATATGGATGAAGATTTTTAGCAAACTGTTTTTGGCATAAGAAGTGATATAATTTTTATAGGCATATGATTATAAGTTGTGAAATATGTGGATTTTATATTTGATAAGAAATTTGGAAATTGTATAGTTTTTGGACAAATTTGATGTTAAAAAAATGGGTTTTTGTATGATTTAGTGATGAGACAAGGTTGGATATAACATAAGATAGATTCTAGTAGAAATAGGTGGCGACGCGTGCAAATTGATAGTGTGTTAGGGTTGAATTGTTCTTGCTATCTGTGGTATTAGCTGTGAGAAAATATGAAGTGAGTAGGGAGAAGTGAAATTAGGTTAGGGAGTAGGGGCAGGGGCTGGCCGAGGGAGTGGGCTGGAGGTGGCGATTCTGGCGGGGACAGTGGGGCTGGCCGAGGTGTTGGTGGTGAGCTGAACTGAGTTGAGTAATGGGTTGGGAAAAAAGTAGGCCGATGGAGGTACATGTATGTATATATGTGTATATGCACATGTATGTGCGCGAGCATGTATACGTATGTAGGTACACTTAAGTAGTGGTGGATGGGACATCGGAATTGGTAAATTGTTAAATTGTGATGTGCGATATTTGTTATGTTTGTGATGGGTGTTGAATTTGATCGAAATCGATATTGCATTTGGAATTTATCGAATATTTGAAATCGTTTTGGAAAAATTGATCGTTTTGAAAATCATTTTGAAATTGTGCATCGCATATTGTTAAAGTCACTCTTACAAGAGAATTATATCGTTAAGCCAGATTAGTTCAGAACAAACGGGATGTCCGAGCACATTTGACTATTTTGGATAACCCGCTCGGACACATTTGACCATCAATTGGGCTGTCCAGGCACGTTTGACTATTTTGATAGGCTGCCTGGACACATTTGACCACTGGAGATCAGTTCGTAAGTCTTATGGCATATGTTTGTAAGAAAAGTGTTATAGTCATTGCACCGAAATTGTAATTGGTATCGTTTATCAAAAATTGCATCGTATCGTATCGCATCGAAACAAACTTGGATTTAGAAAATTGAATTGAAAATTGATTTTGACTGCATCGCATCGAGTTGAAGATTGCATCACCGAATTTTGATTGTCACTAACATTTGGCTGACTCTGAGTGGTTATTTGATTTATTGATATCATTGACTTGATTGTGGTGTTATCATAAGGATAACATGGTAATTTATTTGCGAACAGAAAACTTGCTATTTTATATATTGTTATGTATTTTAAACACACATGTTTCCACATGTATGACCCCATAGCAAATACAGTGAGGTTACTTGCTGAGCGATGTTTTGTCGCTCATTCTTTATTTTTAATGAACCTCTAGATAATCAGGAGTATGAGATGAGATTCATAGAGGACGAGTCTGAATGAGGTTATTGATGATCGAGAATTTGCTATCTTATTGTTATGTGATTATCTCGAGACTTGTATTTTGTGGATTTATATTTGTCATCCTGAGATGATAAAAATATTTTGCTAAGTTTCGATTAACTTACTGTATTTCGGACTTTTGTCTAGATACTTTATGTCAGTGATTGTAGATTATTTTGAGGATTTTATTTTAAGACTTCCGCTGACTTCAGTTTATGTCACTTTGCTCATGTTTAATTGATTTGTAGACACCTTGTATTTAATTTAGTGGAATATGGCGGGTGAACCGTCTTGAATACTAAGGCTCGGGACAGGTCGCTACAGTGTATCTGTCTATGTGCATCATTTAATAAAATTAAGAATTAAGATCACCTCGCAAACTTGGAAGAAAGACAACAAATATAGTAGTTTTAATAAGAAAACTCATTTTATCGTATATTCGAAAGAAAATCCAAATCTATACACAACGGTTTTGTCAAAACCCTCTAGTGCCATGTAATACGATTTTGACAAACCCTTCTTGTGGCATTCTAACTTTTGGCACAAGACGGTTCTGTCAAACCCGTATGTTGTCCTTTTTTAGAAAAAAAGTATTTATTCAATAAATAAATAAGTTTGTGTCTAATTTATTTTATGTTTGTGGTAATGCGTACTTTTATAGAAATGTAACATTTTTCAAGACTGAAATGTCAGAACCGTCTTGTGTCTTTTTAAAAAAAATTATTTTCTCAATAACAAAATAAGTTTGTGTCTAGTTTGTCTTTATGGTTGTGTCAATGCCTTTTTTTATAGAAACGTAATATTTTCTAAGTAAATTTTTTTACGATCTATTCAGATAAAATGACAACTCAGTATTTATGTTTACTCTTTTTACATTCGTGTCAATGCCTTTTTTTTGGTAAAATATATTTTAATTTTAGTGATAAAGCAAAGCAAATATAAACAAATAAAACCAGAATAAAGTAAAAAAAAGTAAAAATAAATCAAAAGTGTACAAAAATATGTCTATATACAAAATATCGTGAATATAATACCAATAAAATATACATCTCAGATGCACCTACTTGTACAAAAACGCTTCCTATGTCTAGGTCGCTTGGCAACTATACTAATTCTGGACGGACTTAGATCTTTTGGCAGCTGAGACTGTGACTACGAATACGGTGGCGACAGATTGGCTCCCTGAGATGCTATATGTATTAGCGTCTCTGCCTGCTCTAGATTTTGGTCTAACTGTCTGGCAAATTGGGAGTGGGAGAAAAAAGCTATTCAATGTCAAATATGTCATCCTCAGCAAATGCATGTATGTCGTCAATAGCTGGTGTTAAGAAGGATGTGCCAAGATGTGACCATTCTCCTAGTACGCATGTTCTGAAGGACCTCTGCATGTGGAACATATGCATCAGCATGCTACGACTCCCTAGCGTATACGTGTGCCAACTACAGACCATTTGGCTATGACACGACATATTATGGATAATATGCATCGGCGGGCTTCTGGGTGGATGTGATTGGAGGCCTATGCAGCAGAAGATATCCGAGTCCTTCCTTGCTGAGCCCAATCGATGTCATTTCCGTGTATGTTTTGTCTTCGGCAGCTGACGCAGGATGGTAGATCCGAGCAACATAGTATAAACATCAATATACATTTAACTAACATTACACAATTAATTAAATCAAAAGATGTAAACGTACCAACCACACAATACTAGATGTGAAACCATAAAAACCATAATCGCCTACGTGCTCCACACGAAGTCAAGCAAACGTCAGGAGTGTCCGAGGTCTGTACCACTACATATATGGTGAGTCATCTATCAGTACGCCAGACCAGTACATCTTGATCCTCTCACTGCAGTACGAATATGGCGTACGTCTGCACATAGTCGACGTTCCACACCCTCTTCGTTATGTAGCTGGGCGACAACTCCTGTGTTAGTCCAAAAGTGTCTCATCACTCTATAAGGGAGGTAATGCTCCATAATATGTCATATAATTAAAGGCACTTGGCAGTAACAGATGAGCACCTTGGGTGCACACAAATGACAAAGTCGCCAGCACGTCAAGACCGTAAGGCACCCGAGCAAAATTGTCCTCCGCTAACTGCCAAGCTGATCGCGTACAACATGCACAGTGTGCTGAGGAACCTCCGAGAAGCTGTATTCGCAAAGCCATCAACTTGCACGAGGTGCATCATCAATCATCTCAGCTGGCGCCCAAAGTGTCGAGGACAGAAGATGGCGAAACGCTCCCATATCCAGAATTGCAACAGCTATAACGACCCGTAATCTAATGTCCCTTCAGCATTATAAGTGAGTCTTTGCATATTTAAGTACATCCTATAGCGCAACAGTGGTGTCGCCTAAAGGTAGGTGAAATGAGTGGGTCTCCTGTTGTCACCTCTTTAAGAATGCGGTGATCAAACCGTGATCCACCTTATACTATACTGTAACACTTACCATAGCTCCACATACTCTATGTATGCCCTGCAACTATTGGAGACGATCGAATCCCCATAGAAATCCAATGCTTGCATGGAGTGTCCAAAAATCTCCTATATCCGGTTTCAACTCGTCAACAACACTGCTACTACTAACAGAGGACGTCCTAAGTAAACCTAAATATGTATTTAACATAAACTAAACAAAATTTGAACATAAATACATGAAATAAAAAATAATTAACTTGAATTAAACGAATTACACGTTCATGCAATCAAAACAAGTAAATAGCAATAATTAATACTAATACACGTAAAATCAAAAAAAATTGATTGATAATAATTATATATTAAAATACATTCACGCAGTCAAAACAATTAATTGACAAGTACACACTTCTTAATATTCATAAATTGCAATAATCAAAAAACAAATAAATTACAATAAATAAATAACTCACACTGGGGAAAAAGCTTGAGTCTATCTTCATTTGTGTTTTATCTCTGCGTAGATTCTCTCAGAACTTTGTTGCATTTTAGGATAATATTAACAAAAATATTTGAAGTGAAAATGTGACACAAGACGGTTCGCTCAAAACTTTGTGTGTAAGACGGTTCTATCAAAATCTCTTTGTGTCATGTAATACGATTTTGACAGAACCGTGGGATGCAACCTAAGTGTTAAATAACATAGTGTTTTTAAAAATACACTCAAATATGTATAATATGTCGCGTCTATATATATTAATAATAAAACTACTTAGCTTTGTACTTGGCTAATGTATTTTGACATCAAGTTTGGTAATTATTCATAATCCTAAAGTTGCGTCCTTTTTCATGGTTGAACATTTTGCACAGACAAATGTGATAGTGGACCCGCATATTTATCCCAAAAATATAACGAGTTAATACAACTCGAAAATAATATAATTCTTCCAACAAAAAAAAATTGTCACCATATCTCAATTGTGACTAAGATTAAAATTTATTTCAAGAGTTTAAGAGTCCGATTATAATGACATGTATAATGTGAGTATTCTATTACTATTAGGTCGAAAGTAGATTAAAATTTATTTCAAGAGTTTAAGAGTTCGATTATAATGACATGTATAATGTGAGTATTCTATTACTATTAGGTCGAAAGTCTGGTTTGCGAAAAGATATTTTATATGAATTACTGTGTAAGTATTTATCCAATTTAGAAAGCTGTTAAATTCTTGATTTGCATATTTAATAATAATGTTTCTTAGGACAATGGATGGAGTACTCAAGGGAGAATGAAGTTTTAATCGAAGAAGAAAAAGGAAAACAAAAATTGGAAAGTAGGCATAACAGTAGGGTATGAGGAAAAGGAAAAGAAAAAACGAAAAAACGGAGGAAAGAAAATAAACACTCTCCGGACTCGAAAGGCAAAATAAAATAGAGTTAAATGTAGCCGTTGAGATACGCTTACCATCACACGCACTCTCTCATTTCTCATTTCCTCATATCTTATTTCCGTTGTACCTTTTATTTATTTATTTTAATTTCTCTCACTATTTTCTTTTTCTCTCTCGAAAATCAATTCTCTCTCTCTTGTCCCTTATCACCTCCAGCACTGAAACTCCCTTCTTCTCTCTCTCCTCTTCAAAAAGGAGGACAAAAATTCCAAAGCAGAAACGGAAATCCCCGCCGGAGAAGAGGAAGTTTCATCAGAAAGGTGACCTATTTGGAAGATTTTCAGCGAAAAGAGCCCTAGCGGCTGTGGCAGATGCGATTGGAGATTGGAGGAGCAGCGGAGGTAAGAGAAATTGATGCCGCCGGAGACGTTTTCTTGGGATCGGAAGGAGTTTTTCAGGGACCGGAAACACGAGAGGTCGTCGGAGCCGCATCATTATTCACATCCTCACCCCCACCCTCATCCGCACCAAATAAGCCGCGGAGGAGGGTACGGTGGGGTAGGGGGAATCAGCGGAGGCGGGAATAGATGGAGAGAACAGCACTTGGTTCAGAATACGCACAATTCTTATCAACATCATGGCTATGACAACGCTCCAGCTAGATGGACTTCTGATGTCCGTGGTAGAGCAGGGCCTCCTGGTGAGTTTCTGACTTGAAGTTCTGAGTCTGTTCTCTCTTTTATGAGGGGTTCTTCTTGTTTTCGTTCAGTTTTCATCTATCTAGGGTTGTTCTTTTGAGCGCCGGAGGTGATTTTAGGCCATATTTAATGAGTGTAAGATTTTGGGAGGATGAAGTAGTATTTTCTTTGGATTTTTCTGTTCTATTCGGTGACTGAGTGAAAAAGCATTTTGCGTTGCTTATGCCTTTTTTGGGGATGGGTAGGTGCTTTGTGTTTGTTGATATTGGATCTATTTCTTAGTCCGGTTTTTGATATGTAAAATGAGTATATGGGTAGTTATGAGAAAGATGCAGTAGCGGATTCGAAAGAAAGCAGTTCTTGAAATGGGATTCTTTTTCGGAGAAGGGGGGAAGTGAGCCGCCTCTCAAGGGCATTAAAGTTCGTGAAACTTCTTTCTTGCAGCCAGGCCCTGAAAAAAAAAAAAGAAATTGTGCAGACTTAATTTTGTCTGCTTGTGGATTCTTCTTTTAAAATACAAGAATGTTCTGGGACTATGTTTTTCTCCTTTACTTTCGGCAGATCTGGTCTAATGCTATGGTTCTGGGCATATGTGGTTTGCTTCCGTTAATTTTTTGCGCTTTCTCTTGCCCTTTTTTTGGGGTTTGAATTTTTGCCTGAAGGTTATGGTAAGCAGGGAGGCCGACACATCTATCCAGAAGAAGAAGGGCATGGGTTGGTTCCATGCCGGTCCAGTGACAAATCTTCAATGGATGGGAGCTTCAGGGCTTCTAGTTCTGGAAAGATAGGCAGAAATAGCAGGGAAAACAGGTCTGCCTTTTGTCAGAAAGAGGGGAAAGGTCAATTTTCAGAACCTGTTCCGTCACAAAATGGTCCTGGAAGACCAAATGTCACTGTTGATGAATCCAGATTAATGGATGACGCGCTAACTTCTAATTCCTCCAACCCTCAGACTAATTTGGTAAACCTGCAAGACCAAACTCAACCTAAAAAGCAGCATGACAAACATGACACTGTTGACGCGATAAAAGCGGATTTGCTGATACCTGAGGGGAATTTGTCAGGATCAGTTGATTGGAAGTGTACCAAATGGACTCGCTCAGGAAGCTTTTCTTCTCGAGGTTCTGGTTTCAGCCACTCGAACAGTTCCAAGAGCATGGGAGTAGACTCCAAAGATACGAAGGAGGAGGTGCAGCAAACCAATGTCTCGCCTATTTTGTGTGTCTCTGGCGATGCTGTTAATGCAGTTAATGTGTCTCCTGCAGCCTGCAAGCCCGTTGCTTCTCCCTCAGAGGAGACGAGTTCTCGCAAGAAACCACGCTTACGTTTTGGTGAGGGGCTGGCCAAGTATGAGAAAAAGAAAGTTGTAGGGCTCGATGGTTGTGGGAGCAGGAATGAATTGCTTATTTGTGGCAACAGCGTGGAACAAATGAACATGGATTCTAAAAATTCTGCTGATGGAAGCCCTACCACCAATGCATTGTCCGTCTGTGTATATCCAGCTCCTTCTGCTGTTGGTTTTACTTGTTCACCAGGTATTGATCCTTGTTTTTCTGATCTTAGAATGAACAGCACCTTTTCCTACGATGGGGGAGCACTAGAAATAGATTGTTTAAAGTATTTTGCTGCCTGTGTTTTCCTGCCTTGTTTATAATAGCCTTTAAATGTAGTTTTACGTTAATTTTAGACACGTTCTGTTGCTCATGTCAGAATATTGTCCACCGACTCCATACTGTAACACCAGAGTTGAGTTTTGTCCTTGTTCTTTTTTATGGTGATATCAGGGGTGTCTCTGCTGCGTGTGACACGACGTCTTTGTTCTCCACTTTTCTCCTTCGAGGTCTTTCAACAGAAGTTCTATTGAGCTACATTTTCCCCCTCCACTTTATTGTTTCAATCTCTCCCCTGCCAAGTGATGAAGTACTAAGGAGGTATTTAATTCATGTGTCTCCTCCTGCTTTTCCCTCCTCTCTTTTCCCTGTTTTTTGGGGCCATCATTGAGTACCAAGGAAAGTAGAGGTTTAAAGCCTTGTGGGCTGTCTCCTCCTTACCATGTTTTTGGGCTTACTGCATGTGCCCAGATAATATGTGGGATGTTGACAGCTGGATTCTTACTCATTTTGTGCTGCCCACGCTCCTTTGGGTTTTTTTTGGTTGATTGAGGAAGTCTTATGTTAATGGATCTGCTGATGAACTTAATTCATTTCTGGTCTTGCTGTTGGGGGTTCTTGTCCTTAAAAGTTAAGTTGACTTCTAGTCTTATCACATTTTCTTAGTGGGTCTATCTAATTTTAGTTTAGGTACCATCTCCGGGGCCTCATTTTGTTTTTCTTTCCTTTCTTAGTTGCTGTTACTCCAATACCTAATTGATGAATTATGATTTTCGTCATGTTGACATTTGCCTAGAAAAGTATTTTCTATTTTTTCATTTATGCGTAGGTGTGAACTTATAGAAGTTAGAAACATGAATGATTGTGAACCTCATTGGGAAGTTGATCTCATTCTAATTGACGGCCTTATTGCTGTTCTAGTGTTGGGTTTTTTTTTTTTTTTTTGGGGGGGGGGGGGGGGGTGTTTAAGTTTTACTGGTGTTGCATTGGGTAATGTCACAAGTCTTGATATGTGGGAGTCTTTATTGTTCTTTTATGTTTCCATGTGATTTGCAGTTCTAGTGTTTAATGTCTTCAATACTCTCTTGATATGTGAGAGTCTTTCCTTTTATAATTTCTGGTATTTTTTTGTTTTCTTTTTTGTGTTTTTTTCTTGGCATTGGTATTTATGCGTCTTTTTCTGATTTAAATTCATGAGGGATTCTTCATATCTGTTCTATATCAGGAGGGTTTTGGGACTTAGGTTATCCTTGTGTATGAAATTTGAGATGTAGAATGAAACTGAAATGGTGCAGCTGGTTTCAGTCAACTGTATGGTAGTGCATATTGGTTTGTATCTATTGTAATGCCAAGCTAACGTATATGTTCTGTTAGTAACATATGGCTTATAACTTACAGGCATCGAGGGAAAGCAGTGTGTCGTGGCTGGTAGTTTTGATCATGGCAAAGTTAACTTAATCGTTTCACCAAGCATCGAGTCTCAGAATCATGTTGAGGATTCAACTTTTAACTTAGAAAGTTTGGACCTTGGTTCTATTGCATGTTTAAATTCTTCCATTGATAAGTTGCTTGAATCTGATGTTCATAGCCCTGAAGATTCTGATTTTGTTAGATCCACTGCTTTGAACAAGCTGTCTGTTTGGAGAAGTGATGTTCTGAAAGCAATTGAGTCAACTGAATCTGAGATTGATAAGCTTGAAGGACTAGTGAAATCAATGGCTGAACTTGAAGTTCCCTGTCTTCCAGGATCTGCTTCTAGTTCTTTGTCTTCAGATGGTCATTCAAAACTCTCTGGGAATCATGAGATCATGTATGATATTTCTCATCAGCCTGCTCCTCTGAATGTTGTTTTAGATGGGGAGAGTGATGTGCATAAAAAGCCTAAAACTCTCAAATTTCAGCAAAATAATGTCAAAGGTGAGGATGTTGAAAGTCCAGGCAGTGCAACGTCTAAGCTTGTTGATAGGCCTTTTTCAAGAGATGATCATGTTCAAATTACATCTAAGCCAGAAATTGACACTTCTGGGGTCATGGATGCAAACTGCCCTACCAAAAGTGTGTATGATCTTGTAAAATGCGATGGTTTTCCAACTGTATACTTTGGTTTCTCAACTTATCCGGGTGATGTTAAGCCATTCTTAGGTGAAGAGGATGAGTTGCATGGATTAATATGGGCTTCCAATAGAGACATGGCAAATGAAGCTGCTGAAGAATGTAGTAAGTTACTACCAAACATGCATTCTACTGTTGACATGCATACTGTTGCTGGAATCCCCTGTGTAGAAAGTAGTGAGATTGTCAAAGATAAACTTTTGAAAAGAAAGCGCTTTCAGAAATTTAAAGAGAGGACTGTTGCTCTCAAGTTCAGATTACTACAAAACCGTTGGAAGGAAGATGTTCGGTTACTCTCTTCGAAGAAGCACCGTGTTAGGTCTCAGAAGAAATTGGATCATAGCTTCCGTGCTTTGCAGAATGGCCATAAGAAATATCATTTCCCAATCCATACCCGATTGTCGTCTCCTGGTGAGCTAATTTTCTGTCTTTCTATGCTTTTGTGCAGTTTGAGTTATATGATATCTGAATGACTATCTATCTTATTACGAGGCCAGAGTTGGATAGATATGTGGGTGAGGAATGAATATAGGCCCATGCATGTGTTAAGCGCGTCTTTCTCAAAAGCTTTCCTTCAAATTCATGTTTTGATGTTATTCTGTTAAAAGGGGGTTTGTGTCTTGCCAAAATTGTGTGTGGTGAGTTGTGCTTCTTCCGCGTCTTAGGCAAAGTGATTTGTTGTAACCGTACTTGGTCTGTGGAAGGCTTAATGGTCCAGAGGCAAGCAGCATTTGCCCCTCCCTAACCGTTGAGTTATATTGTTAAAGGAAAAGGGTATAATTTCCTAGCTATTTGTCTTTGATCTGTTGATGTTATATATGCTTTTTTCTCATTCTCTCCTGTGGTTTACTAATACTTGGATTTCAGCTTTTTGGTTTGAATTCTGTGATTGGGAAATTAATCCCTTATTAGAGATCCAGTTTTACATATTATATATTTTTAGTTGAGGTTTTGGCTACTCTGCTGGACCTGGTCTAATGATGGCTGAAAGAAATTCTAGATTCCTGGTCTGGAATCATAAAACTAACCCAAAGGTTAAAGATGGTCTCTCAGCTCCTGTTGCACAGGAGACCACGAAAATATCTTCCTTCTCCATCATCCATTCCCCAGTCAGTTATTGAGAAATAACACCCTGCAACATTCATAACCTAACCTGGCCTTCTTCGTCATGCACTGATTCATGAAACGTTATCTTGTATGCTGGCTTCCTATCCCGCTGCCTGCAATTCACCTGAGCTCTCCAACTCCCACCCTCCTTCATTCACTCCATTGCATGATAGACATTGGACAAGGTCAACAATGCATCTTTATAATGCTGGTCATCATAAGGTATTGCAATCATATATAGCTTTTCTTTTCCTTCTCCAGCTTATGGTGTTTCGGAAAATCCATTCACGCTATATTTTCCTTGTTCCAAATAACCGGTTCACATGATAATTTGCTGTTCGATGATGTGAGTATTTAGCATATTTATATATTTCTGCTAATTTATATGTCTATTTCCCTTGTTTCCGATTCGATTTGCTTTTGACATTCTTAGTTTCAGAATCTTTAATTTGGATGGTTGACTATTGAGGTGTGAGTGTGGGTCATCCTAGCTTCTTTTGACCAGCAGGATGTTGCATTTTGATGCTACTTCCCTCTACTATTGCACTAAAAGGTGTATTTTTTTTTTGTTGGGGGAAGGGGTGTTGGGAAATGTAATCTGATCTTTTTGTTTTTTCCTTGCCGTCTGCTTGAGTTTGTCATATGCCACCTGCTAAAAAAAAGAGTGTCATATGCCCACTAATATTGCTTATCAAAGGTTAAACAATAAAATTTGTTCAGATTTTCCACGCAACTGTTGGCTTATGTGGTGTTAATGTTGGTGAAGATTTGTAACTTGTAAATGTATTCAGACAAAGGCAGATTATCGTTACGAAAATAACGAACATGGGCGGTCTGGGATCTGTAATTTTTCTTTTTATCTTTGTGGTCATATAGATCTCTTTTGTGGCCGTATATATTTTTTCTATATCTTTTTGGGACAGAAAACATGGGGTTCCCCCCCCTTCTCATAAGACTTTATTCCTCCTTTTGTGACTACAGCCAGGAATTTAACTTTGACACCCGATGCAGAGACGGTTAAATTTGTTCACAAGTTGATTTCAGATTCACAACTCAAGCCTTTGAGGAATGGATTGAAAATGCCAGCTTTAATCTTGGATAAGAAGGAGAAGATGGCGAGAAGGTTTGTGTCCACAAATGGAATGGTGGAAGATCCCTGGGCAGTTGAAAAAGAGAGGTCTATGACCAACTTTTGGAGTGAAGAGGAGAAAGAAATTTTCTTGGAAAATTTTGCTGCACATGGGAAAGATTTTTCTAAAATTGCTTCCCTTCTAACTCACAAAACAACAGCTGATTGCATTGAGTTCTATTACAAGAATCACAAGTCAGATTCTTTCAAGAAAACTAAGAAGCACCCTGACTTATCTAAGCAAGGAAAGACCACCCCGACCAATAATTATCTGGTTGCGTCTGGGAAAAGGTTGATTTGTGAAGCTAATGCTGCTTCGCTTGATATACTTGGTGCAGCATCAGAAATTGCAGCAACCGATGAGGATTGTATAGATACTCACCAAAAACGTGCATCAAGAAATATTCTTGGAACTTCGTCCAAGATCTTGAGAGGCAGTAGTTGTATGCTGGAGAGGTCAAGTAGTCTTGATGTGGACAGGAATGAAAGAGAAACTGCGGCTGCAGATGTGTTGGCTGGGATCTGCAGTTCTTTGTCATCAGAAGCCATGGGTTCTTGCATCACAAGTGCTGCTGACGCTGGGGATGGCTACTATGAGCGCAAGTACCAGAAAATATGTTCATCAAATTGGCGCAATTCGGAACCAGAAATACAAACTATTGATGAAACTTGCTCAGATGATAATTGTGGGGATACAGATACTACTGATTGGACTGATGAAGAGAAATCTACATTCATTCAGTCTGTATCGTCCAATGGAAAGGATTTTGCCACGATCTCAAGATGTGTCAGAACGCGATCTAGGGATCAATGCAAGATCTTCTTCAGCAAGGCTCGCAAAAGTCTTGCATTAGATTCTGTATGTCCTGGATCTATTCCCGCTGCAAGAATTGGTGTTAATGTCACTGATGAGGACATGGCTAATGGTTGTGTAGAGGCTGATTCAGGTATTTCGGATGAGAAACCTGTGACTAATATGGAGGTAGATTTGCCATCTCATGACTTGCAACTGAATTCTGAGCGAGATGTTGTGGATTTGTCAAATACTGAGCCTGCCCTGAATAGACTAGAGACTGATGATGCATCAATTTTGGAGCCAATTGACACCAGATGTTTCTCTGGAAATCTTATTAATGATGATTCACATGAGGAGAAGCCAGATCAGGGAGCGGATGTTGAAGATGCGATGTGTCGAAGTAGCAAGCCTGTAGAAGTACCAGATGAAGGAACTTCAGTGATCTCTTCAGGGACAGCAGCACCCCAAGTGGGAAAGTCCAGTAACCTATGTGATGTACCAGATAGCCAACCTGTGTATGAGCTTCTTACGTATGACTTAATTGCGGAAGAGCCCATGGTTTCTGGGATGAGGACGAGTCAGATTAGCAAACAATATAACACTGATCCGAGTGATGCAACTCACTCAGCCGATGACAAAGATGCAAACTTGAAGGCACGTGTAATTGATGACGACAATACTGTAGCTGCTGATATAGCTTCTTTAGGTTGTGGTGATTTACTTGGGAACTTGCGGAACATTGGGCTGGAATCAGTGTCTTCAGAAAAGCCTTGTGTTATGACATTGCAGCAAAATAATTATCCTGTTCCAATGAAATGGGTATCTCAAGTGTCATCTGCTGCTAATTTGGGTGTTTTTAAAGAGGGTAAGACAGGCGCTGTCGATATTGGGAGTATTCGGCAAGATAACCATAATTCCAGATCAGGGGAGCACCATCTTTCTGTAAGTTCGTTATTGGGTAGTGTTGGAGGTCAGATACTTGAAGGTTATGCTGCACCTGAAGCAAACTTGAAGGGCTTGAATGGCAAGAACAGTTTTTTTAAACCTGTGGACAGAAATTTGCTTGATGATCAGCATTTGGCGTGTGGTGTCCTCTTGAATAAGTGTAATGTCACTAAGCAAATTTGTTCTGCATCTGAGCGTCCTTCGCATTCCCTTGAACAGTTGCAAAACGTACATTTTATGGGCGAACGTTTGGGTTGTGATAGCCTCTTGAAGAAGTGTAATGGTACTAAACAGAGTTCCTCTGCTTCTGAGCGTCCTTTACATTCCCTTGAGCAATTGCGAAATAATTGTTCTCAGTTAGACGTCTCCTTGGGCATGGAAAAACCACGGCAGAGTGGCAAGGTTAAGCTTTTTGGGCAAATCCTAACAAAGCCGCCTCGTCAGAAATGGAGTCCCGTAGTAAGACAGACAGGCGAGGGTGAAAGTGACAAGATAGGGAGGTTTTTTAATTTCAGACCAGCTGAGGATCAGTCTGTAGGCGGGTCAAAATTGGATTGCAATAGCTCTGTTGGTTCTGAGAATGCTCGAGCAGCAAGTTACGGTTTCTGGGATGGAAGCAGAATCCAAACAGGCTTTCCTTTGCCTAACTCCAGTGTGCTGATTCAGAAGTATCCTGATGGATATAACAACAATTCTCTCCCCTCCAAAGATCAGCTACCATCACATGGAGTCAATGGTGGAAGCCGGAACTTGAATGGTTTATCAATATTCCCAGCTAGAGAGCATGGCAGCAGTAATGGGACAGCAGAGCAGCAGGTATGTAGTAACGACCTTCCGTCTTCGCCTTCGGCGTTGATGAGTATGCCGCAGCCAAAAGAAATGCTGCTTTTGGAAATGCAGAGGAATGGGTTTGAAGGGGTGTCAGTTGGCCAACAAACAGCAGCTAGGGGAATGAACGGTGGTGGCGGGATGGGCGGAATTGTTGTTGGTGGACAATGTTCGGGCATTTCGGATCCAGTGGCAGCCATTAGAATGCATTTTGCTCATGCTGAGCGATTAAATGGGCAGGCTGGAAGTATTGATGATCCTTGGAGGGGTCAGGGTAATGTAGGCATGTAGTTGTTTCAGCCGCGGCAAAGCGATCTTTGCTGCATTGTATAATAGGGTTTTTGTAGCCTCCATTCCTGTGTCGGGCAGAGGATGGTTTTGTATGTTTTTGATTAAGGTGATTGTAGGCTGCTTGTAATGTTGTTGTTTTGTAATTGTTATTGTATTTGATTATCTTCATACCCAAATAATCTGTTTGTTAGTTTTCCAGAAGTGGAAAAAGTTTCATTTCCGACCAGCTTACTAGTACAATATTTTTGTGACAGATAGCTCATTCTACTTCGATTTATGTTATTATCCACTTGTTCGTTTCTTATCTATCTCACTCTACCTCGATTTGTATTACTAGTTTGGTATAGTCAACTATCCGCGGGATAGGAAGAAGAGATAGTTGAACCATCAGATTTTCTCTTTTATTTCAAGAGGGTTACTTTCTCATCATCTATGTTTTAACGACCTGAGATTGTGGCTAGTTCCATGGTTCGTTTCAAGTATTCCACTCACTTGAAATGAGCATAGAATAGAATAGAGTTTCGGTAAATTCACAATCTCGTTTATCAGGGCCAGGCTTTGTTTATAGATAGTCTCTCCATGTAGGCCTATTGTGTCGGCTACTTATCTTATAGTTTAGGGGCTTTATCCGTCTTTGGTTTCATTGTTTGTTGTTTTGTTTGGTTCCATAATACCGCTCAGATCGAATATTATTTTTGTAATGTCTTATAACAAATTACCTCTCTTACAATATTGTTGGTATTTGATAATGTAAGCATAACCATGCACTTCAGCAATGGGCACACTAATGTTCTTGGATGAGTTAAGAGGACGAGGAAGCTCCAAGTTTGAGCTTGACGGAATGAACATTGTTTTCAATTTTTCTTCAAATTTAATATTAAAAGATAAAATAGATAGTAAATTCAAAAGATGAAATATGAATTTTATTTCCTTTGATCATTATATATCAAATGAATATAATATATATAAGGTTTTCCTTGCGGCTGGTAGTTGAACTTGTTTGATGTTGAAAGCGAAAATATTGTAAAGCGAATGCCACTTAGGTCAATCATGTTTGGTCGTGCTGCATAGGGTTGCTAACAAACTGATCTGTATATTGATCTATCGAGTCGAGTAATTTTAAAATATTTCGATTTAGAATTCAGATATGATTTCTGCTTGCTTTTTTTTGATGTCAAGTTCGAGTTCGAACATTTTCAAACTCGAGCTAAACTTGAACACAATTCGAGCATAATCAAAAATAGGTTTTTTAAATGGTATATGTAAGTATGAGTATTCATTTTTAACTCATATTATTTAATCATTATTATCGTCTTCAATAAAAAAAACTATTGCTATTTCAATAATTGATAGTCATCATGTTTTTTTATTTGTATCAATTAAAGATCCTATTATAAGATCAAATTATACATAATTTATATAATATATATATATTTTAAATTCGAACATGCTTAGCAACTAACAATTCGAGCATCAATACGTTCAAGATATACATGCTTAGCAATCGAGACGAGCCGAGTTGGATCAGGAATATTATCGAGCCAAATTAGTTGAACAAAAATCTGACCGAACTCAATCGGCTCATAAACTGTTTGACTCTTTTATACTATTGCAAGCTTGTTAGATTGGTATAATGAACTATCACAATCAAGAAAATCTTCTCCTTTTGTCTTTTATCATGAAATAAAATAGCATTCTCTCCCTCTTTATTATTATTATTATTATTATTATTATTATTATTATTATTATTATTATTATTATTATTATTATTATTATTATTATTATTATTATTATTATTATTATTATTATTATTGGGGAAGGGCGGGGAAGGCAAAGGAAACACCGGATAATAAAGAAAGGAAAAGATCTTTGCAAGCAGAATCTTGGTACTCCGATGATTGAGGGCAGCTTATGGCCATTGGCCAAATGCCACAAAATTCCAGATGGAATATTATTTAAAACTGCAAAAGTAAACATCAATCCTTTTCCTATTCGTTTTTTTCAGTGGTGGATTCTTGAAATATCCATCTGCCTCAAGTTTTCAACTCGGGGCATAATCATAACAAAAAGGGTTAGTATCCCCCACTCAAATCCCTCACCCCATGCGTTACCGTGCGACACGTGGCAGCAGAGGTGAGTTGTGAGGCTAGATGCGTGATAAACCATAACCGGAACGTCAGTTAGTCAATAACAGTCAACGGATTAATCCTAATAGCCCAGTATTGCAGTTCAGCGGGTTAATACTGAAGAATGGCTGTCTGGCCTCAGCAGCACTTCAGTAGGGCAACATGACGCTCTTATAACATCGAAGAATCTATCAAGGTTTTCACCTCGGCATTAACTTCAGTAAATGTTCAAATGCTGCACTTCGGACTACTTCATTTAGGCAATACTTAGCCACGCATTTCGGCAAGGCTCAGCTGTGTACCACAGCAGCTCATGCACCTCAGCAGAAGATAGCTGTGTACCACATCAAAATGAACCCATGTAGCGCCCCGCCCGAAACCAGGGTTCCGACCCGGTGCACCCGCCGTACTCTACTCCATAAAGTACAAGGCGTCGATACTATACATGTACATGTCAACATGAATAATGAATCGATCAGCGGAAGCATCATAACATAAACAAATCATAATCGACATGCAATGCACTATTTCATAATCTGTACAAGTCATCATATACTGAATATTGAAATCTTCTGAAATACATCATAGATCGAGACCTAACGCCTTCAAGAATATCTCGGTTTGCTCTTCGTTATCAATGGTCTATCTACAATGTCTTCAACAAGTCTGTATAGTGACACCTGTTATCTGGAAAATGATAAATGAGGCAAGTATGAGCGATAGCCACCGACTTTTAATCGCTCAGCAAGTCTATCTGTCTAGGTTCTTCATGTGGATCATGCATGGTGAACATTAATGCAACATGGGTAGTGGCGTGAAGTGCTATGCAATGTCAGATAAATAGAGTAGAGCATATATATCAGACAAAAGCATAAAACAGGTAACTTATCATGTATTAACCGACAATGTACTGCAGCACCAATACATAAAACAAACAATGTTAAAGTACCTCACAGAATAAAACATTATACAACTGTTGTATTTTCCTTTCTTATATTTAGTAATCAATTTTCTTTTCCTTGTGGCTATGCCCATCGTTCATTATACTGTTATCCTTGGTCTACTAAGGGTTGGAGCTTAGGTCTAGTAGGCTAACACGGGTAAACATGCAGTATGCTATAGAGATGTAAAAACCATGCATCCTTTTTAGAAAAACTGTCATATCATGCCCATGTCATAAATCATCATATCATAACTGGCACACCTGTGCTCATAACATACATATCTGGTACGAACGTACACAAGACTCACCGACTGAACTCCCCGAATAGCCCCCAGCGCCGTCTATGAATCCCGTGGTCCAACCACGGTGTTACATCATACGCACGTAGACTACCGGTGACTCCCCAAATAACCACCATACCGTCCATGAATCCCGATGGTCCAACCTCGGTGTTACATCATGCGTATGTAGGCTAATGGAGACACGAATGGCACAGATCCCGGGTCCCAGACACGGTGTTACACTCAGCCAAACGTAACATAAACTCGCCCCCATGACACCTAACCTCTCACCTAGATTACGATGTCATGGGGCGGACATATCAACATAAACACCCATGAGGAGGTGCATCGTAACATAAGTTGCCCCTGACATCCTCACTACTACACCCGATGTCAGGCAGCCGCCAGCATAACATGAGCTGTCGTAACAGCGTAAAGAGTCTCATATGGAGTCAGTCGACGCAGGGTACGGTTCGTAATTAAAATCATTTTAAAACATCTTGCGTGGTAAAGCACGCCATCATGTCGTGAAAAACTCTTTTAAAACGTATATATGATAATCGTTTTTCGTAAAGATGCATAATGAGATGAACATGTCACTCTGGGAATCTCTTCAGCGTATACATGAAAGGATACTCAGTACGGCTGTTTTTGCGGGTCTAATATATTCATAGCTTAGTACTAAGGTTGGCACATATACCGTGTCATATACTTAGTGAACTTTCTATTATATCCTTTTTTGGGTAATTTCTTGGCTCTTCTCAAATTAACCTTCTTCTCAATAGTCGCTTCCTTAATTAATTTGGTGTTCATTTCTTAACTGGTTAAATCAAGCAACTTGTACTTATAAGTTATCTTTATACGCACATTATTATCATTAAATCCGTAGCTTAGGCTTCCTGGCCGAAATCACAGGCATACACACACCTACATTCAAACACTTTAATGTATTTCAGGAGCATGATTAAATTTAGTTATTTGTTTGTACATTTAATCATTAAACTTAGAGAATTATCATAATGGCATTTAAAGGCCACTATGGCCGAAATTATATACACCCATAAGCACACATACACACTTTTCTATCATCTCTTGTTAGCCTTATATCTGCAACAAATTAAAGTATTTATGCATGGGGATTCTTAAAATAACAAATTTACACATAAGAGGCCACTTTGGCCGAATTAAAGGGAAACATATACCTTAAATGTACACCTTCTACAACATACTCGTATACATGCATCTATATTTTAATAATCACCAAATTCAATCCAGACATACATACACGACTTGTTATGCCCATGCAATACTTATACATTTATTCATTACATCATTTACATATTAGGACACCCATGCAAGTAGACCCACCACTAGTCAAACTATTAATCACAAAAGAAAATGACCAAACTAGTCGTACACACCCAAAGTACCTTTTTCATGTTTCTTCTTGCTATGTACTACATTATGTGGGGAATGCATTAATACATGTACACATACCTTCTGAGGTCATCATCATGGCCTATTTTATTTTATATTATTATTTTTTTTTTCCTTTTTCTTTTAAAAGGTCAGTTGACCGATATTTTCAAAACACCCAAATACATGATCTTTCCCTTGTCTTTTTCTTCACCTTCAAGTGCAAACGTGATACTATATCTACATATGCATACACCCGTTTATACACCCTAATCATCAAGGTTGTGCATGTTAATAAATATCATAGAATATGACAAAGATAGTAGTCATCAGTTATTTTAAGTTGTAAACACTTTGCACAAAGATTCCTTAAAAATTGTCAAAATGACCACCAGGGGTCACTTGACCGAATGCACCCCTGCACCATTTTACAATTTGCATTTTTTAATCACACTATAACCTACAGAGCACTGATTGTGTATTTTCAATTAACACCCAAGAAATTCTCATGTCATACTTTATGAACACATAGCCGAAATAAAAGAAACACCTACATGCTTACTAACATAATTTTCCAACCAAAACTTGCATGGTCATGCATGTGAACATTTAGCATTCAAGATGATAATGAAACTACTATCATGTTGGAAGTCATAAAGCCTACATGCATTATATATATATAACGCCTATCATGCCTAGGCTTTACATGTAAGACCCTTTTTCTTTATGTTCTTCAACAATTCATCATTCATTTTTATGCATGCATGATCCATTACTAGATCTTAACTTAAGAGACTCTTCTTTTAACTAGCATGAAGAAACTAAGAAGAGAGAGACTTGCCTTTGTTCTTTGGTTTTTACACTTAAGAAGAAAGCTTGCTTCTTTCTCTTGGCTTGGAGTTTACACGGTCTAGATAGTCTTTCAAGTGCCTTGATGGTTCCTATTTTTCCTACTTGAAACTTCTTCCTTTTTCCTTATTTGAGTTCACGGTGTGGAGCCTAGATGATCCTTACACATGCAAGTGACTTTATTCACTTGAAGTTGGATTAATCTTCCTTCTCCTTATCTTAACTCACGGTTGGAAGAATTGAGAAGAAGAGAGATTCCATCTTGGTGGAAGAAGATTATTAGAGGGAGAGAAATTAGTGTTGTTTTTAAAGGACTTTTACAAGGGTGAGATGGAAAAGGATTTGAGATAGTTTTGTTCCTTTACTTCCTTGGATACTGCCGTGGGTTTGGAATGGGGTGGGGGAAATACAAAGGAATGGTTTCATTATGGAAAATGAAAAAGTGATGAGGGGATGCATGTAGAGTAATTGGTTGGGCATGAGGTGTTGGGTTAATTTTTCTCTTTTCCTTAAGGGGTGACCTCGGTTGGGGGAAAATTAGGGAGACTAGGACCTGCAAAAATTTGGGATAAAGGAATGGAGTTGTCTTCTAGTGAACTTGGGAAAAGTAAAGACAAGATAGGTGTAAGAAAAGTGGAAATTGTGTAAGAAGAATATGTGGTGGATATTTGGTCTTTGTTTCCCTTCCCTCTCTAGTGACCGAGATTGTAATAGTGGGGTGAGAAATACAACTTTACTCTTCTACTATGTTCTTATGTCCTAGTTTCTTTTTTTTATATTCATTTAATTGTGAGAATTTCGTAACTGTCTAGAGTTGCGATTTGTTTGTACTGGTGTTCAACCGAATTTTATTTCAACGGCTTCGTCGTAATTTTCCCTCGTTTGGCTATTTCAACTAGCCCGAAAATGCGGGTCGTAACACTCCTCCCTCCTTATAAAAAGTTTCGTCCTCGAAACTTGTAAGCTTAATTGTAATCCAATGCTTAGTGTTACTCTACAGATATATCCCTATCACATGTTGCGAACCTCATTCATTACACCGTTCCATTGTTCTGACATGCTTTTCTAGAATCATATCTTAGTAGTTCTATAGCGGAAACTTTTGTGTAATTGACTATTGAGGCATAATTTAATCTTTGTAGAGCTTATTATCCTACTTTCTTAATGTTTACTAACCTCCGTACTTTTCTGGTGCTATTAAGAGTAATTAAGCTTCTGGTGTAATCATTGTAACTCTTATTACTGAATTTAAACTTCAATCACGATAACCATGGTCCAAATATATTACGAACTTTTACATACTTGTTTTAATATCCGACATCCAAATTATCGGTATCTAGCAGCTCCTAATACTGGGCATTGAACTGAGAGGGTCGTTGCGACACCCTTATCAGCGCATCTCTTCCTCTCCTTGGCTATTTCGGTTTACGTGTCCAGTTCTGCCGCATCGAAAACACACATTAGTCCCCATTCAACATTCAGATGTATGGTGCCTCCGACATCGTCGGCATGTCTGAATCGCTGTTGTCATCCTCCCTCGTCGTTGTGACTGATGCCAATCGAATGACTGTTGATGAGGTCGTCTGCCTGCCCGCTGAGGGTACGGACCCCATCTCTCGGTCGATCCTCTGTGTTACCCCGAAATCTCCTGTTTCTATCTTCTCGGTCTGGTAATGCCACGATGCGCTCCACCTGATAACAGTCTTCTAGCAATCTCTCAAAGTTGGCTGGGTGTGTAACAATTAACCAATTCTGGATCTGAGGATTTAGACCAAGCCGGAACTTGACCATCTTCAGCATGTCGTCACCCATTATCTCAGGAACATAGCGGCCCAAGTGGACGAATCGCCAAAAATACTTCGAAACTGATTCATTGATCTCCTGTCTCATGGTATCAAACTCCTTTTCTCTATGTATAATTAGTGCTGGAGAAAGATAGAACCCACAGAACTCTTCCAAAAACTGCGCCCAAGTCACTGGTTGGGCCAGTGGCTGAATGTAATTCATCCACCATTGATTGGCGCTACCCACCAGAAAGGGCAGATTGTGCCTTCACCTCTTCAGACACCCGTGCTAGCTGGAAACCCCTTTCGACGTCATCCAGCCATCTTTCCGCCTTACCAGTATCTGGTTCTCCATCAAAACTGAGAACCCTAGCAGTGACCAGTTGTCTATAATAAAAGTCCCTGTTCATATGAGGCCCTGACTGTGTGGATGGTGGTGAAGCCTGTGCAGCCTCATTTATCTGGCGGAGTCGTAGCAGAGCTTCGAGAAATGCCCTGAATACCTCCCCTGGAAACTGAGCCACCGGAGATAAAATCAGTGCCGGCGGTGACATTGTCCACTCTGACTCTGGTGATGACCCCTGTGGGGCAGGTGATGGTGTCTGCCTAACAGCTGGGGATGACATCCTATTTCAAACATTTATCTTAGTACAGTTATTCAGGATGTTATGAAACATCGTAACCTTAAGGGTTATGCATATTCAGAGGGGAACAGTTTATTGATTATGGCCCTAAATAAATTGTATCCAGCACTAAGTTAAAGTATGACTATCCCAATACCTTTTCCTAAACCATTATAAGGGTTTAAGGCAGTTGCGCTCAAGCTAAGATCATATACTTAGACTCTATGATCTTTGCTTAAGTTCTACAATTATAACCAAGGTTCTACGATCATAACCTAGTATAGTTTATTTTTTTTTTTTACACTAAGGTTGTCACTTTCATTTAAGATCACTTCTTACGCCTATGGTCATTTCTTAAATTCGAAAATTACTTCTTATTTCTAAATCATAAATAGCATATAACCGTCGCTTATGACTTAAATCATTACTTACATTTAGATTGTCGTCTGATGCTTAGATCAACTCTTAATCAAAATCATCACTTATATCTAAGATCGCGACCTAAGTTCAGGATCATTGCTTAATTTAATATCCTTCAGCTTAAATTTATATTGGTACCATAGCTTAATAATTTTAGCCTCTAATCCTTATCCGATTAAACCTTATATTATGTTAACTCCTACTTATTCATGCTTACGGTATTCAACTTACTTCACCCTTGTCTAAGATCATTTCTTATATCCATGATCATCTCTTAAATTCTAAGATCGCTGCTTAAGTCTATAATCATAACTTATGTTCTACAATCATAGCCTAATACATGTCTTTGTTTTCTTTATGTTGTCCGCTGTGGATCCAGAGCCTTTTCTCTGATACCACCTGTAGCGCCCCGCCCGAAACCAGGGTTCCGACCCGGTGCACCCGCCGTACTCTACTCCATAAAGTACAAGGCGTCGATACTATACATGTACATGTCAACATGAATAATGAATCGATCAGCGGAAGCATCATAACATAAACAAATCATAATCGACATGCAATGCACTATTTCATAATCTGTACAAGTCATCATATACTGAATATTGAAATCTTCTGAAATACATCATAGATCGAGACCTAACGCCTTCAAGAATATCTCGGTTTGCTCTTCGTTATCAATGGTCTATCTACAATGTCTTCAACAAGTCTGTATAGTGACACCTGTTATCTGGAAAATGATAAATGAGGCAAGTATGAGCGATAGCCACCGACTTTTAATCGCTCAGCAAGTCTATCTGTCTAGGTTCTTCATGTGGATCATGCATGGTGAACATTAATGCAACATGGGTAGTGGCGTGAAGTGCTATGCAATGTCAGATAAATAGAGTAGAGCATATATATCAGACAAAAGCATAAAACAGGTAACTTATCATGTATTAACCGACAATGTACTGCAGCACCAATACATAAAACAAACAATGTTAAAGTACCTCACAGAATAAAACATTATACAACTGTTGTATTTTCCTTTCTTATATTTAGTAATCAATTTTCTTTTCCTTGTGGCTATGCCCATCGTTCATTATACTGTTATCCTTGGTCTACTAAGGGTTGGAGCTTAGGTCTAGTAGGCTAACACGGGTAAACATGCAGTATGCTATAGAGATGTAAAAACCATGCATCCTTTTTAGAAAAACTGTCATATCATGCCCATGTCATAAATCATCATATCATAACTGGCACACCTGTGCTCATAACATACATATCTGGTACGAACGTACACAAGACTCACCGACTGAACTCCCCGAATAGCCCCCAGCGCCGTCTATGAATCCCGTGGTCCAACCACGGTGTTACATCATACGCACGTAGACTACCGGTGACTCCCCAAATAACCACCATACCGTCCATGAATCCCGATGGTCCAACCTCGGTGTTACATCATGCGTATGTAGGCTAATGGAGACACGAATGGCACAGATCCCGGGTCCCAGACACGGTGTTACACTCAGCCAAACGTAACATAAACTCGCCCCCATGACACCTAACCTCTCACCTAGATTACGATGTCATGGGGCGGACATATCAACATAAACACCCATGAGGAGGTGCATCGTAACATAAGTTGCCCCTGACATCCTCACTACTACACCCGATGTCAGGCAGCCGCCAGCATAACATGAGCTGTCGTAACAGCGTAAAGAGTCTCATATGGAGTCAGTCGACGCAGGGTACGGTTCGTAATTAAAATCATTTTAAAACATCTTGCGTGGTAAAGCACGCCATCATGTCGTGAAAAACTCTTTTAAAACGTATATATGATAATCGTTTTTCGTAAAGATGCATAATGAGATGAACATGTCACTCTGGGAATCTCTTCAGCGTATACATGAAAGGATACTCAGTACGGCTGTTTTTGCGGGTCTAATACATTCATAGCTTAGTACTAAGGTTGGCACATATACCGTGTCATATACTTAGTGAACTTTCTATTATATCCTTTTTTGGGTAATTTCTTGGCTCTTCTCAAATTAACCTTCTTCTCAATAGTCGCTTCCTTAATTAATTTGGTGTTCATTTCTTAACTGGTTAAATCAAGCAACTTGTACTTATAAGTTATCTTTATACGCACAGTATTATCATTAAATCCGTAGCTTAGGCTTCCTGGCCGAAATCACAGGCATACACACACCTACATTCAAACACTTTAATGTATTTCAGGAGCATGATTAAATTTAGTTATTTGTTTGTACATTTAATCATTAAACTTAGAGAATTATCATAATGGCATTTAAAGGCCACTATGGCCGAAATTATATACACCCATAAGCACACATACACACTTTTCTATCATCTCTTGTTAGCCTTATATCTGCAACAAATTAAAGTATTTATGCATGGGGATTCTTAAAATAACAAATTTACACATAAGAGGCCACTTTGGCCGAATTAAAGGGAAACATATACCTTAAATGTACACCTTCTACAACATACTCGTATACATGCATCTATATTTTAATAATCACCAAATTCAATCCAGACATACATACACGACTTGTTATGCCCATGCAATACTTATACATTTATTCATTACATCATTTACATATTAGGACACCCATGCAAGTAGACCCACCACTAGTCAAACTATTAATCACAAAAGAAAATGACCAAACTAGTCGTACACACCCAAAGTACCTTTTTCATGTTTCTTCTTGCTATGTACTACATTATGTGGGGAATGCATTAATACATGTACACATACCTTCTGAGGTCATCATCATGGCCTATTTTATTTTATATTATTATTTTTTTTTTCCTTTTTCTTTTAAAAGGTCAGTTGACCGATATTTTCAAAACACCCAAATACATGATCTTTCCCTTGTCTTTTTCTTCACCTTCAAGTGCAAACGTGATACTATATCTACATATGCATACACCCGTTTATACACCCTAATCATCAAGGTTGTGCATGTTAATAAATATCATAGAATATGACAAAGATAGTAGTCATCAGTTATTTTAAGTTGTAAACACTTTGCACAAAGATTCCTTAAAAATTGTCAAAATGACCACCAGGGGTCACTTGACCGAATGCACCCCTGCACCATTTTACAATTTGCATTTTTTAATCACACTATAACCTACAGAGCACTGATTGTGTATTTTCAATTAACACCCAAGAAATTCTCATGTCATACTTTATGAACACATAGCCGAAATAAAAGAAACACCTACATGCTTACTAACATAATTTTCCAACCAAAACTTGCATGGTCATGCATGTGAACATTTAGCATTCAAGATGATAATGAAACTACTATCATGTTGGAAGTCATAAAGCCTACATGCATTATATATATATAACGCCTATCATGCCTAGGCTTTACAGGTAAGACCCTTTTTCTTTATGTTCTTCAACAATTCATCATTCATTTTTATGCATGCATGATCCATTACTAGATCTTAACTTAAGAGACTCTTCTTTTAACTAGCATGAAGAAACTAAGAAGAGAGAGACTTGCCTTTGTTCTTTGGTTCTTACACTTAAGAAGAAAGCTTGCTTCTTTCTCTTGGCTTGGAGTTTACACGGTCTAGATAGTCTTTCAAGTGCCTTGATGGTTCCTATTTTTCCTACTTGAAACTTCTTCCTTTTTCCTTATTTGAGTTCACGGTGTGGAGCCTAGATGATCCTTACACATGCAAGTGACTTTATTCACTTGAAGTTGGATTAATCTTCCTTCTCCTTATCTTAACTCACGGTTGGAAGAATTGAGAAGAAGAGAGATTCCATCTTGGTGGAAGAAGATTATTAGAGGGAGAGAAATTAGTGTTGTTTTTAAAGGACTTTTACAAGGGTGAGATGGAAAAGGATTTGAGATAGTTTTGTTCCTTTACTTCCTTGGATACTGCCGTGGGTTTGGAATGGGGTGGGGGAAATACAAAGGAATGGTTTCATTATGGAAAATGAAAAAGTGATGAGGGGATGCATGTAGAGTAATTGGTTGGGCATGAGGTGTTGGGTTAATTTTTCTCTTTTCCTTAAGGGGTGACCTCGGTTGGGGGAAAATTAGGGAGACTAGGACCTGCAAAAATTTGGGATAAAGGAATGGAGTTGTCTTCTAGTGAACTTGGGAAAAGTAAAGACAAGATAGGTGTAAGAAAAGTGGAAATTGTGTAAGAAGAATATGTGGTGGATATTTGGTCTTTGTTTCCCTTCCCTCTCTAGTGACCGAGATTGTAATAGTGGGGTGAGAAATACAACTTTACTCTTCTACTATGTTCTTATGTCCTAGTTTCTTTTTTTTATATTCATTTAATTGTGAGAATTTCGTAACTGTCTAGAGTTGCGATTTGTTTGTACTGGTGTTCAACCGAATTTTATTTCAACGGCTTCGTCGTAATTTTCCCTCGTTTGGCTATTTCAACTAGCCCGAAAATGCGGGTCGTAACAACCCATTACGATAATACTTCGTGGGACCCTTAAACGGAGATATTTCTTCAATATAACGGCTACAGCTGTTTGATCTTCCTGAACACGCCAAAGGTCACAACAGCCAGTCTATCAATTACATCAACCAGGTCGGTCTATCAGTCACATCAGTCGACCTATTGATCACATCAGCAGACCTATTATGCCTTAGGCTCTCTGCCCTAAACAAAGCGTCTTCTCCAAGCTATTATGAGAGTTTTAGATTGGGAAAAAGATCTATAAAGGTAAGGAGACCAAGACAAAGGAGGGGGATCAGACTTTACAACACATACATACACCCTGCTCTTCGGCAAATACAGTGAGAAATTCCTAACTCACCCTTTACATTATAATCTCAGTGAGATATGGCCCAAACTGACTTGAGCGTCGGAGGGTTTTTCCCGGGGCCAACCCCCCGGGACCTCTGACATGTGCTACTTTCTGCAGGATATTTGGCGCTATTCCAGCTACACATTTCCAATTCCAGTTGACAAATTCTTTACGACAATTGACGGAGTTGAATCGAGGTCATCTAGACCCTTGGTGAAGATCCGGCTTCATCAATGCGAGTCACCCTCATCTAGCCTCACCACCCACCTCTGATGCCACGTGTCGTGCAATGACGCATAAGGTGAGGAAAAAATAGGTGAGGTGATCTCATCCCTTCAAAAAAGGCCTTTTGTATGCATACCATTCCTTTTCTTGTCACTATTATTCCCTCAACGAGTCAATTGAAAACCATACCCAATAGTTAAAGTTCACGTAATATTTATTATTATTATTTGTCTAAGATGTTATAAGATGTCATTTTGAAAGTGTATGATTTGAAGTTTGAGATTTGTAACACTACTTATTTTGTATTCACTAAATTCCCTCCCTAACACATTATATGCCTATTATTATGTCATTTATATAGGTACATATAGAGTCATGTTCTTGATGAAAACAAACTCTCTATACCTTGATATAGATGTATTTTTTACATGCCTCTTATCCTCTCCAGATCTTAACAATATCGTTTAATGTCGCTTGATTGATTTCATATGCCCTTGACAACAACTTCCAATCCTCCAACACAAACGCCCCAATCCATCCACCCCCCCCCCCCCCCACACACACACCCTCCAACAACACCCCAACCATGCCATCGAACAAAGGAAACATGTTGATCCTTCGGGTTAGGATATAACATTTTGCACTATGTGCTTTTGTTCTTTGCCTTGGTCTTTTATCAAACTGCTCAATGAGAAGCTTGAAAAAACAAGAAGTACAAGCTTTTTCCAGGCAGTTAGGATTGGGACGGTTTTACATATTTTTTCTAATTTTCGAAGCGACAAGTGTATTCATGTAATTTAATAACATATCTGTAATGTTTTTTTTATATAACTTTTTCCTACAAAACTCGTTCAAAATGTTGAAGCTGTCCATGTTGTACTAGCCTCCCGTGTTTGCGTAAAGGTCTGGGGAAGGGCAGATCACTTCGCGACCTGACGTACGCAGGATTACTCTACGCTTTGTGCAAGAGCCTGTTTCCGTGGTTTGAACCCGTGACTTCAAGATTACAAAACACCAAATTTACTAGTTGCTACAAGGTCCGCCCTCAAAATATTGAAGCAACTAACATAGAAAATTCAGAATGGGTAGAATTACTCAGTCTTAGGATCTGATCTTTACTGTTTCTGCTAGGTTAAAGACTTTGTCAAAAACTGCAAAAGCAAGAACAGGGTCCTCAACACTGTTGTCTGATGTTGTGTTCGAAGCCCTGTGAGATTGTTTGCATTCTTCTTGCAATGTCTCAACCCGAATACCAACTGAACTACGTGTTTAAAACGAGATTGTTTGCATTCTTGCATCGGGTCAAAGATGACTTGGCAATGGAGCAATGATGCCTCTGGATTAGACCATAAGATCCCAAGTGGAACGGACATGGTTGTTTACCACTACAAATATCATTTCTTAACAGTTACTTCTGATCGAACATCTATCGATAAGTACAACAAAGAGGAGTTAGATAAGAATCTATCGACAAAATTGATGCTATACACACATATCAATGTTTCAGAAGAGCCGTTAGGACGGCTTTGAGGAGACAGCTTTACATATGTTGTAATTTTCCAAACAAGACATGTTTATGTAATTTAATAATGTATAATGTTTTTATATTTTTTTTTCCTGTACATGACTCGCTCAAATGATAAATAAACTAACATAAATTAGTAGATTACCAAGTCTTAGGATCTGATCTCCACTCTTCCAGCATGGTTCAGGACTTCGTCAAAAACTGCAAAAACAAGAACAGCTCCTCCTCAACACTGCTGTCTGATTCTGTGTTCAAAATCCGACAAGATTCCTCTCCTTCCGCAGCTAGAAGAAGAGTTAGCAATGGTGCAATTATACCACTGAAATAGACCAGAAGATCTGAAGAGGAAAGAAAGCAACATGACAGGGAAGCTGGAATCTCTTTGTTATCCCATTCTACGTTTAGCATTCATTTCCAATGGAATCAATAACACGTTTTTCTTTGACTTTAGAATATGATGGAATAAAACAAAATAACTCACTAAATTGGTTTCGCTTCTTATATAGTGAAATATCAGTCGATGCACACAACTTGACGCAATTTTCATTATAGGTCATTGGGAAACAACATCTGTGTGTTTCTAACATATGGGTATGGTTACGTATGAGATCAGAGGAGATAAAAAGAGTCTTTTTTTTTTAAAAAAAAAAAAATAAACAGCAGACCCTTTTATACACGTGGCGTCGCGTGATTGGAGGCCTCATATTTAACCTCATATTTTACCTCCTCTGATTTCATCCGTTCTAAGACAATAGAGTAATGATGTTATTGTAGTTGTTTTGCAGGTAAAATAAAATGTCAGGGACTTGAAGCAATAACATAGCCTTATTGTGTTTTATCAGGACAAAATCAGCACCCTCATTATTAACAAGAGACATAATTATTAGAGAAAAAGATGAGTAGAGATGTGACACGACCTTATCCTATCGGGGATTGAATCCCCTTACCTACTTTTCCTCATCCCACACGTCATCGCACGACACGTAGCAGCAAAGGGGGTGGTGAGGCTAGATGAGGTTCACCCACATCTAGCCTCACCACTCAACCCTGCTGTCACGTGTCGCGCGGTCATGAATGGGATGAGGAAAAGTGGGGTGAGGAGATCTCATCCCTATCGTGGGGCTTAAGGGACAAACAATGGTTTCAATCACTTGCCTTGAGCAAAAGGCCATACTCTGACCTCGAAGGCTTCTATCGTCCGAGTATTAAAGAGCATTGTAGATGATGCAAATCAGAAGCTCAACGGCCTCCTAGGTTGGGTGAATACTTACGCAGTGACCCACACAAGATGTCTCCCTGCAAATCAAGACTTCGGCCTAACAGCAGTGGAACATCCACACTGTTCATGTCCATAGAATCAAATCTTAACCTCTTGGAGCAAATCTCTACCCGAATACCAAATGAGCTATGTTGTGCAGACGTTTTGTAGAAATTCTAGTTTAAAGACTGTAGGCTGTATAGCCGTTTGTAACCGTTAGTTACAGTCATCCACTGGATGATTTGATGTAAAAGTTACCGTTGTGCTATTCTTCTCTTTTGTAGTTGTTTTACAGTTGTATATATAAACTATCAAATGTTCTACTGAATGTAAGTTTTCTGGATGAATAAAAAGTGTTGTATTCATTTTCAATCTATGCTTCAATAATTCTTCATTTTAGAATTGCTTGACGTTTCAATCACTTACCTGAATCTATTTTATCAAGCAGCATGACATTTTTTCAGTAACAAAAGAATGATCATTTTTCGATCACATAAGTTTAGGTATTGATGAAACCGGATCTTCACCAAGGTTCAAGGATGACCTTAAATAAACGTCATAAGATGCTGGTTGGTATTTTGCTGGAATAGCTTCCTGAAAGTCCTGCACAAGGAAGGAGAAATCAGAGGTCCCGGGAGGATGACCCCGGGTAAAACCCTCCGACCCTCAAGTTAGTTTGGGCCATTTCTCGATGAGAATATAGTTTAGTGTGTGGAGTTAGAAAATTCTCACAGGTATTGGCTGAAGAGAAAATTCGATGTATTAGCTCCAGGAGATAGGAAAATGTTTCGATGGATCGGATCCCCTTTCTGGTCTGCCTTGGCTTGCTTTTATTAGTTTTCCCCTTGTCCTCGGCTTCTGACGCTGGATGAGACGTTTGCTTGGAGCAGAAGACCTATGATGCAATAGGTTTGCTGATATGACCGGTAGGCCGGCTGATGTGACTAGTAGGTTAGTTGAAGTGACTTTGGCGTGTACAGGCTGAATAGCCAGACGTGTACTCTTTCTTTGAACTGCACTTCTGCCTGATGGTTCTATGATGTAATGCTGTGTTTGACTCCTTCGCCGAAGTGCAAAACCAGACTTGCCGAGGTGCAATGTTGAATCTGTCCGAAGTGATCTGGGGTGTAGTACTTAGGCTGAAGCTGAGGTTGAAGTTAGCTGCCGAGGTGCAGTCCTTGGCCTATTATTCGATAGTAAAAAGGATGTCATGGGGCACAGACGAAGTGCAGCCAAGGCTGAACAGCAATGCTTCGGTGCTGAACTGCAAGGATTGTACTGTTAACTGTTGTTGATTAACAGACGATTAATTTCACGGTCTAGGACCAGATCATGCAACAAACCTCTATCAGCACTGCAAAGACTTACAATGGAATTATAGACTATCTACCGATAAGGTTTGCTAGCAGCACAATTTGAACACAAATCCTTACAAGATTAAATGAATGGATTTTACTAACTGAATTAATCATTGTTAGCTGCCAAGTAGCACCATCATTGTCTTAATTTGGACAATGATAATCATTTGATCTTGGACAAGGTGTGTTTAATTTGCAAATGCATGACTTCTTTATATGAGGAGGGTGTGTATCCAAGATATCAACATTTATAATCTAGTCACAATTCTCACTCATGATTCCCCAATAAGTTAACAAATTTTGCAGTACGATTTTTAAAGATTTCTATTTCCAATGAAGTCAAAGACACACTCCTCTTTGACTTTGGAATATGATGGAATAAAGCAAAATGAATCACTAAATTGGATGCGTTTCTTATATTGTGAAATAACCGTTGTTCGACACATCTTGGCGCAATTTTTATTATGGATCATCGTAAAACAAGTTCTAACACATGAGTATGGTTGCATACATTCAACCTCCTATACCCCGGCGAGAGCCTCTAAGACAATGAGGTAATGTTGTTGTTGCAGTACGATATTTGAAGATAGAAAAATTAGTAAAAAGTAAGGGTGTAAAGCGAACTGAACAGTTTGCGAAAAGTTCGAGTTTGATTTGATTTCGTTCATTAATTTTGCTTAAACGAGCCGAGTTCAAACACCTGATTAGATATGTTTACTAAAACGAACCGAATTGTTCATGAACTGTTTGGCTCTTTTAAAAAGTTATAATGTTTTCGAGCCGAATTCAAACAAATTTTGAAGCTCGTTACAGCAAACGAGCCGATCCGAACAGTTTGTTTTACTAAACAAATCTAAATTCGACAAATATAGTATTCAGCTTCAAGCTTGGTTCATTAACACCTAGTAAAAAGGCTATATTTTGCTCATCTGACTAGGGAAAGAAAACCATTCTTGTGCATAGTAAAAAAAAAAAAAAAAAAATACCTCAAGGAATCAATTGCTTTCTTCATCTCGTTGTCGACAACACTGCTACAAAAAAGGAAGGGGGGAAAATGTTGCTCAACGTTCAATATCATCCTCAACATTCAGCAGTATACCTTAATAATCTGATTAATAGAGAAGCATGGCACATAATATCAGAGAGGTCCCTCCTTTATTGCATTATTATCTCGCAAAGAGCGTCAAATAAACACTCCCAATAATATCCTCATTTGCTGTACTTTCACTATCTAAATACAGTATTTGGCATACCAACATATAATTCAAGTTGATCAACCAAAAAAGAAGATATGAAGGGCGTTCCTAGTGCACTAGGCTCATTCGTTTGCATAGAGTCTGAGGAAGGGCCGGATCGCTTAGCGATCTGATGTATGCAGCCAAACCCTATACCTTGTGCAAGAGGTTGTTTCCGCGTTTCGGACCTTTAACCTCAAAGTCACAAAGCAGGCAACCTAACATATAAATCAAGTTAATAATTCAATGAAGCACTAAAGCCCTCACGGTTCAGTAGAATACAAGCTCAACACATCACATCTGACGAGGATGATCCAGAAATGGACACAGGCGCTTTACTCCAGTTATTACTATCTCCACATTGGCCACTTTTAACTCCATCAATTGCTCCATGCTCAGCACCTTTAACCGAGGGTTCAACTAGAGTCAAGTTCGCTGTGGCAACTGCTTTGAGCCGATACCGCTCCGCCCTAGATCCAATCACCTGTCCAAGAACAGATGCTGCTATGGTAAATGCCATGGTTGTCTTAGGCATCAACACGGACTTCCTAAGCATAGCTATGAACGGCACTGCTGCATGCACGGCTGCAAACCATGACGGGGAGAATTTCTCAGTATGTTCTCTCCATATCCCTAGAGGAACATTTGCTGCCATGCCTAGAACACCAATTACAAGTATTTTTGTGGGCAGAGGCTGGGGCCAGAGATTATTGGCAAAGGCAGTTTGTGCTAGAGCTGCTCTGGCTGCAACAATGGCTGGTGGATACGAGGGCTTTCGCTACGAGGGGAAGCACCTTACTGACAGCCCTGTAGGACTTAGCAATTGGACAATTACCTGACTGTAACCATTCATTGCTCATTGCCTCATGAGAGGAATCTCCACCCTGAAAGATGATACATACTCAGAAAGGAGAAAAAGGATTATCTCATCTTACTGGATAAAAATAGGACTCTAAATATTTTTCTGTCAAGATAACATTCCTTGTAATATGTGCCTATATAAACAAAGAAACTTGTGCATTCCAAGAATAAACTACAACAACAAACATACTCAGTATATCCCAACGTCAGTAATAGCTACCGCTAAGGTCTGAGGAAGGTGAGAGGCAGACAAACGATACCTCCATCCTAAGTGATAGAGAGTTTGCTTCTACAAACTCTAAAATAAAGGTGTGATTTCTAAGAACAAAATATAAACCCCAAGTTAATTGCACTTCTTTTCATAAAAAGGCATGGAAATATATAAAGAAAACTTGCTCTAACCCTTTGCATGAAGAAAATGGAAAGAAGAGCAGATTATGAAAGGACTAGCTGCTTACTTTTGAAGACTTCTTTGATGACTCAGACTTATTTTTTTTAATTCTTCCACTTCTCCGAAAAGGCATCAAAACTAAATGGTCCTCCAGGTCCAAAAGCCGAGAGACTGATAATGGCTACCTTAGCTGCCAAAGGGTCAAACAGGGCAGCCATTGTTTCAGACATTGGCTTCTCAGTTGGGGTGAAGGATCCTCCTGAAAGAGGGACAACACCGCCTTCTCCATGAAAAAGCATGAAAGCCATGTCAAAGTTGGGGCCATCTTCAAATATGGGACCTCTTGCTCCAAATCACGAACCTGAATAGGAAAATGAAGTATATGTTAAAGAGCATACTGATTTGGCAAATTTAGTGAGAAGACTGAGAGCAGTTTCAAACTTAAAGATGATGAAAAATGACTATTTCAAGTTCTATGAATTAAATATTTCAGAGGTTATCAAAGATAACTCATGATTCATTGTAGGTCATTAACAAAAAAAAAAAAAAGGAG